>CM056568.1:10785201-11985201 GCA_029721515.1 Synanceia verrucosa | reverse complement strand
CTGACAGCAACAATGTCTTTTCACTGCACTAAATATTGTGCTCTGGTGCCATTACAGTGCTGTCCTAGTTTTGGAGGAAGTAATTGCTTTCCGTGAAACAAGACCAACAACCGGTTTGGCCTCAGTCAGTCACCGGTAGAGAGGCTTGTCTTGCAGGATGCCACACAAACCAACACATGGCACTGACATACATGAACGGCTGCTAACAGGGTCAGATGTGTGGAGTAGTAGCACAAGAGCAGAAAGACCTTCATCAAGGTCACGAAGCAAAGCAGCCAATATCTGTTGAGCTGTAGAAAACAGTTCTGGTCCAATATGGGCAATTTATCAGGTATTGACCTCATAATCAGAACCATTTTTCATAAGCGTTACGCATCACCTATCCAAGTCCCTTCACGTCTATCATGATTAGTACGAGGACGACTGAGCGGCTCACAGAAAAACCATGCTATACATTAAAGCAAATAAGCATTCCCCTGAAATGTTGATTTTAGTCACAGTCGAGGCAAAAGTAAACTTTAGATGACTTTGATGGTCTGGTGAAATACTCAAATTGTCTTTGCATCAGATGCTAAGTTTGTCTCAGTGCTACTTGGCGAACATTCACGAGTGCAAGCAGCTAAATAATTAACACATTCTAAAAAGATAAGCAGGGGTGAATGAGTGGAAGAGAGGGAGAAATGCCTCCATGCTTAGTTGTTTGCCAGGTAAGCATTTTTACATGTGGGCGGAGGAGAGAAAATAGAGATCACACAGGCAGAGTTATGGTAATGTTCTGCTCCGGGTTCCTCTACGCAAGCTTTTTACAGCAACCCGTATCAGCCTGATATGTTAATAGGCACAATGGGATTTGAGTTTGATTAAATGTCAATGCCTGGAGGGAAGGAAAAAAGCAAGTGTGGAAAGAAAAAAAGCCCATTTCTCAAAATAAGAGATGTGGGCAGTTCTAGGCTCAGTGGGTCCTTGGCCATCCAAGGAGGACATTGGTTAGTCACACAATATAGGACAGTTAAGGTTGTGCATAGTCCCTGAGGATCAGGCCATGACATGTTTGTGATTTACTCCATAACAGCTCGGAAAAGGAAGTGGTTGGAGGGCCTCTCTGTCCTTCTCTAGAAGGTGAGTCGTGAGAGTGGGAGACTCGAGAGGGTCCTTTACTTGGATCAAAGATAAACGTACATCTAGAGCATATTACAAGTTCCTCACATTACAGAATTGACCAAAAATATTAGCAGAAGAGCCGAGGATAAGATTTAATTTGCAGCAACATGTCTGTTCGTGAAACTTCACCGCTTTAGCAACACCTTTTATGATTGTCCTTTTTTAAATTCTGGCTTATCTTCAAGGAGATAAACTGTGCATTTTCATTCAGAGAAGATTTATAGTGCTAAATAAACACACGAGTCAGAAACTTTAGAAGTAAACAGTGTAGGTGCACTAATGATCATTACGGTGACTGAGGAGGATGAGACAGAGAGAGAGAAAAGCAGGGAAGAGATGGCGACAGGTGAAGGTGAAGTAGAAGGGGAAATACAGAAATAGGTAGAAGGGAGGCATGGCTATGGTGACGAGAAAAGGAATGGCTCATTCTCAGGGAAAAAGGCTATGCACCTCCTGCTGGTTTGACCCAGTCTTTGTGTCCTAAATTGGGGTCTATCTTATGTCACAGTGAGGCTGAACCCCGGGTTGGGTCTCTAGAGACGTAGCTGTAGCTGTTCTGCTGCTGTGGCGTTTCTCAGAAAACAAACGGGGGAGGCTGAATCCACAGTTCATCACACTCAGCCTCTCCTGGAAAAGAAGAAAAGAGGAGTAAAATAGGTGCCTCCCTCAACTCCCACAAGAGTGATGGGGCGCCTGTTTTGTTTTGTTTTTTTCATGCCATACAGCTAATTTGGAGATGAGAGGCTGAATTCATTAAGTGTCTAAGTGAAGGAGAGACTGGTCTTGGTCACTGACCAGGTCTTCATGTGACCATCTCATTCAGTTTAATCGTCTTTCAGAGTCACATACTCTTGATGAATTAGTGCCACTGTTCTTGTGATTAATTCATGTCAAGTCTTTGAATTTTTAATCAGTCATAATAGTTTTTTTCATTTATTTTTCCGTTTATTTAAAAAAAATATTCATTTTGCTGTGAAAACATTTGAAGTGCCATCATGTTTGTTATCTTCTTTTAAATACTACTGTATCTTGTATTTCTTTATTTCCTCACTGTCTTTCTTTCTCTCTCCTGCGCGCTCCACATTGAAAGTCACCCATAGAGGACTGGACATGAAGCTAGTCTGGATTCATTGTGAAGGACACCACAGTGAGACGGATGCTAAAATGTTAAGAGGGTGTAATCCAGGGTCTCAGTACATGTGGTGCTGAGTCACCTCAACACAGCCTTGCCTCTTAAAAAAAGTCTATGGTGGAGACAGACAAGCGTGACTAATATGTGCGCCCTGTAGAGGGCAATATTGTCTGCGGGGTTAGGGGGAGTACTTTGAAAGGGCTATTTAAATGTCTTCATGTTTCTACTTTATGATAATGACATCTCTGAACTTGTTAAATAATGTAATATGGTGATGAATAGGCGACATCTAAGTTGTGCTTATATTGCTTCAGGCAAACAAAAATCTGTCATTTTGTAAGTGATGTAACATAAGTTGCATTACTTGTGGTTTGTTGCTGCTGACATACAGAAGTAAAGGTCTGAGGTCACATGCATCTCATTTAATATGAATATATATGAATATGGATTTCCTTGCAAAAGGTGTCAGTTGGAAAGAGTTTGAACAAGTGTAATCAGAGTGGCAGAGGGTCAACCTTGGCCAAAACTGCACCCTGAGACCTGCAGGTTATTGGCCTCCTTATTTAATCTGACAGATTTAATATAAAACAGGTGACGCTTGTGTTTCTCTCAATGGCCGTGGCTTGTGGGCCCTTCTTCGGGATTGGCAAAAGCACATGACTCCAGCTCTGCACCGTCCAGGTCGGGACAAAGCTACTCTTTTACCTCCAGGGCCCGCTTCACAACGGCTCATGTGTGAGTGTGGAAAAAGAGTGGAAATCAAACCTCCTCTGTAAATACGCGAAAGGTCAGCGATGACGTCAGAGTCCGGGGACAGCCTCTTCCGTGATTTTGCGGCCCGTCACCGGCGTCTTGCAGCTCTTTGTATGTTGCACTCTTTGCTCCCTAACCATGATCTTCCTGTAAATACACTTCTGTCATAGGATTGTGTTTGGTGTATCGCCCACTTCTCATGAGTCTGTCAAGTGCATACAGATACAAAAGGAAGAGTTGTTTTTGCTGACTCATGCTTGAAAACAAACTTATTCTGGAATTCCTTTTGATATAGTTTTCTATGAACTATAGTTTCTTGTGAGTTTTTTCCTGCTCTTCTCCCACTACCCCTGGGTCCTCTAGGCCTTGACCCAAGACTCTCCCACTTCCTTTTTCTGTTATCACGACTGCCTGAAAAAGAGTGCGTGCCTATCTACCATGCATTGTTAGTGCAGCGTTGTATGTCGCTTCAGAGGGTTCCTTGTTGCCTTGCCAGGCATCATATACTTTGTTCCTGTTCCCCTTCAACATTTATTTTCCTTTCCTTTGCAAACAAGTGTTTGTTTTACATGCAGGTTGTCAGATTGCGCCTTGGATAGACGAGGGTTCTTTGAAACTCAATCCATTTCCTGTATTATCCATGGCTTTGTGTGTGAAGATTGATGGCACATTCCTGAGCTATAGTTTTGTTATTATTGTTATCATTAATGCAATCGCATCTGGAGGATAAACAGGAAGCCTGTGCTAGACAGCTCGCTTGTATAAATGTGCTCTGAGTAAAATAAGACCGCTATGAAACATTGATAAATGATCCGGAGATAAACTGGTGGGCTCAAAATTTGGTCCGGGCGATAAGACTCACACTCCTTCAAAGAGGAGATATGAGTTGGTTTCTGTTAAGTGTCCAGATGATGTGGACAGCCATTATTTATTCTAAGGGATAGATCTAACAGCAGTGCAGTCTGGGAGGCAGCCAGTCCCTCCTGGAGAGGTAGCCTACTGTAAGCACAACTTTCCCTTCTCCACAGCGCCTGTTTTTGGAAAGGCTTTTACATGTGGCACACATCTGCATCCAGAGCATAAAACTGCTTCACTGACACCCATTTATACAGGAACAAATGTCAGTGTTAGTGTCTTATGTGTGCAAATTGTTGACAATAAATCATCTGATGTGCAGGGCTTTTCCCCCTTAGTAAGTATTGTTGTAGTCCTGCCTGTCATGACAGAAGTTAAGATGAATGTATGCTCCTCATTGTGTGCATGCAAAGATGTTTGTGAACAAGAGGGAGGCAGACAGTGAGAGACAGCACAACAGCATTATTGTGTTTAGCATCATCTGTGAGGAGTTACTTTGCCAGATGTTCCTGATTGGGTTTTCTACTCCTACCTGGGCCAAAGCTCACATGTTTCTTAATTTCCTATGGAACAAAGGAGCCTTTTCTCTTGGAAAGCCTCATTTATTTGTGTTGGACTGAAGAAAAGAGGGAGCATTTGATCTGTTAAAGCCACCCACAATTAACCTGGTACAAAACACTGGCACAGTCTGAGTTGCTGACATCTTTCCAATGGCACTATTTTGTTCCAAGATTCAATGTGCACCACTGAAAGCTCATACTACAGATTATACCAGCATATTATAACCATGCATGTGAAGGTAACCAGTGGTTTGACAGTATTAGGTCACACTGTTCACACCTCAGTAAAACAGTCCAATAAGGGAACCATGAAACATTTTTTGCTGTTTGAAATGTTGAAAGAGAACCTTTGTTTCTATGCTTCACATGAGCGCAGGCAAGAAAATGTATACACAAAACATAGAACAAGTCAGTCATCCATGGTCGGCCCCTCATTGATTATTGGTCTTGGGCATCAATTTAACTTCATGTTCTATGATTTTCGATTTCAGTAAAGTAGTTGGGTGGGTTGGTCACAGGAGGGGCAGTTAGTAATGAATGGTTATTATAAATCAAATGTCTAAGAATTGTCAGAGGTTTGTTTTTAAAGCATGGAGGCCTAAAATAACTCAATAATTATATGAGTCACCTTGCCACTCAGGAAAAGCTTATTTTTTTCTCCACCGAAGTACCCACTCCATCTTTGCAAAAACACATTCACAGTTATGGCTATGTACATGTAATATTTTTGGATCATGAGGGGAAAAAACCCCCCACTCCCTGTCAGATTTTATGTTTTGTTCATCTGCCAAAGTAAAGGCTTGACAAGAAGGAACACAGTCATTACCACTGGCAGCCATAACTTTTCACCTCGGTGCCGACGGCTTCCCTGACTGCATCACTGCTATCTGATTCCCATCCAACCATAGTGGGACAGGCGGCACAGGCATAACACATAAACAAACAGGTGAGTGAGTGAAAAAATACAATTAAACCCAAATATACAGCACACACACACATATGCAGTACAAACAAATGCAGAGGCACACTGAAACTGTCTGCCTGCCTCTCTCTCTCTCTCTCTCTCTTTCCTTCTCAGGTGTATATGGTCTCTTTGACACAGTCTGCCAGTCTGCTGCCATGCAGCGCCACATTTAGCTCTGCAAGAAGCGCCAGACTGCAGCTGAGCAGAGCACAGTGAGGAGGTTATTAATGGCCTTACTTATTTTAAACGACAGTCTGAAAACACTGGTGGGACCATGCAGACCCTGTGAGCTGCAAGCTTGTCTTTCATCCCATCTGTCTTCACAGCGCTCAGTCTCCTTGGTCCTAATGGGCCTGTGGCTGTCACTCTGTCAGTTTGCTCCTAATGCACCCTTGTCTGTCTGGTAGGTCGTGCATGAAGACACACAAAGATCTATCACCATCAACTGATGTGATGCACCTCTTCCTTAATTATTTTTAAGTCATGCAGCATTTTTTTAACTAACCGCATCCAACCACTCCTGCAAAGCTTTCTAATTCAATCAGTGTTTAACTTTTTTCATTCAAACTTTCAAAGTAAGGGAAAGGCAAGAAATTCTGCAGATGCTATCCCAATGTTATGCTTGTGAAGCTGTCGGAGAATCAAAACGTCACGCTGTTTTCTCTAGCCTTCAAGTTATCTCTGTGCCCTTTCCTCTGTCCCCCCACTTTCTCCCTTTCACTATCCTCCTCATCCTCTTGCCTTTCATTCTTCAGAGCCACCCATCACCACACCCTGCTGTGAGTTTTGACACCTGTCTGATGTATGCCTCTCTTTTCTCTCACAGGACCTGGGCGCACATGGATGGCCTATCAATCACTCTGCAGCACCTTTTCGTTCAGAGCTCAACCAATCACAAATGATTGTGTTACAGCGAAACATGATGTGCCGGGGTCTAAATGAGGTGTCAGCATGCACTTGTATTTTAACATGATGTTGTGTACATGCTTTGAGGCAACTGTGTGGCGTGAATGAGTCAACCTCCTGCAGACGCACACACACACACACACACACACACAGTTATCACAGTTATCTCCAGAGAAGTTGTTTTCCAGATGTTTTGAAGGTCGATGAAGCGCGTACTCTCCCACATGTGCAACTAATCTGCTAATGCAGATAGGTTAGTGATTGCTATTCCATCAACTCATAGAAAGTTTTTTAAGATCACATTTATACTGTGTCACATTGGTGCCACCGGGACAGCTTTATATTCAGCCCATCATGTGAGATTTAGTAGTGCTTGTCTGGGGAATAACAAAAACTGGCAGCCTGAGTCACAACCTATTGCAACCCTCCAGACATCATAACACTGTCAGACATAGATATGGTGGAACACATTACGGATTGGTCATTTTGCTCCATTGCTGCTCAAAAGCAAATGAGGAGTGACGACTCTGGTCCCTGGTGACGGACCGTCAGAGGAAAGCAAAGACATTTAAAATCAAACGCTTCCGCTCTCCAAGGTTTGAATGAATAACCAGTACGGATATTGGGGAGGGGGGTGCCACATCCTGTGGGACTTTGACGCCGGTAGTGCAGGCATCTCCCTCAACATGCAATGGATCTGGAAGTCCAGTTTTTTGGATTCAATATTCATCCAACCCACAAAACCTACCACTTCAGTGACTCTCTGAGGTACTTGGATCTTTGGCTCTGCATGCTTATCCATTGGCTTAGAGGAAATGTGAAATGACTCATAGCCAATGAGGTTTTAGAAGAGATTGTCAGCTTTAATATGAGGGCATTATGACCCATATCAGATGAACTGTTCCAGCATCACCGTCAGCCTTCTGTGCACACGGTTTCTCAGTTTCAGTGCCAAAAATAAAACTGATCATTTTAAGATGTGTATGTGTAGCTGTTTTTCATTTTTAGATCATAGAGCATTTCCTGTCGAAGTATGCAACTTCAGAATACTCGTCCCAGATTTGTCTTTGAGGTGAAAAGCGTCTGAGGCAGTGTGGCGTTTGAGGTTAAGTCAACATGTTTCTTACTTACAGTATGATCATGTTACTAAGAAATCTTCAAGACTAGGAATGAATATGGAGCACCACCCCATCACCACAGCCACCACACATCTACAGCAGGAAATCCAATACTAACCCAAGTTTGAAGGAGACATTTGTCAATTTAGGCTAAATTTTGCATTTCATGGAATTGCTATTTTTGGGGCAGTGACTCCAAAGCAGACACTTGAGCAGTCATGTGTTGCATGATACAATGCAACGATTACAATGATTACAACTGTGGTGGTTGTAATATTTTATTGCAAAATTGACTTTTCCTAACAACCTGAGGTAGGAAAATATATATAATGCACAATGAAACAGAGATGAATTGTGCATTACTGCATATTAATTTCAGTTTGAAAGAAAGCTGAGCGCTCATAAAAAATACATGAGCAAATACATTGGTTGATTAAAAATCATATTTCCCCTACATACTGTACTTTATGAAATAATATGAACTGTTGCTTAGTATTACCTGTGTTTATCTATGTCAAATGGAGATGAATACATTTATATTCGGCAACATCCGGTAAAATGTAATGCAAGGCTATGAGGGATGAGTGCAATTCCTGACCTGCAGGGAGGTTTAACTAAACCACATTATCTGGGAAAATAACCAAACAAACAAAACCCATCACACTGGCAATTACAATAACAATATAAAAAACATATAGCAGCATCATATTGATATAAAGCATAATCATATAAAAATAAATGCATTACAATTTGTTCCCCAATCATAAAAATATTACAAAGCACCTGTAAAAATGTGCCAGACTTAATAACAATAAGTGCCATTATTTTGTGATATCATAAGATTTCTATGATCATTTTTCATACACAGATATTTGTTAAAAGGGCAAGGTAATGGCACAAACACAAGTGTAATGCTATTTACAGTTATGTACAACAAAATATTCAGAAATATTTACAAAATGATGACAAATTGAACACTCAGTGAGAGTGAGTACTGACAGTTTCTCATTTTGTATGTGTCAAGTCTTTGTTATTACGTTTACGCTGTCATGGAGACAACCTCTAACCCCTGGAGTGTAGCAAAGACAGAAACATTTCAGTCATTGAGTTTGACAACAGGGCTTGATTACCGCCTATTCAACAGCCCAAGTGAGCTTTCTATTTGGCGAAGCTGCCCTCTGGGGCACTCAAATCACTGCGAACACCCGGAACGCCTTCCCTCCAGGAGGGTTTTGAAGGCTGCAGGGAAGAGAGAGAAGAAAGAGGGAGAGTCAGTCAGGGTGTGCCATGTGTCACATAGAGGACATATCCTAGCCGTTTGCAGAGAGACGTAGATGACATACACACACAAACAGATAGACTTCAGTTTTCTACGGAGAAACAGCCACGTCAGTGATGCCTGACGCGCTGATGACAGATAGGACACAAACAGATATAGGATGAGGCTCTCTGAGAAAACAGATAAACCAGCCATTTTTACACAAACACAGGGGACCTTCATGTGTTAATCCAACAAAGACAGACATGTTGTGAAGTTAAAAGAGACAGATACATGATGGACAGATACTAACAGACGTCAGGCATCTCAGCAAAGTGACAAAGATAAATGTGGTGGAGAGAGACAAGGGAAGAGAGGGGAAGACAGAGAGAGAGAAAGAAGAGAGAGGGAAGGCCACAGAATGAATGAGACTGTCTTTGTCCTCTACACAGGCCAAGTGAACAATAGTCATTCTGCAATGTAATTTCCCTAAAAACTAGAACATGCCATACAGTATGTGGGTCACTGTGCTTTAAACAGAGGCTGGTACGGACCTGGGACCTTAATGCTGTTGTAAAGTGGTACAGCATGGGCTCACATGCTCTCACTATATTAGCCCCAGAAAAGTCTTTTCATTAGTAATCACAAGCTCCTTTCACTGTTAACGGTGATATATTCTTCCCTTTTTGTCAATGAGATGGAGACGGTGACAGTGAGAATGATCATGAGACGACCAAAGAATTCATCAAAGCAGTACAGACTTCAATATCAGAGAGCAATTATTAATATTAATTTCTACTAATTCAAAAAGTCATACCTTCTCGGAAGAGCTGTATGACCTCCTGGAGAGGTACATTTTTTCACTCTGCACAGATGTGAGTTGGGTAGAGGTTTTATTGCCTCCTAACCTTTTTAACATTCCAAAAGCCAGCGTACAAACCAATGATGACTCTTGTTTTTTGCTCTGTGTCGGCAGTTGGTGCCAAACAGGGTTGTCTACCATCACCACTCTTCTTCAGAGTAGGAATGTAAAAAATATGGGGCAGTTTAAGAAAAACTATACCTCTACCAATGATGCTGTGCTGTCTGCACACCTCTGTTACGTTAGACCTGTTGACTGTCACTCTGTTAAACGAGAGTTAATTTGCTAATGTAATGAAGTGATCTTTTTCAGCCCTCGCTATATTTCACGCAAATTGAGTTTATCTGTAAATACTTCACTAAACTTCCAACTAACTGATTTTCACGTGTGTGCATTCCATCTTGTTTGTTTGTGGAGAATGATGTTACATGCAAGTTTCCACAAAAGGAATGGGAAGCCTTCAGTCTCCAAATGTAATTTTGCCAACCTTGGCCAACTTAAATTTAAAGCTAAAACTGTCTGAATCCATCCTCTGTGTGTTAGATGCTGACAGGATCCCTCCTGAGTGTATAATCTTGTTTTTTCCTTTAGGCCCTTGTCTGCTGATTGCCCTTTTTAACTACCAAAAAACAACCTCTCCCAGAACTACACTGAGATGCACTCATCTTCTCTGCACTAATTGCCAAGTAATTCATTATTTTAAACTGGAAGCATGCTAATAACCCTCCAATGTGCACTGCATTGGAGATGTAACAAACTGCCTGCACCTTGAAAAGATTAGGTTCACGAGGGAGGGCAGAGTGGATAAATTTCCCTCTACCTGAGAGCCATTGATTTCTCATTCCTCTTCTCTGAGCCCCGGTAAATTAACCTCTTCAATTTCCAACCAAGATGTAAGACAGAATACTGTCATAGGCCAATAATCTGTCTATCCTTGGTACCTTTTGAACATTGTGCCTTTTATATATTTATATATTAGTACATCTATTTTCTATTTTTTGAGTATTTTTTAAACTGTTGTTTCTACCAATTTTACCATTATTTTCTCCAATGCTGTTACAATAAGAGTGATACTGTGGGTTTTACTGCAAGTGTGATGTTTCAGTTGCTCAGTTAGTTAAACATTTTAAAATGTTGTGACATATACTAGTCACTTTTGGTCAGCTCGGCTAGATTCGGCATCCCATACCTCTCTGAGAAAATGCCATTTTGGTATGAGGCAATGTAGTGTTTCCGCTTGTCCACCGGCATCACATCGATGTAACCACCCACATCATTCCTGATTACTCCAGAGTGGATGGCTGCTCGGCATATGCTAGACTTCTACAGGTGGATGCAAAGGTGACATTAGATATGTTGATTCATTTTTGTCTCTAAATTAGTAAAAACACAAAAAGAGTGACTTACATCAGAGTATATTGTGGTGCCGATTACTCTGGATATGTGAGGATTCTCTTCTAAACAGTTTCTCGGGCAGTATAGCCTAAAAATAGAACAGTTACAGACATGGGTAATGATTAGATTTTACGTGAAGCTGGAGAACTGACTGTATGCATGCAGGCAGACATAAAGGCAGCTTCATACCTTGGACAATGTTTTGCAGGCTTTTGATATGAACACATCTGTGCAACTGTGGCTTCACATGTGATGGCTTTGACTGCAAGAAAGAATTAAAGTGAGTGTCAACACATGCATCTTATAAGCAAATTTCATACATAATATCTATAATTACAGTGTCACTTTATTGTCAGACTAACCTGCTACTCTGGAAACTGTGAAGGAATTAGCACTTAGATATTTTCTGTCAAGAGGAAAGAAAAACGTTTTCACAACAATGCATTATATGACTTATTTTAATATATTTCACCAATCTTGATATCAAATAGCATCGGTATAAATTCACAGGGATGTTTCTAATATTACAGTCTCACCCAAGAGACTGGACTCCGTTCTTGTTGGATTTGATGAAAAAGTCCTTTCTGCCTTGTCTCGTTACATCCATCCACCCTCCATCATTATCTATAACACCAGCATGTAGGCCGGCTCTGCACACACTGGATTGCTGCAAATAGATATTTTGTTTACAATAAAGGCCTTTTGCTGTCACAGTTGTAATCAAGAAGCACTTCAGTATCTCAAGGACACTTTGACAAGACATAGCTGTTAATTGCATAATATTTTGGATTACTCAGCTTGAAGGTTTGTGTACTCACCATTTCATAGTATACTGTCCCAACTACTTTTCCTGTAGCATCTAAGCACCCAGCTGGACACTCATATCTGTAGGATAATATGGAGAAATAAGGTGTAATTAACGGTATATCTACATTTTGTGTTGTTATTTATTATTATTATTATTGTTATCTGTACCTATTACACGGTGTTCCTTTACACTGATCTCGAAGCTTAGTGTCACAGGTCACAATCTGGGCTGAAAAACATGAACATAAAGGCCTTTCAGTGCTCATACAGGAACCAACAGGCACGAACTGGCTGCTCTGATGCAGACGACTAGTTTCTAAAAGCCTGAGATGAGTGACACCCAGTGAGGACTATTGTTGTGATGCTTCAAGAAGCAAAGAGAAGAATTCCTGTAACAAGGTTCAGGGTGGTCAGCAATTCCATAGGAAGCATCTCAGCTTTCAAGCACAGGCCTGTTTCACTGCAGAGAGGAAGCCATTTAAAAACCACAATCGAGCCCTCAACCCCTCTCAGCCATCCAAAAAGCAAACACATTCTCAGGGGATCATGCTAAAATAGACCTCCTCCTCTCTGCTCCAAAGAATGACTTGTAATATTAAGTACACTTCACAAAGTGTCAGGGTTAATCAGGAAGATGACAGATAAAGACTGCAGACCATCAAGGCAATTTAAGATAAAATGTAAGTAAAACATCTCCCATCAAGGCCTAAAGACTTTTTTGTTATTATTGCTTGTTCAACACAAAATTACTTGGTTTTGACCCAGTTTTCAGAAACAGTTTCTTTTAGATTGTGCCCTATATGTCTTCTTGCCACTCGGTGCACCAAACCTAAACCAGATCCCACACCCCCCATTTTAAGATGAAACCAGATCCAGAATAAACAGTTAAATGGCAGCTTACACATCTGCTGTGTGTTGACCACTTCATTCTTGTACAGGTCCTCTGTGGGGGGCTTGGTGGGGCCTGGGGCGGGGAGACTGGGAGGGTCAGGCTTGGAGGCCCTTGAGCGGGGCCTCTGTGGAGTACGGGGGGCGTCCGGCTCAATGAAGTTGTTTTCTTCTGTTTCCTCACGTGGAGAGCTGTCATCTTCAAGTAAAATCACAAAAACAGAGTACAGTATAGTAAGCATCTTTTCCTTCAGGCTCTCTGACTCTGTCTTTTTATTTTTTCCACACACGTGCCTTTGTAGCAGAGGTTGTCCTTGCAGCCTCCTCCATAGCTGGGAGGACAGGCTGAGCATGGAGTGCCATGTTTGTAAGGTGAATGCCCCCACCAGTTTCCCCTGTTCAGAACAGATAACAAGCAAGGCTCATTTAACGGAACACATACAAGACTACTTCAGTAAAACTAATATCCCATAATTCTTTTCAACCCCTTTGTGTGTGTGATAAACTTTCAGCAGATTACCTGTTATCTTTTTCAACCTGAATATTAGTCATGCAGCTGTGAAAGAAAAAAATTATGCCTACTTTGGTGAATAGTTGCAGACAAGATAGACGGCTTTGGCCCAAATCTGTCCCCACACGTTCATATTGTAACACATGTTGATGGCACAGCCAATCCGACTGCTGGTGGCCCATACCAACTGCGAAACAATGACATGACATTAAAAACTGATTACTGAGTCTTAAATAACTAGAGGATAAAGAGTAAAGATCCAGAGCTAGCTACCTGTGTATAGTGAGTGCAAACTGGGCCGGAGCATCTGAAGGGGCAATAGGGGTCACACTCCTGAGGGTAGGGGAAGGAGTAGTCTTTTACTTCATCATACCAGGCCTGCACATGGAACGTGGGTGGGCGATACCTGGGGAGATGAGTAGGCATACCTTTGATGATAATTTTCTAAAAAAAACTCTCTAGTGTCTTGTGTCTCTTTTGGTGAGGGAGTTATTGTACATCAAAGCTGTTTCTGCTTACTGTAATCCCTCTTTCATGAACTTATATGCATATACATAATACCCATAGAACAGTTTATTACCCATGTGCAAAAGTAGACCATCAAGGGAGTTTAAAGTATACATTTATAGATTTCATTTTCATTTAAAAAAAACACAAAGTTTATACAAACAAGGAGTAACTAAAGAGACACCACACAGCAAGCACCTCATATATGCTCTGTGTGAGTGAACAAATGAACAAAGACAACTAAACACACCTAATAAATGTGGTAAATTCATAATGATATGTCCTTGGTGTAAATGTTTATTTATGGTGACTTTTTAAAATGCTACAATAAAATATAATGAGTGGCTGTAATGTGGTGTATATGGGGCTAAATGTGTGTAAACTAAAACATACCCTATAAAAATTAATAAATGTCTCACTAAACTAATTCTAAAGTAGATTTGTTAAAAGAACTTAACTATTATTAACCATTAAAAAACTAAAACACCACTCTATCTACACCTAAATAAAGTATATTTCATGCCTATACATTTTACTTGAGTGTAAGCCTATTTGTAACATGAAATCATGCATAAATTCAAAAAGGAAAATGGAAACACAGAGTTAGATGTAAGCCACCTGTCAGTCTGACACACACATACTGACTTTATTAATGGGGAAGTGCAATTTTTTACAAATTGGACCTTATTTCTGGGATAAAATACTGCCATTTACTCACCCATATCACTCTGGAGTCTTATGGAGTATTTCTGACAATTTTGGACTTGATGATATGAGTATATGGCAGTATTGTATCCCAAAAATAAGGTCCAATTTGTAAAAAAAAAAACAGCACTTCCCCTTTAAAGACTTTATGTTATGATGTATTCAGTGGGACAGTTTTCACCCTAGTGAAGTCTAAACATGTACCTTCCCCAGTGAGCTCCCAGGTTCTGTCCAATCTGTGGCAGTAAACCGGCAGGACCGTGCTCCCACAGACATGTCTCTGCCCACTCCTCTGCTGTACGCTCCAGCTCTATGTCCCACACCTGCAAAGGAGATGAGATGGAAAAACAATATGCATTTGTTTTCAGGATTATATCTAATAAGAATGTGAAATAAACAGACTCAACTTAACTGCTTGTGTTGCTACTAATGGGCCATTATGGCAATATCAGGTCATAGAACGGCTAATGTGAAACTGGAGATATTCACTCCCTTATAGAGTTTGTTCAGCTGTCAATGATGTAGGGTGGTATTCAAACACAGACTTACCATGAAAAGTAATAGGTGCGACTAGGAGCTGCTATGGCTAAGTAACTGCACTAATTTCTAAACTAAGTGTAGTGCTGTGTTGATGTGTAGCTGCTGCTGTAAAAAAAAAAAATCACTCTCTTATTGCTCCTCAGCTGACTTTGCCCAGATGGGTTTTCCCATCGGAGCGGGTGTTATTAAAAAAATGCAAAAGCAGTTTTTCCTTAAGTAATATCTTCCATATGTCTCTGGTGAGATGTCTGGGTGTAAGCTTTTGTTTCACCTCTCTGTGAATTGCCCTCTCAGTTAAGTTTGGCCCTGGTTGGATACTAAGGGATCATATTCCCATTCTGGGGTTTTCTGGGAATGCAAAGACTGTCCTTCCTCTCTGCTGACCTACATTCTACCATAAAAAAAAAAGTTAGAATAACACCAGCTATAATTGCTCTGAAGGACACTGTA
The DNA here is from genome assembly GCA_029721515.1 of Synanceia verrucosa. Taxonomy (NCBI): domain Eukaryota; kingdom Metazoa; phylum Chordata; class Actinopteri; order Perciformes; family Synanceiidae; genus Synanceia; species Synanceia verrucosa. The sequence continues at coordinate 11,969,829 of CM056568.1, read as the reverse complement.
TGTTCCTTTAATTGCACACCTTCACTTTCACCTTCAGCGTGGGATATCTAACGTAACAGGTTTCTACGAGGACATCAATTAGTTTGGGTGTGTGTGTGTGCATGAGTGAGTTCATGTGTGTTTGCATTAGTATATATCAGTGGAGGTGTCAGAAGTTTGGAAGTCATAGCTTACCCTCACTGAAATCTCATCCAATAACAGACACTAAAATAACTCTCCTGCTTCCACCAACACCACCTCCTTCATCCATCCGTCACCCACTTACAGTCCCACCAGAAACAACTGCTGCTCTCTACATTACTCCTGCAACACACACACGCACCTACCTAACAACAGGATGTCTGGCAGTGCAGCAAATTAACCCCAACTCTGAGCAGTTTGTTCAGCTCTTTCTGGGGATCCAGAGCACCTTTTTGTTTAATCAACAACAGCAGGGTAATATGCAGTGTGCATTACGTAAGATTTCAACACAAAAGTGTTGCATTATTGGCAAAGAGAACGAATAAACTGTTGGAGGTGTAGAGCTTTTCGTTCAACTCTACACAGTCAAAGAGGGAGTATTTCAGAGTTGCCTGTGGTCTGTCTTGCACAATGAGGATAAATGATGACTGACAGAGTCAGGGCTAAATCAGGAATGAGAATTTGTTTACCTGAAGCTCTATCTCTTCTCAGAAATTACCTCTGTCAGCAGTGAGCTGAAAATAGATGCCAGTTTTCAGTATTGTCATATGTGTCTTTCCCCCCCGGTTATCGCTTTCAAGTGCTGAAACAGAAACACTGAAGATATTAAAGTCTGGTCATCATCAATAATGGAGAATGCTGTTAAATCATAACCTTCCTCACCATGAACATCATTTCCACTTCGATTTTCTCTGCAAGTGACCTCCTTGTCTGAAAATTAATCAATGCTTGCACTGATAAGCAGACACATTGTTGTGGTAACTGTCGAACGATCTGCAAAACCACAGTATATAGGACATTCAGTGCCTGAATGAGGACAACACAATCTTTTTGACCATTAATGAATGGTTGTGGGTCTCAAGCTGTGGCCACAACTACAGTAGGTTTCAAGCCAAAAAGGACCAAAAGTCTCTGTGGCCCCTGCTTGGGTAGCGAAGGGGGAGGATGTGGATGATTACAGAGTAACGTCTTATAAGCAGCACCCTTTCAGCTGAGGAACTCATTCCATTGTCCTAAAACTTGCAGAGAGAGCAGACTCAGAAAGTGTTGACCGAGACACATATTTTTCAGCTGTTGAATTGAGTGCAGAGAGCTTGTCAAGCTGCTGTTGTTTGCACAGTTAGCCCAGCAGGGGAGGCCTTGTAACCAAGACCCCCACCCACCCTGACCGCACTTCTGCTGGGGCCTGTAAAGAAAAACACCTCCCCTCCTAAAGTCTTTCAGCACAGTGCACACAGCATTGTGTATTTCGCTTAACACTTCATTTGCAGGCCTGGGTTTTTTCTGTCTTCCTTGGTCATCTGGTTGCATTCCAAAGGGTACAGAGGTGTACTTCCTTTGCAAGGTTTCCTATTCATAATCAATGGAGTATACAGAGAAATACTAAAGAAGCAGGGGGAAGATATGGAAGTGAATACATATATATATATATATATATATATATATATATATATATATATATATATATATATATGTATATATATATATATATCCCAATTTATACATATACATATGTATATATACACACGTGTATATATATATATATATATATGTATATATATATATATATATATATATATATATATATATACACGAGTATATATATATATGTGTGTGTGTGTGTGTGCAACATCAGGAAGACAGGAAGGCAACAAAAGGTCGACTAGGGAACGTGATCAAATTTGCCTCTCCAAACTATTATTCTGATTTGCCACAGCAATGCAGAGTATGCAGCGTTTCATGCAGCACATTCCAGCTCACATCAACTCACATCAGATGCCTTGGGGCAACCAGTAAATACCATCCCATCTCCCATTATCGTGGCATAACAGGAAGCTGTCTCTCTCACTGGGCATCATAAGTGAGTCAGAAAATGATAGAGGTAGTCTGATTTTCTTTGATCTGGTCTGCTACTACAGTGAACAAACAATTGTTTTCAATGACCAATGATGCTGGTTGATGCTTTGCATGGCAGCAACCGAAGAAAGATGGTGAGTCACAAAAAGTAACAAAAGTCAAGACTTTGAGGAACTTTTAAATGAACTTCCACTCTGGACAGGACGCAGGTAGAAGGGATCGTCCTCTTGGGCACAAAGCTTCACAGCTATTTAAGGGGATGGACTGGTATTTGCTAATTTCATCTTCATGTGTTTCACATCCCTGTAATTTTTTACATCTATGCTCCCTGAAGTATTCAGAGAAAGTGCTATTGCAGAGGCTATTCTTAAGTCAACTTAGTCCTAGAGCTCTGTTTGCATTCTGGGCATCACATCAAGCTGGTCCAATGTGGGCACTGGACTCCCACAAGGAACCTTGTTGCCTCTCTTGTTTATCATATTTGTGAACAGTGCAGCTGAGGCCCGTTGAGTGTCCAGTTCTGTGACATTGGGGTGACATCTCTGCTATTTTGGGATTGTGTTATAATTTAGGCTTCATTGGAGCATGACCTTGGATGTGGACTGGAGCACTCTTAGGAACTGCAGTTTGTTATTTGGGACAGTTTTTCAAACTATTATATTCAGCTGCTGCTTTCTGCATCTAGAGAAGCCAGTGAGCGTGTTTTGACCACTTGATTAGGATGCTGGGCACTTTTCCGATGCATAACCACCTGATTAGACCCAGGGGCAAACCCAATACACAATGGAGAGATTCAGTCTTATAGCTGGCCTGTGCACTGTAGGAGAAACTGCAGAAAGTCACAGGGATAAAAGACTATTGGACAGCTTTTGATAATCTTTTGCCACTGGAGTCCAACAATGACTTTGTATTTGGCAATTTTACTCCACTTTCTCCAAACGCTGAAGCTGCCTGTTACATGGCCACATTACCATAATTAAACCACTTGAGTAAAGTCAATTCAAGGCTCATTTATTAGTCTAGACCTTAATTATTGTCTGGTTGGACAGACGCATTATCCAACAATAAATTAAGATGGCAGACTCATCCCAAGCATAAAACTGTCAATACAGCTTTATCTGAAACCACTAACATCAGCGCCACCTCAGCTCCACCTGAGCGCAGCCCAGCAAAGCCAAGTTAAACATCAAGGCAGGTGGTGCCTTTTCTCCCATGATGCCATCTGTTTGTCTTGCAAAGCTTCAAACACTGACACTTCTCTGTTTATACCTGTGGGTCAACATTTGAGTGAGAAGCAGAACCACTGCCCCCACCCTACTGAAGGTGCACTGAAGCTTCGTGGATCGCTTCGGAGTGTGAATGCTTATCCAGGGAATTTTTTTGGGGCCTCTGTGTTGGATAATGACAGAATGGGAACGGGGCCACAGGGATGAGAGAGAGACAGATAGATAGAGAGAGAGAGAGAGAGAGAGAGAGAGAGGGAAGGAAGGAAAGTGATGAAGGCAGGAGGAAAGATGGGAATTTGACTTGATGTTATCTCTGAGTCTCTGTGATGACTGCCACAGAGAGTCAGTCAGGTTATGGTTTAATACAATGGCAGACAATAACAGAGCTGATGGGCAAATGGCTATGTATGTGTGCTTTGGGATTTGTATGGGTGTGTGTGCATCTCCATGCATGAGTGTGTAGAGAGCAGGGGAGCATGTCTATGAAGTCTTCCAGTACAGTGAAGCTGTGAGGTTTCTGAAAGGTGACAGCAGTTCAACACAGACAGGAGGAAAATCTAAGAAGTACGGAGCCCCTTTCAAAATAAAAGGCCTGAAAATCCATCCAGTTTTGTGCCTGACAGACACTGACATCTGCAGAACTGCAAATAAGATTTCAGCACACAAGTCACAAGTCTTTGGTTTTTACTTTGCTCCATCCAAATGTCTCCATCTTCCGTCCATTTTTTACACCTCTTTTTTTATTTACCTACTCTATCCCTTGCTAGCCTTCATGATCTTTCTTCCACCTCACGTCCTCTTGTTGCATGCCTCTCCATATTTCACCTCTAGGTGCCCCTGGGGCTAAAAAAAACAGTGAACTGTAACAGGAGACAGTAGAAAGGAGCTGTGCGGTGCTGGCTCAGCATTTCTCCACTAGAGTGTGCCTCAACCAGAAGCTTGCCAGGCAAAGTGGGGCCTTCATACACGTACATGTACACACACCCACATACACACACAGGGGGTTTTCAAGCCCACCCTCTCAATTATACAATTACACAGTCCAGCAATTGCCCCCAGCAGGAACTGTTTATTTGCCTTTACCATCGAATAATACTGCTTTTTGTTCTGTAGCTCTTTGAGTGGAGATGAAAGGAAGATAAAACCTCATTACTTTCTGCACACTGTATTGATTGTTGGTGGCAATGCACTGTAGCGGTCAAGCAGTGCCTACATATGTACTACGTTTGGAAAAGTTCCAGTTTTTTTAGAAGGTGTGGTGTGCCTGTGTGTATGTGTGCGTTTAGTGGGGGGGTAGACAGCTGGTAAAACAAGCCTCGGTGCCGTGCACTGATTCTAATTGCACTGTGAAAAGTGATCTGGCACTGTACACACACGTGATGGCCAAAGGATAAAGTCAAACAAATCTCTCAGCATGAGTAAAAAAAAACAATAGTAATGTGATCATTGGCAAGTTAGTAGAATTCTTTACTTCTGGCAAAACAACCAAAGTCACATGGGTACAGGCTTGTGTGGGGCTCATGTGTGAAGGTGCTTAGATGCTGGCATGCAGGGGTCTGATGACTGGGTCAGTTCACTAAGCTATATGGTCCACAACTGTGCAAGAGTTCAGAGTGAGGTCAAAGTGTTTAAACGTGTATGAACTGCAAGAAGTATAAATGCAATTATTTGTGGGAATCAGACTAAACACACAAAGCCTTTAGATCCCCCATCACCCACCTACCATGTACTCCATGTTGGAAGAGGGAGGGTAAACCTGGCCTCTGAGCTTGTTGTGAAGGTCCAGGATGAGCTGAGCGTCACTGTCTGTGATGGCCCTCTTCCCCCTCTGCTTGGCTTCCCACCAGTCCCCGTCCTCGTCCAGATACTTGTCCAGGATCTGCTCCCAGCCTGTCGAGTTGGGAAGCATCACCATGCAACTGGTCATCTGGAGCATCAGGAGCAGGGACGCACTCCTCAGCCATTGCAAAGATATATGCCTCATCCTGGAGATGGTGTTCCTCTCAAACTCAGGCAGGGTGGATGGGTGAAGCAGGGAGCTGGCCGGCACAGAAAGACACTCTTCTACTGGCAAAGTAGCAGAGAGGAACGAGCAAAACCGTATTACTGGAAGGACTGGTGTTTTGTATCAAATTTGCTGAGTAACTCTGGTCAATATTGAACTTGGTGAGGACAGTGCACTGGCTTGCAAGTGCTTGGTTTGGTGCAGTGCCACGGATAACCTCATGGAGTTCACTGGGGTAAAGCTGGCAGACTGGGAATGACTAGTGAAAGTGTGAATTAATGAAATCATGACTAGTGTTGAATTTCCTTGTGGATTCTTTCCTAAAGAAAAAAAAGAAAGACAGCTTGGGAACTGCTCAAAATGAATACTGAATCTGAAATCACATTGAGCAGTAGTGTGCAGCTATAATAAATAGTTAAGTGTGCAAAATGATGCATAGCTAATGCACTCCAACTACTGTATACATATATACTCTGATGAACATTTTGGTGTGCATGCTGCAGTGCTGACAGAAGCTGGATATAAGGTGCCAATAGCTAATGGAAAACGTGAAACCTAATGTATATTGAAACAGAAATGGAGTGAGTGGTGTGATTTAAAGTAGACTTGGGAAATAATTTACCTTTAATGAATTGGAATGCGGCCCGCTTCTTGAGATCCTGACAGAGACCTTTGTGTGAGAAAACTTGAGCAGTAAGAAGAAGAAAAGTCCGCCTTCAAAGTCAGCTGCAGAGCTCAGGTGGAGAAGTGGTGATGACAGCCATGTGACATCCACCAAAGATGAGATGTGGTCGCTCCTCTCCGTTTGACAGGAGAAAAGAGAGAGTGGCTCTTACTTCTTTCAGGATTCTTGCACCAAAAGCCGCTAATACATCACTTATCCACATTTTATCCTCAACTTGGCTGCGCTTCTAGAGAGCCGCCCATGACCACGCCTCTCCAAAAGGTTGGAAACGGCCCACTCTGCCGTGGCAGGATCTGTGCGCGCGTCCCGGCTATTGCGCGTGTACAGCAGGCCCATAAACAGAAACCTTTCTCTAATGTTGTTCAAGTTAAACTCAGTAAGTCTCTGCGGCACACACTGGTTATAATACTAACACTGATCTTCAATATGCCTCTATAACCATGACACTGAAATAAATAAAATGTTTGTCTGAAGTATTATAAGACTGACAAAAAGAGCTTTATAGCCAAGTGAGGTTTCACACAAAGATTTGGTTACATAAAACAGAAAAGAAGAAGTATAAAAATAAAAAAATAAATAAGGACATATAGCCTATTCTCTAGGCCAACTACAATGTTACAGTTGTTATAATAATTGCAGATGAAGTTATATTGTGTCATTCCTTTGACAGTTGTCCACCCTCATAGTTTGTTGACCGACGTTTGTTTTTCTCTTTAAATTACATTAAATTCAAACCAGATCTTCCTCTTGTGTGGGGCCTGCCGGCCAAAGTGGCCCCGTTCTCTTGAGTCTAACTGTTCACAGGTGACTCTTTAGGGGGATTAAAACAAACCAACTCTCTGTTAATTCCAAACCCCAATTTCTCGTCACTATTTCCCCTCCTGCTGCAACACAGTTCCATTATGGAAACACGCATATTTTGTCTTTTTGTCATCTGGTCATTTTCACTGGTGGCTGTGGCTCATGTGGAAACAGTAGCTAATCAACCGTGTGTTTGTGTGTGTGTGTTTGCTGCCTTGTACAGACTTACTTTCCACGGCAGTGGGGGGACAATCTTCTTTTACCTGACAAACATAATAAACTGAACACTGACCAACCATGTGCCCCACAGTGCTTTTGCTCTGTCTTTTACATCCCCTTGTTTCCATGACTCCTTGGTGTTTTCATACTGTTTTGGCCCAACGCCCCTACCCATCAGGTGAGTCATGGGACTGAATGGACAACTCTGTCACTCAGTTAGGGTTATATTTGGGTTTTGTAATCTGTAATCTGTCCCAGATTTCACATCATCAGCATGGTCGCTAGAAATGGACATGGAATGGTAGATGCTGGGTTGAAAGAATAAGATGTAGTGCAGTGTCTCATCATGTCTGGTCCTGATTTATGGACAAGTGATATAAAGAGGGAATGGATCCCGGCTGACTCTCTGCCTTCTGGCCTCAGCAGAAGCAACAGCTTGGTTGTATTTGGTGATTTAGTTCTTTGTCTTTGCTGGTTCCTTAGATTTTCTGATGGAGCTGGTCGTCCTGTTTCTGTCTGTTAGGTTTGATTCTTATGTTGGATTATATTAGAGGGAAAAGTCCAGATTCTATGATCCTTTGTGGGTTATTCTGTGTGGCTTTCCTTCTTTTTGCTCATTTTAACCAGCCTATCATTCCTTTTTTTAGTAGGTTTGGGTTGAGTTTATATGTTTGGTAAATGTTTATCCAGTCAAGTGAAGGTTACTTTCTGCAACATGTAATAAGCCTTGCTGTGGGTCGTAACAGATATTGATGCATCCATACATTTTACAGTTACAGCTGGCTGAGGTGGAGCTAGTTTTGAATACTTTATTTACAGTAAAATAATGTTCCCAACCTAGCGGGTTGACAGATTCTGAGATGATAAATGGAGAATGGAAGAGGAAAAAAATAGATTCTGTGACAGAAATTTGTATTCACATTTCCCCTAATCTTTGTTTTATTAATAAAATATTGGATAACTTGACCTCTTTTGGCCTCAAGCAGATATTTAAATTAAACAATCTGGAGCAGAAATTGCTCTTTTGTGGAATTGCTCACAAATCCTAGACATTTAAACTCTTATATGCTGCTTGTTTGTGAAAAGTTGGGGTTGTATTAACCCAGACTTTTAGTAACCAGTGAAACATGCAGTTGAGTAGAACTCCAATATCATCCTGTGAAATAAGTATAAAGTGGCTTTAATACCCAAATACAAGTTGGTATGCTGAGTGCCCTTAGTTAAGATGCACCAGGGCGCCTCTGCTGTCTAACCTACATATGCAGCAGAATATATACAGAATATGACAGAAGAGCTCTCACACTGAGGACCCACCACATTCTGAACTTCCATAAACCCAGGGTTTACTGTCTGCTCACTGGGTCAATAGCAAGAGCTTCAGCCACAGCCCCAGTAGTGGCCCTCTCTCTTGGGATATGAAATGATTTATTTTACATTAAGGTTAAGGCTTTAACACAGAAAGCCTGACTGTAATAACATGTCTGTGACCCTGACTATAAAATCAAGTTGTGTGGATAAGGAAATATTTACCAACTGCTCAGGGGTTTATATGATTTACAATGTGGTAATTTAGGTCAAGCCATCTGTAACAGGCGAGACATTCTCTAATTAATGTTTATTACAATGCCTGCCAGTAAATATACACTATTTGCGCCTGTGGTAGAGCAATATAAATGATTTCAGGTTTGGGTTTCTTGTGTTAGCAGCCTTCCATGAGAGTTCTCTCTATCTTTTTTATTGCATCTATTATTTTCCTCTGCTCCCTTCTGTCCTGTCTGTCTTAATATATGCCATGTTTCTTTTCTTTTATTTCATCTTCTCTTTACCTGTGGGCTTCTGTCTACACACACTTGTCCCCTCATACACAAACATTCACTTTCCATTGCTCTGCTTGTCTTTCTCTGTCTCTTCTTGCTGCCCTTTCCATCTCACCTGCACAGTCATTGTTGAGCCACGGGCCCAGATCCTCCACTTGGTACCTCATCCATTCAGCATGTGGTCTTGTGAGAAACCCTGTGAACCCAGCAGAATGCATCAACCGTGCCAGACTCCATCGTATCTACACAACAGTAGCCTCTGGACTCAACAGCAAACTACACAAACACTCTGGAAGAACGCTCTTTGTTGGCCCATGTTATCTGGCACATTGCTCCCTAATGGTTCTGCATGAGCTGAACTGAGGTCAGTGCGTTGGAAAGGCGTTGGGGTGAGGATTGGGGTAAAGAGCATCAAGTTCATTTGGCAGACGTTTTGCATCGCTGCTTTTGTGACATTATCAGCAGTGTTCAGCAGAAGGTTGCCTCAGATAGTGACTGAATGTCAATTAGGCTTAGATTGTCTGACTCTACCCCCTTGTGGTGAAGAGATGCCAATACATCTGTGAGGACTGAAAACAATTTATTTTATAGTGTGTGAATCTACTTTGTGTTCTTCTGTGTTTGGTGTTACTGCTAGAGCAGTAAAAAATATAATATAGAGCAGGAAAAAAATATTGTTTAGTATGGATAAATCTAGTGTTGGCTTGCATTCAAATGTCTTGTATCAAAACGCTTGAGAAGCTAATTATAATTATTGTATAGTGTTTGATAGCTGTCAATATATAGCCTCCATTCCATATCTTCACCCATATGCTTTATGACAAGGAAACATGTCTTACATCCAAACCCAACTACATACAGCACTCTAAATAAGCCTGAATTGAGATTCACCATGTTACTAATAATGACATATACAGACAAATATTCTGTCATCAGTAAACTGTGAAATAATAATAGTAATCTTTCATTTTAACAGTGGATTTAAATAAAACATTGTCTTTAACATTATAATGTACACTATAACGTTCATTGAATTACTCCTGGGTTTATGCTCTGGATTAAAAGGGTCTTTCAGTAGATCCAGATTATCAGCACACTGCTCATATGACCACCAGATGTCATGAGGTGTCTTTTAATGTATAATCACCATGCTGTGACTTTCAGATAGCATGCATCTCTTGGGAGATCAGTTTGGAAAAGAAAAGAATAACTGGAAAACTAGTTCATGATGACAAACTTTAAGGTTTCAGCTTCACCGCTTTTGTACCACAATGCCATTTTCTTGCAAAAGTGAAGCACTTTTCCTTCTCCCCATCTATTACAGTAAACTCTTAAGCCAACAAAAAAGACAAAACCTCTGGTAAACTGATCTCTAGAGGTACTGTGAGCTGGGGGATTGTGGGTACCCGAATTCTCTTTGCTTTATGTCAAATTTTTTGGAGTCTCAAATTAAATAATTCGACCAGAAACTCTTATTTTATTGTTTCAGTGTGTTTTGCTTCTTTTTGTTGAAAGTTTAATGGCTTGCTGCTTGTGGTGCAACATTGCACATTTCACAATAACGTAGATTGTCTTCTGGAGAGAACACAATAACCATGCATTCTCTTTGGTTTGATATGTGGGCTGGTTTGCCACACACGCTGTCAAAATATGTTTTCTCTGACTTCCTTATGAATATGAAAATGAAGGTTGCTGGAGTTATGTTTCATGAGTTGGGGTAATAAAACAGTCCACTGCTCTTAAGGCTTGTCGAATATAGAGTTCAAACTTCACTGTGCCTGTGTATATGATGATTCAATAGAGTTTAAGTGACGATCCTATTAGAGGGAGTCACATAAAGCTGCAAAACAGCAGAAATCAATGTACTGTATACATCAAAGCTTCTGTGAGCTTGTTGACCACTGGTATAAAAAAGAGCTGAACATGAAGGAGGAAAGCCCATCTGTTTACACAGTGCTTTCCCAGCGCTGTGCTTCTGAGACGACATTGATTTTGGCCAGCAGCTGCAGGATGTCGTTTGTCTGAAGTCCCTGCGAGGCCCTGCGATGAGGTTAAAATGGCCCCGTCCAAAACAAAGACTACAGTAGGATATGGAGGGCCACCTTTGCCTTAGTTTATGTTCTCAGACTGAACCAGAAGGGTGAAGTCTAGTCTGTGTCAGGGTTGGACATACTGTTGATTTATTCTTCTAGTCACTGTAGTGGAGATAAACAGTTGCAGGGTCTGACATGTTGGGTCCACAGCATGTCATTACTTTTAATGTCAAATGCGAGGTGAATACAGACTATACAGTTTTATTACATAGCACCGACTTAAGTCCTTCGTCATAAAATGGAATATCTTTACTGAGGTATGCCAGATATGCTTTATTTATATTTTACTAGAGCATGTGAGGAGCTTACTTTGCCAAGGAAAAGTCACTAGACGAGAAAAGTGACCATAACATAAACTGATACGGTGTCTTATTTCATTGTGGCTGATGGATGAAGCATCAGCACGTAGCATAGGGAATACATGGGAGAAATGAAATATTTCCCCACATGTTATGGTGGCACTCACCTAAATAAACACTATTATAGAGCAAAATAGACACCTGAGACACCGCAAATGATTTGTGTACCCGAAAAACTTTATTTTTTACTCCTTGTTTGAAGTAAGGGCATCCAACTCAAAGGCAGGAGTGCAAAAAAACGAGCCCTGCAGTTAACTCTGCTGCCCTGAGAGATTTATGGCCACAGAAGGGTTTTAACGTGTACATGCTAACATTTCAGGAGATCCCAAAACATGCTTCAAGTAGCTGACATCAGTCTCTGGAAAACACATATGTCAACATACTCCTGCACACAGAGTCAGAGCTAAGAATACAGCAAGTTTGTCTTAGTTTTAAAGATATATTCCAAATATTAATGGACATTTTACGTGCAATATATGAAAATATGTCCAAGTGGTATAACAATGATTGCTATAATGCAGATAATATATATGTCAGACATCTCCTACATATAACATTAAATATTTTTTATCTCTTTCATCCAAACAATAAATATCAGCCTTCATCAGCTGATGGGGTTTGCTCTATTGTCATGGAAATACAATATTTCTAATTATCCAACTACTGTGCAAAATGGTTGAAAGCTCTGGAACAAGCAAGTAAGTGGTAATATATTGTCAACTAACAGAATAATGAGACGTTGATACAACGTCTCCATCTGAAGATGAAGAATCTGATTTGGTCAAAAGTCCCTTAAGGTGATATTGTTTTGGGAAAGTAATCTGTTATTTTGTGCACTATTGGTTTATATACCCCAGCTTTCAGCAGGCCAACACTGCATCTTTTTTTCTACATCAATTATTAGGTTTTGGGGAGGTTTGAGGACAGAGTGAGGACTGGGCACAGGCAACATTTCCGATGGTTGAGCTGCAAGGGGAGCAAAATAAACACAGTTGTTGTTCTTCCAATAGAGACAGAAGAAAAAGGGGAAAAAATACATTGAATTAGAAAGAGGCCTCTCCCAACATCTCCCCGGAGGCAAAGAGAAGCCAAGTTTTCAGCCATTCAGTGCTTGAAGTCAGGGAGGGCAGAGAGGTTGTAGAGTACATGGAAGAGAAGAGAAGTATACCTCTAAACCATTACCGAGCTGCCTCCACATGATATTTATCCCCCCTCTTCAGTATTATACTCACTCAGAAGCTCTCATACTCACCATTATTGGAGTTGGATGGCTACTTGCACATTTTGGAAACTGACTCCCTCAACCTCAACCTCTCCCTGTTAATAATCTATCACCCTGCTGAGGTCCCTATGAAGTCTCCATCTTCTTTCCAAATAAACGTTTCACCACCTTCACACTTGAGGGAGGCAAAACTGTTTTAGCAATAACAATTTATCTGACAGGTCAGTAATTCACATGTGTTATTAGGAAAAGTGGTGCACCTTAGGATGAGTTTGCAGATGCGTCATCGTGGCCTCAGTAGGTGTTGGCATAAGCTGATAGCATAAGCTCGTAGAATAGGATTTACTGCTGCAGCAACTGGACACCAAAATTCTGTTTCTTCTCTGATTGTATGTCTCTCTCCCTCCTCTTGCTCTGCAAGTGAGCTCATCGAAGATGGTTGGGGAGGAAATGAAGTAAAAGCAGAATATAATATTTTCAGACCAAAATTAAGACAAAGTAGATTTTTTTGCATTGTATATTCTCTCCACAGACATTTTGAAACAAAACATTTGAAATACAGGCGATGAAAGAATCATATATAGTTGTAAAAATGTAAATTTTGAGTTGAAGGTGCCGAAAGGAGGGAAGATACAGTTTTAGTTCAAGCTCGGAAAGAAGTTGTGTATGAACAGTGGATACACAATATGTAGTTACAGTCAAAGAGCTGAAGTTTTCATGCATAAATAATAAACTCAGTCGTCATTTATGAAGGATGAGATTAAAGCAGTTGATGTGAGTTATGGTCAGGAGGATCTCTAGATCCAGATCAAAGGTCTTTATTCACCTTCATCAGGTGCTATTGATTTCATCTGTGTCCGCTTGCTTGAGCTGGTGGCAATCACCCAGGCTGAGAAACCATATAAGTAGGTTGAGTTTTCCCACCTCAGTGTTTTCCACACCTTCAGCTGGCTCTCTGTGATTTCTATTGGGATTGTGTGTTTGGGTGAATGTGTTCAAAATGAGGTGAAAGTGAGTTTTACATTTAATTTTCTTTTATCGTCTCGGCCACTATTACAATTCTACACCCTTTTGCATCGACTCCCCACTTCAATCCTTTTGTTTAGGGCCTGTTTTTCTGTTACTCTGTCATTCTGTCAGACTCAGTGTGGGACTGTTCTAGTTCTACAGTCCCATAGGGGGCCTTAAGTGGGCTTTTAAGTTCAACGTGTAGTTCACTTTGTCCACTCTGTTCCCAGTTAGAGACACCTTTTTCCAGTTTTGTGTTGGGAGAAACAGTTCAAGTGTGTGTGCTGAAAACTCTGCAGTGGGTAGACAAAAGATGTCGAAATTTCATTTGAAAGGGTAAGTAAATGGGATAGTTGTTGGTGTTTTTGTTCTTATCCCTGAACCATCAGAGGCTGCTTTCATCCATAACCAAAATGCTTTTCCATAACCTTTGCCTCCGCCACTGATGGATAAGCCAGGTAAATGTCAGCAGCAGGTTGTCGAACTCATCATAGCATCTTGCTCCTCATCCAGCTGATGTGCCTTTTAAATATCCACCAATCATCTGTTTGGCTCCAGGTCAGGCATTCACTCAGACGGACAGATTTTCTTCCCATGCATACTAATGTGTTCCTCGAAAACTCTCATCTGGTTCATTCCAGGGAGCGTGCTGGTCGGTCTAGAGCTGGCTGCATGGATGAAACTTCTTAATAAAGTGCAGGAAGTGGCTTTATGCAAAGTTTAGCATGAAAATATGAGGCATTGTGATCTGCCCTGCAAGTGCAATGTAGTGCAGTAAATATTTCAATCTGGAATTAGCTGTCTTGTTGGTTTGCTTTGCTTAATATAACTTTGATGATAGACAGCCCAGGACAATATCCTGCAATCCCAGCTGAAGAAAATAGTTCAAATTGCAGCATCTGTCCAACACATCACAACATGTATGGCTATGTTTGTCCCTACCTTCTAACTGCTCTCTCTCATTTCCTCTGTCATCTTCTGCACAAACATTTCAAGCTGAAAATGTCTATTTCTTTGCTCTGGCTCACATCTTGATTTAGTCCCTATGCATGGTGGTGACAGTCTCCCTCTTTCTGCATCTAGCATTCCAGTCTGCCTCCTGTCTCTCCCTCAGAGGTCAATGGTTTCATTGGACACACTCAAGCACGAAGGTCCCCTGTAACTCTATCAGTTGTCTGTTCATTCGTGTAGATGTGGGCAGATGGGGCCAAAGTCAACCTTCTGTTATTGGGATTCAGATGTATTCCCAGCTTGTTTTCTCTTCTCCCTCTCAGCCTTTGATACACAAGATGTGGGACTTTGCAGTGGCACTAACTGAAAGTGAAAGCTGAGAATCAAAGAGCCAGATTGGTACTCCAGCAAAACCTCTAATCAACTGTACAAAATAAAGAAGGACACAATCAAAATAGATCATTTTATTAAAAATACAAAACAGGAAAAGCGCAGTTCATTGCATAAATAACTTGTTGTTAATGTTTATTTAAATACAGTCAGTGCGGAAAATGTTCCTATTTTGTGTATGTATTATTTCCCAATAAAGTTTGCATCAACAGCAACATTTTGTTTTACGTCTCCATTATGCTGTTGATATGGACTTCTCACAATCTGTCCTGATGAAAAGAATTTCTGATACATTTGCCAAAGTTGCCAGCTTGCCAGTATTATGTTAGTGCTTAGTTCATGGAAATGTACCAAGTTTCTTTACATTATAGTAAATTTCCTTAGACATTGACATGCAAAATGAATCATATTCAGTACTTTTTAATTGTTCAGACATATTTACAATCCTTTTACAAAACAATAAAAAATTAATATCAATTAAATATTTTCCCCATATAAAAATGAATAACTTACAGTATACTTGTTTAAGGATAGTCAATGTATAATGATTATCTACATGTACAAAAAATAGGAATTTCCTGGTATTTTGGAAATTTAGAAAACAAATTAAGGTGCACTTGAGTGCCTAACTCCAAAAACCAAGCTACATCAGTGATCATAACAAAATATGAAGAATGATTTTGTCCAATATATCAATATATTGGTATATAATATACCAATATCCTGTGTAAAAAATATGATTATAAAACAGATATGTGGGTCAGATTTACTGTATGTGCTCTTTTTAGCATAAATACCATATGTAATATAAATGAAACCTGTCAATCGTCTGTAATGAAACCAATCAGTGTAGCTTAAAACTGCAAATGTAAACTGTGTAAATGTTGAAACAAACAGGGCTTTTGACAACAGAGGCATCACCTATGCTAGCATAAATAAAAATCTCCCAATCTGACTGCTGCATATTCTTTACAGTAAGTGCACTTTTGTCAGCAAATTGTCACCAACTTGTTGCAGGACACAAATGGAACTTGCAACAGACTCGAGTATGAAGTTTGCTGCAGCTACACGGTTGACACTGACAGTGTAGGTTTTACCATCTGAGGTCAAAAGCTTTGATCTTCATATCACAACATTCCTGTGAAGGCAATGCACACAACATGAAGGTGTGATGCCCATAGCACCAAGGTGAGCAGGTATGAGCAGCTATGATCTTATTGCATCTTTAATTACCACATTGTGAGTGGTGAACTAACACAGTGAAATATGCAGCACCACATACAGTATATACTGTGTTTAAGGACCCATTCTACACATAAATTATATCTCATCAATTAAAATAGTCATGTAACAAATTAATTTACAGTATATGTACAAGTCATCAAAATCGCCTGCTGCCTTCAAATGTATGTTTGTGTCTTTAAATAAGCCCATATATACAAAATAGTGTGGTCCACGATTTTTGTGCAAATCCTTACGGGATTGAAATAATGTCTCTGTGGTACTGTAGGTTGTCAGCATGTGTCAAGAGGAAACCTGTGTTTATTTGAACCAGTGCAGGTAGTTCGTCTTGAGAGCAGGGAAGCACATGTTGTTGCTGCAGGAGCCCCCGTAGCTGGGAGGGCAGGCGGAGCAGGGCACACCTACTTTGTAGGGAGCCTCTCCAATCCAGTTACCCCTGGAACACAGGAACATGTATGGTGTCAGTGGAGTTGGAGGTGACAACATTTTTTTTTGTAATAAAATATTGGAAACAGCAGTCAAAACAGGCTTGTCTTAACGGCCATTTACAAGTTCTCACTTATAATCATGTGATATGCTCAAAAGCTCCAAAGCAGTCACCTAAAATATTGTCCAAATGAGATGTTTTGTTAAGAATATCATGTATTTGGCAATGTGTGCTTTGTGAATGTGTATCAAGATACTATGTAACACAATGTGGAAATGAGCTATCTTGACACATCCAGATTTACGATGCCAGTGCCAGCTGGTGTTACAGTGGCCTCAAGTTATTTACATACAATGGCTTCTGCAGAGCAGAAAGCCTTATCCAAACTCACACACTGAAGGAAATTAAGGCCACATTTTCATTTAGCAAGCTAAAATAGGAGCCTGTTACCCTTAGATTTATCTCAAACCAGTGGGATTAAAGAGCCTAGGTCACAAGTCAGTCACAAGTCCACACAGGCTTTGATACTTGGAATTTTTTTTACGGAATCTTTTCCTCTGTTTCATGGCTCTCTGGAGCTTTGGTAATGTGGTGCCGGTCCACAGGCTTGTATCGAGGTTATCTGAATCTCCCAGCAACATGGGTGGCATTTCACAACTCAGCACAGAACAGAGCCGTCTGTGTCGGGATTAAGCCTATTGCCATCAGGTTAACAGGTTCATGTAGAATTAACAGGCTACCTTACAACATGTAATGAACTCTACACAAGATGCTCTATACTTACTTGGGTGAGTAGTTGCAAACTAAATATGTTGCCCGTTTCCACACTGAACCCCATACGTTCATATTATGACACGTATGAACAGCGCAGCCTACTTTGTTGGATGTTGCCCACACCATCTGCAAAAAAGGACGTAATTAATTTCATGATTACACCAACTGAACAGCATTACATGCTAAACTAATTGTTGTCTCTGTACCTGTGTATAATGGGTGCACATGGGCCCATAGCATCTGAGAGGGCATCGAGGGTTACAGTCACGGGGATACGGGAAAGAGTAATCTTTGACCTCATCGTACCACGGCTTCACCAGCTGGAGAATGGATCGATAGCTGTGAACAGAACACAGACATGTTCAATAAACTACACAGTACATGTCACAATTCAGGTGGACCTTGTGATAATGTGAGGAGTAATTCTCCATTTCAGGACATACACTGTTATATCAGGGACTAAGGGTTACCACAAATAGTTGTTGTTATGGTGTTAAGCCACTCTGACCAGAATAACATTAAAATGAGCTGAGGTTCTGAAATATAACATGCTGTCTGAATTATCAAAACCAAATTTGTGACATTTCAGCATGTCAGCAAAGGTTTGCTTCAATACTTTTAAAACTCAACAATAATTGAATTCTCAAAACTCTTTTTGCAACGGCCGGTTTGATTTGAAAGAAATACAAAAATGCTCTGTGCTGCAAAATGCTCACTTGCCTTAGAAAATGCACAACCCTTTTCCATGTGGGGCCTTCAGTGACAAACAATGAACAGAAAATCACATTTCTGTTGTTTCTATATTATTTAGAATTCCTACTGGAATTAACCTACTACTTAGTCCTAGTAGTTTAAAAAAAAAAATGTGCTATGGAAATCTCTGGATGAGTCGCAAGGAACTGTCTGAATGAGATGTATTCCCTCGAGGCTCCTTGTTCCTCTATAAAATCTAAATGTGTAGGAACATGTGAAGGTGCCCTGTGTCTGTGTTTCCAAATGGAAAGTCAAGACCCACTAAAGGGATGTGCCTTTGTCCTCAGGGGTCATGGCTGAAAACACAACTTTTGTTTATCTGAAGGTTCACAGAAGCATTCCTCAAGCAGTCACCAGGTCACAGTGCAAAAACCTTTTGAGAAGACGGCAGGGCAACGACCATGACTGCAGAGAGAGAGAGAGAGAGAGAAGCAGCAGATGTCGGGGAGGGGGAGGGGAGTCAAAGGTCACTCACCGTCCTGTCCTGACGGAAAGGTTTTGACCCAGGAACCTGAGGAGGTGAGGCGGCCCGTGCTCCCACAGGCAGGCATGAGCCCAGTCCTCGGCCGTCTTAGCCAGGGTATCGTCCCACACCTAAACACACAGCAGGGACATGGTGCGAACGTGGAAACTCATTACGTAACTGAAAATATCAACACCAGATCTTCATTCAGCAGTGAGATGTGAGATAAGGGTTCATAGCACTGTTGCAGGTGTTGCCATGGCAAGATGCAAAAGCCATCCATCAAATCAGTTACATAAGCGAAGAAAGTTAGTTGTCCAATGTAACTCTTTCACTGAATGGACAGGGAGTTGGATAGCATTGCTTTAAGAACACCAGATACCCAAACTTGTCATCAGCCACTCGTGTACGGTTTCGTTGGGAATGAGTTGTGACTGGAGCAATGAGGACAGACTTCCTGCAATTACTTTATTCTACAGTAGGTCTGTCAATGGAAGAGACACCTTCATGACAACTTTTTACCAGTGCAACAATGGAAACATGTCAGCTCATTTACTATGATGCGCTGAAACGGCTGCTGGAACAACCTTTCATTGTAATCCAAGCATTATATTGCCTCACACCATAACATTTTATTTTTGTAACTGAAAAAAAATAAGACACTCATTTGTGGATTTTTTTGGACTATGCCATTAAGTGATCAGTACTGCTCTCTCTGTATTGCACTGCCAGCGGGCTACTGGTACCACACATGACCCCCTCTTCCTCTGGAAATGACTGTCCTCATTGCTCCAGTCACTACTTTGGTGGTCTCCTGCAGTGCAATCTGCTCAACAGCTGAAGATGGCCAAGACGTGTCACTTCACTTCCTCATATGCTCCATCACTTCCTATTACAGCTTATTTTACTTGATGCATGCAATTTGGTTAATATCAGAACATGTACCTGCTAATAAAACATCCTTAAAAAACAGAGTTACAGACCATAGCTGCAGAAATATCATACAGTGAGTGGAAATGCATGCACATTAATAAAAATGAATAAAGTTTGAATGGAATCATTCACTTACCATGTATTCCATGTTGGATGCTGGGGGAAACACCTTCCCTCTTACTTTGTTATGGTAGTCAAGGATGGCAAGCATGTCGTTCTGACTAATATAACGCTTCCTCCTGCTTTTAGAAACGCTCGTTGTGTCTGTTCCGTAGTTGTGCGCTCCACCAAAATTGGTGAAATTGGCGGCTGGCAATGTCGCGGAGACTGCAGGAATGGTCGTTGCCAATGCACTTGCTCCGCAAGATATGCACAGAAGTAAGAAGTCTACGGCAAATAACTGAGGTTTCATGTTTGTATTTTAGGACCAAAATGCACACAGAATACCCCGCGTCTTGGAGTGATCTGAAAAGAAAACAAGAAGACAAATTTACCAGACTTGTCGTTGTGCGCAAAAATAAGATGGATTACAAATCACACATGCTTAAACTAAACTTCAAACTAAATCAGGACAGAGCTACCTGTGACATTCCTCCACATAACCCTTAGTCCTACCTTTTCTTGCGCAGCGGTACCTTGTGCCTGCGTTGCCAAGGCTGTGTCACCTCCAACGTCTCGGTAATGGATTGGAGAGAGGGAGGGCAAGTGAGTGGAGTTTTTTGCGCTTTGCAAACTTTGTGAGTGCTCCAGGAGAAGTCCGTCTTTGGGGGTTTATATAGGCTATTGGATGATGCAGGAAGTGCGTTTACCACAGAGGTAGACGCACAGCCCCTCCTTGTCACCTGAAACACAGAGTATGTTTGGTTTTTCCAAACCCGCTCCTGGCACATCTTGCTCCATCTCATCATGACATCTGCTTCAAGTTTGCGCAGCTGCAGGATGTGGAAAGACAACATTTGATTAATAAAGTACATCAAGTCGGAAAGGGATATAAGAGCATATAAATAACTATTAATGACTTTTTGTTGGTGTGAAGAATGTTGCCAACATGGCTGTAAATTTAATATTTGGAATTCTATGAACAATATTAATTGAATTGACTTGATTTATTGATCTTTGTCACATCAGCTCCATGCACAGGTAGTAAAATTTGTACTTCCTACCAGCTCCCCTGGTCACTGGTCAGGACATCCACATAAACCAGAGGAAGCCAGCAGTTTCATGAGTCAGTGGGTCCATGTGTCCTATCAGTCTTCTTTGTCGTATTCATTAAACTGTAAAGATTACACTTGTTCAGTGTGTGGCTCCAACTGTGTGGTTTGCCAGGGCAGATGCTGAGCCAAATGGTGGAGGAAAAAAACAACCTCTGCAGGTCTTTTCATTGGCAGCTGGTGAACAAATTATCAAAATGTGACGCAGGAACAATTTCCCTCCCCCTTTTTTCTTCTCTCTTGCTCTTTCCCTTCGTCTCTCTTATTGCCGACAACTGGTGCTTTCCCAAAAAACCTTCTTGGAAGTGATGAACTTTTCAGGTGCTGGAACTGGTGCAAAGGGATATATCACTCGAGTGGTGCACATTTTCTCCTCCATTTCAGTCCACCCATACCTATCGCTGGTCTTCCTCAACAGACTGGAAGGTTTTACTGGAATGGAAAGTTGTCAGAGTTAAAATAAATCATGACAGATTAAACACATATACTTCTACTTCTTATAGGCCTGATCCAGGGCTCTGTGTAATGCCAGAACACTATGCAGAATGTCCTGTTGATTGCTGGAATTTGACAAGAAAAACTTCAACTATTTAAAGGTGTTTTTGTGCAAGAGGACTAGAGATTTACCCAAATAACAGAGCTGGTCAACTCGTAATGAGAAAGCGTAAACCCAAACAAACCATCAGCTGAACCTGTAGTGAAAGATAAGAGCTGGACAGGGCAGCATACATTTCATAAAATAAGTTTATTATCATTTTTTCAAGCTTTCATCAAACTATATCCAACAGCCAACATACAGTATGTGTTTAATCCCTAAAAGATATTTTGACACATGATGTGATTTTGTTCACTCTATATACATCATCACATCTGCTCAGTATTTTGACTCATTCTTTCATCTGGTATCAATAGTCAGGGCCACTCTCCAGCCAAAGACTCTGATCGACACTATCCCCGGGTTTAAAGCCATATTATTGTCCATTTTATCAGATTAGTTTAACATACACCTGTTCCACAGCATTTCATACTATATTTACGTTTATTGGCCATAGGCCTCCAAACCAAGACTAAACAATGGTGTCAAAAGTTTAGTTTAATTGTGGAAAACCAGGATTTAATAGAGAACTGTACTTCCAGTGTATGTCTCTCTTTCCCTCCTCTCTCTCACAGTTTCTTCACGTGCAGTCTCCTCAAGATGATATTCCCTCGGCCCAGAGTCCTGATACTTGTTTGCTCATGTGAACCCAGTGACTTTTAAAGAGGTTGAAGCATTATTATCATATTATCGGAGTAATTATGGCATTATTTGGGACACACGCTGCTATGAGGGGCCTTGGGCCTGTTTTGGAAAAGCATTCTTTTTCAGACAGAGCATTTATTTAGCTACAATATATTGTTCCAAGTTTCCCCCATGCTTCCCCCCTCTCCGAAGGCCTCTCGAAGCCCAGTGTTCATGCCAGGACAGCAGAGAGAATGAGGTGCAGTGGTGAGCGAGAGGGAGAGCAAGAAAGAAAAATTGCACACAGACAATAGACAGATTCAACATGATTCTAGACGTAAGCAATCAAGGCAACATAATTCAAAACTAAAAGAGTTTGCATGGTTTTACAGAGCATTTATGACCAAGAACAAAATAACCAATCATCTTTGTTTCAAGCAAATAAGCAAATAAGTGTTGGACAGCATCTGACCCAGGTGTGGAGCATGACAACCTGACCTGACAATTCAATAAGTAACTTAAGGATGGCTCCTCACTCTGTCCACTATTCCAGCAATCAAAGCACAGGCTGCAGACCTCAGTTCAGCTGTGCACTCCACCCTAGGCTATATTGTTACTGCACTGGCAGAATCAGAACATGGGAAAGTCACTAACGGAACAGATGGATGAAAAATAAGATGATGAACAGGGCTATGACTTGAAAGACCAAAACTTTGAGAAGCAGAAGATGAAATAATAAGCTGTGGGTCAAGTTGCTCACAGGATGGTTTGTATTTTGATTGATGAATTTGATTTAAAGGAACAGCTCAACATTTTTGTTAAAACACTTAAATGAGAGGATAGATGCCACACTCACAGTGGTATCAAGTGGTGTTTTCCGATAAACAGCCATGCTAAGTAATGCAAATATAAGTTTGATGAAAGAAAATGCTCGTTACTAGCAAAATAAAACTTACTGTACAGCATATCAGCATTTTGCAAGGCATTTGAATTGGGGCAGCTGGGAAGTTGTTATGTCATGAGTTGGTTTTTGTTGGCCAGGGGGCAAAAAGAAAAAGTGACATTTCAAGAGTGGTTTACATTGGTGAGAAGCCCAGTCTCTAACTTCAAACTGTTCAGGCTGCTTTCTTCTACACACAGCTGTTAAACATTGTATCAGTAAAATATGCAGCTACATAGCAAAGCCTGTATGTTTCACACAGTCTGCTAACGTACGTCGCCGAAGGCTTGTTGACAGTGAAAAACCTGCAGGTGAGAAAGCTTCAACCTGTGTCCCTGTCTGAAGTTCAGGGGTGGATTATTACTCCTCCTTTGTCTAAAGAGTAACAAGCACAATATTTAAGTCAATAAATATCACTCTTTTGATCAAATAGTGCTCTTGCTGAGCTTCAATTTGATTCAAAATTAAATTCCTGCTGTGTTTAGACTGTATACACACTGAGGTCCTAATACAACATCACTGAGAAAATCACTTTTTGTCATACAATCCAACTGGTAAGAGACTGGCTACAGCTGGTACTGTAACTGCAGTACTTATTACAGAAAGATCACCCAATATAACCCAAAGCCACATTGTCTTGTATTTACAGATTTATAGCGATCTCTGCAAACATGACTGTGGAGAATCTATTCCTGACGGATATTTTCCTCCTGTTGTCTAGATAAAAGTCTGGCTGTTATTCAGCAGCTCTGAGGAATTTGAAGTGACTTTGTTCTCAACCTCGGTCACAGGAAGGAAACGACTATTAAGGCAAGAGCAAACAGCAAATGACAGTAACTGCACTGAGCTTCAGATTCAGCAGAACTCAAAGAATATTTTTGAAGATATGTGGATAATTCCGAGAAAAACGTAACAAAGGGTGAAAGCCGGGGAGGGAAAACACGAAACTAGCAAGATGCTGCACCATAAGCTTTATGCAGGAGCCTGTAAAGTGCTTCAAACAATCTTAACAAACATCATGTCTGCAGACCATACACAAGTAAACCTTTTCCACAAAACACTGCTTAAACTGTGGGGAAAAAAACCTGAAGGATTACTGGGGGGAAGGGAGTTTTTTTTTCGTCAGGAATAAGTTGCTCCACTTGTGTATCTATTTTTGACATGTTACATTCCTTTGCCCCCAGATATTCTCACCCATCTATAAGACATTTACAACCATCTTTGATGCTCAGGCCTTGTAAGACTGCACAGAGACAGGGCTGTGGTCACACAGACTTTTCTCAAGAGGTTCAGATGTCAGCTGTGAGAGAGACAGGCAAACATGAAAAATGCAGCAGGACCTAAAGTTAGAGCTGAGGCGTTTTATGATGTATCTTCATGACAGCCGATAACAAAAAATATCACCTGGGACTCAGGAGTGAGCTGCCAAAGCCAAAACAACCTATACAGTGTTTCTGGTGCCTTTACTTTTGTACCCAGGGATTATGAGTCATTATTTATGCTCTAGTTTTTAGGTGTTTTACAGTGCACTTTATGGGTTGACATTATACTTGAATTCTAAAAGGAATAGTTTGATATTTGGAAAATGGGCTTCTTGCAGAGAGTAAGATGATTGATACCACATTAATTCACTGAGTGCCAGCCCTTTTGTAAAACTGAAGTGTCTTGTGCCAGCTTTTTTGAGTCATCTTTCATGATGCACAGAATAATTTGTACTACAACTCTAAATACACAGAATAGCTCAAATTAAAGAAGAAACTCTATTTTCATCATTGTTCCATTGTTGTTTTAGCTGGAGGAGAGTAGAGGCCACTTTCACCAAAATCTCCACTTTTTGTCCAGAATCCGTCTGTTTTTCTCTCTAATTGCAATCACCTCCTTCCTTCTTTGATCTCTGTGGTGTATACCGTCACTTTATGTCCCGACTACAAATCCCAGAAGCCCCAAAATTACTCACAGGCTGCGGGAGACCACGATTGGCCACCCGCTGCTGAAAAAAGGAAAACCGTATATGTATGTTTTTGGCACTCAAGCGTTCTATTTTAAAGAACGTAAATACACATTCTTGGCACTCAAAGAGTTAAATGAATCCATAGCCAGGAGATTAACATAAAAAACATAAAAAGTCTCTCAAATTAAGACTTTGTATCTCTTTGTCTGTATAACCAAAGCATAAAAACTACAAGCTTAGGTTTTTACGCAGAAGAGTTCTGTTCAGTTTCAACCTGCTCATAGGCCTACTGTAGACTATGCTAAGCTAAGCTAACACTTTCTAAGAGTCCTGTCTCTCATGTTATATTTAGTATGACAATGGTGTTGAAAAATAATTAAATTTAAAATATTCTATTAGGTCTGAAAAATAATTAAATTCAAAATATTCTATTAGGTCTGAAAAATAATTAAATTTAAAATATTCTATTAAGTCTGCTCAAGCAAATTACCAGCACACATTTAGCAGATTGGTTGCTGATTCATCTGTTAATAGCGAATCTCTTGCAGCCTTGGCCAGAGCAAAGGAGCTGGTTAGATGGATGCTGGCTGGATCAGGCTGTGGCTGGGTAGGCCTGGAGGCAGTCTAGACAGCAGATGAGCAATGAGCCGGGCCCTGGCAGACAGACCCAGTGGCTGGGGCTCTCGTGGGCAGGGCAAGTCCACTTTTAAACATATACCTTCTGATTCCTGCTAAAGTCTGTTTTTCCTATAATCCAAATTTTGCCCATGATTTCTGATTTATTCTCTCTGAAGAAGTGGCCATTATCACATATTGAAAGAAAAGCTTCAGTCCCGACCCCTACATGGATGGTTTAAGGCTTGATCCTTGTTGGCACCTGGTAAGAGCTTTGTGGGGTTGGAAAGCACCGGCGAGGACTGTAACTTGCAAAATTTGTGTTCAGAGTGCAGCGGTGACATCTGGTGAACTGTACCATTCATTGATAAAGAATATGCAAATTGTTATGTGGGATTATTTTTTATGTCAGCTTTTCTTTCTTGATCCTATTAGAGCCTGTTCAAGCAGCTACCTGCCAGAAAACCATGCAACAAAGTACAATAACACAAGTGACACCATTGTTACCCTCATGGCTGCTCCTTTCATGATCTAATGGCCCTTTTTCACAGACACGGTACGGCACGGTATGGCACAGCTCTACACGCTTGTGGTGCTGGTACCTGGTATTAGGTACTTTTTTTCAAACCTCCTCAGTCTTGGTTCCAAGCGAGCCGAAGAGATACTAAAACGTGACATCAGCTGACTGCCTTCCACTGATTGGATTGGTGGATGGATGGATTTGTACAGTTGATTCAACGAGCGAACCAAAGCGAAGACTTAAGTGTGATATAAGATGATTGGATATGCCTAACCTAGCTGGGACATTTTCCAGCCTCAACATGTTTCGAAATATTGTGCAGAATTATGAAAATATGTGTTTAGTTTGCTGTGATGCTTCTTTTAGTTCAGAAGCAGATGAGACCACAAACAATTAGAACTGAAAGAGAGTGAAAACAAAATGATTCTGATTTTTTTCCCCATTCTTCCATAGTTGGTGTTTGCTCTCTTGATTTTGGCCTTGAGGATGACAGCAATCTGGGAAACAAGCCTCCAAGTCCAAGGAGAGTTCAGACTGCTATGCACCAAAACAGCAACAAAGCTGGAATTAAAACAGAGTTGATTTGTGAATATAATCCAATCATAAAATAAACTTAAGATGTTCAAAATCAGACAGACTTCTTGCGCATGTATCTCACTTGAGTTTGAGTAAATGACGTCGAAGGAATAATCATCAATCTGTCATTAGCAGGCTCTTGCCCAGGCCTTGTTTATGATGACATCAGTGTTTTTGTTGGATCCAGCTTATCAGAGAAGTTCAAGCTTTCTCCTCATCTGTGTTCCATGAAAGTGATGGATTTTAAGTCAAAATGGAGCAAAGTCTCTACGGGTCTCTGGGAGTCCCCGTTTGGCCTTTTGACTTTGTCATCCTTGTAGTTGGCTTTGTGCAGTTTCTAGGTTTTCCCAACTGCAGTAGATGGAGCTGGTCAAAGTGTCTCATACTTTTATTGAATATTTCCCAAATACTGGGCCAGAACCCTCTTGTTGCCTGGGGTCAAGGCCGCAGACATGGTTGTCACAGCCTTGTATGTTTATTTGATCAGTCAAAGTTGCTGAAAATAACCATTTAAGGATTTAGTGGTGTCTCACTCCCTCTTGATCTTCCTCTCTCTCAGGCTGCTTTGGTCCAAACAAGGTCACCTCAGATGTTTTGGACTGCATCCCCTTTGTTAGGCTTCAACCCACTGCGGCAGGTGGCATCCCTCGTAAGAATTTATGGCTTGGTTCTTCTGGTTCAGTGCAAACAAACCAGCTTTTATGGAGCAAATACTGAGAGGTCACGGTCCCTGCAGTTTGATTGTACCATGACAGAGAAACCTGGCTTCATTTATCCCATGGCACCTGTGAGATGTTTTCAGAAACTCTAGACTACATTTTACAAGCTTTTTAACTCCATGACATGAAAAACAATTTTATCTATTCATATTTGCCCTTCTATTGTTTTTCATGGTGTAAAGACATACTATAAGGTAGAGGCCAAACTCAAGTATATGGAGCCTCATTGGTTGTTACTGAAGACGTATTGCATCAGTTGAATTTGGGTGCTTTAGGTTTTTGCAAGCATGACAAAACTGTGCATTTGCAAGGCACTATTTTCTGCTGTGGAGTAATACATGTTTGGAGCACTAGTGAATCTTTAAAGTTGTGAGTGACTGAGCTTTCAGACATGAGATGGCACAGATGGATTTACAAAAGCAATTAAGAAAATACGATTTACAACATTTTAATGTTTTGGGCCCATAAAAGAAGCTAGAACATGCCGGTTAAATTAATATGAACAGTTTTCAGGTGAATTACCGCCCCCTGCTGGTGTGTGACTGAACAAACTTAACCCCCCATGATGTGGTGGACACTTGGTATATTCTGGCTGGCCACTTCCTGAATATAAAACATCTGCTCTCAGTGCCATCTTTTGCTCCAACTAGACAAAATGTCCATCCAGCAGCAGCAGCAGCTCAACATTGGTAAAGATCTAACGACAAATTAAAATGTGACTGTGTAGATTTTAACTAAATGGTTGCACTCCAATTAGAGGTGAATGTACTGGGAACATTGTCATAGTCCCTTTCATTTGTCTTGATTTTGTTGATATCTTCTTTCCCCTTCACAGTACTGCTGTTTACATGAATATGAACAATATGAACTTTGTCTCGAACCTGGGTAAAAATTCAAATATTAATGAGCTCTGTCAAACTTCACTCAAAGCCTTACATCATTCAAGGATTGTTGCTGTAATTGTATCCTTTTTAATATTTCCACATAGTAATCTTTCCCCATTTCCATAAACCTTTGACCCGTGTCATGTAAATATGTGGTTGTGCGTCTGGCTGTTGTGGATTGCTGTGGTGATTTTAATCTGTGTTGCATCAGCAAATGTTTTGACTCTTCTCTCCAGCTTGGTATCTTTCCCATTCGTCTCATGGCAATCCCATCTGCCAAATAGTTTCACACCTTACAAACTGAGGTTTAATCAGTGGAAAACACCATGCCAATTTCAAATCATGCAAGTGTATATTGTCATATTATTGACCCGCCCTGACATACAGTCTGCAGTGTATGCAAATCATTGCTAAGTATCTAGAAAACAACACATTATTACCTCACTTCCTATCAGGTCTTCCCAGTTTTTGACCTATTTACTCGACTGGCAGCAGATATTCACGTTTCTGTGCAGTTTTACTGAACATCCACGGTTCATAGAAAAGTAAGCCAGGCTACTTGAGGACCATCCAAAGGTCATCATTTTTTTTCACGTCTGAACTCAAACTGAAAAAGACCCCTATAATTTTGTCCCGTACCTGACCTGAGCATTATGAGTATCAGTGTTTGCCTTTGATGTGCTGTTTGGCAGGAAATTTAGACAGTGATATTGTTGTTAAAGGAAAGTCCCGGACTCGGTTAGTTTTAAACTATCATATGTCCTCGGTATGTCATGTTCCATTTATTCCAGGTGTTATTTTGTCATTTATGTTCTTCTTTCCTATGATATTGGGGTAGCTCTGGATATACTTTGCTGCTCCTATGTGACTAATTTAGCTTTATATATCCCTAAACACTCATTTATACACACTCTAGCAAACTAGTTGGGAAACATCTGCTTATTTGGCCTTCATTTGGAGATGTGTGTCTGGCTACATGACAAATTAAGTCCCATATTCACTCTCCTTTGCTGTTCTGTGTTCCAGCAACTCAAATATCAGCAAAATAGCTGGCTCTTAAGCTGCTAAATGAAAAAAATATTCACCAGCTCATTACCTTAATGTCTGTCTCTTTTATGTTCATCAGCTGGTCACTAATGCTGTTGCCTGGCTGTTGTTTGGTGGTGGTCAGGTACCAGTGCACAATGATGAGCTGTACTCAAAAAGTTTGTGAGTCATTAACCAAAACAATAACTTGAAAGATGCTGAAATGCTCCATAGAGCTGAAAGGAACAGCAGGATGATAATTAAGCGTTTTCACCTTGTGATTTTTTTAAATTTTTGTCTGTTACCAGTGTTGTCACTGTGATGCAGTCATGACTCTTTACAGATGTGTAGTACAGCTAAAAATGAAGGCTGAGTTTTAAGATGGCTGAGATCCAAGCAAGGGCGCCATTAGCATGGGAATAGGAAGAGGCGTCCATCCATCCATCCATTATGTACCTCTTATCCTCATAGGGTTGCAGGGGGGATGGAGCCTATCCCAGCTGTCTGAGGGCAGAAGACAGGGTACACCCTGGACAAGTCTCCACCTCATCGCAGGACACATAGAGACAGACAACCATTCACACTCACATTCACGCCTATGGTCAATTGAAATTAGCCAATTAACCTAATCCCCATGCATGTTTTTGGATGGTGGGAGGAAGCCGGAGTACCCGGAGAGAACCCACACAGACACTGGGAGAACATGCAAACTCCACACAGAAAGGCCCCGGACCCGGGATTCGAACCTGGTACCTTCTTGCTGTGAGGCGGCAGTGCTAACTACTACATCACCGTGCCGTGGCATCCATTGCCCCCCAAAATTTTTTCAAACATCACATAAGCCATGTCACATGAAAAAGTCTATGCTTAAAGACTTTAGTTGCTTGAAATGGCTCCATCCACGTCTTCAAGGGTGGACTTTCCCTTTACACACCCTTCTAAAACATTTAAATATCGCTCATCGTAAATCTATGCAGCTTGTTGTCACAGAAATTGCTTGTTATCAACCAGGAAATTTGTCTGGGTCCTGCTGGGCCTCAGATTGGTTAGCCCTGGGCCAAAACAAATCCAACCAGCTGCTGGATTTCTGCGTGTTTGTCGGTGACTGTGTATGTATCCCAGCATCCCCAAGCCAATGCACATTTCCTGTCCCTGTTTCCTGTTGAGTGCTACAGAGATGAGATTCATCAGGAGACACTACTGCTGCACAAGTGGTCAGTGTTCCCACAAACTGCACATGGTTACAGTTAGTGCAAGGTCTCTTCTGCCTTTAACCAGATGAGAGTCAACTCAGAATATAAGCTTTTGAAATTGAGGCCACAAGAGGAATGAAAATAAAGTGATCTAAACTGCAGATACTGGGACTGCCAGCAAAGGAAACCAAATAAGTTGTAGTCCTTGGAACAGTGGTGTGAATGTATTGAAAAGCCTACAGCTGTCAGTTCAGTGACAATAAATTCACAGTGGTTGGATTCAATGAAATATGAACAGGCAAAGAATTCAAAGCGGTGCTACTGCAGTAAATCAGCTGGTGTCTGTCATTTTATAAGCTGATATTTTGCCAAAAATTACAAAAAAAAGCATTGCTGATTCGGTTGACAGATGTGAAACTGGGGTTTCCTTTCCTTCGAGCCAAATATCCACAACTGTCCTCTCAGCTCATCAAGAAGTCTGATGCTGTGATTGCCCTTACCATGCCCTACAACACACACAAACACACACACACACACACACACTACCATTACCTTTAGAAAATGAACTCATCACTGCATTCATCCATGCAAGAACCAATGTTAAATTCTAATGAGCGTTTGTAAAAATGTGAAATATTACATGATCTTACGCTGCTAATAATGAACATCTTATGTTCTAGCTCATGCTTCAAGCTCTCAGCAGGTGCTCTTTTATATTGGCCCCAGAAGTAAGACAAAATCCTGAGGCAATAGTGTTTGCTTTCTTTGGAATAAACTCCCAGCTGTCATAAATTGATATACACTTTATATCAAAGTAGTGAAGCTCAGCAGGTCTGCTGGTCTACCGCTGTCTGCCATGTGCCCTGCGGCTGCTTCTCTGTTTAGATGATCCTGTACTGTGCACTGACCCTTCCCTCTAACCTCCACCCCACCTGCCTGGCACCTTGGACTTGGTACAATGTGAGCAACTGACCTTTCCTTGAATGCATTGTATTTGGCACTTTTTAAATGTCCTCCTACTGATATGTCACCAAGATGATGTGCTGCTTTCCAGGGCGTGCTTTTGTCATTTGTTGTAAAGTTTTTCTTTGTCCTTTCAGTCTTTGTCCTTTGTCTCTGTTGTAGACCTGTAAAGCTCACCTTGCATGTGAATCTGAGCTACAGATAAACTTGACTTCAGTTGATCATTTTTATCCTACATAGTAGCAGAATGGATATAACCCACAATTGTTTTTTTTAATGTATTTTTATGTTCAGATTGATTGATTAACGCGCAGATAATTTTCAACCTAATCTGCTCCCTGTTGGCTTTTATGGAAAGCTCATTGTTTCGTTGTACGGCCCACAACTTTACTGTTCTTTTGTCTCCTTCTTGTTAATTCTTTGACGGTGTGAAAATGTCTCTTTTCTTTGTTCAGGTCATGTTTTCTTTCTAGCACACAATGGCTGCCATTCCCATCAGCTAGCATTACACCTCCTCCCCTTCTTCTATTGTTATTATTGGCTGGACCATGAGTAGCAGTGTCCTTCGGAGGTATTTCTCAGCACTGTTGTAATGACGAACCTTTTCTCTGCCCTCTGACCCACGGAGCTCAATCCCCAGACGCACAGTAGCAGAGTGATTCCAGATGGAGGGAGTCTGTGGTAGCGTCACTGTTGGAGCGTCATCACCACATTTTTTGGGTTCTGCTCCCACTAAAACCAATGACTATAGAAGTTATGAGTATGTATTTCGATTTAGTGTTATGCTTGCCTTTAACAGTTTCTATTTAAAAAGTGCTTTCCATATTTCACTGTCACCTGTTTGATTGATGCAGACTTGCTGAAAAACCAAATCCATTACTTAAAACGGTACCAGGTGTTACATGTAAGAGAGACGATTTTTCCTTTTTCCTCTCTTAAAGCTTTATAGCCTCTGTGAAAGTCATTTCAATCAATGTGCAATGCACTGTGTGCTTAAGGACGGGTTGTGAGTTCACACTATAAGATGACTTCTCACCCAGTTACATTTCCCCTGTGCCAATGACACAGTCTGTGAACTTTCTTCAAAATCCAATCCAACAAGTGTGGATATGCAAATAATATAAACGAGCTCATCAATAAGAAAAACAGGTGCTCTCTCGAACGTCAGGATGCACTTCAGCTGCCATGATTGCGTCTGAAGGAGGAAGAGGCGGTCCCGACCCTGGTGACCTTTGGAAGGAAAAGACCAAAACATCTTCTCGTCATCGTTAAAAAAAACAAATAAGTCTTGAGAGTGATCATTCAAGGTGGAGCTGTCACGTCCTCTCTCTCTCTCGCTCTTTCATTCCCTCATGTTTGGCTGGAGATATCACTGGGAAAAGGTGGTCTTATTCGGACACAGATCCAGATGGTGTCAAATACTGTGAGGACACATATGCTTAACAACTTATGTAATATTACCTCCTCTTAAAATTTGTCAATGAGACCCACTGGCAAAAGGCAAAGGCTTTTCTTAATGCACTCTGAGTTACCAATGTTTCCATGAATCAGACACCAGCTGGATCACTTTTTGAGTCTGTGCAGGCTGAGCCAGCAAGATTGGGTATATATTTGAGGTTAAAATGAAAGAGGTTGGAGATGAACATCTCGTTAAGGTTAAGGGAAGAGTTTCATTTGCTTATTGCTAAACGTTAAATGAGGAGATCAATATGATTTGTATTTCTATTACGGTACATATGAAGCTACAGCCAGCAGCTAGTTAGCTTAGCCTGTAAAGTATATTTTTCTCAATTGCACCATCCAATCTTGTTTTGTTAGAAGCGTGAATCTCATAATAATTAACTGAACCATCAATTTCATCAGTTTCATCTCTGCTTGATTACTTTTAAACCATCAGTGTGAGCAGAGATCAAGCTGTGTTACAGTAGAGGAGGGGGAGATGTAGAGACAGAAATTCAGTTAATGTTGCCATGATGTATCATATGTCATCAAGATACATCACTTGAAACATGTATAGAAATATTTAGTGTCGGCGGATCGACA
Source organism: Synanceia verrucosa (assembly GCA_029721515.1). Taxonomy (NCBI): domain Eukaryota; kingdom Metazoa; phylum Chordata; class Actinopteri; order Perciformes; family Synanceiidae; genus Synanceia; species Synanceia verrucosa. The sequence goes on along the minus strand of CM056568.1, from coordinate 11,936,564 downwards.
ATTTTAATAGATACCCATCCAAGTTTTGCTGAAACACACAAAAAATAAAATGCTAAACAGTTGATCCAGAGGAGAGATCAAGGCATCATCATTGTGTGCTAGCATGGCTAAAAATGGAAATTAATTAACTAAGGAATATTTGCTGCAATTTTGAAAACTTTGATATATTGATCTTAATTTTTAATGACATTACTTACCCTAAATCATGGCCTAATTATGCTATTGCTCTCAGTGAGCCTCAGGCTCTGCAGTTAGATGATACCTACGTATATCATTATAAAAGCATCACAGGCCATCTGTACATAAATATCTCATTTTAGCATTCAGCTACATCTAAGTGGGAATCCACAGGCTGCTGCGCTGTTTTAACTGGATGACTGTGAGCACTAGATTTGCCTCAAATCCCCTCCAGCTGGATGCAGAGGTTGTCTTTACACCAAGCACCACCAGGTGTGAAATGCATTATTTAATAAAGATTACTTTACATAAGATACTGCAGGCTCAGTATAGTATGGGAAAGAGTCAGATGCTCTCCAGCAACATGTCTGGATTTATTTTAAAAATAATAATAATAAAAAACACAAAATTGGGTATTTCCAGCCTCCCACTTCTATTGTGTTTAGTGTTCCGGGACTTTTAGTCATTTTTACAGAGGGCAACATATTCATCATATGGAGCAAAGAAAAATGAGATGTCTAGCCAGAAAAAGCAAAGTCAGCCACCCTGCAAGCAGACGCGGGACCTGGCTCGGTATTCTTCCATCACACTCATTTATTGAGCGGTCCCAGAAAAAAACTGAAATTGTAAATCTGTTTTAGCCGAGGAACGATACTGCTTCTGTCACAGCACTTTGCCTTTATTCATCGTGAATACCGACTTAAAGGAACAGTTTGACATTTTATGAAAGCGGCTTTTTCACGGTCTAACAGAGATTAAATAACTAATCAATGTCACTCATGTTTGTGTGGTCAATATTTAGAAATAATAATCAATTGTGTCAGTTTGCTGAGTTACAGGCAGGTTTTATCGGGTTTGCAGCCCTTTTATTTACCAGGCAGACATGAGATGAACGGCCTATAGATTCTCTGATCTTGGCAGCTATAGTAAATATGATGCATTAGTCCTAGATTTGTTCATCTTAAAGTGTCAGTATCAATGATGGACTACATTTACAAACACAGTAATAATGTGGTTTTTATTATTATTATTTCATCTTGCGATCTCTGTTTTGAAGTTGTCATCTTCTCGAACACCAAACCAGACCAGCTTTATAGAATCTTACTTTTTGGAAATTGAAGGTTATCACTAAAAAAAGTATCCATCCTTCAAGTGCTCTAAGCCTCTGTGTCAGTTGTCAGCCCATCTCTCCTCAGCATGTGCAGTGTCAGTGAGGTGACCCATGTCATCAAGAACAGGCTAAGGAAACACATTCCTGGAACTCAGCCATATGTGGAGGAAAAGCTGTGGGTGGTAGTGACGTAAAACATGCTCAAAGAACATACTATGAAGACCCCCACACAATATTCCCTTCTTCTCTGCCCTGCCTCTCATGCCCACCTCGCAGGTTGGACATATCTGGAGGAACTTTAAGTATTAGATATTTTAAAGAAAACAGCAAAAACAGATGGCTTATGTATGTTTGGCTTAACTGACATGTGAGGAATATTATAGTGCATCAAGATCCTTTCTGTTCAGTGTTTAACTAAACTAAACAGGATGAATGTCACAGGTGTGAAACTGCTCACGTCAGCTCACGTGCACGTTTCTTTCCAGTATAACGCATCACATAGTTTCACTGGTCAACAATGCAAATCATCAAGACCATCATTTGGTTTGGGGCATTTTCCCGCAACAATAATATTATCAAAGCTGATACAGATAATGTATCTTTGCATGCATGTTAACTACAACAACTGCTTCACAATGTCTGGTTAGTGGGCTTTTATGAAAGAGTGCCCATGACTGGTTCTTTTCCCAATTCTGCACGATTCCCTGTGGATGTAACTGACGTAACTCTGCCAGTGTTTTTACAAAGAGCCATTAGCGGGATGACGCAGCCTGGCACAAATGCTGGTGTTGTAAAAGACGTGCAATTCACACACAGATACACACACCAGGGCATGTTATGTGCAGTGAGAAAGAGAGATTATTAAATAGGGACTGTTGGCAGAACAACTTTAAGCAGAGGGGGCGTAAAAAGTTACATATCACGATAGGTGTATGTGTGTGCACATATTGGCATGTACAGACGACTGTGCAGGTGTGAGAAATAACACATTTTATGAAATGAATTAGATAATAGTCACCGTGAAGGTTCCCTCACCGTTTCCCACCTTTAAGGCAATTACCTTGTACAATATACTGTATTGTTGAAGAGTTTCTGGCTAATTTAGCCACCATGTAAGTTAGCTGCTGGAGTACTCCAGTCCACACAAAGCAAAGGTGAAATATTTGTATGCATAAGATTTGACGTTGTGCACTGAGAAAACTGATTTAAACACTGAAACTGGTTCTCTATAAATAAATTACTCTGGACGATTTTGATTCATTGAAATATCATAAATGCTCCTCCATAGAAAAACATTGATTTTCAGTGTCTGAAAAAACAGAAGTCATCACAATCTTGTTAACTCTAATGGTCATGATCCCATTTTGTGACATTTTCTTTGTCTCTCTTCATCGTTCCTTCTTTTCTGTCCTGATGGGAATGATGGATGGGAAGAACAACAGAATATTTCTGTTTGTCCCATTTGACTTTATTCCTGAAGAGTGGGGAATATGGGCACACATTTCTACTTAATCACACAATGCAGCATTATATGTGAACAAGAACAGCTGTTTTCTGGTTATTTGATTGAGAAATCCCAGAGCATTGTATTTTCTAAATATCATTATTGAGATTCAGTTTCCTCCCATGTTTAGGTCCAGACCATCCAGCTGATGGAATAATCCAACAGTGTGTGGAAGCATGACTTAGATAACAGCCATGTATAATTTTCTGAAAGGTCTGACTCACAGGACTGAAATGCTGCATTTGCAGTTTGTTAGTTTGAGTGCAAATCCACATCGGTGCAAATGTTTGTTAGTACTGTACTGCCATCCAGAAATGTGTCCTCTCACCAAACCTCCAAAAACATAAACCCTCCAATGCAGCCTACTACTTGTCATCTTTAATGCCATGGTAATAAAACAGAGGAACACTTGACTAATTCGTTTCTCTGACAGCCTCAGTTTAAACTGGAAACACTGCAGCTTCATTTCTTGCAGGATTGGAGTGAATCCTATAGCTCATATCTCACAATTACTATATTCTTTGAATCTAAAAGTCATGAAAATGTCAAAAATATGCAATGAATGAGATGATTACTCTACTGAATTACTGTCCTGCTGCCACAACAGCCTGGCTATAGATGCTTTATACATGTGTTACAGGTCATGTCTTTTCTTGCTTCAGTGTCAAACAAACAGATGATATTCCTGAAATGAAAATAATGAGTCTAACTAATAGAGTAGCTAGGTGGCTCTCATGCTAATAAGTGATTGTCTCAGACCTCAATATTGCATCCCCAGCATCCCTGATCACTACTGTGCAGACTCAAAAGCATAAAATGGTGTAAGAAATCCTATATCCAAGTTATTTTGGCTTCACTTTTGTACAGCAGGAGGAAGTGGAGATGTGCGGTTCATCTAGTCTATGGTTTCAGCTAATGGAGGGCAGTACAGTAGTGATTCAGCCCAGATCAGTTTCTTCACAGCAGCTCCTTGCTGGAAGCTGCGTGGAATCTGTCAGTGGTGTCGACATCACATCACCTCCTCAACCCTGTGGTGTCATTTGGTATAAACCATCCGCCTTATTGTAGAAAATGAACTTGCTGTGTGGAGTTCACTGACTTTTGCCAAAGTTCGAAATTCTTTGAACATGCAGCTGCTTGAAGCTGGTGATGTGCAAAATGAGAGGATCGTGCGATGTTTCTCTGCACGTCAAAGTTTTTATTATGAATTAGAACGTGATGATGTTAACTCGACCGCTCAAATATGCATGCTCTCTTCGGTGGTCGTAATCTAGAGTGATGTATTAGCAGTCATAAATACATCTAAACGACAGCTTCTGTGCTTGTAATCAGATTCAGGAGGCTTTAGTCCACAATGGTCCTGCACAACGCATCTCAAAACCCACATTAGACTAACCTCATCAACACTGATAAAGAGACTGGTAGCATTTATTTCCTGTCCATTGATCCAAAGACGTTTTAAACTGCAACAAGCTTGATCTGATCTTCACGATTTGCCTGAAAGCACCATGCAGGAAGAATTTCACTGTTAAATCATTACCATCTCTTGCTTTGCCCTCGTAGGGTCACAGTTGGCACTGTTTCCCTGGCTGTGGTCTCAAGATCGAGAGCTCGGAGCAGTGGAAAGAAATGTCTCTCTCCACTCGGCTGGTGTTAATGGGTTCAGGCTACTCAGAGAAAACCGACCTCCCTAATCCTCCTATTGGATACAATAAAGCCCTCTGCCATTTATTTCCTGTCTTTGTAACAGTGAAACACTGCTGAGATACACAGCCAAAAGAAAAAAAAAAAACTTTTAAAGGCATTTATATTTTCAGTTGAGGCAGCCTTTTTTTTTTACAAGTAAACAACATTGAAATTGGCATTGAATAAACAAACAAAGACACACTGTGTATGGATCCCTTTGTTTCTCCTCAAATTAATATTACCATGCAATTTTCCTCATCTGTCTCCCGCAGATGCTTTTACTCTGAAAGCCCAGTGTTGTAAACTGTTCCAGAGGTGGTAAGCATGAATCTTTGGCAACACACAAACCCACTGACATCCTGATTGTGCTTGTGTTATTTCTTCCATTTACCATTTTGCCACCAACATGAAATGGTCATTATAATCTGAGAGTTGCAGTTGTGATTTTGTTATTTTGATGTTTCATTAGCTATCGGCCTCACTCTGCCTTATTGTTTATTCCACATAAGCAAATCATTTTGGACATGCAGAAAGGCAAGTTTGAGTGTTCTTTCTTTTCATTTCCTTAGCAGACTTCTTTTCCTCAAAATACTAATCGCACACCTGATCACAGCGAATGATCTACACCCCTCACACAGATCTTTAATCTTTACAGGAGTATTTCTATAGCACTGAGCACAATGTTAGCAATAAACATCCAAATATGAGCTCCTGCAGTTGCTTTTGGATGCTTTGAGGGTCGGCAGATTGTTCATTTTGAAACAAGTGTTTCTCATTATGTGGAGTATTGTGCTTGGCACGGACGCCACGAAAACCCTGCCAATGTAAAATCTGCTTTCCAATGCCTGCTTAAAATACCATATATAGTTTCACCTGCTCAATTCTCAGAGATAATCCACACAGTCAGCATGTTCTCAGGCTTTTAAGTTTTTAGAAGTATGTTATTATGTTTCATGTGTAGTTAATCTAATTTTAATGCTGATTTCAAAGTGTTATCTTTTATAATTCAGTTTCAGACCCCAGTCGTCTTTAGTTGGTGCTTGTTGATAGTACATCTGACCTTGTTTGGAGAAGGCAGAATCATGCCTGACCTGAGCAGGCCCTGATGAACAATAATGAGTTATCTTTAGCATGAATATAGTCCAGCAGTGATCATCATGTTTTATGATTTGTTATTATCTTTAAAAAAGTGCAGCAGCTGTAAGCTATTTTTTATCACGCTGTGATCCTGAAGTTGGGATTGACATTTACTCAGTGATTAAATGTTCTGGTCCCAATGAAGCTTTTTTTTTTTCTGGCAGCTATCAAGAAAATAGCATGTTGGTTTGTAATGGAGACGTGGAATTTGTGACACGCTGATGAGAGTATTCCAGCGTTGACCCATCTCTGAAATTGAATGTCTCTTTGAAGATTTAAAGAACTATTCTACCAAAGGTTGCACTACATCTAAAGTTATCTGCTCACACAGGCAACAATCACCACACAAATTACATCACACACACACACACACACACGCACACTACCCTCCTCAGAGTTGTCACAAATAAACTCCCCTCAGGAAAACATTTTGACAACGAAGAGAAGTGGGATTGTATTTTCGTTTCTAGTCAGGTCATAGAGGACAAGCTGCTTGACTCAGCTGATTTTGATCAGTTCAACTCCTGACATGTTTGCTGATCTTGCTAAATTTGTGTAGTCTTTTCATTGATAAGTTCTGACTAATTGAAATTGTGTAAAATGTTATCATTGATCCATCATAACAGCGATGGTTGTGTTGTTGTTTTATGCTGATGCAGATCAAATTCTAACAGGAAATGATAGCAGAGAAGTGGCAGACAGTTTATTTTGTTAACGATAACCATGACAAAGAACAGGTTTAAAGTGAAATAAAAAGTAACCTTTGAAAATGCAAACTATGATAAAATGTGTACATTTGTTGGCACTGAAAAACACCAAATTATAATATGAATGATTAATCAACCGATCAATGCAAATGTAACGGTCATTGAATGACAACATTTGACTAAAACTAATATAACATAAAAGACTGTGATAAAATCCAGTGCCAACATTAATCAACCAGTAAAGGCTAATTGACCATTGGGCATGCTTCAGCACATTGATCTGCGATGGAGGAGATTTGGCTCTCGTGCAGAACCACAGTCAGCAAAAAAGGAAGCCGTCATTTCGCTATGTTGTTTGTGTCCATCTTGCTTATTTAGCAATTACATATCAGATTTGGCCACATGGATTTACTGTAAACAAGAACACCGCTTACAAGTACACTCATCCAGATTTCATGTTTTCCCTCCTCCAGCAAATGGCAATACAGCCTCTTTGTGCGACATGAGAAGCCAAACATCATGTGGTTTCCTCAAAAATGAATTGTCAGCAGTAACTTATTACTGCAGATGTCTGATGTTTCTCAAACCACAATGAGTGCATTTTGTTATTGCAGCTCTGAGCAAATGTTATCAAATGATCGTAACTGGGCATGTAGAATCATATTGATAGTATGTAAGATTTGGACTTTTGTGGAAATAGAAATCAGCCTCATTTGGATCTCTATTTAATTGCAAAAGCTGTTGCATGCTGTTGGAGTGTCACAGTCAATCTGTAAAGAGACAATCTGTCAGAGAGACCATTCAGTACGAGTCATTCTGATATCACATTGGATTGCTTGTGTCTTCTGTCTGTCGTCAATCAAGAGAAATGCCTGGGAAAATCATTTCTGCTTTGCTCTATGTCCCTGCATTGCCCCTAAGCCTGTGTCAAACACAGGGACCAGCTACATAGACCATAATACTTGATATGTCCGTAAAGCCACTACACAACCATTAAGTCTGTCTTCCTGCCTGATACACTTTGAAACACTATTTCAGAATGTTCCTAGTGGCAAGCCAGGCATGTAATGGCTACACTAACTGGATTGGACAAAGTGAACCTATAAATTTGACTCAGGAAGCTGTGCAGGCATTTTAAAAGTCCAGTTTGTAGGACTTAGGGGGGATCGGTTAGCAGAAATGGAATATAATATTCATAACTACTTTTTCAATGGTGTATAATCACCTGAGAATAAGAATGGTTGTGTTTTGTTTGGATACAGTGAGTCATTGGTCTTTACAGTCTGCCATGTTTCTACAGTAGCCCTGAATGCCATGGGGTCAGCTGAGGGGTACTCAGCAATCTGCAACCTCAAATATCACTAAATCCTCTATACTGGGCCTTTTTGGGCTATTGATGGTAACACAGCCTACAGTTGGTAGGCTACAGTATGATCTTGTTTGTGTCTGGGCCCACTACAGGGTTTGTTCGCTGTGATAACTGCAGCAGGTGGAGCGACCTTCACTGACCTCTGCTACAGCAGTCTGTGTCAAGTTGACATTTGGATGCACAAACTCAGATTCACACAAACCTCCATAGCTATGGTCAACTTTCCAATATTTGACTTTTCTTACCTCACTTTTTCGTTAACAACCTGACATTGTACAGTATCTCCTTGATGACGCTACCTGTCAAAAGTGTAAACTTACAATGCAGACAAAAAAAGTTACCTCAGAGCGCCGCTGAGATCACTGTGTTTAATTTACATGAGACACAGAGAATTTATTAACACAATAAAAAGCAGATGGTGTGTTTGACTTGGCCACATTTGGCCAATTGAACAGAGATTTATAATGCAGCAGGTTCTCTCCAAGCGCCGTTGAGTATCATCTCTCCCGCCCTACAGTGTTTATGTAGGACGAGTTTAAATATTTGAGGAGCACATGTGGGGATGAATGGTGGCACAGGATTTCATCATAAAGCTGTGAAGGGCAAGCCGGCGGGGGGTCATTTTAAAAGCAGTGTCAACATCGTGAGATCCCACCTCTGTCGACTCAGCAAACAGTATATCGCAGACACTCTGAAAGGCGGTGACGGATTCTTTCTGGAAGTGCCCGGTGGTTTTCTCAGAACACTTTTGATGGTGCCAACAGGCTTTGGACATCCCTCACTGAGTCTGAGTAGTGTTGCCAAAGTAACCATGAGAGGAAAATAACAGTGACACTAGGTAGAACTGAGGACTGATGCAGCCAAAATGCTCATTGGACAATGCCGACAAAACTGCTGTTAACACAAGAGCAAAACAGCTGCTGCTCCTCGTTCTTGTGTCTACATTACATAATGTTATGTAATGTCATTGTAGCCACAGGAACAAATGAAGCTTGATTTGTCCTGCAACATTTTCTTGTCAGTGGGCAAGAAGAATTAATTTTGCAGGTGTGATGGAGAATATTAGATGATTCATCCTCTCTTTCCTGATTGCTTCATTGTTCCTCTGGTTTATATCATAGTTTCCCTTCTGCCCCAACAGTAGACCTTTCCAATCTTTCTCTAAATCTACCACTACTCATGCAACTCAAAGCTCTGGATAGCAACAAGTGTCTGTGGACATTTCCATGCTCCCACTCACTCAGGCGCTGGAGCAGGAGCCACATCAAGCGGGCTGAGCCGTCAGCTACTGCTGTGTGGGTTTCTGTTTACCCAGCCTGCCCGTCTGTGGACGTCCAGCACAGCTCACACATCATCACCTCACCACATTCACCTGCCTCACGCTGTTAAAACTGAGATTTTCAATCCAGCAATACTCTGTAAGAATGACTATTTTTAAATTATTACTTTACCAAATCATTTCCACTTCACCTCCATGGCTCCCCCCTACTCACTTACATCACTGTGCATGTTTCCATCCATCACTCCCAGCCACCCAAACCACACATTCTTTTCTCTCTCCACTTTCAGTTTGTCTGCTGGGGGTTTCCATGCAACTCTCCCTTTCGCAAAACAGACACCTGCACTACCCCACCCATCCCCTCTGACGTAGACACTCCCTATTGGGAGAAGAGAAAGAAGAACTGTGTTTGGAGAAAAAATGAATTAAAATAAAAATGAAGGAGTCTGTGATGCCTTGAGATTGAGTTGATTTTTGTTTACTTGAATGGCAGCAAAGAATTGCATACACCTCCGTGTTAGCGGTCTGAGCTAACGCCAGTCACCATCTCTAATGTACACCAGGGGATTTAAAGACACTCTAAATGGGAATACAAAGGACTATGTTGCATTATGGTACAGCAGATGCTTTGGTGCAGAGGAGATTCAACCCTGACGCCACATCATCAAAGATGTCCGCCACTGTTTGGTTTCTCATCGTTCACACTGTCGTATTCATCGCAGCACCTTTGGCACTGCTTAAACTGGCTTGCAAGCCTAACGTATAGTACAGATGGGCAACTCTGGGGGGGTCTGTTGAAGCTTTTGTGCATGAAGCTGCCAAAATCCCCACTCACCTTATGAAAACCCAAACATACGGTGGCTAGCAATACGCTTCAAACAAAGTGGAAATGAGGGGCAACTTTTGTCTGTGACAAACAACACGCAGTGATTGGCCACGTGTGCAGAGAAAAGTACTTTTTTCATCCTTCAAGCAACAAACAGTCTCACCTTGTTTGTGTTCAGGAGAAACTGTCTGAAAGTGTGAGCGCTTAACGCCATTTTTACATTTTATCCAACACATCCATCTTTTATGAGAGTATGCCTGTTGAGATTAGGATCAGATCAGGATCAGGATTAGATTTAGGATTAGATAAACACTTGCTTCAGATATATGCAGACAATAATTAGTACAAACTTAAACCTCAATAATCACTTTTTACATTAAAAAAGTAAGAAAGAAAATAAGAAGATGGCTCTCCTATCACTAAGATTTTTAACTTAAAAACAGAGTCAGAGCATTTTCCAGTTTAATAATCCTGTTTAAAAGGTTTAAAATGTGAAGTGTATCAAGTCTGTCAGCAGTTCATGTAAACGCTTAAAGCAGTTCATATATTTTTGTTGAATGCGTCTTGCCAGGGTGTTCAGGACTATTAAATGTTACAGAAATAAGCTGAGAGCTTCTTCTAATGTTACACCTGTGAGGAGAACCCATTGTCCAATTATTGTGAATCACCTGTTGGAACGGTGAGATGTAATAATCATTTAAATAATATGTGACCATATCCAGCTTTCTCCAAATGATGGTTGAGCCGACCTGCATATCACTAGGTGCTGCAAAAAAATGGTAGCCTTCATAACAATACAAGTCATTTTAAATACACAGATGGTCAGGGAGTATGTTACTTTCTGTGTGAATTATGGGATGAGTGGTAAACTCTCTTTAATTCAGAGGTGTTATTTGAGGAAACACTGCCCCCTAGTGGACATTTTTTCTTCTTGATGTTCATCAAACAAAAAATGCATTTCATTTAACGGCAGAAACAGATTTTTTCATGAATTGTGTATGATTTATTATGTATTAATCTTGAAAATTGTGTTATTTTGTATTTATTTGGTTCATATCACACAAGTATTAACTACATATTAATATATATTACTAAACAAGGCAAAAAATACACACATTATTCCTGACTTTGACCCTTGTCCCTTAAAGTGGCACCCATGTGATACAACCTTGCAGCAAAAATTATGTCATTTTGGTTGCTATTTGCAGGAGTAACACGCTGTTATGATGTTAGGGTCCTTTGACTGCTTGGCTCACATGTGGCTTTAACACGTGTGAGGCATTTTTTTGACAGCTACGCTATCCAGCCCCCTGGATACTGAAAACAAAGGCCAGGCTTTGTTGAAAACTTTAATGTGTGTCTGTGTTGTGCGAGGCTGACTCCTCACATGAGGAAGAGTGAAAGTTAAAGCATAGCGTATATGTCGAAACTTATCTGGACCCTGAGGAATGTGATTAGTCTTTAGATGTTTCCCTAAAATCCTAAAATGTTTAAAACCTTTATGATTTATGAGCTGTCTGCTAAATGATGCTAAGCTGTGACTTTTTAATGCCATTCTCAATTATATTTGATTGACAGGAAACTCTGTGGATTGTTTGGAAGCAGTTTAATATCACACACGATGGACTGAAACATAAATGAGAAACATTAATGCCCGCTCAGCTATTGTTACAGAGACTATTTCAAACAGTTGTCTCGGGCATACAGTAAAACATGAGTGCCTGACTGATAACAGAGGTTCTGGTTTGTTAGCAGATCTGATCACAGAAAGCAGGTTGCAGACTGTTAGAGTACTTTTAAATTTCTGACATGCAAATATGGATGACTATGAAATAATAAATGATAAAGCACATATTAGCCTCTCTTTAGTAATTTAAGTTTGCATAATGATATCTGACAATGTGGGTGTTTTGCACATTTCAGCCCCTTTATGCCTTGCATTGTTACGGACATCTTACTTTTCAGTATGAGAATCTGCTTGTGCTGTGAACAGTATTTGTGTCAAAATTACATGTTACAACTGCAAGGCATACTGTTAGAAAGGAAATGTACATTCATGCATTTTCTTTGAATTATTTTTAATTAAATTGCTATTTTTTTTTGTTTTTACACATATTTTCTATATTTAAATTTGCACTCTTGCCTACTTTGTTCTGCAACTGCAGCACAACAATTTCCTTCAGTGTAAATAAAATTCGAAATTACATGATGGATCGTAACAACAAACTGCATTTTTCTTTGTTTTCATCTTTTGACGTCTAATTCATTCCTTCTACAGTAACATAGCATGTGAATGCATTGCTGCTTGGAAGTGAACTTGTATATGTAGAACTACAAACCCACACTGGGCATGCACATTTATAAGAAATGGCAAAAACACGTAAAACTACCAGTATGATTGTTTGGCATGTGCAGCCGTCATGTATTGAGGATGGCTAAAAGTGCATTTTGTGCAACCATCGGAATAAGAAAAGTAAAGTTTGCTTCAATTAAATATCATTAATAGCTCTCAGATCCCTGTGTGGACTTTAAATTTGCACAATTTAAATGATGATATTGGCAACACTCCTCATCTTTCTGTGTTTATCTTCCTCCCATTTCAGGCACAAGCAACTGAAACACTTGACTCCCTCAGATGACGACAGTCAGCCTCTTCTTCATGTAAAGAAAAGCAAGGTATGTAGCTCCTCCTAGAACGCCGATCAACAGAGTGGTGCCGAGGATAACCGGTGCGTTCTTCCTGGCCACACGAAACGCCACAGGAAGGACAGCGGAGATCAGGATGTTGTTGACATGGCCCAGCACTCTTCTAAAGGCTGGACGCTCTACAACACGCTCATAGTACGTCTCCAGGTTCACACGGTTACCGTTGCCCCAGAAGCGTCGGGAGAGGCCGAGGAACTTGAGGCGGTGTAAGGTGACCGCAAGAGAGACGTCAGCCATGCTGAAGAAATCACCACACAGCCAGGGCTGGCGGCCTTCTTCTATAAGGAAAAGACATAACAGATAACATATCATTCAAACTGCTACAGCCATCTCATTCTCAATGTGCTGCAATAACTTTATTACAGATATACAAATGTAGTCTTTAATTGTGTGCCTCTCAGTGGTGAAGGCAGTGCTGAGTGCTGAGCCGTTGATGTTTGTACCTGGAGTTTCTTCCACTCTCCTCTGTAGCTCTGTCTCCACCTGGTCCATCACACTCTCCAACTCATCCAGAAGCTTCTTCAGGTACTTCATGTTGTCATGGTCGAACAACTTGGACTGCAGAAACATTTCAGATTGAAATGCAACATTTACATCTATGTTCTTTCACCTGTAGTTCACTTCAGACAATGAATATATTATATATTTACAGGCATTTTGGTTGTTCTCTTGGAGGCACCAGATATTGTTCAAAGAGTCAGATGGCTCATCAAAAATGAAAGCCACTGAATTTCAGGAATTCTATCATGCTGTTAGTTGGTGGTTTAAACTGCCATTCACCCTTTCCACATCCCTTAACAGTTGCAGAAAGAGTTGTCAATCTGAATTGTCTAGTCTGCCTGTCTTACTGACCCTTTATTGAATCAATGACCCGACCATGGCTCTGAGATCTCAGCAGTCTGACTGTGCTATTGATGGACTCTGTGGTGCTGAAGTAGCTGACACATTTCTTACTGTGACATTTGTTTTATCCCCTTCTGACAGTTTTTTTCTTGTACTGTTGACAGGGTGACTGTCCCCTCACACACCACTTGGTGGCACCACTGTGTCCATCCATCCATTATCTACCACTTATCCTCATAGGGTCGCGGGGGGCTGGAGCCTATCCCAGCTGTCTTAGGATGAAAGGCAGGGTACACCCTGGACAAGTCGCCACCTCATCACAGGACACATAGAGACAGACAACCACTCACACTCACATTCACACTTACGGTCAATTTAAATTAGCCAGTTAACCTAATCCCCATGCATGTTTTTGGATGGTGGGAGGAAGCCGGAGTACCCGGAGAGAACCCACGCAGACATGGGGATCAATGCAAACTCCACACAGAAAGGCTCCGGGCCCGGGATTCAAACCCTGTAACCACTGTGTCAAGGTCCAATAAAAATCACAAAAAACATGCTTTATTTACTAACTTGAGTGGACTTACTTTCAAGCGCCTCTGTTTTGCCATATAAGCATCTTTAAGCTCTGGGTTCTGCTCTGCCAGTTTCTTCAGCTCGGACTGTGTGTTTCCGATCTGTGCTGTCGCACAGAAACACAGCATCATATTAGACACTTGATAATTCTGTTATTTTTATTATAAAAATACTTCAATGTGCATCAAAGCTGTAGCGAGCTGTTCCAGTGTCTTACTGCGTATACATGCAGCAGCATAAGCTGGTATGTGGGAGTCCACTGTGACCTCAGGATGAAGGATGCAGCCATGGGTGTAGGCATCCATCTGTAGTGAGTCCAGCAGCTCTCTGTAGTGCTGCACTCTGTGATAGTATGTACTGCCCTCTTCAGGGATCAGCTTGGGAGTGCCCTCTGAAGACAAACAAGACACAAAGAGCTAGGAGGGAGCAGTGCTGTTAGGTGTCACTTTGTTTCCTTGGCAAAGTGTTTTATACATGGTAAACTTGCCTAGAAAAGAAGAAAAATTCTATTTTTAATGTTTAATTATAAGGCTGGTATTTAAACTCATTTCATTAACTTGAATCATTCCATGCTTACCAGACTTTCTCTACTTTTAAGGCAGGTGGTTGAGAAAGCCATCATGGATCAGAGCCACACAAAAGAAAATGGAAAAAAATAACAAATGATTGATTGAAAAATCAACAAATGCACAACATGTAATGTACAACACAATAATTAAAATCAAAGATTCAACAAAAACAGGAAAGGGTAAATTAAATGTATGAAAACAAGTAAGAAATCCAGCTGAACGGAGTCCACCTTGTATCTATATCCAGCCTTGTTACAGTGCACTGTTTATTTCGTCTCACCTTCATTGAAACGCTGCTCCAGGTAGTCCATGATCTGTGTTGGGTCACAGATGATGTTTTCATCGTGGACCAGGACTGGTACCTCACCAGTGGGATTCAGATGCATGAACCAGGGCTCGTTGTGTTCACTGAGTGGCAGGCTCACGTCATACTCCTCACAGTGCAAACCTTTCTCTGCTATGGCTAGACGCACCTGCCAGACAGCAACACGTTCACATATCTACCAGTGGATCTATTCCTATGCATCTGAATATGCTAATAAATGTAATTACTCTTGTTCATCATAGTCAACCTGTTCACAATACAATCTCAGCTAGCCTGGCAACAGGCACATTTTTAGTGCCAAGGACCCCTAACCTTAACCCTAACAAGATGAAACGATCCATGTGCTCTGTTACAATCAGTCGTTTTAACAGACACCAACGAAATAGAAATGTGCTGCACTGCAATCACGTTCAACGACTAAGAAAGACTGAAGTAGTAAAAAAGTCTGGAACATTTCGTCTATAACAGATGGATAATTACTGTTGGTATCAGCATAACATCACCTGTTCATAAGAAAGGGACTCATACAGATGAACGATCCTAATAGCCACTTTACTTTTCAGATTTCTAGTTGTGATCAGGTGACAGATTTGACCATCATAAGCAGCTGTGCTGGTCTAAACCATGAACATGAGCAGCAGGAGCAGCACCAGGACATTTCACCACAGACATGGTGAGCCCTGGTGAGGAGCTGTCCACTGGGCTGTGGTGCTGAAACGTAAACACGCTCACCTTCTGGGAGTTGAAAGACTGCGTCCAGTGATAAAGCGTTAATTTTGATTCGCTTTGTTTTGCCACTGTGTCACATCTCTGATGTGCATCTTGATCTGCATCCGTCTCTATAAGAGCTGTCTTCTCATCTTGGGATTCGGGGCTGTTTTCAGACGCCATTTTATCTGTTAGTATGTTAGGGGACAAGTGAGGGCAGCACCTCACAGCTAAAAAAAAAAAAGCACCCTCTACTGGATGGGAGTCCAACAATGATCCACTCTTCATGTTGATGGAATTTCAACAAACTTAAAAACATGATATTTATTTTGCGATAGAATTTACTCCTCCTGCTCCTCTGTTACTTTGCCTTCTTCTTATTCTCAGTCCTCTTCTCTCCCTTCTATGTAACATATTATGTAACATATCTTGATCCCAACCTGGGAAATATAAATAAAGTAATTCTATTATATTATATTCTCTTCTATGTCGTTTGCCCCCCGCTGTTGCTGTTGCTCATAGTCCCAGTTGTAATAATAGTTGAAGTAATACTGTAAATTTGTGTGTTTTGTTTCATATGCCTGCATACATTATTACAAAGCTATCCAATAGTTACAATCAAAAATTGTACACTGCAAGAAATAAAAGCAACAAATGGTTTGTACATTATGTGACTCCACTTTCCACTACACAGCTGAAAACATTTCCTCATCGTTTCATTTCATGTAATAGACACATTTGGACAGCAGAGGTCACTGTGAGCTATTCCTTCAGGGTCAGCTGCTGTTTGGTCAGTGTGGATGCAAAAAGTAGAAATATACTAAAGGCCACTAGAGTGTAGATGATGTTTCTATTACCTTCATTTTTTTGTCATTTCTAGACGGGGAATAACCTGATTCATCGAATAAATTATTTCACTGACGAATAAAATTTAGGGTTTTTCACATGGGCATTTGCAATCATTACCAATTTGCCCTCATTTATCACATAAAAATAGAAATCTAATGCATATATACAAATTAACAATAACATAATTGTTGTGCAAATGCTTATAATCTCGAAAACTGGATACAGTTATATAGTTTATACCCTGTAGTTTATGCCTCATAAAACAGGCCATGTGAATATGGGTGATAGGGTAAACTAAGTATAATAATAACATAAACGTATAAGCATATTAATGACAATCACAGGCAAATAATTCCAATGGGAAATTGTAATGTGGGAATTCAGGACCGTCTAGCGGGGCTCGGTGTCTTATTTTGGGGATGGTTGAGACGTCCTGGCTCTTTACTGAGGTGGGGTGGGAAAGAGGAGAGTGGGAGGTTCCTTTGGCGTGACGTTGCCCTTGGCCCAGTGTCTTTCCTCAGCAGGGACTCGACGCTTCTCTCTCCCTCTGTGATCAGTGGGTGAGAGGGGGGAGACGAGCAACACGCAGCGGAGAACCCGGCGTGCGCCTCCGGTAAATGACGCCCACCATTCATACCTTTATACTTACCGTTACGCATGCCTTTTGTATTGCATGTCAGTGTCTGGAAGTAACAGAGAAATATCATCAACCCTGCTGTTTTTTGCCCTTCCAGTCTTCATCTTGTTGGCTCATCCTTTCATCACACCACCGGTCCTGGATCCCGCAGCCACGGTCCTGGAGACGCCTGAGTCTGCAGCAGCGCACGATCGGCTTTATTTCCAGCCTATATCTGAATGACGGGCGGAAGGTTTGATTTCGACGACGGTGGCACTTACTGCGGGGGGTGGGAGGATGGCAAAGCCCACGGACACGGCATCTGCACCGGACCCAAGGGCCAGGGCGAGTACGCCGGGTCCTGGTCGCACGGCTTTGAGATAGTAGGGGTGTACACCTGGCCCAGCGGGAATACCTACAAGGGCTACTGGTCCCAGGGGAAGCGCCATGGGCTCGGTGTGGAGAATAAAGGAAAGTGGATTTATCGGGGAGAGTGGAGTCACGGTTTCAAGGGTCGGTACGGTATCCGGCAGAGCCACAACACACCTGCTAGATACGACGGCACCTGGAGCAACGGGCTGCAGGATGGATATGGGATCGAGACTTATGGCGACGGCGGTAAGAAACCCATACGGCCCGATGTTTCTGTAACGTGTGTGTCGCTTTAAAGGCTGTGACCGATGATGTGTTTTGCAGCCTGTGTGTGAGGATGCTCAGACTCAAACTGAGGGAGGCTAATGGAAATAAATCAGTGCATGAATCTCCATCGGATATGACCTGAGATGAAGGTGTTATTGCGCATTGCGCACCGTGGTCAAGCGCATCATAATTTACCCAGCACACTTATGACATATCAGCCTTGTAATGTTAACTTCCTGGATACAGTGTGAGATAATGGTTCCTCTCTTATTCCACTGCACATCTCATTTGGCAACTACCGGTTGCTCCTCATGTGACAGTGGGAGGAGAGTGACTCCTGTTGCCAGCTCAGAGGCACCAAGCACCGGCTGGCAGGAGTTTAGATATAAGAGCAAATCAGTCAGTTTGCAGCCAGTTATAACCAGACTATCACTGTCACATTAGACTGCAATAACACACCATCAAGTGTGTCTTTTGCATAAATAATAGTCTTTCCGATGACATTGAATTTTTTTTTACACTTTGGCTATATTTTCTATAGAACATCATATAGTTACACAGTGCTGAAATGCATAAATGTATATCAATAACCCATGCACTCATCTCAGGACACACTCTTGGACACTGGCTGAAAGTCAGAGTTCAGTGCAAGCCCCACTCAGAGCTTTGATCTCACTAATTGGTGGTGTGTTCACAGATTGTCTAGAGACCTGTGAGATCAGGGAGCAAACATCCTGACAGGCCCACTAACACAAGCTGCTTGCAAGCAATGCAGAAGGACCATTACTGACAGTACATTGTGTTTATGAAACAAGTCTTTGGGCGATTTGTGAGCATCATCCCCACTAACGGAGGCCTTATGGTGCAGAATAGATGTCTCACATATGATGGTTACAGAGGTCTGGGCTTGGGAAATCAGCTGATCCTAGAGAATCTACAGAACATCTGGCTGTCTGACCCTGCAACATCCTGATAACTTGATCTGCAGGGGTCACCGATTTGAACCGCAGCGCAGAGCCAGCCTGTTAATCTCACACTGTTTATCCTTCTAAATTCCTGCCTGGTCTAGTATATCATTTTCTGTTAGATCCTGACCATTATGGCTTATAGTAATTGCATTGGTCAATGTGATTTGAAAGCTGGCTTAAAAAGCCTTTCTTATTATGAGGATCAGTATTGTAATATGATGCCCTGAAGAAGTTACAGTAGGACATTGCATGCTCATTGGGCTCAGCAGCACCAAATGGGATTAATGAAGTATTCCTCTCATTATGTGACTCATAGCAATTCCCTGTCGTCAGAGACAAACGGCTGGTGGTGAATGTGCCTACTGTCAGTGGAGGAGTTATTGGCTGCCTGAAAATAGGCTCCTAACTGAGTGATTCACATTCATCCCAAGTGATCTTCAGTACCTTAATCAAATCTCTGTGATTGAGTTAGTTATGCTCACAGTCCCAGATCTGAGGGAAATGAGGGAAACATTTCATTAGCTGACAGACTCTGCACCCCTACAGCAACGGCTCCTCTGCTTCCATATGTAATGTTTCCAGGACTTAGTGCTGATACAGAGAATATGTGGCCAGCAAGATGCGGAGGGGACCGATAAACTGCCTTTGTCACCACAAGTACTAAAATAAATCCAAACTCACTGTATCTGTGAAGGTAAATGTTACCCTGGTGTGACTGAAAAGCATTCTTAAAATAGGTTAAGCCAGACATATCTTCAAATAATCTGCTGTAATCATCAGTGTTGGTGCAAACACTCCCCTGACGGACTCACATTTTTTGAGTAAGGTTATGAGATCCCACACTGCAGACATTTTCTAAGCTTGTACATTTTTTCAGTTGATTAAAAGACAGACCCTTTTTGGATGTAGGCCCAGTGAGACAAACAAATTGTGCACTGCAGCCTTGCTTCTCAACATTATTGTGAGAGCACTTTAAACCATGTCGTCTTGAAATTTATGGGTAATAGAGTTTCTCAGAGAGTGAGGCCTAATTCAATTTGCCCAAATAGTGCTATTGAACAAAACCCAAATGCTGGTAAAAGCAATATTTCAAATTAGAGACTGTAAAAAAGAACAACCACATTTAAAATCTTGAAAACTCCAAATCATGTTTGAATGTCATGTCGTTTTTGCATGCAAAATAAACTATTAGTGAAGGAAATCTCAACTCTCTCTCTGGTGGAACTAGAGAACAGACAAGCTTCATTTAAAGGGCCACGAGGTGAAAAATCTTTTAACCACTACAATATAGTTGGAACTACTCTGATTGATTGTCCCGTGTCTACTGGTTCCTCAGGTACCTATCAAGGCCAGTGGATGGGTGGGATGCGACATGGCTACGGTGTGCGTCAAAGTGTGCCATATGGCATGGCCACCGTTATCCGCTCCCCTCTCCGCACGTCTCTGGCCTCCCTGCGCTCTGAGCAGAGCAACGGCACGGTGCTCCAGGACCTCTCCTCCCCCGCAGACACGCCAACAGGCAGCCGTGGCGGCTTTGTCCTTAACTTCCACTCAGACAGCGAGGTCGTCACCGGCAAGAAGAAGGGCCTGTTCCGGCGGGGCTCGCTCTTTGGCAGCCTCCGGCAGCTGCGCAAGTCTGAGTCTCGGACCTCTATCTCCAGCAAGCGCAGCTCTGCACGCAGCGATGCTGCCATGAGCCGCATCAGCTCCAGTGATGCCAATTCTACCATATCCATCGGTGACGGTGAGCTGCCAGATGAGGACCTACCTCTAGAGGACCATGTGGACGCCACCACGACCGAGACCTACATGGGCGAGTGGAAGAATGACAAACGCAATGGATTTGGAGTTTCAGAGAGATCCAACGGGATGAAGTATGAGGGAGAGTGGCTTAACAACAAGCGCCATGGTTACGGGTGCACAGTTTTCCCAGATGGCACCAAAGAGGAAGGGAAGTACAAAAATAACGTGCTGGTGCGTGGAATAAGGAAGCAGTTGATTCCTCTTAAGAACCCCAAAACCAAAGAGAAGGTGGACCGAGCTGTAGAGGCGGCACAGAGGGCAGCAGCCATTGCCAGGAGTAAAGTGGAAATAGCAGCCTCCAGGTACTGTGTTCATGTGTGCATGTGATCATTCATGCTTCTGCCTGTGCATGTGGGTGTGCAAACACAAAATAACCAGGCGAACATCCTCAGGAGGACATTGTTCCATTGAAGAGTCAGAGCAGAGGCCTGTTTGACAAATGTCTCCTGGTCTGACAGAAGTCTTGTATAAGTGTGTAAGAGTCCCACAGCCACATCTCATCAACAGTCAAGGCTTTTGTGTAGCCAGTGTGATCATCCCTGGAAAAGGTTCTGTTTCTATTCTCTGCCCATATCTTTCATTCCCAGGGATAGGGGTCAGGCATCTTGTATGTGTTGGTTTGTGAATATGTGAGGGAGAGATTTGTGTGCTTGTGAGTTCATGCATGTGTGAGCAGTATAGCCATACCTACGCTCACGCCAAGTGCGTCCCGTGTGCCCAATAACGATACCTGCTCCCCCTGCCAAGTAGCGCTCTGATGTGGCATCTGCTCTTTAACAGGTGGATGAGATGTGACCTTTTTATTTAAAGCCTCCCTCCTACTGGGACACAGTTCAGTGTACGCAGCATCGCTTTGACATCCTCTGGTTTCATGGCATCAGGGAATCATTAAGACTGAGACTGTGAGGATGTGTACAAGCTGTGAAAAGGTCTCTGTGCTGTCATGTGTCTTTTTTTCCTTTCTCTCCAGAGGTGCACACAAATTTGCATGCATGAAATCACAACAACATGTATTTATAATACACAAAAACAAAGATTGTGTTTCTCTCTCACACTAATGATACAAAGAAAATGGAATTATAAAGCAGAATCAGCAGGACCTTGAGCTAAATACTAACTAAAGCTAAATGCTTGATTTGGTCATAAACCCAAATACTGGTTGTGTACTGTAATGCTGTAATACTGGTAGGCTACTTATGTTATTTTTTTGCAGTTCATCTTATTGGGAACAAGAACATATTTCCCAAATTTCATGGCCATGCAACGTAGTTGTTGAGACATTTCACTCCAAATGATGTAATGGATCTCATTAGTTCAACATTATTTAGATGGAATGATTATCTGTACTTATTATAAGTGATAAAATAGATTCCACACACTCAACATTATGGACAGTGAATAATATTATTTTGAATCTGGGCTGAACTCAACCATTTACAGCAGACTCTATGAATAACAAGCTTTATCGTAATTTTCAGGCCTTCTTTTAAAAGGTAATAATTTCTCTTCAGAGCTTTATATTCAAGGACATAAAAATTACATAATGCTTATTATTTAAACTCCTGCATTCTGTTTGTTCCACTGATAAGACCTTTGAGATTATGAATGGCTGTGGCTGTGTGAGCGAAGGCCAGCAAGGTTGCAATAAACCCACTGGGAAAAGGAGAAAATGCATAATGTAATGAAAGAGAGAGCCATCTGATCTCCTCTTCGGCTGTGCATTAGTGCAACAATTTACAGCAGACAGAAAAGCATGATCTGATGCATAGCGCTAAAGCAGCAACAGTAAAAGCATTCAAGCTGATACAAAGTGTTTATGGCAGCAAACAAGGTCCCCTGTGCTGTAGTAAGTGATCAAATTACTGCTTGGTACGTGCCACCCCATCATGTGCTACTGGAAATCTGAAAACGAGCTCTTCCCTTCTCCTGACTGAAATCTTTTAAGACTGCATTTGCGTTCCAAACAGCTAGAATGGCAGACGGTGACGGTTGTGTGGAAGCAGGTTATGCAAGTCTCATTATACAGTGCATGGCAAAAGATGTGCTCGCATCGATCCATTTCTAGTCACATGACTCTCTGTCTTTGAATGTGGAGCATATACTCAGTGGATCTGCAGGGAGGGGAGATGAGGGGTGGGTGACGCAGAGAGAGTAGAAATGGATTGAAGCGAGCCAGAAGGGGGGGAAATGGTGATTGGGTAAGATGGGGGATGCAGCCACTTTGCTGAGCAGGAGGTTTTGAAGTCTGGACAGAAATTAAAAGTGCAGAATGGTGGGGAAAAAGGGTAGAGCAGACGGGACACACCCATCCATCCACTGTACTGTACAGAAGAGCTATCCCATCAGCCTCTGGGGTGGAGCTGATGACCTCATGCTTGTGATTAGCCAGTCGATAGAGAGCTAGTGCGCCGAGGTGGAGTGGAGTTCTGTGCCTGTGACCCCCATTCACTGCTGTCAGCCTTATCTATGTAAAATGGACTTCTACACACTGTGTGTTTGTGTGTGTGTGTGTGTGTGTGTGTGTGTGTCAGAGGCCTGTGAACTGAGATAAGTGACTGCATTGAACAGTTTACCGTGTCATGAAGCTTCTCTCACAAAGCCTTTTTGTCACAGATGAGCAGTTTAGGTTCCTGGTGGCTCAGCGGTGTGTCAGTATAAACACTGTGTAATCTACTGTATGGCCTTTGTTACACCTAAACTCACCACGCTATCTCATGAAAGCAGAAGTCTTAAAATGAAGTGTGTGTGTAATGTCAAAGGAACCTTATAAGCTGCTTGCATATTAGTTTCTATTTTTCTGCTTGTCACTGGCTCCTTTTCATAAGTTAAGTTGATTAAGCACACTGCCACTACCATGATAAGAATGTTAAGAAATGCCAAAGCAAATACACTGTAAGCCAGTCCATGCATGGAGGCCGAGAGTGTGTGTCCATTTGATAGCACTGTTTTCTCTGTAGGCTCTAGTGAAAGGTTAACCAACACCTAATATGCAGGTCCACCAGAGTGGGAAAGATATTTATATGGTGCTTATTTTTTTCTTCACTGCAATCAGCAAAAAGTTGAGACCAGTGATATTTGGGAGTGTTGAGTGTTGACCATCGTCATGTTTTACCTCTGCCTGTGAGGCTCTTTTTGGCTCTGTTTGGCTTGTCCACCTGTCACATGTGAATATACGTTCATTAAAATGAGAAATAGGACATTGTTTAAGAAATTAGACTTTGGTAGTGATTCAATTTATTTAACAACTTATTCACGCGTTAGGTGTGCATGAGATGACTCCAAAAACTGAAGACATATACATGTAATAAATTCTCCTAAAGTCAGAACTTTCACATCCAGTTAATAGTCTGTGTACCAAATGTTTAGAGAGCTTTGTTTTTGGATGTGGAGTATAGCATCCAACTAATCCAGCTAATTATAAGTGACACCATTAGAACTGTTTACTATGATGAAAACTAACTGTATCTAATTACCGTGACAGAAATAATTACATGATTATAAATCCTTGGTGTTTCACGATCACTTTTTTTCAACTTGTAGTTGTATGTACTGTATGTGTGATCATTGTACTATTATTCAAGACTTTTTGTCCAGAATATTCTGCCAATGTCTGTAATCAACATAGGATGCAAGCAACTGTACATATTAGTAGTAAAGGTGCACATGTGTCCATGCACTCTCTCACTCACACTTACAAACACTCACAGACTATCTATATGCATTCACTTTTACAGGCACACCTCACACACACACACAAGACAAACACGTACAGTGAGGGTGCATGTGGTGCGTGCTACTCTGCTAGCATGTCAGCAGTGAGTACTGACTAAATAAGGCAAGGCATCAGTTGGCTTATCAGCACCAGCCAGGAATATATACCCGTCCCACCACTGATATAGCATCCCGCCATCTCACTCACACTATCATCTCTCCTGAATGTCTATCTGTGTGTGTGTGTGCGCACATAAATGGGAGTAAAAGATTTAAAGAGAGTGGGGGGAACACTGTTTGGATGTGAGAGGTGAGATAAGGTTGCTATCATCTGGCAAGAGAACAGAGAAAGTGTGTGTGGTGCATTTGTATCCAGGGGCGTTTGTTTATCACCTGCTGCGTGATGACCTCAGCCACTCACCACCTGCCCTTTTTGGAGAGAGTTATAGATCAGCCTGTGTTTCAACAAGTGAACAAAATAATCCCAACCCACAGTATATCATCGTGTAAAATGCCATCTCGGCTGTCCTTGATAGGGATGACTTCTTCAGCTCCAAATAGGAGCAGAGGTGCAGTTTTTTTCTGTGTCTGTGCCGGTGCCACATCATATGGAGTTGCTATGAAGTGGCACCACATAGTTTACCCCTTTATGAAGTGACAAAATGTACAGTAGCAGTGAAGCATGAAGTGTTCAGTAACTGTAAGGACTGCCAGCCATGTGATTCACGAGTCAGAGTAAAGCAAGCCACATCATACAGTATATTTATCCCCTGACATATTAATGGCGATGTGATGGTGTGAGGTAACATAGCATTTATTGCTGACTGAATCAAATGGTCACGCACCCCCCCCCACACACACACACAAGAAATAACCATCCACATGTGCCTTCTATTATCCGTATCAGTAACATTAATAATCAGCGTCACTGCCAGCCCGTACATACGAAAGAGCTATAAATAATCCAGCTGATGCAACGGCACATGAGTTAGTCGAGCAGATTTCAAATGACCCACAGTGAAATCAAATTACAGCATGTAATGTAATCTTATTCTGTACTTCCCCATGTTATCGTTATGGAAATTCAGCGTTAGCAGCCTGAACGATGTCAGTGGATGGAACCATGGAAGGAGTTCCAAGTGGTGATTTGAGAACAGGCTGAGCTACTAGGGCTAGGTATAGGGATACTTTCTCATCTTAATATGTTTTATGATGCACAATTGAAGATATGCACCAACTAAGTAACCGTATTATTAGAGTCTAGTAAGGATTTATTCATTACTCTACCAGACATTACATCACTGAGATAATAAAGACTAAAGCAGGATGTTCTTATTTTGATTTTTTTCTGTAAGCCCTTCTTGTTATGCTGCACGATCCGCTGCTGTAACGATGCAAATTTCCCCATTTGTGGGACTGAAAAAGGATAATCTTATTTTATGTTAGGATGTCTGATGAATGCACATGATGCCCTAACCTAATAACCTGTGGGAAATGGCTGTGCCAGTACCAGTGGTGATAGTGGTGGGTTTCACCAGTATTAGTGTGTGGCTGTGGTGATCACTCTAAGTACGAGTGGGATGAGTCAGGCAGACATGCTGGCAGTCATGTGGAGTCCAAGGCTGTTAGAAAGAGGTTAACTCATGTCGTGGTTCAAATGCAATCATTAATCACATGTATCTGTCAGTCTCTGTGTTAATTGTGTAACAGTGTGAAAGAGAGTTAGATATTGCAATAGAAACACTGTGATTTAAGATGTACAGAGCTAATGAGTGCAAAAAAATAGTGCTTCCCTTCTTCTTCTAAAAATCCCAAATATCAATGTGCAGTTGTGTCTACATACATGCACCTGTTCACGAGCTGTTATTGTGTAATTATTATATGTATGTCAATACTCAAATACTTGTGCAACGTGGATCAATTAAAAGTCTACTGATGAGGTGAATCCAAATAAAAATCATTAAATTATAATTACATGTTAATGAGTTGTGGTCTCTGCTAAAGGTGCTCCAGCTCATTATCAGGAAGAGATCCTTAATAACCGTCAATTCACTGTATTATTACCATGCTTGACCTGTTACATCTGTTAACTCCTTAAAATAGTGTCTAAAGCATGCAGCCTATGACTGTGAAAATGGCTTTAAATAGATATGCAGTAGAGAGGCAGAGCATATATTTTATTACATACAT
Source organism: Synanceia verrucosa (assembly GCA_029721515.1). Classification (NCBI taxonomy): domain Eukaryota; kingdom Metazoa; phylum Chordata; class Actinopteri; order Perciformes; family Synanceiidae; genus Synanceia; species Synanceia verrucosa. Next base: position 11,910,265 of record CM056568.1, on the reverse strand, counting down.
GTAATATCCACAGTCGAAGGACAGGAAGTACCACCAGTCATGTCTTTATAATTCACAGATAAAGAATGGTAGCAACAGATTTAGCCATAAAAGTTGCCATCCGCTTATCTGCGGCTCAAAGTGAATCTGTCATTTCAGTTTGTGTCGCCTGAAGCAACTCTTAAAATCTGTTTTGTACCTGCTTCCCTCTACAGCTGAGTGTCTTTGACCTCTCTGGGTACTAATGTGCCCCGCTAAATCTGTTCAGCCACTCTGATTGGCTAGCTAGACCGCATTCATTCCAGATGTTCATGGATTGGATTATGGAATTATCACTTCTCATGTTGATTCAGAGTATTGCTTTTCCACACGGAATCTCTTCATGAAGCATGCAACCGCTCCTCTAATGCATGACGCTGTATGTGTGCTCGCGCTTCTGATGCATCTTCTTTAGGATTTGTAGAAGTCTGTCTTGTTCTGTCTTGTTGTAAACGTGGCTGTGCAGTAATTTCCTGTCAGCTATCATTGTTGCCTTTTCATAGAAATCCACAGGATTATATTGTTGTAATGAAGCAGACATTAACACACATATTGTTAGCAGGTGTTGTCAATGACAGTGAGACTTTATTATATAAATCTCTTCACGTCACTATCATTAACTTATGAAATAGCCATAAAAGACAATGATGATTGCATCACAATGTTTCAGCTGTGGGCAGATGTAACCTAATGCTAATGCTCCTTTGGGCTTTGCACTGAAGAGGAAATTGGTGGTTGTGTGTGTGCGTGTGTGCGTTTGTGTGTGCTGACAGTGGGGTGAATGGTGGCAGGAGATTGGAGGAGAAAGCACAGACCATAATTAAAACTATTCCTTAAGCTCAAGTGGTTACCAGGCAATGTGACCTTTTCTCACTCAGGTTCAGCTTCGGATGTTGAGCCTCGTAGTTAAATGAGACACACGATGGAGTGGCTGTTTGTGAGTGTGTGCGTGTTTTTCTGTACCTGTATCTCCTTGTTTTTTAAACTGTTTACAGTGTTCTCGCTTTACCAAGGCACATTTAATGTCTCACATTTTAAAAGGTGTTTTTTCTTTATGTGTGTGTGTGTGTGTGTGTGTGTGGGCGTGTTTTGCCGAACATATGGGGACATAAGTCTGATAACACACTCACATTGTGGGGACTCACGCTGACAATGTGGGGACTCACCGTACTTATGGGGACAAAGTGCAGGTCCCCATAATGTAAACTGTTAGATTTCAGGCTGAAGACTTGGAGAACATTTAATGTTACTGTAAGGTTAGACTTTGGTTAGGGTTAGGATTAGGATTACATGGGTAGTGGATATGGTTAGGGTCAAGGGAAGTGTCTAGGAAATGAATGCAAGTCAATGTAAAGTCCCCACAATACACAAATACACAGCTCTGTGTGTGTGTGTGTGTGTGTGTGTGTGTATGTGCAGATTATACCCATACAGTAGGCTGTAGTGTGGGTTTGTTCATTTGCAAATTCATTAATACAGGCAAGATGCCTGGTTGGACAGCTTCTTCAAGTGTCTCTGGTGGTTACCATAGTTACTGCATCTCCAGCGTCATCATCGTGTCAGCCATTTGTTGATTTTCTTTATGAAGTAGTGGAGTGAAGAGGCGTCGTTAGTTTGACATTGTGTTTATTCATCCTTTAAGGCTTGAACGACGTCTCTGATTCCAGTTGGGGATTTACAAAGTTTCATGGACTGTTGTCATAGATACAACACTGTGAAGTCACCTCAGTGTGTCTTTTATTCACAATAATTCCCAGTGGGTCTCATTATGGTCTCTCACTAACGGTCCTTTTCAACTTCTCATGCAGATTTGATGTGTTTGAGAGTAAATTAGAGTTAACACAGTCATTTATGAGAGAAGAAGCTTATTTTCCTGAGCTGTCGGTCAAAAGAGTCTGCATATATGTGTGTTTGCATTGTGTATATGTTGTATGTCTCAGTTTGCATCAGTCGAGCCCTGTGTGTGCTGCAGAGAGTGAAAACAGACAGATGCTGCCTGACAGTAACACAAAACCTGGAGATCCAAGATCTTTTAGTGCTGAAAATATGATTGTGACCGTTTTTGATTATTTGTCAACATGGTCAATGGTCAGAAAATGAACCACAGCTTTGATCAACAATTAATTATTTAAGTTAAACAAAATACCAGGTATTATTTTTTTTATCAACTTAAACTGAATATATCTGGGAAAATTTGGAAAATTTTAGAGGGATGCAACAATATGACTTTTTCTCCCGAACATGGTTCAGTAATCTTTCTTTCGTTTAAAATGTTTGGCAACTCCAAATGATCAATAACAGAAATAATGGTTGTGACCTGAGTGTTAATCCACAAAGGCCTTGTCCTCTCAGCAGTAAACTTTGTACTCAGTGATTTACACTGCAGTGAACAACACTATACTCCTCCAGTACAAGTGATCTTAATTGCCAACAAGTACATTAATTGCCAGTGTCAGTTAAATCGACTGCACATAGTAATATAGCTCTATAGAGCACAGGGCGAACTTAGCTCAGCTGGTTTAGTACACAGTCCCTCTTATGCTGGATTTAAGTGTCTTTCATTTTATTTCCATATGTGCTAAGCAGCTAATTTATTTTTTCTTTCACATGCATTTTTATTGTGATTTTGAAATGGCTTTAGTTTGGACAATATGAAGGCATTAAAAGGTGTATATTTGCTGGTGTGTTGGCTTGATGACAGGTGCCTTTAAATGTCACTATCTTTTCATCCCTGCAAATTGTGTGCTTTTAAGCGACAATAAAAAGTCACATCCAAGCTTCAAAACCTCACAGATAGGCCAGCACAGCCCTGTTTTCCAGGTAGCGTTTGGTTTAGCCACCATCCTCCCCCTCCCCCTTTGTGTCATTAGCTGTATCAGCTGTGGCCATGTTTCACTAGCAGTGTTGACACAAAGAGCACAGAGCTGAGGTGTGAATCGCTGCTATTGCCCTTCACCAAAACCAAGAGGGATCTCTCATTTCAGCCAGAGATTCTGTGTCACTCTTTCAACGCGCCAATGAGGACTCATATCAGCAGTCAGACCTTCAAACATAACAGAGATCTGAACATGTTCCACACAAACACGTGCATAGTATTTATTATAACACAGTAAGTCAGGATACTCAGAGTAGTTTCACAGAAGCATTGAATACACATCCACAGTCTAAAATCCTGATGCAGAGGCATTGCCTACACACATACCTGTTACCATGTGTTTTTGGATGGAGGCCAGGTGGAGTCTCAGTGAACACCGTTGGGAGATTAGGTCTGTTTGTAATCCACAGCCAAAAATGTCTGTAGAGTTTGTTTTTTTTTCCCTGTTTAATCAAGATGGATTCTTCTTATTCTTCTTCCCAGAAATGAAGTCTGTTTGGGAGCTGGATTTCAGTTAATCCTTTGTATCATGAGTAAACATTGTTTTAAATAAAACTGAGTTCTGAATATTTAAATCCTGAAGGCAAAAAATACTCTATTATAATCCACGCTGCATTACTCAAAGGATACTTTTTGGGAAAAACACTCACCTAATTTGTATTTCCATCAGGGGGCGACTCCTCTGGTTGCAAAAATAAGCCTGACTGCGCTGAAGTCAATGAGACAAAGAGCCTATTTCTCACTTGATTAAGTTAAATTTATAGTTATTAAATTATGGTCCTATTTGTAGTCTATAGACCACAAAGAAGGGAATGTTTTGAGGCATGGCTATCTTGTGATTGGTCGCTTCTGACATCCAGTCCTTGGAGTCATATTGTAATCTATCAAAATCTCCCCAAGGATATGAATAGTTTTATTTATCAAATGGTTTTATCTTTTCCTTCAAGCTGTCAGTCCATGCCGTTGCAGTAAGTAGAGATTATTGTTTATTTTCAGGGATTCTCTTAATGTAATGATCAGTGTGTTTTTTCTCTTGTCCCCTTTTCTTCTACAACAGGCATTTGTCACGTCTACTTAACACAGTCATTTTTCATCCCTGCCCATTGTTCCATGCTACCTTGAACAGACCTTGCATGTTTAATGTGAAGAAAAAACCTTTTAGATTCTTTACTGAGAAAGCATTCTGTTCGACCAGTCATGAGACCTGGAAAAATTCAATCAGTCTAAGTGATCTTAGATGCTGCTTTTCCATTTTGGGCATGCAGATCTCTACTAAAAGGGATAGAAAGGAGGGGGATGTGCCAAAGCCCCAGCCTGTCAAACCACCACCATGTCCTGAAGTCTAAAATACGTCAAGTACAATACACAGCCATGCCCAAATATCTCATTATACAGTACCAGTCTCTTCAGGATGAAGTTAGCTTATCTCATAATAACATACACTTGGTCTCCGTTTAAAGCCTCATTTGCTGTAGTCTTTGTCCCCTACATCTGCAGCCCCTGGTAATGTGAGCCCAGACCTCAACCCAGGAATAATTCCTGAATAATTTCAGTCGGTTTTAGCTAACCACTAATGGTGTTAGTCATGCTTGAGTAATCCTGAATTAGCACCAGTCAGAGATTCAATAGCAGGCCTGCATGGACATAAGAGATATGTGTAGGGCAAACTATGTGCTAATTTGTACAGATTTTATGTGTTTTCTGTGATGTTCCTGATCTGGACATTGTTTTTGTAAGATACAGGACCATCCTTTATGTTCAAGAAATGTGACTCTTGCTGTAGTAGTCTTGATTGTGGGTGATGAAAGAGAGTGATGGAGTTAAAAGGAAGATTGTTGAGTGCTGATGGCGAGGTCAAGACTAATCTTCTATCTTATTATATACTGTAACAGTCAGCATTCCAGTTACCAAGCTTGGACGCCTTGTGGGGAGGGGGAAAGAGACTGTGATGGAGAGAAAGAGGATGAGGGAAAAGAGAAAGGGGGGGAGGCTTTATTGGAAGAAGCAAAGTGGGGGACCAAGAGACGAAGGGGGTGCAGAACTGTGTCAGCATATTGAGATTCCTCAAATAGGCTACAGCCTGAGGTGTGATGGACTAAAGCTTCACTCAGGGGGGACTGTGTGCACACAATCACACAAAACAGACACATAATACAGATACACATTTATTCTGTGAGAGTTATGAAAAACCGTAAAGATGGATTCACCGCATTGCATGAGAGCTGGGGTTTGAAATTTAACCCTACAGTAAAATTAGAGGGGCTGAGATAGATAACTCAGCAGTTCTAAATACCCTGGAGGCTTTAGAGGTCCTCTCTCTCTCTCTCTCTCTCTCTCTCTCTCTCCCTCTCCTTAGCTCTGTCTGTCTCTCCTTTCCCTTTCCAAACCCTTTTCTCATCCTGTATTTTTACTTTTCTCTCTTTGTTTTTCCCACCCTCATTCATCGTCGATCTCAAACAACAACACACACACATTCCACAGAGAGAAAGCACCGCACCCACCGCACTGACTGCCAAACTGACTCAACACTTTCTACACTATTCATTTGTCAAAGTAATCAAGCCAACCATGGATCTCACCGATCAATATCATTTCTCTCAAGCAGGGCTTCAATCCTAAAGAAATTTCTTCAAAGTATTTGCACCTCTCTACACTTTATCCAAATTTCTACAAACTGTTGTGTGCGTATGTGTGTCTGTGATATTTGCATTTGCGCCAGCAGGTGCATTTATGCATTGAAATACTTTGATTTGCTTGGACCCATCCCCAGCACCCAACCACACAGGAGCGCCTGCAGAGCCCAAAGCTAGACATGAACAGGTGTTGCTTTATATTCATAGGCAGCTCAGCTTTGGCTGCAGACTGTGTGACGAGTTATAGAACTTTTTCAAAGGTCGGTTGTGAGCTTGCATATTGTTGTGTAGACGGACCTTTTGTGTGACAAATCACAATGCATTCCATGATTTGGCCTGAATAATCTGTCTGTCATCATGTGTGCTTCTGCACCTTGTCGATGGGCATTGCAAACCACTAACTTGTATGGTAATGCATATTAAAGCTGCTACAAGCAATATTATGACTTTAACGATGGATCAAATCACTGTGTACATATGTGAGAGGGGTGGCTTGTAGTGACAAACCCACAGAGAATTATCAACTCGCTGTAATTCCTCTTGAAGCATTTTATCGTCTTTCAGATCATTGTTTTGGTTATGCAGCTGCAACCACTCTTACTTGTGTTGCTTCAAACCACTTCAGGCAGCTGCTTTCATTGCTCTGATAAACTCACTGGATGCTACCTGCTCAGCACTAAATTGCTGACATTGTTAACAACTCGCTGATGAACTTTTTGAAACTAAAGAGCCAGATAGTTAACAGAGGATGAATGTGTGAAATGCTGTTTACAGCTTGTCGCGCTGCCCCCAGGTGGACAAAAAAAAATAAGTCATCGCACGTTCAACAGTCCATGCATTGTGGAAGGTGCTGGTGCAGCGAGTGTCGCCCACTAGTTTAATGAAAAGTCTCTACATTATGAGATGAAATTTCTTTAATTCCTGGAAGAAAACCAATCAGCCCTTTCGTCTCTGCGCTCCACATGCCCATGTTTTCTCGCCTCTCATTTCACTCTTGTTCCACTGCTCTATCACACCTCTACTCCCATCATTCTCTGCCTGCCACCTCCCACCACCACACATCCTGTCTGTGAACGGTCTGCATCACTTCCTGCATCTCCCTGTGACTTTATGGCCACTCTACCTAAAGGGAACTGTTAATATCCATAGGATATGATACACTGTTCATGATGCATTCATGCCTGCACAATTCACACATTTCAGAAATAGAAGCATGTATGTCCTTGTTGTAGCATGTGTGTCAAGTGGATGTCTACACATACATGTTAGTGGTGTGATGCAACTGGAGTGCTTTAATGTTGGTTTTTCACAGAGAAATGCTCTTATCCCTATCCCTATGTGTTTTCAATAACATGGCAAGATGCAAGACACTGTGCGATATATTGTAATTTCTTAAGTCTTATTTTTATCCTTGCTGCAGCTGGTCAGTGTTTTCCAGAGGCTGCAAACACAGACTTAGTGTGTCCTTTTGTCTGTGGGTGATGCTGGGACTTATTTCTGGAGAGGAAACAGTCCATCTCTCCCACCAGCATATGGCTCCTCATACATTTTAATGTCTCACTGTTCTTTTGTGTTAAAAAACAGGACAGCCCAGAGTCCAAGGACAGAGAAATAGTCTGAAATAGAGACATCTGTCTGTTGAGGTCACAGAAAGACAGGCAGAGGGAGGGAGGGGAGGAATGAGGATGAGGGGATGCGGCATCAATGAGCAGATGAAGAAGGACCGGGAAAAAAAACAGGAGCATTGATTGAAAGAGACACGGGATAGTGAGAGAAAAAGGGAGCGGAAGATGGATGAGTGGCACTAAGCACAAGGCACAGCTGTCAATACTTACAGTGATACTTGGATAGCACATGTGGATCAGTACATTCCATGTTGCAATGTCATGAATTTCTTAAGAATTCCACTCGCTGTTCATACCTTAAGTATTGCATTTCACATTGTAGTACGGGGTCTTTTTGAAGGGAGCCTGGTGGCAGCAGTGATTGCTGCATCCTCTTTGCCAGTCCATATGACCTCCTATATGCATGGCTCTTTCAGTGGAGTTTTCAAGGGATTTGCTCAGCGGGTCACCCGCGGGCCTCTGTCCCACTCACCATGGTACACTCCCATAATACCTCTCAGTGCTAATGCTAAGCTCACATTGATTCCACGTATTACGTATTACTCTTTTGCTTTTTGGTCTTTGAGTATCATTCAGCATATGCAGGCCTTTCTGCTGTGTTGAGGTACTGCTGTATACTATTATTATTAAAGTGTGTTTTTTAATGCACACGTATCGATGGATGTTTACAGAGAAATGTTGAAAACGCTATATTCCCAAAACCTTTTAAATTATTTGTATTAATTAGCTTTACACTAGATCACCTAAAAGGTTTTTTTTTTTGCTGCTGACCGGTAACCTAAGCCTTCACTACACCACCTGCTGTTTGTAAACGATACGATACGATATGACGTGATTTACGTATGTGTGTTTGCCTTTTGGGCACTGCTTCTTTGTGGTCCAGCATCAGTGCAGTGCTTCAGACTGGATTAAGGTCTTGCTTGGATGTTGCTGTGCTCTATTTGGAAAATCAGGATTTGGATTTGAGATAGAAGCAGGAGGGGAGGTGTTATGTTATCCCCAGGAGGGACAGGCTGAGTGATACAGATCGAAGATGAGGAGAAAGATGGGGGTATGGAGTGGGAAAGGACGCGGAAAAGGATAGTAGAGGGAAGCTGATGATGATGATGTAAGTGTCATGGAGACACAGACCAGTAGAATATCTGTGTGTGTGTGTGTGTGTGTTTCTATGTAATTATGTACCACTCTTCCTTCAAAACTGGTGGTTTTCACTGTCTTTTTTTGTCTCTATAGTCAGCGTATAACTCAATATTGTCTCTGTATGTTTTTTTTTCCAGAACGGCCCATGCCAGGACAAAAAGCGAGGCTGCAGACCAGGCTGCCATCTCTGCTGTGCACGACTCAGAAATTGCCAGGGCGGTTGCAAGAGAGCTCTCCCCCAACTTTTACCAACCAGGTAACCTTTACAGTAACAGCAAACCCTATACGTAATGCGTCTGATGTTTTAAGGCATGTGAACATCACCATCTTACGTGATGTGTTGCACTGTCTGAATGTGAAAGAAGCACTGCAGGTGCACTGAGAGGTCAGGGAGGTCACATGTGTGATGAAATACAATACTTATACATATTTACTACAATTCAAGAAACTAAACTTCCATAAATCTTTGGCTGGCTATGCATGTTTTACACAAGGTTTTCTGACATTTTAGACAAGATATGGCTGACCCAGAGATGACGTTGCAGAAGTGAGATGGGCTTCAAGCTATTCTGTAATGCCCCCCTCCCTCTCCTCCACTATCCCACTATTTTTTTTTAGCTACACCCTCCTCGAGCAACCAATTTGTCCATTCAAACCATGTTCTAGGGATTAGGTAACTGCTGAGAGGTTGGGTACTTTGTATGAATAATGATGTTTGCACAGTTTTAGAATTGTTTACACAGGCTTCGTCTGAGTCGGTAATGAGCTTGTTGTGGGTGCACAAAAGCATAGGGTTTGGTGTTCCAGGACTGTAATTGAAGACTAGAGAGGTACTGAACATGACTTCTACCACCACAATGAGGGCCTGTGTGTCTGCTTCGACAAAGCAGAGCCTGCCTGGAGCAGAGGGTACTGTATTCTGGATGGAAGCCTCGTCGCATTATCTCTCAAAGGCCTTTTGTAACAGCTCAGAGATGCTCAAGCATAAACTCTGCCAAAAAAAGTGAGAAAAGCTGAAGGTTTTTTTGTTATTGTAGCTTTTCAGATAAAATCAAATGTGTTTAGGTGGAGGGTAGACATGTGTTACATGTGCAGTATGTGTGTGGAGGTCAAGGAAACCTGCTCCCAATACCAAGCAGTTCTCATCTGTCCTCAGCTTGGAGCTTTAACAGGCACGCTGCCATACTATAGAGCAGCTCACAGGATAGGGTGTCGACTCATCTCTCTTTAGTTCATTTACAAGGTAAGCTGAGTTTTACAAGGCAGTGCTGGATATGTAATACTACACAAATAGTGAGGGGTTCAAATCCGTTTTGGTCAAAGAGGTAGGGTCAGGTGTGGAACACAGAGGACAATGTCAGAAAAATGTGAATCAACATTTAATTTTTATTGTAGCCGTATTTTTCCTCTTTTGGTTATTTCTGGTATTATCTGATTTTGATGAGAAATAATCATCAAAATTTTAAAATGATTTTATCATCGTTTGGATAGATAGAAGTGCCAGATGTTATACAAGATGTCATTTTTATTTACAGTTTAAGATCTATGCAAGCCATGCCTCTTCCACTATTTGTAATATATTTAGGCCTATGAGCTAGCCGACCTTGGGCCCTTGCCAAAAGCCACCACAGAATAGTGGGTGACACATAGATTGACAATGGGACCCATTCAAGTATGTCCCGCCACTAAGCCTCAGAAATGACAGCCCGGGCCAGAGACATCCTGTGTGTTGTGTTGTGGAAAACAGTGATCATGCTTGGCAGGCCGGGTGATCTCCGGGTGCACAAGTCTACTTGGAGTGTGTCCTTGCCTTATAAGTCAGATCATGAATGAGAAAGCGATATAATAATAATGTGCAGCGCAGGATGACATCTGAGTCACTGCATTTAAATGTTCTGTTACGTAAGTGTGTCTGGTAATCTCACCCCAACGCAAGACAGGCACCAGCAAAATAATGTATGTCTAGTTTATGAAAGCAATAAGTATATTGTAGGTCATAATATAAATTAGATTCTTCCAGTATAAGAGCTCTTTAGGGAACCTGGACTAGCGTTAGTTTGTTGCTGGACTGGCCTCTGGCAGGTTATATCATGTTGGAGTGTAAACTATTTCCCTTATTTGTAGCTTCCTGGCAAAATGTTAGACAAATGCAGCTGTTAAAATATTCCAAATCAATCCAGTTTTTATTGGTATTTGCCCACCTCAGTGTCACTTGATGTAACTGACTACCTACCATTGGGAGCAGGGAATTTTGTGATTTTCTCAAACAAATACTTTACTTCCTCAATGTCTACCTCTACAGTGGAAATATTCTCACTTATCATCATTCCACAGCTTCTAATAAGTCCTCTTGGGTAACAACCAGGGATCTAAACCCCTTGTTGTTTGTAATTGGCATTTCAGACTCATAGCAGATTATCACCCAGATTGTGGAGGGTGAACTTCAAAAGGGAAAAGAGGGTCACAGGGAATAGGACCCTGACCTTTATGATTGGTTCACACACAGCACACTGGAGGGGGAGCAGCAAGGGTCAGCAATAGGCGTGGCCTGTGTCGTGACGTTAATTGGGCTATATTCGGTGCCGATGTGTGCTGGCTGGAGTCTAATGGAGACATAGCTGGAATCCCTATGCACTGAGAGGAGCTCGGCCCTGCGATCGGCCATCTCCAGGGCTGACGCAGAGCAGCTGTCCCTTCCTTCACTGGAGGGGGTAGGGGGAACAGCAGGGATCCCACTTTGCCCTGTTTGACCCAGTCAAGGTACACTTGGATCAGGTGGAACCATAAAAGCCTGGACCTGTCAGGGCTGAAGTCCAGACACGAGCAGGTGCTGCTTTAAATTCATCACAGCAGGTGGAGTTAGTTTCAACATAGTAGTAAAATTATACAGCAACGTCTTTCAAGGATACGTCATTTTAGTTATTTTTAATATATCATCTGAATTATACGAAAAGCAAAACTTCCAAGAAACAAAATGTATGCAAAATGTATTTATATGTGTAAAATGTAAAGTTTGCATTTGTGTTCTCATCCAAATTTGAGTCTTTTCATGCAGTGCCTTCCCAGCATGCCCTGTCTCCATCAGTCATGTCAGTTCATGTAAACCTGAGGACCATGTTCTCCTTTTGCATGTAGCCACTTACTGTCCAAACAAAGCACAGGAAGACGGTGATTACACACAGCCAGTAGCCACAGTCAAAGGGACATGCCTTATTTGCATGTGTGTGTATGAGTAAGTGAGTGAGTTTTCATTGTCATTAGTATCCTAGTTTTGAGCCTTATCCTGGCATGATCATAATCAGGACACTAGTGTGCATGTAAACGCACCCTATATGTAACAGGAGCAGAAGTAATCTGCCTAAAGACCCCCCCCACCCGCCCATCTGCCAGTGTGAGTGGGAAGAAGAAAGAGAAAATCTGGAAAGCTACTACTGATTCATGAATATTCAATATAACCATGTAGTGAACATGGGACACAGTATCGATGCAGTATATCAATATAGAATGTAAATACAATAAAACACAATCAAATGTATCTTGAACAAATAATATAAACCAGGAAAGTGCCCTTCACTACCATGAATATTCTATTTGAGGTATAGACTTGAATTATATATAGAACTGAAACACTTGAGCTAACAGTACGCTCTAGGAAATGTATATTTCTGTCCTGGTTGACTGTTCTGTCCATCTGTAAAGCCGTGACCTGTCATCACTCATAGTAGCAAGAGCCTCGGGTCAGTGTTTGATTGTCATGAAACACAAGATTCAAATGGTGTGTTTATCACACTAGTTTAAATGCTACTGTCCCTGTATAGATCCTCTGTCGAACCAGAATAATAAACAATAGCAACAGATGTAATAACAGCACATGCCCACCCCCTCCACCCCCCCATATATACACAGCCACACATGCACGCTAATGTATGCAGGTCAGTAGGGGTTATGCTGCGTTTTAAACATCTGTTGAGTTTTGTGAGGATGTATCATTGTGTGCGTGTGTGTTTCAATGTCATTGCGTGTGTTTTTCCAAGTGTGCAGAAAATGTGCTGTAGATTAGCATGAAGCAAACTGGTAACCACAGCTTAAACAAAAGTGTGCATTCTAATAACCTCAGAGAGAGACAATGATGAGTGTATTCCTATTACAGTTCTTAAAAAAAAATAAAAATATGTCTTAAATTTGCTGAAAAAAAGATCATTTTTTTATTTAACTATGTTGCATTTTTGTCTCGTCATGACTGATACCATGGCCCGTTTAATGGCCCCCTTTGGAAGGCTGCACACTCAGCCCAGCTGATCAATGCTCAGCTGAAAGAAACACCAGGGGCATTTGAGTAATCGAGCCCCAGTACATGTTCCAGCTGACCTGGCAGGATTCCTTCGTAGAGCATCTAATAAATCTTCACTCACTCATCACAACAAGATCTACAACATGCTAAAGTATCAGCAAAACTACCACAAGATCAATCAAAAGTAAAAAAAAAAAAAAATTCTGGTGTTAGCATATTTTTTATATTTTTTAATGGCTGCTGATGTTGCAGCTCTGTGTTAGTGTGAGGCTGGAGGTCATTTTAGAGGCAAGAGCCATTCAGAAAATGCCTGGAACTCCTGGCAGGAATCTGCCCCTAAACAGAGTGGACCCACCCACAAAGCCTTAACTCTTATTGAGTTATGATGTGAAATTAAGCTTGCAGATATACTAAGCTAAGACGTTGAAATGCCCCCCTCTTTGCAGTGTGTCTCATCAGTTGTGGTGGTTATGAAACAAATTAGGAATGCCAATTTATGAATACTGAGGCCCAAAAGATTCTGCAATAAGGTTGTTCACACTAATATGGGATTGGATACACTTGTTTTCTTCTGGATTTGATGTTTACACATTGTTAGAGGGGACAATAAATCAAAATGAATTATTTTCCATTAAATTACAGTGTGTAAAATTAATAGGTTGCATGCAAATAATAAGTGTCATAAAAATCCTTAAATACCCAGTATACAGTAGTATATGGCTGAGGTGAATTGGAGTAAAAAAAGTAGAATCCTTCCACTTAACAATATCAAAACTATATAGTTTCTAATCTCTCCATCACAGATAGGCTATACTGAATGCAGAGGATCCTTCTCTGCTCGTACCATCTGATGCACTTCAAACAAAACAGCATTGTCCCTCTCTTAGTCACTCTGACACCGTCTAATTTAGGCGAAGTGGGAAAAAAAAACAGGCAAACAAAGAGCCTGATGTCTCTAATAAATATTAATTCAGAGCAGAACAAAGGCACAGATAAAGTGTCATTTTTCTCGCGTGCAAAAATCCATTTACATTCAGATCCAGGCCCTTTTATTCACACATTAGAGGACATAATGTCCATGATGGAAATTGAGTTAAAAGAGTTTGCATTTAGTCTAGATGCCATAATATCATTAGACTATGTCCATAAGCAGTCAACAGTATGAGCTTCCCCAGACTAAAAAAGAGGCATCACTGCACCTTAAATCTTTTTATCTGTACCACCATGTTAGATGGACGCTGATAACTGACGTGACAAGGGCCTTTCCGGGAAAACAGCACAGCGATAAAAGAGAACGGCTGATGCTAAAGATGAGCCTGCAGGAGGCTTCCTTTGTGAAATGATGTTTGTGACCCTGCATTAATCAGTCTATTTTCCCCTGTCTCCTCCCGTGCCCAGTCTTTGCAGAATGATTGCATATATAATGTTGAGTCATGAATATTTTAATTGAAAGTTCAACTGTGCTTAGGGCCAGCTCTGATTTAAATCTAGCTTACGGTGGAACTCTCCAGCTGGGCAGACAGGATGGATAGCAAATTAAGAGTGCTCTGTTTTCCTCATCTGGCTTCCTGGACAGTGGCTGCAGCAGAACTTTGAGAATAGTGTTGTTGTTGGTTCAGGGTGTGACTGGACTGGTGATCTCTTGTGCCACCATTGAACTCTTTGGATCTTGTTGTACGTTATACTCAGGTGTTTGTGCCTCGTGTTATTGTTACATTCAAGTGGCAGAGCAAAATGATGTTTGAAAAGCCTTGAAAGTGTCTTAAAACTATACAAAATTTAGAAGTAGAAGAATATGTCTGGGCATTTAGGCACGTATTTACTAAATTAATGTGTGTCACCTGTCTTTTCTCTGCAGGACCTGACTACTTAAAACAACCAGTGAAGGAGCCTGTGGAGATTAAAGAGGTCCCTGTTGAAAAGAAGGACAACTCCCCAAAAGAGTCTCCCCACTTCTACCGCAAAGGTACCACTCCTCCCCACTCCCCTATGACCAGCCCTGTAGCCACGCCTCCTCCCTCGCCTCACGCCATCAAGAAGAAAGGTCAGCTCGCCAACAGCACCATCCGCAAAACCAGCAAAGAGGAAAAACCTTCCCGCAAGACAAGCAAAGAAGAGAAGTCAAGTCATAAGACCAGCAAGGACGAGCGGTCTAGTAGAAAGCTGAGTAAAGAGGAAAGGCTGCCCATCACTGATGGTCCCAAAGGATCTCATGTGCAGCTCGAAGCTCCACCTAAACCAGCTAAAATCCAGCAGCCAACCGCAGCTTCTGCTCCTCCTCCACAGCCTCCTGCAATTCCTGTCAATGGCGAGCTCCACACTGAGTACCACAGTTACTACGTCAAGACCCCTACAAGGGTCCAACCACCCCCGGACCCCGAGGAGGATATAGAAGAGCCTACTATCCAGGACCTGGCACGTATGCCCCCACAACCCCCTAAGTCCTATAATGTCCCCACTCCTAAACCAGCCTCCATACGGGAGAGCAGGAGCGATCTGAAACTCAGGAAGCAGGATTCCCTTAAGCCAAAGAGCCTCGCAGACTCAAAGAAAGCCAGTATGGAGATTGCAGAAAACATGGAAGAAACAGTAAGTATCAGGGGTCGAAAAGAAAAAAATGTGTTTTTGAAAGAACAATTTGACATATTGGAAAATATGCTAATTCATTTTCTCGCTGATAATTAGATGAGAAGATTGATACCATGGGAAGTATGAAGCTGGAGTCAGCAACTGGGTTAGCTTAGCTTAGCATTAAGACTAAAAACAGCTAGCCTGGCTCTGTCCAAAGGCAACATCTAATCAATCTAAGATAATCACAATTAACACGCTATATCTTCTTTGTCTAATCCATGAAGATATGAAGAGGAAAAATTAGAATCTGCATTTTGGATCAATGAGGGCCAGTAACTTCCTGAAGTCCTCAGGAAGCCTGATAGTCTTGTGGTTGCCTGACAGTTGGTGACAGCGCTAGCGGTTTCCCCCATTCCTAGTCTTTGTGCTAAGCTAAGTTAATGTGCTGCTAGCTGTAGCTTCATATCTACCACACACAGACATGATACTTGTGTCACTTTTCTCATATAACTTCAGAAAGAAAGTATGTATGTAAATGTGTAACTATTCCTTTAATACTGCCAACTCCTTCCTATTCAAATAGTTCTTAATATCCTTGTTATGTGAAGGCAATTCATATCATTTGACTGTTGTTGTAGATGTTGACTGTTATCATGTGATACCTGATCTTTATCATGATGTCATTTTTGGCAGGGTCCTAACTCGATCCTTGTTGCCATGGTAATGCTGCTGAATATTGGCCTTGCAATCATATTTGTCCATTTTCTGACATGATGATGCTGGTTCTCAGGTAAGTTTATTTATTTTCCTAGACATTTAATTCATCAACAAACATGAATAAGGAGCAGATGAATGAAATGTATTCATAAAGCTTTAAAATTTTCTACTCTCTGTCTCGTGTGTTCAGTCAGTGTACCACAATGTGTGTTTGAAATGTGATAAGCAGCCAATTAAATCCAAACTGTTTTACGTTGCAGTGAAACTATGGCAACCGGTACAGTTGCATCACCGGCCTTGAAAAATGAAAATGGCGCCAGTGAGACACGGGGGCGGCCGTAGGTATTTTGGAATCAGCGCGGCACTGAAGAGAATCAGGAGGAAGGCATCACCACCAACCTGTCATGGGCCTTCTTTAAGGCCAGCCCTGTGAATTAGTACTCATTTGGCTTCTCTGAAAGCTGAGGTGAAATGTTTTGTCTAGTGAGATGAAAAAAAAAAGTTTAAAATTGCAACCAAACATACACAGTCTGAAAAAAGAAGTAATTGAAACCCACACGTGTGCTGATCCAAGCACTGGTCTCTGTAGCCCACTGCCTTGGCAGAGATAGCGGTGGGCTGACGGACTTTGCTGGAAGAGTGTGGAGATGCACTTTTAGATGACGGGAGCAAACAGCTGCCTTTCTATTTTGCCATCTGACGTTTTGATGGGGAGATGTGAGCCTGGCGGCCAGGGTGGGGGGGAGGACAGTTGCAGCGGGAGCATGCTCGGGTGTTCGGAGCGTTTCCTGGGTTTCACACCACTCTTGCGACAGGAAACTGGGCCGTTGCCACCAGTCAGTGCTAGTACGGTCACTAGCCAGTCTTACTCTGTTTACCCAATCATCCCCGCGGCTTTCTCAAGCTCCGTCCGTTGTAACCCAGGATACACTGCTTTGAAACACTCCCCGTGCATGGTACAGTTTTAACATCGTGTTTTTGTTTGTTTTCTGTTCGTTTTTAATTTTTTGTTCATCGTTGTTGTGGATGTTGGTTAACTGCAGTCATATGCTTGTAGTTGAAAAGGAAATTTATTCTCCTCTCAAAATGAGTAAAACATTTGTTTTCCCATTTTATTTTAGATCTTTTACTCATTTCTAACAATTGAGTTGTAATTTAACATTATACGTTCATGTCATAGAAAGTGCAATATGTTTTATGTTTTCAAAGAAAAGTTTATAGAATATTTGCCAAAAAAGGGCAGGTGGGTTGTACCATTATAAAAAAAAAAATCCTATGTTCCATTTATTTAGTCAGACTCTGAAGACTGGTTTTGAGAGAGGGTGTCGCTGAACAGCTGGCACTGTGTTTAGGAAGGAGGTTCACACTTTAAAAGCTACCTAGCTCTGTGAGAGTAAAGTAACAAATGTCTTATGTTATTTATTAAATCAGAAGGAAAAGGACAATAATTTTCGTTGCACAATTCATTGTCAACGAACCATTTTGTGTGACTTCCTTCATTCTATTCTTTGCTTTCGATGTTTCAGTATACAACTAAAAATGCAAAGGAGTGCACGCAGCTGCTTCTGTAGGCCCGGCAGTGCTCGCGTGCCTGTGAGACTGGCTCAAAACAGTCTTGTGGACAGTGGAAGTTGAATTTATTCAGGTTGAGGCCATGGGAAATGTGGCACCAGGGAGAAGGAGATATGCCTTTATAAGTCTTTAACAGTACTACTGTTTACCTCAGAATATAGATGAGGAAGGGGAGGGGAGGGGAAGAGATGCCATCCTTGTCTTAACTTTGTCGTGTGGGGGATTCTTTGACTGTTGTCATCACCTGAATCATGCTTTAAACTTGCCTCATCGTAGCTGTTTGTAGTCTTTGTTGCAGGTATGGCATGAGTTTCTTTGGTTTTAAAAGTGGTTATTTATATGGTTGACATTTACTGTCATCACTACCAAGGTTAATTATTTATTCAGTGTATAGCTGATGTGCTTGTGAACATTAGTCATCATAAAAAGGGCTTTAATGTGGCTAGGTTTTCTTTGCTGCAATTCAGTTTTGAGGTTCAACATGACTGTCTGTCACAAAATGAGCAGCACATTACATTTGGAGAATGCTTCAGTCTGTAGATGTTTGCAAACTGTCCACGTAACTATTAAAATATATTAAAGGTGTGGAATAAATAACAAAGCAAACCAGGACATTAGATTATTCAAAACTGTTATATTATAAATGTGAGCATTAAATAACCCTTTCTTTGCTACACCCTCTTTTCTTGTTTTAACTGTCACACGAGCATGGTGAAGACAGGCGTTTCAGAGGGTTTAACAGAACAGCCTGTTTATGGGATATTTTTTGAAATGCAACATTGCATGTTGGAGTCATTTATATATAGATTATTATATACTATTTGTAAGGATTTTTACAGAGCACAATCCAGAATCTGGTATGAGTTGGTATTTTTCTAACAATTTGCACACCTGTATTTTGACAATGAATATAACTTGTTTGTAATTGGTAATGTAATGCACATATGATAATGTTTGACAGTGGAAAAATATACTTTATTTCTAATTGGTTGTACTGTATGTACCATTTGGGGATGTGAAAGGCAGATGTACTTGTTTGAGTATTTTAGGATATGACGAGGAACTGCGGGAGACTTTTGATATCTCAAAGTTCATGTGACCCCACTGATTTGTGCAAAGTCTTTGGAGATGAAGTAATGTGTATAACAATAAAGATGTTATGCCTTGATAAACTACCTTCTGCTTGTTTCTGATATTTTTATACTGCTGCAAAAACACAACACAGACAATACAAAAGTATTGTAGTACAAAACAAACATTAATAGAACACATACAGACGGCTTCAACTTGATGGATGCAAGGATTCCCACTTGTCTTCTAAGAATGTTTTAAATTCCAGTCTCATGTTCACTTGTGTGCATCGCTGAGGTGCACTGTCTCATCTGTGCCAGCAATGGTGGCCTCGTGATGACCTTTTCATAATGAGATCCCAGGGGGAAAAGAGTAGGCATGAAATCAAAGTATCTTCGTCGGGGTCTCACATTAGCAGAGTGAGTGCAGGCAGGTGCCCCAGTTTGTCTCGGGTCAGATCGTACTGTTTCCACTGCTGATCAGCCTTGGATTAGTGTTGCGTTACACCAGCGTTGGCACCTGTCTGGAATCAGCAGCACTGTGTCTTACACTTGCTGCAACCTCTGATGTCGTCAGACTAAAACCTGCAGTTTTCTCATCTCACACTGACCCGGCTGTAAATTTCATTTCTTAACTGTTTGTTTATCATAATTGCATTATTTGTTTTTTATTATCACTGACAAGTTTAGCATCAGGGGTTTTTTTTGCCTCTAAAGGAATATTCAGAAGAGTATATGTATAATCCTCTATGTGAAGCCAAACTTGTCAGTAATAGTATAGAATATCTCTGTTACTATTCTGATATGCAACAGCGTGCTGGAAAAGATTTGGTTGCACAAGCAGTCCTCGACAAATATAAACCAAAACCTTATAAGCGCATCCTACCTTCATGGAAGTCATTTAACAAATTCCAGTGGCAGCTATGATCCTGAACAAGGTGAGAAATCTACAATCATCTTTATATTCATAACTGTACGAGCCAGTCTGACCCTTATATATATTTCAGTTTGGTACTGCTGCAACTGTCTGATTATCAAATTGTTTTCACAGCAAACCAAAAGTTCATTTGGCAGAAAAAAAAAGGAGCTTTATTATTATTAATAAAATAACATATTAATTCATTCATTCATTTTATTCTTCCTATTCCTATTTGAAATATCAGGTAACAAAGTGCCTAATTTAGACTCTTTATTTATAAATTAATTCATATGCAATATATTTCTATCAGTCCCTTTTTTTATACTAATTGTCAACTGACAATGTCAATCAATGAAATGCTTAGAAACCATACCCTGTTTAATTTCTAATCATGTTTAAACATGTGTCATTATGATGATTACATTTATGTCATATTGTGTTATGACATTGTATACATTGTATACCCACTAAGAGCTAAGAGATTCTCATGTGTGTAGCCTCCACTTTCTGACTAACAACGCAGCTTGCTTGTACTTCTAAAATTGGATTAAGGCTCGTAAGCAGTGAGGGGCTATCGGTGCCGGCGTTTTTTTAAAAACTGTTACTCAGACATCAGTATTAAGCAGATCCCATTTCCATGCCTTGCATGGCTAGCTTAGCTTAGCACCACTTCATCTGTCATAAAACCATAAAGATGTCACTCTGTCATCTAAAGTAAACGATTATAAAGTAAATATGCAGCACTTTCTTTTTGGTCATATGCTAATGTTCCCACATGATGATTTTGAAACAACACTTTTCATGTCCTGTTTGTATAACGACACGTGAGATACAGGGAGGGGTTTTCATCACACAGGGGTCTGTAGGGCGAGTCATTATAGGTCAAACAAGCAAGGCCTCAACACAGTGCATTAGCCTCAAGCTACTGAAAGTAAATGGCTGTCACGTCCACTTATCTGTTTGTTATGCCATTTGAAGCTTTCACGCTGTGTGGAGTAAGGGCTGTGAACTAACACTGTTTTGTAGAAAACAAAGATGTAAAGGGGCATTGTATGATTTTAGAACATATTTATTCCTGTGCATCATTATCTGCTTGTGACTCACGTTTTAATGAGCAAACCATGCTCTTAATGGTTGCATAAGTTGGTGGCTTTGAATATTTATTGTACTGCAGGGTCACTGTTTATGGCAATCATAATAATGTTTCTTCAGTGACTCAGAGTGCATTGTGTTCGTACTTCAGTTGCTAGGGGATGTAATTTTCAGAGACATGTTGATAAAATACACACAAGCCTCCTTTCTCTATGACTCTATGTCCGTTTGGTAAACAGCTCTGCTACCTGCATCTATTTATCCAAGACACACTCAATTAAGATACACACAACACTGTGTTTGTGTATATACTGTAAGGGTTTTATATTTTTTTTATTAAGTTGACATTTGTGTCAGCACTTTTGTAATGAAACTCAACCATCAGCATGTAAAAATATTCCTAAATAATTGAATTATTTAACAATTTGCCAGACATGCCCATCCAAGAATCACACATAACAGATGTGTGTGTGCCGTGTGAGTCAGTGTTCAAACTATCACCCAATGATATTACTCTATGTGGTGTTGTGATAGCAGTGAGAGCTGTCAGCATGTCTGCATTTGAATCATGCAGTAAAACCAGGTCAAATATATGTTTCTTTTTAAATAAATACATATTACTAATAATATTACATGCACAATTTTACCTTTCATCCAGGGAGACATAATTGTTTGTGACTTGCCATGGGATGCTGATGATGCTCCTCTCAAGCAAAGGTTCATAAGATTAGGGGCAACATGAGCATTGCAGGGCTCTGTGACTCGCTGCAGGCAAAAGGGACAGTACCCTCAAATTCATTGTGACATGTCTTTCCTTCTTTTCACAGAAGAAATGCCCAAAGACATTCCTCCCCCATCTTTGCCTATATGAGTAAAATTCTGACCTGGTTTCATTCAGGGCTTTTTCATCTAAGCTACTATACTGTTCATACATGACATGTATTGACATTTCATTGACTTAAATCAAAACTGGTGGTATTACAAAGTGGAGAATTAACTATGCTGGGTAAATTATTGTAAGGCCTTATCTAATTACTTACCTTACAGACATTTACATGACTTTTTAACTTTAATGATGAGCAAAAAGAGGGTAAATGTTTAAAGGTGCAGTGTATAAAATGTGGTATTAACTTTATCAACAGATTGTGAAGAATTTACAGTATTAACATTATATGAAAGGCATCTTTGTATTGTATCAGCTCTCAGAGTTTCAGCAGTTTATTTGAATTTTGCATATTCTTGCCCTGCAGTCAGTTTACAGTTGTCTGCATTTTTATAACAAGTGACAGTATATTTAGATTGTAAGGACTCACTGAAAAGGAGGAAATGATTTTCTGACTCTTACACGCCACACCTTTGCACTATTAACCAAGTGAACATGATTGTACCTGCAAACCATGCTGTTTCCCAGGCATGTTTGACTATGTAAGAAGAAACAAACACCAACATTTAGTTAAGCATCAAGGTGAACAAGTGCCTTTTCTAGTTAGCTGTATCCCACCATTTCCAGAATGGACTGGGAGTGTGCAAGAAAGTGTGATTTGAGACAGTCAGCTGATGTGTTAAAGGCATGGATGATACCACTCGGCATGTCAACATTGTTTGAATGTATTATATGTGTTAAGGAAGCCCTGTTCTAAGGACCCACAGCAGCCTCCCTAAAATAGAGCAGAGCAGCTGCAGCAGGGTGAGTCTTATCAGAGGGACATCAAAGAGGCTGCCGCCACCCGTCTGCTCTGATCATAGGCACTAATGGTGTAATGGGGACTGGAAGGTCAGTGATTGTTTTTGGTTGTGTGTGTGTGTGTGTGTGTGTGTGTGTATATGTGTGTGTGTGTGTGTGTGTGCGTGCATGTGTGTGTCAACAGGCAACACGGTCAGTCGACAGGCAGGAGGCTACTGGAACTTTCTGGAACATAAACTGACGGCATAGCTAAGCCTGGTATTACTGTAAGACAAATATCAGGTCAGATGTCACCTCTGCAGAAGTCGCCTGTTGTAGCCATGAGCAAAGCCAATTAAAGTCTGGAAAAACAGTCACTATTGTCCCACCATTTGTAGACTAGATCCTTAACATTTGTATGTAAATGAACAACATTATAAGGAATTGCTTACCATTTACAATGAGGAGCATTACACTTCTTCAGCTAGCACCTCTGGGTCAAACGGTAGTCGGCTGTTCGTGTCACAACTCAATAACTCTGCGTCCATATGGAAGCCTCCGATTTCAACAGTCATCACTTTTCCTGTATGACAGAACTTGAGGCAGGATCAGAGCAAAGTCACATTCTGAACCTGACCGTGACTATAGTATATGCCCACATCCCAGCTGTCTCTAATCTATGGCAGACACACCTTTACCTGTTAGAAGAGACTTCATGGGCTGTGGTGATTGTCTGTTGATACAAACAACCAACTTAATTAGTTTACAAAATGATTTTTTTGATGACCCTGCAAGATTACAACACAATTCACATTGAATGCTCCTACATTTGTAATCAAAATCATGTACATTGATTGACCTCTACTGACTGGACTTTGGAGAATAACCTACATGATAGTGCAGAGTGGCTTTTCCCCCGCTCCATTGCTCTCCATCTCTCAATCTTTCTTGAATCCAGATTTATGGGCCTGCAAAATGTTTCTGTCATGCCCAATCAGCACCTGCCCTTGTCCGTCACAGTAAGTGGAGACAGTCAGGAAGGGTAACCTGAAACACCGGCGCCCCCCATAGGTTAAACAAGGCAATCTCCGCACGGGTGGCCTATTATACAATGTCAATTTCAAGCCATCGCAGCTCATTGTTGTGTTATAATTTTTAAAGATAATATCCTCATTTTCATTATAGTATTTTTATCATTATCTAGTGACACTGATTACACCCCGGATGTATAAATGTACATTATCCAGAAATATGAGTCGGCCTATTTTCCACTTGCATATTTTGTAATTACAATAAATATCATTTTACAAACATATATTTCTTCCCTTGGAAATAACATGGAATATATTGAGCAGGATATGTTGTCAGCGGGGGAACGTTTCTCCATGCATACGGAAGACATTTATCCCGGACTGGTGTTCACGCAAACTAGTTCCGGGTAGTAACAGCCTAGTGCTAACGTTAGCTGCAACGAAGACCTCCACTCCACATTCTACCATAGAGTGGTAAGAAACCGTGTTATGTTTGTGATTACAAATATTTGTGTGTTGGTTCCTCTGGGACTGTTTATTTGATATTAATCTTAAGCTTTAAATAACTGATAAAAGAAAAGGATCGTTATCGTTCGTTTGACAAGATTTAGCTTGCTAACCAGCGCTAGCTAACGCTGACGGCGTCAGCTGTCGTTTAGAAAAACATTTTGGCCACAGAAAGAAATGAAAGAAACTAACGTGAGTCCAGATTTAAACTAGATGAAAGCACAGGCGTTACAGTTTAGGTTATTCAGATTTGTTCGAACAAAAGCTATGATACGTTGTTGATACCAAAATTACTGGGAGCTACTTATTCTGTGTTAACGATATAATGGTCACAAATTGGCAAAATAATGGAAGGCCTAACGTTCACGGAAACCTTAACGTCAGAATGATTATTTTACGTAACTACAATACAGCTAGTTTCCAGCCCAGGCGACTTTATAGTGTATGTGCGATGGTCTTGCTGTGGTTGACACGAGTGGTAATTTGTAAGTTGAAGCATATTTCTATGTTCCTTTTCAGGGTAAACAGAGTTTCAGGATCAAGATGGGTAAGTGATAATCTGTGACACATTATTCAGTGCATTCCTAGAAATTAATATTTTGCGATGTTTGGTAATTTATCAGATGGCTGTTTACATCAGAGAAGATGTGTGCCGGTTTACAGAAGTGTCAATCGCAAAATCGTGGCTATTCGCCAGTTACTACTGTTATTACAGTGGCTTGAGGTTCAAATCAGCATGTGTTGCTTCACAGACGGTGAAGAGAGAACCTACGGCGGCTGTGAAGGGCCAGATGCCATGTATGTGAAGTTGATCTCTTCAGATGGACATGAATTTATTGTGAAAAGAGAACATGCTTTGACATCTGGGACTATCAAAGCCATGTTAAGCGGACCAGGTGAGGATTCAGGCAAATCAGTCAAAGCATAGCAAACAGCTGCATTTCTCCTAATTTTCCGAATGGATTTATGAAAGATTATTCACTTTTTAAGCACAACAATAGTTGACCTGTAAATTAGTAAACTGCTGAATCATATCTATTTATAGTCTTTTTAAATGTTTGTTTCAGAATTTACTGATACACATAAAATGTGCAAAATAAATCATTCATTGGTAACAAGATGTTGGAATATGCTTGTAGATTAAATTTATCCAACTTGCTTATATCTGAAATAAGATTTTTTTATGCTTACTTCACTTGAGGGTGTATGCTTTAGCATCATGATGTAAAATTTGATTTATCATTAGGAAGAAGTATTTTGCATTTGCTCTTAGATTTGCTAAATATTGAAAGTTGCTATGCTAAGATCAGTTTATGTATTTGGGTGTATTTAGTAAAGCTAATTTTGCATGTCCAGTTGGTGGCACTATGCTCCCTCCACACAATGGTTTTATTACCTCCTATTAAACATTTATTTTGTGTGTGATACGTTGTTTGTCTGAGTTTATCATTTGTATCTCATGACACCTACTGTACTCCTCCTTCTGCAGGTCAGTTTGCTGAAAATGAAACCAATGAAGTGAACTTCAGGGAGATTCCATCTCATGTCCTGTCCAAGGTCTGCATGTACTTCACCTACAAGGTCCGATACACCAACAGCTCCACAGAAATACCTGAATTCCCCATCGCCCCGGAGATCGCACTGGAACTGCTCATGGCTGCAAACTTTTTGGATTGCTAAAGTTACAGAAATAAATTTGCAGCTTAAAACAGTTTTAGATTATTTTTGAATATTTAAATTGTTTTGCCATTTACTTATATT
Organism: Synanceia verrucosa; assembly: GCA_029721515.1. Classification (NCBI taxonomy): domain Eukaryota; kingdom Metazoa; phylum Chordata; class Actinopteri; order Perciformes; family Synanceiidae; genus Synanceia; species Synanceia verrucosa. Next base: position 11,884,780 of record CM056568.1, on the reverse strand, counting down.
AAACATGAATATAAGTATGTATGTCATTTTGTTTTTCATTTTGCTCCTGGCTTTGTCTCAGTTTTATTAGAATTAAAGGCTTCATTTTAATGTAATAAATGGATATGGTGGGCTACATAACTTGCTCCAGAATGTGCCCCCACCCCATAAATGTTTCCTCACCTCTCCAGATGAATAAAGACCTGTTTGGTGAGCACACTTCATTGCCAGTTGCTGCCTTCCTATGCATGTCCCATATGAAATAACACTGACTTTAAGTACCACTTTCACAAAACGCCTATGTTGTAAATTAATTGTGGATTTCGGTTGAGCTCAAGTAAAACAATACAAAATGTTTGGGAGACCACAAATGAAAGATATATATATATATACACTAAAATGCATATTTCAATGCTGCACATAACTGGGAAAACTGATATGTACACTCACCTGCTTGGGATTCTGCGAAGATGGGATAGATACATAGAAGATGACAGTAATGAAAATAACAGGAAATAATCAAATCGTTTTGAATTTATCGCATTGAAATTATATTAAGTTAACTAAGCCTTTGTAAAGGGATGTTGCATCCCCAGTGAGGTTGCTTATACTTTGAAGTCTCTTTAGTATGTGCTCTGCTAAACAGAATTCCAAAAGTGGGATGAAAATGAATTTGAATGAAATGAAAATGAAAACTCGATTTTCTCATATGGCATGACATAATGAAATTTGCCATTAAATTATCATTACTTATTCTACTATTTCATAATTGTTGTTTTATTGTTTTTTCTTGCTATAATCTATAGCAAATTAATTTCCCCAATGGAGGAACAATAAAATATTCTAATCTATGTCAGAAAGGTCATGCTCTATTGAGTGGAGGTCACTGACCCACGTGACCTCAGAGGATTTTAGCACCACATTTGTGTTTCAAGTTGATGAATTCTGTTATAAAGCCGTTATTAAGTCAGTTAAAGAACATAAAGTGAGTGAGAGGTGACCTCCTGACGGTTCACGCCAACAGATTGTTTTCCACTGTCAAAACAACTTGTGTCACGTGACGGCATGACGTACACTCCTCCACTCTGCGCTGATGCAGGGGGGTTTCCATCATGGCGTCGATGCAGGTAAGAGTACAATTAACAGCGATCGGAAATTTATGAATTATCTTACCTTCGGTGTTGTTTTTCCTGGTAGTTTATTGACTAATTCATTTACGCACATGTGCTTGTTCGAAGTAATGGTGACATTAAAGTACAAGCAGTGATATTTATCCTAAACTGCTCCGGTTTAGCGCTAGCAATACAACTAGCATCATCATCAACAGCACCAAGGCAAAGCTAGCATAGAAACCAGCTTCCTGGATATATATTGACGACTGACAATGTATAGTTACTGTAGCAACACATGGATGACAATTCAAGGAATGTAGTGTTATGTGTTGGAATTCAGTGCAGTGTTTTAAATGAGTGCTAGCTGCTTTTTAGTTGACGTTAGCTAGCTAACGAGACAGTGCGCAGATCAACCAGTTCTAGTTTCCTCTCGAACTGAACAGGTGCATGGCTTTCTTAAGGTCTGAAAGAAACGTAAAAGCAAAAGCAACTTTATGAATTAATCTACGAGTGAACTGGTTAGTTATTTATATGTAAACATATTGTTATATTTGCCACAAATCGTTTTATTTTGCTCATGTAAGTCTTTTCAATGGAGCGTTTCCTTATCGTTAACTACGTTTATACTTGGTGTTGTAACACTGGTTATAACCATTTTATATCAAAACATCGTTGGTGTTTTGTTGTAACTTTATTTACATTAATTTGATTTACCTCTGCCATTCTTTCAACATGGTTTGTTTATTGTTGTGATGCTATAGTTCAGTGTTTTTAGCTGATTAGAAACCCAAACACATTCTTTCCCTACAGAAAAGGCTACAAAAGGAATTATTAGCCATGCAAAATGATCCACCCCCAGGGATGACGCTCAATGAAAAAAGTGTACAGAACACTATTACACAGTAAGTACTGTTTTTTTTTTTAATTTTAATTTTATTATTTTGTGCGATTCATCATCTGTATGGGAGGCCAGTGCGGTGGTCTGGTTATCACATGCAATAAAGGCAACAGTTGCAATAACAGTGGAAGCCGGTATTAAGATGCCAAGCCTCAGCAGCAACTGGTGAGGAAGAATCCAGGTCATTCCAGTGTTTCTAATGCACAGTGTCACTCACTATTCATCCCTATAAAATATTAATGGTTGGCATGCAGGAGTTGGACTGGAGTGGAAAGGTACAGAGGCTGCTTCGCTGATCTTTCTGTGTGGGTGTCTTGGTGTTCCCTTAAAAGCTCATGATTAGAGTTGAATTGTGTCTCACAGGCAGTAAGGAATGATGTACTCAGTTGTAGTCCTGTAAATGCATTTGAGACAAATTTCTTGCCTTTCAGCTGCTGGCTCGTAAAATTGACACTCAACCTGTTCAGTTTCACTGCAAGGCACTTTTGCATAGAGGTGATAATATATGTTACAGACGATAACGTCTTTTACGATGGTATGTTGTTCATTTGATGATAGTCATTGTCATACTGTGCCGTACTGTTTTGTGTTTTGCCTGACATGATGAACCAGTTCAGCTGGCTTCCTCATTCTTTGCATCCCAGGTTTTAGGTCTGGGTGTGTCTTTTTGTCTTTGTCTTTTTGATGGAAAATATGTTGAGTGTTTTATTTGTTTATTTTTTTTTCTTTTGTCATGGTGGCTGACAGTAGTAAAGATTCACTCATTTTTATCAAGTAGAGAAAGACACAGTCTGTTGCTGCTTGACAAGCTTATCCTTCTTTTGACAGAAAAAAATAACTCACCAGTAACAATTTGTGCGCGTGACAGTGATAAAGTGACCATGTGTTTTTAGTTTTATAGCGTTTGTTTATAGTACACTTAGTCTCTCTGCGCTGCTCATTAGATTGCAGTGTCTTTCAGCCAACTGTGTGATAGTGCTGAAACGAGTCAGGAGCCATTGCAAACAAGGAAACTGCTGCTTTAAAGCACTGCTCAGTCTCTCATATTTTTCCCCCACTTTCACTTAATGGTGTTATTTTTGTTGACTGGATCATATGATCACCAAGGTATGGGGAATTTGAGCATAATGTCCTTGGCATCAACTCAGCATCATGTACATTGATACTGTCTTTCTAAATATTACTTCCTGATGAGAAATGGAGCTCTTTTCAGATGATTTGACAGTTGGACCCCCTGAGGGTGACCTCTAATATAGGCCTGAATGGTGTGTTCTCGGCTAGATTTGAAAGAGACACAAGTCTCTTTCATGACCTATCTGCACTGCTTGCGTAGAGTGAATTAGGCCAGAGATTGTGATGCAGCATCAGTGCCTGTGTGTTATGTCCTTAGAGGTACATTAAGGCACACCGTCCTTCATCTGAAAGACTCAGGATCAGCCCCTGTGTTTGCAGTCATTTCCCATTGTGGGCAAGACATTGAATCCGTCCCAGCTCAGTCAGCATAGTTCCAGCCAGGCTACAGAGAGGAAAATGGATCGTATCCATTAGATCAATAGAGTATCACATTATTATTAAACCACTCTCATAACCCTGCTGAATATTGAATGTCACTGGAATGAGTCAGGCAAAAAGCTTGTGATTACACACTTATTGCTGCATTGGCAGATCACATTTTATATCATCCTTTTGTAATGATACTGAGAGCTATTATTATTGTTGTTGTTGTCATCCAGGCAAATAATGCTGTACACACGTCTAAAACTTATCTACTACAGAATAATGTCATGACAGTGACAAGCATGTTATGAATTACTAGTAACATCTGCTAATTAGCAGTGGTAGCTTGTTTACATGATCTGCAAGGATGTTACTAGTAACGCTACATCAGAAAAAATATGCTATATCGTGTATATATATATATATATATATATATATATATATATATATATATATATATATATCGTTAGTGGGATATAAAATTAGCTATATCAAGATATACAATTTATCACACAGCTCTATTCTAGCATGGCTAAAAAAAAAAGCAACCAGCTTTGTATGTTGTATGACAATTTCATCAGTAAAGGTTTGTTGTGAAAGGAAGAGTTAACCTGATATCTTGAACTGACAGCAGGAATTCAGCTGTTACTTGCTCTGCTGTCATAAAAGTGTTTCGCAACAGCCTTAAAGTTGTCACAGACAACAACAGTATATTTCTTTATTTATTTCTTTATTTGACTTTTAACTTGCTCTAACATGTTGTGCATTTCTTACAGGTGGATTGTAGACATGGAGGGAGCAACTGGCACACTGTATGAAGGAGAGAAATTTCAGCTGCTTTTCAAATTTAGTAGTCGATATCCTTTTGATTCACCTCAGGTAAGTTGCTCTGCAGCCGTCACTGTGTGTTTGTGTGTGGGTGAATGTGAGGCTTTGAGTCCAGTCTATTTACCATCTTGTCTCAAGAAGGGCTGGGATGATAATCACATCACTGCAATGTAGTGGCAATGTGAGGCCTACCGCGCTGTATATTTTTATATAAGTTTTATAAGTCCTGTTTCTGCTGGGTGTGGAAACCATTGATTTTAGTTTCAGCTGTACTGTTGGCCTTCCTGACTGAATTTCCAATATCTATTTTCCATGATCTTTTCATCAAAGAATTCAGATTCACACGCTGTTGGTTTGCAGGTACAGTGAATGGAGGTGCTCCTTTCCAAACTAAATCAAAAACTAGAGAGATGTGTGAACCATCCTCTATATCCACCGTCTGGATGCCTGCAATAATCACATGAAACACATCGGCTCTGCAGTTGTTAGTGGGATAAATCTCGGCTTGGAAACGCTGAAGCCAGGAATCACTGACAGAGACACCAGTACAGAGCTCCCACTGAAGCCACAGTGGAGGGGATTAGATTATCTCAACAGTATTGTTTCACTCATCAGGAGCCTGGTCATCTAAAAATAGAGAATGAGTAGGTGTAGAGAAAATTACATATACACATAGCTAGTATCCTCTGAAATAGGAAGAACAAGCTGTCAAAGTGGCCCTCTTGGATTCTTCTTGAAACATGTCAAGTTCACTGAGGGACCTTCAGCGTTGACAGCCACTGTACAGTACAACATCAGCTCTATTTCAAACAACAAAACAAAACACACTCAAACTCAGTTGATAACTTTTGTAACAGCTTGTAGCTTCTGTCTCTCTTTGTGTTACACATATTACCAAAACCATAGATTCAGCTTGCACACAGCGTTGTTCAGCTTCTCACAACACACATTAGTATGCAATTTTCTGACAGTGTAAATATGATGCTATATTTCAACGTCGTGTTCTAGGGCTTTGTTTTCCTTGTTTCGATTTCATATCATCCTGATCTCTATTGATTTGGTTCTGAGTTGATCCCTGGCTGTTGGCTCTATACAGTTGTTCCTTACATAGTGAAGGTGGAGAAAATGAGCAAGAAGTAGAATATTTAGTTATGACTGAGATAGGAGCACAACATGTAGATTTCCTACAGTACCCGTCTGCTAAGGCTCAGATCTGCTGAGCTCTCGTGTCTCTGACGTTTCAGTAAATATTTGAGCTTTCTATAAGCGAGGAGTTTCAGCTGTGCCCATCTTCCAGCCTGTGGTGCACTCCCCTGTGAGGCCCTGTCTGGTGCCAGACTGCCTCAACCCATTGTTACCCTTCATTACTCTATTTACCCACTCCATTCCCCCCCTCGCTCTCTACTCTAGCACGTCAATCTTGAGTTCCTCTCCTGTCATCACACTTCCAGTATCTCCCTGTTTAGCCATGACTCTTGCAGCCTTTTACAGGCTAATATCCCCTAATCCTTTTTATAGAACATGTCTCTTTTTATTTTTTGTGAAACATGTATCCTCCTTTAGTCTTCCCCTCCCCACCTCATCCCGGCCCCTCTCTGCTAATCCCACAGCCTCATCTCGCTAAGCCTGAGCTTATACAGCAAGTCTCATTATTTTCTGTCATTAATGAAGAAATCTCCAACTCTTTCCAGACAAGTGTTATCTCAAGTTGTATCTTTGACCTCCAAAATGCCCTCTGTTCAATGTAAAATATATAAACCATTATCCATCTTTTCAGCATTAAATTTCCCACCTCTATAGGTGACATATTCAGTGAATAATCTTAATAACCACTGGCTTGTTTTTCTTTGTTGCAGGTAATGTTCACAGGAGAGAATATACCTGTCCACCCTCATGTGTATAGTAACGGTCACATCTGTCTGTCTATTCTAACGGAAGATTGGTCACCAGCCCTCTCAGTGCAATCAGTTTGTCTTAGCATTATCAGCATGTTGTCCAGCTGCAAAGAAAAGGTAATATAATAATGGTATCATAATGACAAATATAAATATAGTGAATTGTGTAAATGATATGCCTGTAAAATCTAAATGCTTGCGCTTATTTTCTGCAGAGACGACCGCCTGATAACTCCTTTTATGTAAGAACGTGTAACAAAAATCCAAAGAAGACAAAATGGTGGTATCACGGTGAGTATTTTCAGTCCACACGGATGATACGTAAAAACAAATGCTTGTAAAGGCGTTGCCATTTAAGTGTTTTTTTTTTTATCTGCCTTCACAGATGATACATGCTAATGTACAAACTTTGTAATAATCATAGAAGAAAGAAGTCCTACTGACCTACGTAAAGCACTTTTTAATCATTCAGTCTTTGAACTCTGACCTTTGACTGGAACAATGGACACCGTGCGCTGGAGGCTCTCGACTGCATTTCCCCCCCCCCCCCCCCCTCGCGGGCTGTTGGATGCATGTTTTAGTCGGCTGTATTATAGACAACGAAAATAACGGGACGTTTTAGATGCACCCAAGATGGATCGTTTCTTGGCGAAAAGGTAGTAAGGCAGTGAGCAAGCAAGGTGGATTGGTAGTGAGATAATTATAATTCCTGTTTTAAGATTATTGTTGCTTTTTTGTTTGTGTGTGGGTGCATTTTAAGGACCTTGTGTTGTGCAATAATAACTGATGGATGCATGCTTGGGCCTACAAAGAGAAATCCAAATCTAATGTTTTTCTGGAAGGGATCTGACCATCACTACCCCAAGAAAATGCTTCATCTGTTTTATTTTTTTTCTAATCATATGCACTGTGAAAGTAGTTTAAAAAAGGCACTATTAGTATGTTATTCCCAACTTGCAGATGTACTGTAAGCAGTCCTCTACTTATTTATCAGGTTAAAGGGTTTTTTTTGTTTGTAACCACTGTATCAAGATATATTTTCCTTCATCTTCCAACTTGAGCCCTGGTTGCAGCTCCTCCTGCTGTTGGGCAACTTGCTGGTACAGATGGGAATTATCCAGATGCGATGATAGATCTTAGTCCGCAGATGACCTCAGAGTATGTCTTCTCATAAAACTGGGCTGAACTCGCATGGTGTTCTCCAGTCCAGCCTTGAAGATGTGCAGCAGCCTCGCTTCCATTTAAAGAATGTCTGTAAGAGAACCTTGTTGCATGATCCATTTTATTTGTATTATACTTTTTTATTTCATGCTTTAATCTTCTAAAATGTTTTATTTTAAACAAGTTCTTTTTTGTACTGTTTTTCAACTAGCTGATACTTTGAAATGGGGGTTTGTTTTGATGGGCCAGTATATTATAGGAGTTTTTTTTTGTTTTTTTTAAATCTTCATTTTGATCTCCAGAATGATAATGAATGACGAAAAGGAGAGTCTTTCATAAAAGTCGCAAAGATGAGGCTTTTGTGATTCCCCCTGGTCAGAGTTTTGGCTCAGGTACTTTTTTCAATAAAGAGATCACCTCGAAAAGATACCTATCAGATATTTTGAATTTTAACTATATTTTCACCAAAAGAGACTGTTATGTTGTAAACTTATAACATGTCTGAAACTGTTGTACATACGTCTTTAAATTGTTGGATGATGTGAAAGAAATTAGCAGAGGATGCATTTACTTAATAGCAGAATGATAATAGGGGTGTTTTATTTCATTGAAAGTTAGTCTGCATCTTTTGCTAATTAGGATGTGTACAGTCTGCAACAAACACTACTGTTGGTTTAAAAAAACAAAAATAATTGAGTAGTTTTTCAGTGGGGGTGCATGCAATTTTAAACCCTACTTTTTTTCTTATTGGCATCAGACATTATGACAACTTTTAGTCTTTCCATAACTTAGGTAATGGTTTATGAGACAGTTATTACAAACCTCGTCTCCAGACGCTTTGTCATTTCAGACTGTCATCACTCCATTCCTAAAGAAATGTTTATCGCCATCCAGTCAGAGATACTTGAATTTTCCATCTTGGGTTTTTGTATTTGAATTTGCTTTTTTGCAGGGTCTATAGCTGAGTTTCTTGAATGAACTTGAGTGAATGTGATGATACTCTATACTGTAGAGGAAATTACCACAGCACACCGCTATCTCAAAACATATATGTTGTTAACTTAAAGACATCTATGTAACCAATGATTTTTTTTTTATTAGCTACATTGTAACAGTCTTGTCTGTTGTCACTGTGCTGTGAGGAAAAAGACGACAGGCCTGAAAATGATTGTGTTAATGCAGTCACAGCAGCATTTGTGTGGGGGGGACAAGACGCCTTCACCCAGCGGGCAGGGATTCAGAGAGATTTGAAAAACTTGAGTGAAAATGTTACAAGGGTTTGGATGTGACATGTTTTTTATTTTTCTTCTTAGTTTTTTTTTCCCTTTTCATTGTGGTTTGAACTCTTAGCTTGCAGGTTGTTGTGAGTGATCAACACTAATGAGGGTGTGTTATTTATATTTGAAATTTTTGTTCTGGGATGTGCAAGCTCCATGTAATAGGTGCCTGTTCATTTTCATAATCAATAATAAAAGCAAAGATTCACTTTTATTCAAACTTGATTTGCACAATGCTTGAATATTTATAATGAGTCTGTTTTTTTCTGCAGCATCTAAAAGCTTTTAATGGATTTATGCTGACATTTCATAAAGGGAGTATATGTGGTTATGAGGATGACTGCCAACTTCAGTAAGAAAATCCTGGGTTTGCCAAAAATATGTTTGGGGACATGTAAGTCACATCACCATTATCTACGAAAAGTTCACTTTGCTGCAAGCTCAGTCACACAGTCAAATGATCAAATATATCAAGCAATTTTTGCTCTTTTACACAAAAACTTTTCATATTAAATGTGACGCACAGCATCAGAAGTGACATTTGGGAAACAGTCACTTTGAATAGCATTTCATGCTTATTATTTCAGTAAGCTAAACACTAAAGCTAAAAGGTTTTTCAGAGATATTAGTTCTTATTATATTAGTGCTGTTACATTATAAGGATGCATTTATTACCCTGTTTCTTCAGCAGTGCGCAAACTAAATGCAGTTGTTTTCTTAATCTTCTATATACATGTTGTTGGCCAAGCTTGAAGAAGTGTGCAGCATCAGTTCATATTAAATTTGGAAGTTATGATAAGATTATGAAAATTAACAGTTACAGAAGTATATTTGACACAGCTCACTACAATAACACGAGAACAGGTGGATTAGTGGCACCATCTAGTGGTCATTTGATGTTATGACTCGTCAAATTTCTGATCATCCACAATTAATTTTCTTACATTTTCTGAACGCCTACCACACTTTGAAATATAAGACTTCCAGTGTTGTTTATTTGAGCCCTCTCCAGCAATGCGACCCCAGAATCACCACTTAACACCCTAACACTTAAAACTTAAGAGTTACTTATTACTTAAATTTTACATTATATCATTTGCACCTGTGTCTGTAAATCCATCTTATAAAATAAACTATTCAGTCAAATGAATCCGCATAAATGTCGAAAACAAGTTTGAAAAGGTTCATTTTGTTCTAAATCAAAGTTATACTGCTCCAGGCTCTGAGGAAGCAAACCTGGGCTCAACCATTCGTATCGCCGCGGGGGTGACGGATTCATTCACGATTCGCCTCAAACTGTTGTGATAGTGCATTAGCGATAAGCAGTGATGAACACTGGTCACATACATAGATCATCAATTTTATGCATGACAAGTGAAAATAACCAGTCATTTCCCTCTAAGAGAACATGCTCTATTATAATTTTTACCCAGAAAATTAACGTGGTCTATTCCCTCTTCCATCCAGTTCTCTTTAGTGTTTGCCAATGTCGGAGGTGTAAGTGGGGTCTGGCCCTGGACAAAGGTAAAAAATACCCTAAAATATGTGTCCCTTTGTTGTCGGATAGTCTCTGGAATATTCGCCACGCTGTCGCCGGTCCGTATATCATGTTGCGTTGGACTAAAATCACCCAGACTTTGGTGGAGGATGGGGCGGTTGTGGAGATGCTAGCAAGAGGGGTGTTCGGCCGATCAGCCATGATGAGCGTTAACCGGCTAAACTAGCGCAACTGGAGGCGTCGGAATAGTCTAAATTCCCCCGGAGAAACCACAGCGACATATTTATGACAGCATGTATGCTTGCCAGTGTTGTTGGTTTGTTTTTAGGAGCTGACATTTGCAGGAAATGCCGTTCTCTCGTTGGTAACGTTAGCTTCCTGCTAAGCTGGACACAGTCGAAGCTGTAATGTAGGTTCAGGGGTTGCAGACAACCCTGTAGCTCTGTCAGTCAACCCTAATGTAACACCACCTCCATGTTCAAGTTACTGTGTAGGACATCCCTGCATTGGGGTTGCTACTTATGCACGCCACTGCGACAGGGAGAGAGTAAGGCAAGATATATTACGACCTGGAGTACCTCAGGGGCACGCAAGATGCAAGAAAGATATTTGACAGATTGCATGCAATCAATTAAGGTCACAGATCAGAGTAAAAATATCGTCAATATCGGTTGTTTTCTGGACATGCCACTGCTCAGTTGTTTACGCCAGCCCAATCCTGGCCGTCAACTGTAAACACTGGCCATGGGAAACACCTGTAAACATAACTTCACAGTGAAGCCCATGAAAACATCTGAAAACTGTCTCCACTGACCCATGTGACATCCAACACCTGTCTCAGTTTAAGCTGTTGACTAAAGAGGAAGATTTCTTTTGTGTGCTCAGTTTAGTGATGTTGGTTTATTTCAAGATCTTGCCCATCACCTGGAGGTGCCAGGTCTAAAGACAGTGTCTCATAAAGTGTCCAAATGCAAGTCACTGCTTTTCTTCAGGGTTCACCTCTGTTTCTGACCTTTTCCTCCGACTTCTGTGGGGATGTGAAAAAGAATTTCCTTTATTTCCCTACAGAACCTGCTACATATTAGTCTGACAGTAGTGGAGCCATCTTGGCATTATGTCGTGTTACAGTGTGTACCCTTTTAATTAATTTATTGCATTTCTCTAACTCGATGTTCACCTTTTGTCTATGAAAAACACATGATGGCATATTATGTTACCTGTGTTTCTTAGCCACAGGCTGTGTGACCTGTGTGTGTAATTGTATTCACAAAATCTTGCTGGCATGCATAAAAAGATAAAGATGTTAATGCGTGATTTGTTATATTTTTACCAGATTGTTGGACCCTCTCTCCTGTTCATGTTAACCCCTTGTCATCTTCATGGTCCTCGTACCTCACTTTAATCTCAAATAAAGTGTGGTTGAACGTCCATTGTCTTGTTGGGGCTGCTATCGCAGGATTCTCTCCTTTTTCCGGGGAGCTCAGCAGCAGTAACATGAGCAAAGCTCCTTCAAATAAAGGTTCATTGTCTGGGTGTATTAGCTGCCAGTGGATCAGAATGTGAGATAGGCCTAGGGCTGCTCAGTTTGAAGTCTGTTCTCCCTGCTTTGCACACAGAAATCTGTCAAATGACAATAAGCAGCGGGCGTGTAGTGGTTAGCACTGTCGCCTCACAGCAAGAAGGTACCGGGTTCGATTCCCGGCCCGGAGCCTTTCTGTGTGGAGTTTGCATGTTCCCCCTGTGTCTGCGTGGGTTCTCTCCGGGTACTCCGGCTTCCTCTCACCAGATTAGGTTAATTGTCTAATTTAAATTGACCGTAGGTGTGAATGTGAGTCTGTCTCTATGTGTCCTGTGATGAACTGGAGACTTGTCCAGGGTGTACCCTGCCTTTCACCCTAAGACAGCTGAGATAGGCTCCAGCGCCCCTGCGACCCTATGAGGATAAGTGGTAGATAATGGATGGACAATAAACAGCTTGAAATTGTTGGACATTGTGTGGATAAGTGTGTGATTAACGATGCACACTTCACATCACTGATTCACTGATCTTTTTTGAAGTGATGTGATTTTTTTTGTTTGTAAAGATCAGTGTTTCTAAAAACAATGAATTTAAAAGGTGCTATCTGGTTTCAGGAATAGAGCATGGCTCAAGTGAAAGTACAGACCTCAGCACCCCTGGCTGGTCCTGGCCTCTCCTCTGGAGTTCCCCCGACGGCCATGGCCAGCCCAGGACCACTGGGTCTGCAGCCCTCCGTCAACGGCACAGGCCCGGCCCCCACACCCGCCTGCCCTGCTCCTGCAGTCGGATATGGGGACGCCCCTGTGTCTGCTACATCGCCAGGTAGACCGCTAACATGATTATTGTTTATTGGATTTCTAATGAATAATGATTTTTTTTTTTACATCTCGTCAGCATCTTCTGTTTTCAATGCTCGCTGCAGTTTTACACACGATGCAACAATATAAGAATATATAATATATATTTAAAATATTTCTGCTTCTGCTGTGCTCTGTTTTAGGCCCGCCCCAGGAGAACATGGCAAACCCTAAAGAGAAAACTCCAATGTGTTTGGTGAATGAGTTAGCCCGTTTCAATAGGATCCAACCACAGTACAAGCTCCTCAATGAGAGAGGCCCTGCACATGCTAAGGTAAGGGATGGGGACACAGCACTGAACTCTAAAACTGTAGATAAGTTGTGCTGGGGGAAAAGTGTTTTACTAATGTCAGGAAATCTGACATCTGTCTTTCATCTGTTGTAAAATCCAATTACAGACAGTTATTTCTTACGGAATCAGCACCTACTGTGAAAGTTGGAACATCTTCCATGTTCTCAGGATCATGATCAGATTTCCTCTTGTGATTTCTTTTGAGCCCTTTCCATAAATTAATATAGTGAAGTGATTGCTGTCAGATGATTTCTCTCTCTCTGGGTGTCACTGTTTCAGATCTTCACAGTGCAGCTGACTCTTGGGGAGCAGGTGTGGGAGGCCGAGGGCACCAGCATTAAAAAGGCCCAGCACTCAACAGCCGCCAAAGCGCTGGATGAGAGCGTCCTTCCCAGGCCGGCGCCTCGCTCCCCTAAAGTGGACATCAACAGCAACCCAGGTACTGCAACCACAACGACATATCATTGCATTGTTTACTAAGAATGTGTGTGAAAGATTACATTTAAACCTACATGTTGCTAATGTGTGAGGCCCAATATAGCTGATATCATACAAGTGCAAAATGGCTATTTTACGTGAGGCAGAATCAAAGCAAGATAATGTTTATTATCTATTTTAAAAGCAGAAAGTGTTTTTCCCCACTGATATGGAAACGGCACAGAGTGCGGAGACTAATCCATGTCTAATTTATGTTTAATACTTTTGTAGGTTTAAGAAGGATTGAAAATGCACTTTTAAACATACTCTAAGTTAGTTACAGACAACGGAAACTGGTTGCTGCAGCCAGACAAACTAAGTCCTCATTGAGGTTGTCAGTAGTGAGTTTAAACTGATTTCAAATGCTGTGTTGTGTTTAAGATGATTTTGATGATTGACACTACCTTATGTCAAAAAATGAAACTGTTCCTTGAGAGTTGCATGAGTGACCTCTATTGTTCATTAATTTCTGGAGCATCTATTTGGAGGAAGTCACTACTTTTCATGTGCATGTGAAATCATAAGGAAGAGGGCTGAAGTGAAGGAGAAGAAATGTGTCTCACATCTTTCTCTGTCGAATATTAATGGAAGGTTTCAGTATTTTGGATTTTTTTTACCTGCAGGAGTTTGGATTCCAGCTGTAGTGCTCAAGCCCCTGGATGAATTTATGTAACCCATTTTCAGAGCAAAGCTAGTACATTTTTTTTTTTATCTGCGGCCAGATTAATGCCACCAGCCCCTTTTATCTCCTCTACCCTCTGTGGCATTTTGGTAGCGAAGGACTCCATAGCCAGCTCTTAATGGGATTAAGAAAGTCCTGTGAGAGTTTATGTAACATCAGTGGAGAACTTTTGGATTAGCAGCGCACACATCTTATAAACAGTCACAGTCTACACAGGAAGTTCTACAGGTTGGTTCCCTTGAGTTATATTCTAAAAAGAGTTATATTTGTTCATGTCAGACAAATATATGGTTTACGTTATTTTGTCAATGCTTGGTATTTTATATTAACAACAAATATTCCATAATTTTAACCTTACATTTTGGCTTTCATATACAGGCAGTATAACACCCACAGTGGAGCTGAATGGTCTGGCCATGAAGAGAGGGGAGCCAGCTATCTACAGGCCTTTGGATCCCAAGCCCATGCCCAACTACAGAGCTAACTACAACTTCAGAGGGATGTTTAACCAAAGGTGAGCTCCAAACACTCAGCTGCCTGAAGTGCACATTACTGCTACTACTCACTCCCAAAGCTATAGTAGTAACTCTTACAGAAGTGTCTCAACATTGGAGGTAATGACTCAGCAAGTGTTAACTCCTTCTTTAAAATAGTCCCGCTTTTATATTTGTCTTTTCATTCTTTTTATGCTATTTCCACACTAGCATGGATAAATCTGCAAATTCAAATTCATGCATACTTTTTTCAGTTGACACATTACAGGTTTCTGCATGACTGGATGATATGTTGATAATAAGGTCTAAAGATCTCAGCAGGTTAATCATCCATTCTATGGCCTCCTGCTCTACTGAGCTTTAATACCGCTAAACTTGCACTTCAGTTATTAACATTCGGTACAGTGCTGCAGCAGAGTCATAACAGCACCTGGGGACAGTCAGTAGTTTTGTTCACACACCTCATGACTGTCTAATGTATCTCATTGTTTTGTGTCAGCTTTGTTTTCCCCCACATTCAAAGGAAATTGTTTGGATCTATCAGTTTAGGAAAATATTAATTTCGGGCTTAATTTGTGGCTAAAACACAGGGGAAGGTGAGCTTTGACATTAATCTAACTTAGTGTGGTCATGTTCTTCTTGATATACTTCTGGATGGCCTCAAACTACATTGTCTCTTTGATCCCACTGGCTCAGATGTGTGGCAGACCTGGCCTTCTACTCCACATGTTTTCTAAGCTGATGAATGCAGTGCCCTCACGGGGTCCTTTTGCACTCAGTCTCTGTCAACTGTCTTTCTTCCATTCGTTTGCTTTTGCTTTGCTGGAGCCACCCAACCATTTCTAAAACTCCATAAAAATGCCACAGAGGTGCAATTAATGATCCCCTCTCCCTCAGTGAAGGAATGTTATTTAGGGTGTTTGACTTCCCAGCATGAAATCCAGGTACACTCTGATACTCACAGCTCTGAAAGGATAGGATGCCACATCTTTCTTTCTGTTTTTTTAAACTAGACTTTGCCTTTATTATTTATTATTTTCTGGAATGTCAGCTTGAGTTAAACATTTCCCATAGTTATTTATGATATTATTAATGTTCCAAATACGATCGCATAAGTTATCTTTAGTGTTTACAGAGGCAGGCTCCAGAGAACACACTGTTCCTTCTTCGTGGATCATGGGAAATTTCATAAAGCCAGTTTTCATTTAGGCGAGTTTGATCGCATCGTTTTCAGAAGCCATCATGATGTCCTCTAGATGGCAGTGTTTCCTCATTTTAAAAAGTCCTGTAGCACTGCTTTTCTAACTAAGGTGATAGAGCACCCATTTTGTAACAGGCAAGGTAGGAATGTGGAGATATAATATAGGTTTTCCTAGGTGTGATGTCTGCAGTGTCATCTGTATTATCAACATGCAAAACTTTGCTTATTAAAGCTCTAAAACACAAACAAAAACATAACCGAGAGGCAAATGTGTGTATGTTTTGCTTGCTACATAAACTTTGGCTTATTTAACTCTTATGGTCAGGTATTCTGATCTTTATTTTTGAAATATGGACACAGTTGCCCAAAGAAGTCAGTGATTCAGTTGCAGTGTTGAGTAACTGAGTCTAGTCAGCAGCAGACAAGTCCAGCATCTGGCTTACATCTTCTACTATTTGATCCATGCAGGAACAAACAGGGGGTGAAAGACAAATGTCTGTAGGGTAGAGGAGCAAATCTGTTTTCCAGCATCTGTCTGTCAATGTCATATGTCACAGGGATGAGTTTCTAAGAGACAGGCTGTATCTGTTCCTCATGGCCTGTTGTTTTCTTACACCGTTTTGTAAGAGAGAGAGAGGGGTAAAGGGGTGTGTGTGTGTGTGTGTGTGTGTGTGTGTGTGTGTGTGTGTGTGTGTGTGTGTGTGTGTGTGTGTGTGTGTGTGTGTTACCCAGAAGAAGAGTATATATTATCCCAAGGTCACTTATGTTTTCATTAGGTCTCTTTCTTTCACTGTAGTCGAGCCCTGGATTAATGAAAGTGAGACCTTCTGAATATGAATGTTCCTCATCAGATGACTGACTATGTGGCGGAGTGACAGGCCATATCCACAATCAGTCACCTTAATGATGCTGCGGGGAGACGAAGGTTTCTATATGCCCATGTCCTTACCTATTATGATGAATAAGAGTGATCCGGAGTCATGTTGATGGAAAATCTTACCATTAAAAGGGCAGCCTGGCTCTGATCCATCAGCGCTCTAATCACCACCAAGACCAGTATTGATTCATTCAGAAAGTGCCCTGATGAGAAAATATGGCAATAATATGAAATGTGCATTTATCTGCGTCTTAATGAATCTTATTTATGGCGAAGGGCCTGTGCATAATTTCTTACCATCCAAGTCCATGTTTAAATCAGTGATTCATCTCTGTTATCCTGCAGTCATAGCTGTACCATTGTTCATACTCAAATACTAAAAGTGCTCAGAATGATGCATGTTTTTCAGCTTAGCCCAAAGTGCTATGAAACATTATATGGAAATTCAGCCCCAATGATTCACATAAATGATCATTCAATCAGGAAAATATTTCTGTTATCTAGAAATGTGTTGTCATCAACCTGACTTTATTGTGGACAATCCCCGACTCCTGCGTTATCATTGGAACACCTGATTCCAGTGAGTCATCCTCCAGTCTATCCATGGCGCTCCCAGCTTTCCTCCTGCTGCTCTGATCCCCAGGGGGCGGGGGCGCCTGCATCCTGCATTCTGTCAGAGTTGGAATTTGGATAGGACTTTCCCTGTAAGAGCAAAGTAGAGCAGTCAGATGCCGCCCACCTCCTCAGCCCTCATTTGTTTGTGACAGTAACATCATGTCAGCTGGAAGAGCAGTGGGCTGAGCAGTGGAATGACTGGGGGAGCTTTGCTCTGTGATATTTCCTCCTGTGATGATGTTCAGATACTGAGCTGGCCATGTCTGCTTTTTCTGTTGGAAAAGGACGAAGAGTAGGTCACCAGGCTGGAAAGAGTCTAAATAGTATATGTGTGTATGTTTGTCATTCATTTTAAGGCTGCCTACATCTTTCAGTGTTGTATATTAATTGAGGGGATAGCGACTACTTGTGTGTAAGTGGGTGACGTTGAAGTGACTACATCAACTTCTTACAGTCACATGTTGCTGCGTCAACAGGCAGCTTCATTACCCAAGCTAGAAAACCCACTGTGCACTGCCTGCCTAGCAGACAGGCAAAGTGAGCAACTAGTGGAACACTTAGCAGCTAAAGAGATAGAGTTCAAAGAAGAGTGAATATTAGACTCACTCTCACCAGGTGGCCAGAGACATGAAACCAAATGCTAATGTTGTTCTGTCTGCTGAACGTGTAATTGGTAAACTGTTTGCCAACACAGCAAGTCATTTGTCCCCTTGCTTCTAAGTGGCCAAAAAAAAAGTCAAATAGTGATTTAAAAGAAAGAAATTTGAGAATTAATTTATTAATAATGAATCACCTGGTAGGGCTAGTTTTGATTTTAAAAAATGAGCCAAAATCTGATCAGGAAAAAGTGAATAATTATTATTAAAATAAAGGTTTTGCTTCATAACCAGCTTCTTTGCATTTTATTACCATTTTTCTTGAAACTGCCAAGTTGCAGTTTATGAATAAGAGAAGTCTTCTTGTAGCAGGAAACCTGATGATAAACTGGATCATGGTTATTCCAGACTTGCTTTGTAAGTGTATTGCTGTATCCTTGCAAAGTCATTGACAACCTTATATATGCCTTAGTGATGCTGCTCGTGTGTGTGTGTGTGTGTGTGTGTGTGTGTGTGTGTGTGTGTGTGTGTGTGTGTGTGTGTGTGTGCGTGCGTGCGTGCGTGCGTGCGTGCGTGCGTGCGTGCGTGCGCTCGCTCATGTAAGACATGAGACAGTTGCCATGGAAAGATCTGTATCCTTGAAAAATGAATAGCCTTCTCATGCCTGCAGGACATCAGAATAACATCACACAAAGAGCACGCACACACACACACACACACACACACACACAGGTGTACTTTGTCATCTCCATCTCTAATTGGGCCAACATGGCTCATTGAAAAGGCAAACCTGCCCATGAGCGCTTTTCTATATTCAACGTTTCCTCTCATCTCTTCCCATGCGGAGGTATCGGATATCCTCTGAGGTCCTCACGCATGCAGTCACTTTTTTTTTCCCGTTCTCTTTCTCCCGCTCAAGTTTATTTTTTTTATATAGCTTGCTGGCCTGTTGGGCCTTAGATTCTCGTATAGCCTAATCAGGACACTGTGTGCTCTCTCGTCCACTTGGGCATTCCACAGATATGGTTTCCCTTATCCATCCCATCATCACTGCTGTCCAAAAACAAAAGGGAGCTGCCAAAGCCCACAGGGTAGAGTCTTCACAGGAATGAATTTTTATTGCATTATGTTTATTTTCAATCACCATGCATCTGTGAAGACCAGTAAATCAGATGCATTCGCTCTGATAGTTCATAAGTTGCCATGGGCAACATGCCAGAACAAAGGATAATCTGTTCAAATTGCACAAATGGGTGTAAACTCATAAAGCAGTGTTTTATTGAGGAGACTGGGGGTGGAGGAGTGGAATACAGGTCCAACATAAACAAATCCTTCGAATGATTTGTGCTCAACAGACTCAGTGACACAGAAGTCTGGTCTCTCCTTTCATCTCCTCTCCTCTTAGTGGAGTTTTGTGTTTGTGTATCCCTGTGTGTCCTCCTCTCCTCTTTTGCCTTGATGTATTGAATGTAAAAAAGGACCAGAGACCACGATGTACGAGCCAGGTTACGTCAGTAGTGATCCCTTTTGTGCCTGTGCCTTTTAGTATGTTTTAAAGGGCGAGTCATGACTTAAGTGAGCCTTTTCACGAGAACTCGCACACCACTCACTCTCAGAAAATTGAGCCCTTCTTTTGTTGTAGTACATATGATTTTCCCACCTCCTGGGGAGCTGTACAGTATCAGTGCTGAGCAGTAAGTGGGAGTCATCTTGTCAGACCCAGTCACTGTACATCGGCTACTGTACTCCGACTGCTTCTTCTGTGAACTTCCTCCTCAACGGTTTGTGGGACGTCTCTATACAACTATGCTACATTTTGAATTACGTTTCGAGGGAAACATGGTGGATGGGAGTAGTTTTGTTGCTTTGTTTCAATTTACAAAGTTCACCACGTGTTTAAAAGTATTATAAAGTACAGGCGTAATTCAGGAAAAAATACATAATTTCCCTTGAAGTGTATTTGAGAATGCAGATTAGTTGTATGGAGAGGTAATTTTGTGGGAGACAACATTGTGTTTGTGATCTCATGGAACTCTTATACACATTGCCACCCAAGATGCTGATGCATAGAAGCTTCCTGCCAGACAGACAAATCTTTTTTTGAACCATCTGTATTCATTTTCCAGTACAAGTGCACATGCAGCATGCAGGTGTTTGTATGAGTCTACTCTCTCCAGCTCAGTTCCTGTAGTTCTAACAAGGAGGACAGTTTTTTTTTTTTCTGGGGAGACAAACATTCTTGCGTTTTAACCACATCACAATCACTAATCACTCTCCTGTGGTTGGATGTGGCATCGGAAGAAGTGAAGAATACAGGAATATTGCAAGTGTGTTTATTTGGTTTGAATCATAGGAGCAGCAGACATACTGTTGGACTATGCGTCTAGCAGTGCAGCTTTTTCAGTGCCATATTACTGTTGGGGGACCTGTCTTCTTGCGTCATGATAAATACACTTTTCAGTGCTGGGAAAGTCAAAACAAAGTTTGTTCTGTTAAGTGATGCCGCTCTTCTTCTTTGGTGGTCCTACCACTTGAGAGCTCACAAGGAAACGGGAATCTGAACAACTGTGTTTTACATTATGCAAACCACACTTCAGCTGAAAAGTCCATTTTAAGGGTGTCTTAGTGAGCTAACGTGTTGAGCTTCCAGTTTGAACAGCATTGTTCTCACCTCTGTCTTTGTTGGTTTTCCTGTGGGTTATTTTATGAAAATGTATATCTATCGGATAAATTTGACGAGTGACTGTGTTTTCTTCCACATTTTATCGTTCGTGCAGCGTGGGACTCACACTCATCTGGTTTTGCCTTGACTCAGTCTCCATACACTCTGGTTTTGGTGATAATTTGGTCTCGGTTTAGGTTGACTGGACGACAACACAGATCTCAGCCTGGAAAACGGCCAATTAAGAAGAAGCCTTCCTCTGTCAGTGAAATGAGTTGCCCCAGAGATGCCTGCATAAATCGACAAAGGCTTGCATGGAAACCACGTTTTGGCTCTGACAAATTCACAATATTTCCTTTTAGAAAATGGCACCAGAGAGTTTTTTTTTTTTTTTTTTTTAAACAAAGCAATTAATGGTCCTCTCTTAATGACAGTGAACATAAAACAGCAGGTCACAGTTCAGTATTCTTAATGAGGACAGCAGGTTCTGCTTTTAGACTGATCTCCTGCCAGCCATTCCTCACAGCCAGCCAAGTCTTAGCAGTTGGCACTAGAAGGGCACGAGGGTTAAGAAGTGTTTTTTGCTCTGTCGCATAAATGCACACATGGTGTTATTGCTTTGCACACACTGGCAAGTCTTCTATTACTCGCTGATTTTCTGTGCTTAAGGAGTCAGAATTATTCACGCAATGCCTGTTTTTAGTCAGATCATTTCCAGTGGTTGCTTTTATTACTAGCATTAAATCAGCCCTTATTTTTTATCTAGTAAGCCTCTTTTAAGCATTTTTTTCCTCTAGCGTGCTACCTGTCAGTTACAGTGCTGTAAAGCTATCATGTTTGGAAACCACACTTGATTTACCACTGTGACTCAGCAATAAAGTGTGACAGGAGAGCTGGGGTCGGTTTACTCGGGGCCGTGACTTCCTGTGAGCCAGGCATGGAAGGAGGACACGGAGACGGCACACTGATTACAGGTCTCGCCAAAAGAGGGCTTTAATCTCTTGTTCAAATTTGAAACCACAACAAACAGTAAAAACAGTGAACACTGTCAGATCTGACAATTTAATTAAAATCAGTTATGAAACCTCTGTTTTATGCTGTGCGTCTGTTAGCAATTCTTGATAAAAAGCTGTTGTCGGCAAAGGCAGTGATATGAATAGTCCATATGAGACAGCAGCTGTCTGCTGTGCAGAGACACAGCAATACATTACACAGGAGGGACATGAGGTAAGGAAAGACACTGCTCCCATGACGGACTCTAATGAAAAAGGTTTGTTTTTATGAAACTGTAGAATGAGAGCTATAAGTGATCAGTAGAAAGCCTCGGATAGTGAGGCAACGTCTGATTGGCTGTCTATTTAAACTGTTTGCATTTTGTTATTTATAAGGTTTTTATACAAAACCTCCACCACATAAACCTTCACCTTCACAGTGAATATATGTAACATTTCTGAGTCAGCTGCCTCAGGGGACGTCAGATTGAATAACTAGTTGTGGCTTCCGCTGCAGGTCTCTCTCTCACACACACACACACACACACACACACACACACCATTTCTCATTATCACTTCAAAGCTGTTTGTTTGCAAGTTTCAAACACCTTTTCACACTTTTACCACCTCTTCTCTAAAGTGTTGAACACCCTAATCATCTGAAGGTTAACACAGTTTTAATGTAAACATGTTGTTTATGTATATTTTTGTAGTTAATCATGTATGCATCACTCATTGGTTACAATCCAATCATCACATTTTGATCCTGATCTTGTCACCATTGTCATCATGCTAAGTTACTATAAGTTATGTTAGTTTGGGTATGTACACCATGCAAACATAACATTACGACCACTGACAAGTGAATAACACTGATTATCTTTTCATCATGGCACCTGGGACATATAAGGCCTCAAAGTTGGTGATATTAGAAGCAGGGAATTTGGAAAGCATCAGGATTTCTCTGAGTTTGACAACAAGAAGCAAACAGTGATGTTTAGAGGACTGGATTAGAGCATCTCCAGAACTGCAGCTCTGGTGGGGTGTTCCTGGTCTGCAGTGGTCAGGATCTATCAAAAGTGGTCCAATGAAGGACCAGCGGTGAACCAGAGACAGGGTCAGGAGAGGACAAGGATCACTGATGCAGGTGAGGAGTGAAGGCTGGTCCTGGTGGTCTGATCCAACAGACCAGAGAAGTTAATGCTGCTGAAGATAGAAAGGAGTCAGATACCACAGAGCATCACAGTCTGTTGTGTGTTAGGCTGTTTTGTCAGAAAAAGGGGGCCATCAGAATATTAGGCAGGTGGTCATAATGTTATGCCTCATTGATATATGTAAGTATATATGTTTTTTTTTAGTGAAGACTCTGAAATAGACATTTATGGGTTGAAAGAAGCATAATTTTCCTGTTTTATGTACAAGGAAATATTGCTTAATGAGCAATTACTGACAAAGAAATAATTTCATGTGAAACCACAGCTCTGCCATCTCACTGAATCCATTTCTCCCATGTGGATTCATGTTTCTAACCTCAAGACAGGGTCCAAGGAAATCTGAGCACAACCCCCCCCACACACACACACCATGACAGTTGGTGTTTGATCACTGTGTTTACTTGACTACATGGACTGTGTTCTCACACCACTGTGTATTTTCTACATTAGCAATTGCGTGAGACAGAAGGGAAGGAAAGCAATCAATGATGGACACGGGGAATGAAGTATGGAAGTTGGGTGGGAGAGAAAACAACAAGTAAAGGTCTGACAGCAGATTGGAAGAAAGTGCAGCTGGTCGAGGAATGAGCCTGTCCAAGTTTTAGTTGTTTTTTTTTTTTTTTTTTTAAATTCGCCCTCTTAATCCCAGCGTAGCCCTGTAGCCCTTTACAAGGCTCTGAGTCAGTTGTGTGTGTGTTTGTGACATAATGCACACTTTGCATGTGTGGCCTGTAGATGTCTTGGTGGTAAAGCCCGGTGATGCTGGATGACAAAGTGTTTGCTCTTTGCTGTAGTGAAATACACGTGTGAACAACCCACAAGAATGCTTTTTTTTAAACCAGAAGCACTGGTTTAAAAAAAAGTTCTCAAAATATTTTCCTTTATTAAAACCTAATGCAGTGCTACATTTATGCCTTAAGCAGTATAAAAAAAATAGTTATGCTACTGCTAAAAACATATTTATAGTGCCATTCAGACAGCCAAGGCTCATTTATTGTTGCTTTGCATCTTTGTTGTTGAAGTCTGAATTGATTTTTTTTTACTGAAAAAGAGAAGTACACTAACAAAGCACACACATAAATAAGGCCTGTGATCAAAAGAACCCAACAACATAGACCAACCAAAATGACAGCAGCATCTCACCACCAACTGGAGCAATTATCACAGCACCAGTTTGATATAGAGTCACGGAGAGACTCGATAACACACAAAAAATATCAAAGAATGAAAGAGACCACCCATACAATAATCACGCACATGTTTGATGAAATCACTAAGGATCATGGACATGGATGGCTGCAAATATCAGCAGCCTTTCATTACTTAATGACAGTTTTATTTTGATGCTTTTTAATGACTAATGAGTAGTGTTGGTGACCACCAGTGGGCTTTTCTAATAACCACCAGTTGACTGGGCTGATTAAGTGTGCAATATATTCTAAACAAAATTGAATTTAATGTGTTCTCACAGGCAAAATGGCAGGTTTATGACTAAAAGGAAGTGCTGCATTTGGTTTTCATTGCTGCGGTCTGCAGAGTTTTGCCAGTCAAAAGCTGCTGAATTTTTCACTGCTTTCTATACAACACTACCATCTGCAACTGGTCATTGTCTTGTGCTCAGTTACAGCCCTGACATTCTCAGTTTGCCACTTGTTTTTTACACTGTTTTATTCATCTGGGGTGGTCACTGACTTAAGGTTGGTGCTATGAATGGAAATATGCTGCCAAAATAATAAAGCTAGTAGACAAGATATAACCTGTAGAGTTTAGAAACAAGTGTAAGACATGACAGGAGTGAGGGAGAGTGAGCAGATTTGATATTCTGCACAAGCAGTTACAAATAGTTTAAGAGGAAATAGTTTTCCATACCACAGGAGAAAATAGTTTCCGTTCAAAATGTCACCCTGCCATTTATAGTAATAATTGCAATACCATATCTCCCATTTCCCAGTATAGGCCTGTGTGTGGGCTCAAAAATGCCAGTGTCTTTGAATGTGTCTCTGTTCACACGGGTCTTTGAATGATTAAAGATGAAAGAGTAACCTTAACCAACGTGGCCCACATTAAAGCGAGCTGCAGGGAAGTATCGTTCCTCAAAGTCAAATTGATTACTCACTGCTGCATTCTCATGAGTAATCATTTGATTGAGTTGTCAGAGTCCAGTTTTCTTTCTTTCACTCACTCACATCAGATACATGGACGTCATCACACAGACACAGCAGTGTTTTTTTATTATTATTATTATTTCTGCCTTTT
Organism: Synanceia verrucosa; assembly: GCA_029721515.1. Lineage (NCBI taxonomy): Eukaryota > Metazoa > Chordata > Actinopteri > Perciformes > Synanceiidae > Synanceia > Synanceia verrucosa. Next base: position 11,859,901 of record CM056568.1, on the reverse strand, counting down.
AGCAGTCTCCACACCCTCCCCACAGGTGTCCAGTTCCCTCACTGTAGCAATAATAATAACAAAAATAATAACTGATAACACAGAACAGGCTGATCCAGCCAGCATGTGCTGATTTTTATAATGACCACAGAGCGCTGACGTGATTTTTCCTGCCTTTTTTTTATCTGCATGATTTTGATGCGAGTGCGTGTGCTTGCCTGGGTTCTGGGCTGACATGTTTGTGTGTAAGCCACTACTTTCCCACGTTGTGGAGTAGGGTCTCCCACAGGCCTCCCTCCATGTCTCTCTCTCTTTCTCTGCTCTGCTTTCACTCCTCTCGTTCTTATCCCTCTCTCCTCCTCCTCCTCTCTGCACCTGTACTCAGCGCTCCAGCCCCAGCTGCTTCCATCTCGGCTCAGCGCTGTTGGCTGGAGCCCATGTTGCACTTGGCATGTCCTCTGAGACCCTGGGGCCACACTTGACGTGCAAGGGCCAGGCGGGCCCCCGCCCAGGGAAGGCTCCCGTGGCCAGGAGGAGCTGAGAGCAGACGGATGAGAGGAGGGCTGTGGGCTGGAGGAAGCCCTGCTGGAATTCTGGAGTAAAACGCTGACTCATGGTTAAGTCTGCTGAGTAGGAGATTAAGAAAAGCGGGAAGAATGGGGGGATATTCAGAGAAATGACCAATGTTGAGTTATCTTATAAGACACCCTTCTAGTAAAGAGGCAGTATTTCTTGTGTTTTGGTTTCAAAAAAATGTCAAAATCTAATTGAGTTCAGGTTCCAAGTTTCCATTGATGTACCAATGGCTCTGAATGAAAGGATACCAGAGGATTTGGTTCTTATTGGATTGTCATGAAACTTGGAGCACACATTCCCGTCCTTATCTGAGTGAATTGTAGCTCTGGTGATACCCTCACCTTTGATTTAGTGCTATTATAAAGTCAAGTTTTTTTTCTTTATCCAATACTTTGTTCAATGGCCAAACTGTAAAGCATGTGACCACAGACATGTTAGATAATGTGTCTTGTTTGAAGAGTTAATTTCTTATTTTAATTGTTCAACTTTACACTAATCTTAAATCCAGCACAACCTTATCTTTTTGTCTCAAATAGGTAGGAAATCTTAAAAAGAGGTAAATAACTATTAAAATAAGATATATCACATCTCTCCTCCAAACTTTCATCAAATAAATGTTGTTTTAAGATGCAGTAACAAACTCAAGTTGCTTGATTCAAGAGTCACACAAAAACATCTGCATGCATTTTCTGCTTATATTTAGTATATTTCACGTACTTTGGGTCTGTGAAGTTACATTTTAAGTAATCACATCTTAAAACCAGCGTATTCTGCTTATTTTATGCTTACATTAAATATATTTAGCTTATTTTGGCTCTGTAAAAAGTTATAGTTGGTAGAGTGGTCGTCCCTGTACCCCAGGGTCACGGGTTTGATCCCCAACATTTAATCACAGTCATCAAAAACATTACCATATTTACAGGGAAGTGTTTGTAGTTTTCAAACATGTTGAAAATGCTGCTGTTGAATATGGCGTGAGTTTTCTTTATTTAATGATGTGCATGTGTGTTTAAAAAAAACAAAAAACTACAGAAGTGTCCAGTGCTTGGAGGTTTTTCTGTCCTCTTTGGTTTTTGAGCTTCTCAGATTTCCCAAATTCCAAATCAAGTATTAAATCTCACGGCTGCTGATGTGCCAAATAAGATGTTCTGGTACAGCTGAAAATTAACTGATATGTACACACTGAGAAAAGGGACTGCTGCATTTCTGTAAAGTTTGTTTAACTTAACTCCACTACATTTACTATTTACTGATGATCATTCACTCATTCAAAGCTCAATACTTTAACCCAAACATGAAAATATTGAATGCCAAACTCCAGTAAAGACACAATCACAAATCTCATGTGTTTACCACATGTGCTGACTGTATGTCCTTGTGAATATCAGTCCATACTGGCAGAGAAGGCAGAAGGCAGGGAGACGGATATTAAAAAGTTTGGATTCCCCTCCTCTCTTGTTAGCTTTCCCACTATTTCTCATTCCTTGTCTTTGGTCCGGCAGACATTCTCAGCCCCTCTCCCTCTGACCCAGGAGGGGGTATCACACACGCGGACTCGTAGACCTCTAAATCTGATGGGTGACAGCTCAGTCACGCTCTGTCAGGACCCAAAGAAAGAGAGGAAAATCTATGTTCGGGGCCAGAAGAAAGAGGAGAGGATATATATGTCCATGTGCTTTGTTTGCCATCCTTGAGCTGAGATTCAATAGCAAGGCATCAGTCAAGTGGTTGGCCAACGGGCTATTGTGTAGTAATTGACCCTGATGAAGTGGTGGGCCTTTAATTTGGGAACAGTGTAAACGGTGTGAATTGATAACTTGGCTCATAATGTCCGAGTCCCTCCCCTCCCTTGTTTTTCATTTATTTAGACATGCTCTGTTTTTTATAAAATAATAAGTTAGGATGTTTTATAATAAATGTTCCATTCTCCCTTCTGTTGTTTTGTTCATTCCAGGTACCATTACCCTGTTCCTAAGATCTTCTATGTGCAGCTGTCTGTGGGGAGTCATGAGTTTATTGGCGAGGGACGCACCCGCCAAGCAGCCAGACACAACGCTGCCATGAAGGCCCTGCAAGCCCTGCGCAATGAACCCATTCCCGAGCGGCCACCACAGGTAAACACACAAACAGGCATGTAGAAACAGTACCTGTAGTTGTCCAAAATGTGCTTGTTGCTTTCCCTCTGAGAATCACTGCTGCCATCTTCAGTACAGTTCCAACAGAGCGGTCATGTCCAGGGTCTGAAATGTGAAGTTAATTCACAAGTGCCTTAAACTTCCTGACAGACAGCAGGGGGCGACTCTTCTGGTTATATAAAAGTATGTAAGTGTCAAATAAACGGGAAAGCTGGGGGTGATTTAGGTGCAGCTATGTAATGACTGAAAGGTGCAGCTACGGTTGCTTAAAATTTCGACACTTTCACAGTGTTTTCATTTCATGAACGTTAATATGAACATTTTGGTTGCCTAAAAACATGTTATTCAAAGTTCAGTTGGACTTAGCTCGGCCCTCTCATGTCACTTTTTGTTGCAAAATGCCAACATGGCAAAGGCCATGAACACATTCATAATACACAGTCCATGATTGTACAAATTGCATTTTCCAGCTTGTCCGTTTTTGGCACTATTGCAAATGTGTTTTTGAATAATTTCATAAAAACAGTAACACAATTTATTACTTGGTTGCCCTCATTGCATACTAGCACTGGCAGCTGCAATTATCTTTTCATTAAAAACACTATGCAATGACAATAAATTATACAGCATTCATATTTTGTTATTCTTCGTGACTGCGAGGATGTCCAACACATTATTTTTCTCACACTGCTGAGCTGCTGCATCCATTTTCACCATCTGTCTGAAACGCTGTTTGAGCGTAGACCTACAGTCCTTACAGTTAAACGACCAAGAACAATTGACTCCACTTTGTGTGTCTTCCATTTACATCCTTTCTATTTACAGCTTCGATGAGTTTCTCAATAAAACCTGTCTCACATTTAAGAGGCTTTAAGAGGACAAATAATCATCTGTGCTTTCACCACAGATGATGACTCTCTGTTGAACCCCCTCCCACTTGAAAACTCTTGTCCTGATGAAAAGTCAAAGCATTTGTGGTGCTGATCTGCTGGTGATGTCCCCAGAGAGGCTTTATTATAAGTGTTACACAATGTTTTTTGCAGATACAAAGAGGAGTGCTTAACCACCTTTCATCAGATTGAATCCAAATCCTCATCAGCTCTAATTGCTCTAATGTATAGTTTAACCCTGGCAGTCCCAATAGATTAGTGTGATCCTGGTAAGAGTGTAATTTCTCTTTTTTCTTTTTCTTCCCACTCCCAATGTCACTGTACCTTTCCAGAGGTTCCCCTCAGGCATAACTGTTAACTGTTTTATCATCTCCCACCGGAAATCAAATTACCCCATATCCTCCTCACTGCTTGGCATCGCTGACGGTTATTCAAAACTCTTTGGCTCCTCTCACTCACCTGACTCGCTGTCTTGTGGCGTCGGCCTCCATAAATGTGCTCTTTGTTTGCTGCTGCTTCTGTGTCTTGCTTTACAAATTGAGGCGCATTGTGTCTACAGTACGCGTCTGTCATTTCGTCTCAGCGTGAGTGTGTGCCCTTCCATGTGTAAACGTGTGGACGCCCTCAGGCTAAAAATGTTCCTTTTAACCATGGGCTGTCAAGCCTTTATTTAGAGGAAGACTACAGGTAAATATCAGTCGCGCCCTAATTGTGTTGTGTTTTATACTTGGGTAGCAACAATATGTAACCCTAGAAAACACAAAAGAGTGCCTTCAACTTTACAGGGCTTCAGGCAATGAATATTATATAATAGAACTGAAGTCGTAAATCCTTGCCAGTTGGTTTAGAAGCTGATGACACAGTTAGAATAATGTGTGCTACTAAACAAGTGTGCCTTTTGTCTTGAAGAACATGTTGTTTACCTCACAATGAGCGGCTTGACTGGGTCTTGCTTTGTAGGAAAACATTATCATGATCAGTGCATGGTGTGAACAAATATTAAATTTATTAAGATCTGTGTGACCTTTTTGTAGTTTGGCCTTTTTTTAAAAAAAAAAAAAAAAATGCACCGTTGTACATTGGGGGTCCCCTTGTATCCCAAGAATCCTTTTCTCCAAATAGACTGTGAAGCATCATGTTCGCCCCCACAGTCACTGTTTATCCAAACAGCTCCAACAGCATGAGAGTTACTGTCTTAGAACAACTGATGAACCCAGTTGATCTTTACTGTACATGTTTATACTTTTTCCAGGACTCCCTGTCTCGTGGATCCATAATAAGAAGCAGTACCAAAGGCAGGTTTAGCCCTCTATTTGTCTTTGTCACAGGAAGGTCTCTGATCTGCTTGGTCATTCTGGTTTGCATGCTAATGCACACCCACAGACAGACGCAGCCCGGCGGCTTGTTAAAGCAGCCTTGAGGGGGGATTCACATTGTTAATCACACATATTGGGAATGCTTGAAACGGTGGTAGACGGATGTGTAAACATGAAAACATGCATATTTTTTTTTTTTACATTACATTAGAATTTAATGAAAACAGCTTGTGGAGGAAGAATGGATGAAGCCCCTGGATTGACTCACTCTCAGGCTTCTCCATGTGAAGTCCACCTCTAAGCCGTGCATCGGTACTGAGCATGTGCAACTCTCAACAGAGATGAGAACACATCATCAGCTCTAGAAAATACTGAGTTCAAAATGAGGGAGTTTTATACTGTTACTGTACTATATTTTTAATAAATTGTGATTGCATTTTAACAATTTATTAGATACATTTCTAAGAACATGGATGTCTCAGCACACACAGGCGTATGCTCACATCTCGCTAATTTGAAGTCTTTGTCGCCCAGTGCGGTAGGTGCTTGGTACCATGTGACCATTTCCTGTGAAATCCAAGAGATCCCACAGTATGAATCATGCATCGTATCAAGTCACACAAGGAGGCAGGAGAAGGGAGGAAGCCCAAAGGGAAAGACCACAGCCATTCAGACATAATCAGACAAAGAGCTGGACATGAGAAGATAAAGATCGAGACAGTACTCTGCATTCCCATAGACAATTGGCACCAAAAGGCCTCTTGTTGTATGGCTGATGATATGATCTCTATAGCGTGAATTACATTTCTTTGTTAGTAGAAAGGACCAATAGCAAGATTTCTATTCAGAGGTGAATACAGCCATCATTCTCTGAGATTTATTTTCTCTGATCCATGTTTAAACAATTTCAAATTAAAAATGACTGGAAGCTCAAACCACAGTCATCCCAGTCCAGAATTACTTCATAGAGTTAGTGGATTGAGTCTAATGTGCAACGTTGGATCTGTCTGGAATCAGTCTGCTGGTGCTTTCCCACTGATCTGAACTGTGTATTCCTTTTTCATTTCCGGTGGATCAGCTCCATGTTTCATGTCTGATGAAAAGACAAATTTGAGCTTTTGTTCTCTAGTTTCTTCTTATAGAAGACATTTGATGTTCACAAACAATAATTTGACTATTAAGAACAGGGAGTTAATATACACAAAAGCTATCCTTTTTAATGGACCAGTCCTTGAAGAGATCTTCCTGTGCAGACAGAGGACCACCAGTCGTGTCCTGGAATACTGACTTCTTAATCCCATATCAGATAAGGATCATAGCCAGAAAACAGACAAGCTTCTCGTTGCAGCAGCTTGGCCGACATCCACCCTGTATGTTTGTAGTGTAGTTCTTGGTTTGACATGCTCCAGCTTTGGGGTCATAATATAATTTTTCTTTGTTTTGTTTTGTTTTTTTGCAACAAAAAACACAGATCCTGTATTTTTATTAGAAAAATCCTCAACATTAATCACAATACTTTCTTTAAAGAACTCAGACATTTGCATCTGATCAGTAGGTTTGCTCCAACTCCCTAACAAAATATCTGCACATGAAGGAACATTTTAGCAGTACTCTGTTCATGACTGAACATGGTTTCATATCTGTGGCACTCTTGTGACATTTGTTATTGCTACTGGAAGAATGAGCCTTAGCCCAAAAGACTCACTTTAGGAATGCCCTGTTTAATGTGACAGTTCCCACAGACATGGTTTTCCCTGGCATTTAGCAGGTTGAACGGTGTCCACATTTATTTCTGATCAAAAACACTCTTGTGTAGGTCTTGCTCTAATTTGTTAGGAGACCATAGTGTTTTCAGCTTTGGATTTTCTTTTGAGTCCACTGTATCAGTGATGCTAGTTATGAGCCAGGTCAACCAAAAAAATGGTTTAGCTACAAGTTAACAACTTAAAAATAAAAGCTTTCCAAGTGGAATTCAGAATTCTGTACATATTGAGTGAACAATCAACGTTGCATCACTTAAACTGGTGTTATAAAACAACAGACCATTTAGAAACCTATAACCTAAAAGTGACACTAACGAGCAACACGTAGTATAACTTATTATAACTTGATAGTTTCTGATATATTTCTTTTCTTTCAGAGTCCAGAGGAAAAAGGGGAGACTGAGGAAGGCACTGATGCTAGCAAGTCAGAGATCAGCCTGGTCTACGAAATTGCCCTGAAGAGGAACTTATCCGTCAACTTCGAGGTAAGGAAAAACATGACGAATATGTTCATGTGATTGCACTACTATGATGATATGACCACACACAATGTAGGAGTCGTCATGATGTACAGTATTACAAAAATGAAATGATTCACAAGAAACTGGTGAATCATGCTGATTTTACAAACCCCAGTGATAAGGAGAACACCACTGCATCAGTTGCGTGTTCACCCAGTTTTGCTTAATTTTCCCATCAGTGAGGTTACTTATCTTGAAGAGAGTAAGGCTCGTAGCTCATCACCTTGTGCAATTTCTTATGATGTTAACTGTTTCTGGACTGAAGTAGGACATGTATGTATGAATTTTGGTGACATGGTCTCGTTTTTGGAGGTGACTCAGCTGATAAGGTGCTGATCACTGTGGGTCAGCCTTGTGTACAAAATTAGACGGGCTTATAGTTTTCAGTCAGCCATTTTCTAAACATATAATGGTCCTCTTTAAATAATAAATAATAATTAATAATGCATGCAAAGTGTTGATAGAATGTTGACATGTATATGAGCCTTCCAGTGAGTCTCTGTTTCAACGAAAACAGACTTTACTAAAGTTTCCAAAAGTTATATTATACCTGTGTTTAATATTCACACCATAGACATGTTTTTTTTATGGCTTCAGTGCTACCTTGTGCATTATTTTACTTACTTACTGCATGTAATTCATTGTGACATGTGAACACTTGGATTTGGACTGGATTTCAAAATACACTTTGTGGGCTTGGACAGTACCCGCCACACATCAAAACCATAGTACATTAGTTAAGATGAACCCAGTGAGGGTATGAAGGTATGAGGAGATTAAATAAGTTGAGCATGAAGCCTGCTATTATATTATTAAAAAAAAACATCTGTCACATTAACTTTTGCTTCCAGATGCTAAAATGCCTTTTTTGTCTACATTATTCAAGACAGAGTCGTGTTCCTTGATTTGCTCTGTTTGCTTTGGGTCCCGCAAAGTTTAGAGAATTACAGTATGACTGAATCTGATCGGTCTAAATTAAATTTGAAAAGTGTGTGTTCCCTTTATGTAGACAGTACGCTCTGGTTGTTTGACCCATTTTGGTTCCCAACCACTGGATGTTGTTGAGGTGCAGAGAGATCTGATGAGAATCATTGAGTCAGTACTGAGCTGTTGTCATTAAAATATGAGTCAGCAGGCATTAGGCATACAATTGCTGTAATTTTAAAAAAAAGTGTTTCCAGCTGGAGATCTACAGACTAAACTAACTGAAATTCAGCACTTAACCAACAGTACTGCTTATAATGATTTCAATTATTTGTCACACATGGTCCACTGACTGTGACTGAGCTGTATTACCTGAAAGGAAGGAAGAATCAGTCAGTCAATCAATAAGTCAATCGATCAATCACTGTCATCTGCTAAGCCAATACATGCAACGCTTGACAGCACCTCATCTTTTTTGATAAAAACATGACTATTCTTTGCTCTTTTATACAGGAAATAGGACCCTTATAATGTGTAGAGTTCTTAAACCTTTAAAAAGGCTGGCCGTCATTAATACTGTGGAGATGAACAGCTGCAGGGAATTCTGTGGTGTGTGATGTTGATGTTGAGATCCCAGCGCTTTGTGGGATTTTTCTTTTCACGTCAGTGTGTTCTTAGTCAATTTAATACCCAGCGTGTAGTGACCATTGGAGGAAATGAATCTTAAGCTACCTCAGCCAGAACATATTCTTATTCACAAGCTGCTTCTGAGAAAAGCTTTTTACAGCAGGGGGTTGATCAAGTGCTTTTCCACTGCTTCTCTAACCATTAGAGCCACTGTCCCCAACTTTTCTAAATCCACGAACAAGCCAAGCGTGTCCTCACATGACCTGCAGGGTCTGTTCTCTTTGGCTTTCACCGTATCTCAGCTGACTCATCCAGTATTCACTCCCTGATCAGCCCTTTCGTCTTCTACTGCACTCTGCAAGGTGCCAAAAACAAGGGAGGCTCAGTTTACTCTGTGTGCCCCCTCCCTTCCTCCACACAATCCCTGCCTTCCACCTCTCTTACCATCACTCCCAAAAATCACACAGAGGGTGGCTGCCTGTTGACTGGAGGGATAGGCAGATGGGGGTGAGAGGAAATGGAGAGGCAGGGATAGATGGAAGGGAGGGAGACTCTTCTCACCCTGTTGACTTTGCTTGTTATTAAGAGTTTACAAAACATTGGAAAAATGATCCTGAAAGTTGTCCAGTCCTCCCTTTCACACACCCCTTCTACTCCCGTCTTTGTTCAAAATGCATTGGCTCGTCAGAGCATGACATGGCTGTCCTTCCTGGAATTACTATTAATAATTTCAGCCAGCTAAATCTGGATTGATGTGATTCATTATCTGTCATGTCTTTGCCGCTTCCATTCACAGTCCATCCAAATTGAAAGCTGACAGCGATGTTTTTTTTAAAGGAGACCACAGCCACATTCCTCTGTACAGTCTCTGTTCTGCAGACTGTCAGTCTGAGGAGCAGTAAATCAGTAACTACTCTCCACTTTGTCTTCTCTTTTTTTTTTACCATCCATCCATATCTCCATCAACAGCTGTTTGCCTAAGTTGTGATTTATGTGGCTGCAGTGACGGCAGTGTCTAGCTTAGGTTGTTAGCCCTTTTCTGTGCTGGAAATGCATGACTCAATGAAAAAAGACACAACAGACTGTTTTGTTTCCAAAAGTGTTGTCTTTTCATTTTCTTCACGCTCAAAAATGTGTTAGTTGATTAGTTTTGTTCTCCATTTCTACATATCGGTCATGGTGCGTTTGCGTTCCTGTCCCATGTCAGACTAAACTGTCCGACGGCCAGGCTACTTCGATGCAATTATCCTCTCCCTCTCCTGGCATAGCATACCTTTTTCTCCCCCTCATATCCCTGATGGCTCTCCAGCAGGTTCACTTTCATCCTCAATCAGCATGTTGCATGCATGTGCTGTGGCTGGAGACCAAGTGTGAATTACACACGTCTCTGTGGTTCTTTTTTTTTTTTCGTCCACTGGATCCATTACATTATAGCTCATTAGACAACGTTTGGCCTGATCTACTATCCTGCCATGTCACATCCCCTTTTCCGTGTTGTCTTTAATACGCTGAGAAGAAATGGTACAATCCTGCACCCCCCGTCCAACTCACATAGTCCATGCACACAGTTACACACTCATGCATCCACAAACGGTCATCTCGCATGTGAACGCCTTTCATAGCGGCCATGTTTTCGCATCATCTCATCCCTGCCCTCACTGGGGCATGAAATTACCCGTGAGTCACAGCTAACTAATGTCTGTTCCCATCCCTCTGCAACGATGAGGGTCGCCGCCACCCCGAGAGCCAGTTGGCTCATTTAATCCCCCCGTCAGGCAATATCAAACAGATGTCAGCATCAAAGAGGAACCAATCTATAAATCACAGCTTGTGTGTTGGATTGGAGGCTCCCTTTCCAAGGAGGACACAAGAGAAGAGGGTCCGGGCCAAGAACCACCCATCTTACAAGAAGCAGTTTCCCTCAGGGCTTGTCCATCCACAACTCATCACAAAAGAGCCTTTCTTCCCTCTACCAGTCCTCACCATTGTCCTACCCTGCTCCCATAGCCTCCTCTTCCAGAGTACCTGAGGTCTCGCATGCATAGATCCTCAGACTGCTCGGGGTATTAATGTCTCTATGAGAAGCCGAAGAGAAGGCCTCCCATGTAAGAGAAAAGAAGAGATGAAGCGACAAGAAGAAAAGGGGATAGAAAAAAATCAACATTGAATTACAAAGTGTTTCCTGTGTACAACCTGATCCTTGTGATTAGGCGGTAGACGGGTGTGTTTGTGTGTTTGTTTGCGCGTGTGTGTGTGTGGTTGTGTGTGTGTAAATGAATGGAAGTGCTGAAATCCCATCGGTGTGGCGCAGATCCCGTGACGTCTGCCAGGAGGCTGACTGCAGTTCGTCTGCCACCATCCCGGCCCAGGTGTAACGTGTGCACACATACACACACTGTCTCATGCTCTTTGTTGACTGTACCATATACGTATAGGCCTGTTAGTCACAGCATGTGTCTACTTTTGACAGCACAAGTTCTGTTTTATCAGTGTAATGCTTGTCCATCACTTTTTCTGCCGTACTCTAAAAGTGTTTTGGATAATAATCCCTCGCTATATTGCGCTTTGACTCTTTTCAGCCTCACTCTGTTGCAGATTTTATATGCAAGCATATCCAACTGTATATTGCAGATTTTTAGCGGATTTCTGCAAATACAGGATGCTACTGGCTGAGAAGCTATCCAATCAAAGCATGCTGTCAGGCATATAAAATTTGCATACCATGCAGTTGAACAGGTCAACATTAAAGCGCAAGCAGCTATCGACTGCATTCATGTTGCAATAAAAGCACTATCTCACTGTGCACATTATTTACGATGCGTAAATGCATCTGACCAACATCGTTGCGAGGTGGTCTGGCCCAACGCATAATCCGTCTTAAATAACAGCATGCTGGGAACAGGCTGCAGACGGGCATAGTGTGGGGCAGCTGGAGTAAATATTGACTCATCATCAGTCTTTTCCTTCACTCATGGTTTGCATGTGTGCGTCCCAGATTATCATCTACACACATGCATAAAGTCACAAATAAGCTTCATCAGTATCTCTGCTGAATTTCACTGCTATTTCACATCAGTGTGATCCATCAAGTGCAGCACGTGGCATCTAATCCTGTGTTTTTAACTCAGGTGATTGCGACTACACACTGAAATTTCTCCTCTTTCTCCTCTCGCAATAAGGACAGCCCCAGCGTGAAGCCTATTTAAATGAATTTGCATATGTATTTATGGGTGTGGTGAGGGAGGAGTCCGCGACGCCGACATGTGCGCTCAATTCCACGCTGATTGGGATGTATCAAGGGAAGCTGCATGGATTCAGGTGTTCACACTGTTTAATACATCATTAATACATTTTTGACGGTGTACGCCGATTTCTGGATCACAGCATTCACCAGCTCTCAGAACGCCACGCACGTATTGATTCATGAGGCCCCAGGCCTTCTTGACTATTTGATTGAAGAAACAATAGGTCACTAAATGTGAAGGTGCAATTGGTGTCATAAGATATTAACAAAACAGCACCAGAGTCTCTCTCCCTGCTGGTCCATAACCAAACACGAATTACATCTCCATTCTGTCAGTGACAAGTGACATAATCTTGGCTGACCAGGGCCTGTGATGTGCAGTGTCATCGTCGGCGGCAGCGACTGATTCAACGGAAAAAGTAAAGAAATTGGATGTCTCCAGTCGCATTAAATGTTGTACCGTACAAGAAGCTGCCATGTTACATTTCCTCTTTCTAGTGATGAGCAAGACCAGAGCAGATCCCCTGGGTGGGAGTGAGTTCGGCTGTTCGCTTGGACAGTTAGTGCTCCAAGGCTGCCCTGCAGCACACATCCTCAGTCAGTATAGTTAAACTCTTCGTGCAGGAATGCTGACAGAATAGCAGGTACATCGACAGCAAACACGAGGCTCATGTCAGCCCTGTTAACACGGAGCAGGAAGAATTAGGATGAGGAATTAATAAAGTCAAAATACATTTCACAGAGCAAATAAATTAAACACTTCATGCACATTATACATTTCTGTGGTAATAAGTTTTTTTTTGATGTTATGGGCATAATTTTAAATATTTCTTGCCCATTGTATCCATTTCTGAACAGTTTGGTTTTCATGTGTTGGGCTTGTGTTGTCATTTTAGTTCTGTTAATGGAACAAAGCACAAGTTTGTCTGGACATGGTTATATATTTTATATATATATATATATATATATATATATATATATATATATATATATATATGTATAGTGTAGAAGCAGGGCTATGCACACATTATCCTTTGTTCTCTTCCAGGTCTGGTATTGGTCCGTGTTGATGTGTGAAATATTTGAAGAATGCTCGAGGTTCTGCTTATCATTTTAATCTATTTTATCGGTCACTGGGTTCAAAGTGTTTCTAGATTGCACCTGATTGCTACAATTTGTGCTGTCTGCACCACATATTGAGCTCAAATAAAGGAGAGCAGGAGGCAGGGGAGCATTTACACACAGCAGCCACACCTAGAGGGAGAGAGTCAGCGAGTAATGACACGAAAAGGCATCCACATTAGCTGAACAAGTGCCGCCAGACTCTGGAAGTGTGTGAAACCCAATTCTTCCTCCAGTGTGTTTTCCTAAATAAGTTTGGGGAGAACCCCACCTGCGACATACGCACACAGATACACACTCTCGGACTTCACAGGAAGTAGATGTGATTGCAGAAGCATGACCTAACGCCAGCCGGTGTTTGTTTAAGGTCTCCCAGGTGACCAAAGGCTACAGGAAGGAAACTGAGCCCTCATCACTAGAGACATCATCTAGGAGCATGTTCCTCTCTCTCTGTGTGTGTGTGTGTTGTATATGAATAACACTCGCATATGGGTGGGTTACACTGTGACCATCGAGAACAGATGTTTTGGACCACCTGGTGTAGCTGCTAGCAGAGTGCGCTGTGCACACTCCCTCACACATATCATCCATGACAAAAGCCCTCACATTCATTCTCTGTCTGTCTCTTGTACTTAAATCCTAAATCAGTTTTCCATAATTGCAACAAACCTGGTACAAAACACATTAAAAAGTTTCATCTAAAAGCTTTCCCCCTGCAGGTTTTGAAAGAGAGCGGCCCCCCGCACATGAAAAGCTTCCTGACCCGCGTCAGTGTGGGGGAGTTCTCTGCTGAGGGCGAGGGCAACAGCAAGAAGCTGTCCAAGAAGCGAGCTGCTCTGTCCATCCTGCAGGACCTGAAAAAGCTGCCCTTCATCCCTATTGTGGAGAAACCCAAGACGCACTACAAGAAACGTACCAAGACCATCCTCAAGGTACTGCAGCTGGGCTGGGCCATGAGAAGCTGGGGCCTTGCTGTCCAGACATGCTGTGGTTTCATGCTGTCAATTCAAACTGTGCAGAACATTTTTTTATGGCATTTGCGATTTTTTTTTCAAGGTCCTTTAAAGTGTCAGTCACAAAAATGTTTTAGCACTGCAGAATTATTTGTTGTAAAATGGATGAAAGTTGACATCTGACATTCTGTTTCCTGTGTTAGTCTACATGTCACCATGTCTTTTGCATCTATCCGTTGCCGATTAGTGTGCTCTAATTTCCATTAACTCATGCACAATACATTTGTATGTTACATAAGAATACACATACACACCACCTGAACTATCAGTTAAGCTCTGTAGACTGCAGATGATTGTGATAATGATGACTGGAATTGATCACTGTGTCTCCTCCGTTCCTCCCAGACGGGACCAGATTATGGCCAGGGCATGAACCCGATCAGCCGTCTGGCTCAGATCCAGCAGGCCAAGAAGGAGAAGGAGCCAGAATACTTGCTGCTTTCTGAAAGGGGGATGCCTCGACGTCGGGAGTTCATTATGCAGGTAAACAAGTGGTTTGTTTCATCCATTCATCATCTACCGCTTATCCTCATAGGGTCGCGGGGGGGCTGGAGCCTATCCCAGCTATCTTAGGGCGGAAGGTGGGGTGCACCCTGGACAAGTCTCCACCTCATCGCAGGGCACACAGAGACAGAGAACCACTCACATTCACACCTACGGTTAATTTAAATTAGCCAATTAACCTAATCCCCATGCATGTTTTTGGATGGTGGGAGGAAGCCGGAGTACCCGGAGAGAACCCATGCGGGGAGAACCTGCAAACTCCACACAGAAAGGGCCCGGGATTCGAGCCCGTTACCTTCTTGCTGTGAGTGCTAACCACTACACCACCGTGCCGCCCGGCTGCTGTTGGCCTGACTGAGGTTGTTTCATATTGTTGTTGTTTTAGTCTGACTCTGTGTCATCCCCTTGGACACTTTCTCAGCATACAATTTCATTTGTATTAACTGTTGTTATATGGAGTGTCTATGTGTATGTCAGACTGGCAACTGAAAAACTCCCCAGTGATGGATAAGTCACAGGATAGGTTTATGAGTCAGGTGTACACTGACTATCTGTCAGAGGGGAAATGTAGGTCAGTGGCAGGACAAAAATAGACCTCAGTCAGGCCAACAGCAGCCAACAGCAGTATTATATAACCTCTTTACACTACTCTTGGGACTATGATCTGGTCCCTGCTTCCATTTCTTATGTCCTGAGAAAAAATGTGACCAGTCCACTCTTTTCCTTTATATGTTGTCTGTCTCGTTGTCTGTCTCAGATTGTCTGTATCGTCTGAGCTCATAAACATGTATTATGAGTATGAAAAATGTTGTGATAAAATGCAATAAAGGCCAGGCAAAACATATTTTAGCTCAAACTGTCTCTGGTCCATTTTGCACATTAGATGATTTATAATTGAATATGAAACTCTCTTCTGCACAGTGCTTGTGTCTTCTGATCCTCTTTGTACTTCCCCTCACTCCCTCTTTCTCCACTCTTTTCATGCTCCGCTCTCACCCTCCCTGTTCCCTCTTGAAAGGTTCTGTTTGATGTTTATCATTTTTACAGCATGCAAGGCTCAGAATGGATGAACATCCATCTTTACAGCTTAGTTCTCCTCAGTGGAGCGGTCAACTGTGTTACAATGCTATGTTCTTAATTAAGAAAGCACACAGGCCTGCCTGAAACAGTATTACAGAAGTATATTAGAAAGTGGTTTGTGTAGCAAGGAGGCAGACAGTAGGCTACTTATTAACAGAATAAAATCCCATGCTTTTGCTTTAGCAAAGACCTTTAACCCCTAAGTTAGTTCCAGGTGATTGGCTGTTTATCACTAACCCAGTGAACAGAGCAATGACTCTCATCAGACACCACAGTTTCCTCATTATTTACTTATTGCTTATGCATATTACTTATTGCTTATACTATTTGAGTCCATGCTTAAAATGAACACCATTCATTATGAATACCTGATCGGTAGCAAATTGTGGATTTGGCACTGATTCATCATTGCTCTTTGCCAAATATCTGACATTACCTATTTATCTCCGTGCCTTTAGAGACTTGCAGGTGAAAGCCACCTTATTACATTGTTTCTCTGACTACACTCAGAAGCATAGTAATAAAGAAGAAAAATTCTGATCACACATGGTCACTTAAAAAATCCAGACTTTTAATTTGACTAATTTAATGGGCTGCTCCCAGGCTTACTATGAACCAGTGAAACGAAGGCGCTCACAGTAATCACATTGTGCTGTTTACAACTCCACTGCACATGTTGTTGAATCTGTCAGGATCACAAGATTATTCACAAACTGCTTTACAATGTTTGCTGGTCGAGAACGAGATTGCAAAAAGGGAAAGTCATTTGCTGTGTTTTGATTATCAGTGGCGATGCAAAGAGTTAGATTTGGTTGGGAAATGCCGAGTTGAGGGACTAATGAATACTCTTTTTAATGTATGAGAATAAACAACTAGCCTAGTCTCAATGTCTTTTAAACTATGCACAACATTTTAACTGCAGACCTCTTTGTCTCACTCTTCCTATTCGTCTTACTTTGTCTGTCTCTCTCAGTCAAACTCTCGCTCTTTGTCTCTCGTTTCCGTAATCCTCTTCTTTCATAAGAAGAACAGAGCTCCTCTTAGCATCAGGCAGTAATTCAGCCTCCAACCTATTCTCCATGCCTCTTTGATACACACATTAGGCCCTGCGAGTGTGTGTGTGTGTTCCTTTTGTGCAGTCCACTCACTCTTCTAAAATTTCCACATTGTTTCTTTTGGTAAGCAGTAGCGCTCAAATGAGCCTCTGTTTTCGCTCGTTACAGAAAAAAAGGATGGACATTTTTGAGAGGGTCATCTTTTTAGAATTTGATAAAAGAGAGATTGTGTTTATTTTAGCCAATTTGTAATTTATTGAGGCTTTCCCCCCTCGTTGTATGTTGTGTCCCACTTGATGTGTTCAGACGAGCACTTAGTGAACATGTCAGACCACTTTGAGTAAGTGCACTGAGGCCTGGCTGTTCACAGGCTTTGGCTCCCAGAATGTTATTTGTACAGTGTAATTGTCTGTTTGCATAACATAACAACGTCTGATATTCTCTTGGAAATCTCTCTGCTTACATTCTGTGCAGACAGATTTAATGTTGGGATCACTGAAAAACAAACAGTACAATCGCAGCATTTTGTGTGATGTAAATCGCATGGCCTGACTGTGCCGGTGTGAGCTGAGCAGAGTGTTGCGGCTTGAAAATGAATGAACGACTTTCAAGATCATTTTTAGTGAATCGTTTAGTAATTCATTAACTGCAGCCTTTTCAATTGAGAATCTGAAATATTGGTATTATGGGTGCTTTTATCTTGTGTATGTGCCTGTGTTTGCAGGTGAAGGTCAATAATGAGGTTGCCACGGGAACAGGACCTAACAAGAAGGTGGCCAAGCGAAATGCAGCCGAGGCGATGCTCCTGCAGCTGGGATACAAGGCGTCCACAGTCCCTCAGAGCCCCACCGAGGTAAAAACAGTCTGGTAGACTCTATCATGCCAGCGTGATAAACATGATAAAACAATTGTAACCTATTAAACAGAAACTTTACATCATTACAGTATGGGTAGTATATGCCAGCTTGGTTGCTACTGACGTATCAAAGCACAAACAATGAGACAACAGCTGCAACTGTCACTGATGCCTGAAACAGTTCGGGGAGATGGAGTTTTTTTGCACACTTTTTAATGACATTCAATAGCTGCGATTTTCCTTTGCAAGGATTTCAAGGCAAGGATTTGCGATCACAGACAATTTGTAATCATTTATTGGCAGCTGAAACTGTATATCTGTATGCTGAAAGATTACATAAATAAGTTCTCTGCACTCTGTTTTATATTTTGTTATCTCCTCTGTACAACACTGTGCAGAATTCAAGAAATCTTGACACTCAGTCGATGCTGAGATTTATCACGAGTCCCAGCGCAGCTGACATGCTCGACCTATTATGTAACCTGCTCAGCTCCCCTGAACCGAATGTGTTTTGCAAGCAACCATTGATCACCATCATCTTTATTCACCTCGTTGGTTTTCAAGCTCAAGGGTGCAGATTAAGATAGAGATGATGTTACGTAACCAGGCTCTCTGTAAATATTCAGCATTCCCCAGACAGCTCATTAGTTAGATATGTGCTGCTGCATATATCTTATTCAGACAGCCACACCATATAGCCAAAGGATGACACTTGCTCTTATCAGAATGTCTGTGAAGTCGACTCGTTTTCTCCAGAGAAATCACACCTCATGCAGTTTGCAGTCAATATTCCTCTTTGCTCTAATCCTCATACGAAACAGCTGAGCTCTGACATTATATTTTTCAGTTTGGTTCTTTCATGTAGTTACGTGTCTCACACATTTCTAAAGCTTCAGCACATCAGTCACTGAAAGTGTTAAACTCTCTGTCTGCACTCTGAACATGCTCCAGTTGCATTTGTTGACTAGGAAATGTCAAATGTTGCACACAAGGTATTGAATTTCTCTTTGCATCATTGCGTGTTTTATGTGTTAGCCTTAGAAACTACTATGTTTTGAGGTTTACGGTTTCAGATAAACAAGAGGTCTCACCGTTTAATTTAATTCCTGGCATGAAGTGAGGCCTTTCTGGTTACACTCAAGGCAGAGTATTTAGACAGAATAGAGTTAGTGGCAGATACATGGCAGTGCATTGTGCCTGACAACTCTGAAAACATCTCCAAGAATTAGTTGGACGGCCTACTTCTCATTAGATCCTCAGACAACCCTGAGCTCTATGGAATGATTACGCAGTGTTTGCCAAGCTGTTTTAGCATAGGTTGTCTCTCTTTAGATCTCTCTCTTTCTGTCTCTCTGTCCTCCATTGCCTCCCCCTTTTTGGGAGCTCTGTTGCATTCCCACCGTGGGATTGTGGGTGAAAGTGTGGGGAGGCATTTGTTTACAGCCATGTCATCTCTTCAGCTGTCACACACATCAGCAATGATTTGCTTTTCTGTTTCACACACGTGTGTTTGTGGCTGTGTGTGTTTGTGCAGGCAGATGCACATACCACAGCAGAAGTAGCACTCTGAATAGCAACCTTTTTCAGTTACTAAACACTGACAACCCCCTAATTAAGTTGCTGGCCTAGACAGACTAGGCTCCTTAAGCATCCCCTCTTGTGAGCGCTCATCCCTTTGAGGCCTGAACAGTAGGAAGGAACTCGTCTGACATGCGTGAAGAAGCTGTCTGTTCAAGAATCTACATCTCTCTTACCTCCCCCTTCTCTCCTCCTTCTCTCCACATCACTACAGATGGACAACAAAGGCTGGAATGGACAAAAGGCGTCATTTACCGAAGCGACGGGTAACAGTGAGTATCCTCACGTCTCTGTGTGTCTCTGTCCATTTCCTTCTCCTCCTCCTCTCAGGCTCTCCATAGCTCCCTCCATCCCGCAGGTGGTTTTAGCCGCCGAGACGGCCCGGCGTTTAATCTCTGTGACTGGTCAATGGGCTTCTGACTGTCAGCTTAATCAGCCGTGCGTCCTCGTGGGGAGCCTGCGAATTCAGGCTCATTCACGCAGGCTTACAGGGCCGGCACACTGGGGCCCTCCAGGGAGTCCCCCCACTGCCTTCCTGTGCAGGAAAAAAACTAGCCTTTCACTCAGGATTAACACACAGCACAGTGCAGCACAGATGCACGCACACATACAAAGACACAAAACAGTGAAGCAGGATATATGATGATATGATATGAAGATATACGCCCACCCAACACTGTATTAGGTACACCTGTTCATCTGGTTGTTAACACACATAGCTAATCAACCAATCACAGTGCCACAACTCAATGTATTCAGGCATGTACACATGGTCAAGACAACTTGCTTAAGTTCAACCTGAGCATCAGAATGGAGAAGAAAGGGGATTTAAGTGACTTTGAATGTGGCATGGTTGTATTTCAGTAACTAATGATCTACTGGGATTTTCACTACAACCATCTCCAGGGTTCACAGAGAATGGTCCACAAAAGAGGAAATATCCAATGAGCGACAACTGTGTGGATGAAAATGCCTTGTTGATGTGAGAGGATCATGGGAGAATGTGCAGATGGATATGATAGAAAGACAACAAGAACTCAAATAACCACTGGTTACAACCAAGGAATGCAGAGTATTATCTGTGAACGCCCAAAACGTTGAACCTTGATGAAGATGGCTACAACAGCAGAAGCAACTCTCCTGTCAGCTAAGAACAGGAATTTGAGGCATCAGTTCACAAAGGATCACCACAACTGGACAATAGAAGATAGAAAAATGTAGCCTGGTCCGACCAGTCTCCATTTCAGCTGAACATTCAGATGGTAGGGTCAGAGTGTGGAGTAAACACCATGAAAGTATGGATCCATCCTGTCTTGTATCAACAATTCAGCCTGGTGGTGGTGTAATGGTGGGGGATATTTTCTTGGCTCACTTTGGGCCCCTTAGTACCAACTGAGCATGGTTTAAACGTTGCAGCCTACCTGAGTATTGTTGCTGACCATGTCCATCCCTTTTTGACCAGAGTGGGCCATCTTCTGATGGCTACTTCCTGCAGGATAATGCTCCATGTCACAAAGCTCAGATCATCTCAAACTGGTTTCTTCAACATGACAATGAGTTCACTGGACTCCAGTGGCCTCCACAGTCACCAGATCTCAATCCAATCGATCCTTTGGATGTGGTGGAACAGAGATTCTCATCAGAGATGAGCAGCCAACAAATCTGCAGCAGCTGAGTGATGCTATCATGTCAATATGGAGCAAAATCTGTGAGGAATGTTTCCAACACCTTGTTGAAAGTACGACACCAAGAATTAAGGCAATTCTGAAGGCAAAAGGAAGTCCAACCTTTTACTAGCAAGGTGTACCTAGTAAAGTGGCCAGTGGATGAGTAAGTAAGTAGGCTTTTTTTATATAGCACCAACAGCGTTTACAAAGTGCTTAACAGAGCACATGAAACAAACAGCACAAAAAATAGTCAACATATAAAACAAGAATAAAACCAAGAGACCAAGAAATGAACGTTCAAAACATTTTCACAGCATGAGTGTTCATCCCTCAATTACCGCTCTGTCTCTTCCACCTACCAGCTGTAGAAAAATAAGATAAAGACCTCATGATAAAGCACTGGAATTTAGTGGTTAGATTGCCAGGGAATATTGATCCTCTGTCAGCTCCATCCTGAGGTTGACATTTTGTGCTTGTAGTGATGGATTACCATGAAATGAATTTGTACAGATATTTTTATTCTCCTCAGGATGAACTCTGAAAACCCTGGTTATCCCATGATATTTCATATAGCGGCATCATATGGTCAAAATTAGTGTTTACGTTTGCAATTATGTTATAGGCCTACCTGCTGATTACCAACATGTTAACATTGTTACTGTTAGCATTTTATCATGTTGTTCATAGCGTCAAAGCTGTGCCTGAGTATACAGCCTCATGGAGCGGCTAGCACGACTACGAACTTTCTTCCAGACCCATTTTATAGCTGACAAATACTGTTATGGTATATAACATATAACCCTCCTCCTTTGCTGCAGTAAGCTGACAGTAATCTGTTTTTTTTAGCTGTACGTAAACATGCGGCTTAGTCTGTGTTCATCAGTCTCTGTCAAAGATGAAACTAGATATGAAACAAATGCAGAGACATAGGAAGGACTGCCTCCTTAGTCATCAATAATCCTCCATTTATGGACTGTAACTGTACACAAATATGAAAAAGATAGATGGCAGGATTTATGTATACATTTATACATGGGAATATGATGGTTTTAAGGGACATTTCATTTATGGGGGGTTGGAAACAGCTGGTGTCTATCAGCTGTAGCTGGCTGTCTTGTCTGAAAACAATGAAAAAGCATTTCGCTCACCAAAGTCAAACTCTATTTCAAGATTTCACGTTGTATTTTCAGCTATATTCTTTGTCTCCAGTGTCTGACACCAATATTATTTTTCCATTTATTTTACATGGCGTGACAGAAAAGTAAGCAAATATTTATTACAGGCGCAACATATTATGCCAGGAATTCACAGTCATGGTGTTGCTCAAGCAGATCAATGTGCATTGTTATATCTGAGCTTGATTTGTTGGTGATGCCCTATCTTGATCAAAGGACATACTGCAAGCAATTATACTGTAGATGCAAGCAAAGTAAATGTCAGCATCTTGAGCAAACGAGCAGTTTAGGGGTCAAATGAATAATGTGTGAGATTCTGAGCAGCAGAGTGGAAAACAAACAGATACCCTTATTAGATTTGAATGTGCTGTCATCACTTGGGTCTAATGGGGGCTTTTGGCAGCTCTGACGTGGAGTAACCAGCTGCAGTCTTCATGTTGAAAAGTACAAAGTGAATTCGTAAGACTTTTCTCGTGTTTGTCCATTGCTGGTCCACACTTTATACACAATCCAGATGAGAACTGAGCCCCTGCCACAACTTTTATAACACGTACAGTATGTGTGATTTAGTTCAATTCTCTTAAAGATATATCATCTAAATTATGTTTATAGATAAATGGTTGTACTCTCTTCGATAAATTGTTTTGGTGGTTGTGGTTTCTATGGTAGCCCATGCTCCAGGCATTGCCCAATACCTCCAGGGCAGAGCTCCATGGGAAACAGTCTTCCTTATTTGGTGATTATTCCTGTTGTTGGATTGAAGCGTTTCTGTGGTCCCATACCATTCTCGCTCATAGTTTATCTCACACTCTGCATGAGGCATAACTATTTGCTAATTATCTCTTTAAAGTTGCCCAAACTGCGCACACTCACACAACACTAACGACTGAATAATGTTTATTGCATAAACACCATTTACAACTCAGTCAGAGATACAGCTGGTCTCAGTTTTCTGCGTGTCTGAGATTGCTGAATGGAAGATGTTTCTGGTTTGTCCTGTTTTGATTGACTATGCAGTTTATTGAATAGAAGTTTCCAGAATTGCAGCTTACTCACTCAGTAAAAATAGGCTCTGGCACGAGAATGATGCTTTTATTTGTGCTTCAGTGTTTTTTAACAAAAACAGGGAAGTTAATTTTTTTGTCAGCTCTTGACAAACTTTACAAGTTCTTAAATTATGGGAGCTGTTTCACAGCTAAGTTCATTTTCACTATTCAGTTCCATTTAACAAGGATTTTAAAGTTGTGCTTTTTCAAGTGGTTTAGCTTCTCACCTTGCTGCAGTGGTGTGAAGTGTACTCTGGGGTGTGTCAGCTCCTTGTGACATCACTGTTGGGTGTGGTTACAGATTCAGCAGAGCAAACCCAGGCCACGCCCTTCAACGGTGCTGGCAGTAGGTGCAAGAGGCTTGGAGAGGGCAAGAAACACTTCTTTTAGCTTGTATTAATGTTAATGTTTTAACACCTGAGGTTAGTCGGGGTAACAGCAAGAGGGTTTTCATAATACGGGTCAGTTCAGAATGACTCATGTGTCAAACTGCATGCAGCAAACGCACCTTTAGCAGCTAGTCTGTCAGACATAAAACCGAGGAAGAGCAACTCATGGATCTGTTTCACTGATGTATCAAAAGAGCTGGATATTATTTATCTTATGCTCTTTATAAAAGAGATGTCTAACATGTTACATTAATTGAATGGGTGCAATCATGAGGTCTGGCATCTACTTGTCCTCTGTGTTTTTGTTTTTGTAATGCTTCCCTTGTTTAGTCAGTTGTTTTGGTTTGGTCTCATTTTTTATGCATTTTCGAGCTGAATGACTTATTTCTAAGAAACACAAGATTTAAAGGGGTGCGATTCTTTGTGGAAAGACTCAGTTTTCTGTCCATTGAATCAACTAGAGGATTAGTCGTTATGCAATTTATATCTGACAGCAAAAACTACAATCAAGATTCATGTACATAATGCAGCAGACGATGTATTTGAAATAAATATGGGCAATAAATAAAGTAACAAATATTTAGCATTATAATGGTGTGGTATGTTAACGGACAGAAATGGGTTAATTGCATCATAGTGGTTGGTTGACTCGGGATAATTGTTCTATCCACACCTGCACAGCTGTCACTTACCAGCTATACTCAGCATAAAGTACATGGAAGAAAGTTGGTGAAGGTGTCAAGGCCATCGCTCTGTCCTTCTTGCTCTTCCACATAAAACACACACATACATACACACCTCAGGCTCCCTGTTTGTGTGTATTGGAGTGTGCGCTTGTGTCCTTTGCCTTTTGTGATGTGTGGGATGCAGCGCTACAACAAACAGCTTCACTTAGAGACAGGAAGGGAGTGTAAAAAAAGAATGAAAAAGAAGTAAGAAGAGAGTGATTTTTCTCCCTTCTATTCCCATGGGTATTGCAGCAGGGCTTTTCACTCGAGTTGCCACATTTCATTTCCTGCTGTGTGTGTGTCTGTGAGTGTGTGTGTGTGCGCGTGCGTGTGCGAACTATGCGAAGGTCTTGCTCCACCGTGGTGATTTATAGCGGCGGGCTCTGGCCCTATCTGTTTTCGATCAGTCTCATGCTTGGCTCTGGCTTCCCTCCAGCGCTCCCCTGGCCCACCGGACGCCGAGTCTGGGTGGGACCCCTCCAAAACTGCCTGGAACCAGCACCACAAACACTCTCTCCCTCTTTCATTCCCCCACATCTCAGCCTCTCACTGTACATCTCCTCTTTCTCTAACTTCATGTACACAATTTCACAATCTCTACCCAGCATCCTCACGCACAAACACACTCCACAACTGACTCTCTGTCTCTTCCTTTGTCTCTCTCTTGCGCTGTCTTGCTCTCACGCTCTTGGTTGCCATCTGACACCAGCTTCAAGCACTCAATCACATGCAAACATGCAAACATCCTCGCAGGCACGCCCACGCACACTTAGGCAGACAATCACACACACTCACATGGATTACATTCACTGCCCCTTCCCAGCCCCCTACCCCGCCCCCAACACAATAATCTTTGTCCACAGCTGATGTCATGTTGGCTAACAACTTTCATTTTTTGTGATGCATTCAGAATGTGCAGGCCTGTGAGTTTCACTTGCGTAAATTCTAATTAAAGTTGTCATCATGATTGGGAGGGGGGGAAAAATCCTAACAGTTGTGTCATTGCTGGCATGGGGCAGTTTGTTGTAGTATGAGTAATAAGTCCTGGATTTCATTGCTGTTTCCTTTAGCTTTTCTGCTCCTCTGGAAAAGAATGCAAACTTCATTGTTCATAATGGGAAATACTGTCTGCAGGGTCTCAGAAACCTTAGACAAGAGTAAGCTACATGTGTGCAAAAACTCTGTCTTTGCATGTGTGTGCGATGGTAATGGTAACTCAAACAGGAAGTGGCCTGTCAGTCATGCGCTCACTCCAGCGCTTTCTCCCAGCTGTTGGCCCGTACGCACACACAAACAAGCACAGACACACACACAGCTGGTCTTCCTGTCTCTGGTGACCTTGGCGGGCTTTGGAGGCTCCGCATGGTTTTCACATCCACTCATCCCCACCTCCTCCTCCATCTGTACTGGCTCCCAGCTCATCCTTCTCTTTTATCCTTCCTCTCCCTTCACATCTCTTCTTCTTATTTCACAACTCATATTCCTGACTTTCGCTTTCATCACAGCCACAAAGTGCTTGTGTTTCCTACTTCCACCTGTCACGACCATTTCTGGACAGTGATGTCAGAGTGCAAAGGAGCCAACATAAACGAATGAGGTTTAACCAAATGGTCTGAATCGGAACATAGTCTTGGAGCGCTGTTGCTCAGCTGGCTTGAACCGCAGCATATGTGGATCGAGCTGCGTCCTGTCAAAGAAAAGCTGGGCTGAGGTGCCTCTGCCACTCAGATGCAAATCGCCCGGGACGTTTCCTCAAGCCACTGAAGTATTCTCAGAAGAACTTAGATCTGAGGCCGAACAGACATCCGAGTTCTGTTTGGGACCATGTTTGAAGAGCCGTTGTAAGTGAAGCGGGATGCCGGTTAGCTGACAGCGCTATTTCCCATCAGTGATGACGTCAGCTGCTCTGTTGATATTGGTTGATGTTTGTGTCTGTGTGTTTGTGTTTGAGAGTGAGAAAGAAAGAGGCTGTGTGTGTTTCCCAGCACACACTTTGATAGTGTGCGGAACTGCCAAACCACATGAAACTGTCACCTACGTTTGGTGATGGAATGTCAGTCTGGGAGCCAGCACACACGCTTCCACACACACATTAAATGGACATGGTTACACGCGCACACACACACACACACACACACACACACACACACACACTCACACACACACACACTTATTGTCTGGTAGTGAATGACAGAGGAATGTGTGTGTAAATCATTTCAGCAGTTAATAATGAGAGCCATAATATCCCCTTTTTCTCTGTCCCCCATTCTGTTCCTTTCTGCTCCTTTAACAACCACATCTGTACTTTAATACAACATCTGTCTCTATCTTCTGTCTGCCCATCCATTCTCTCTCATTACTTATGTCCACCCTTATTTTGTTCCTCTATTCTCTCCATCTCTCCCCATCATCTCAATCTCCATCATGCCTCCCTCCAGCCCAGAAAGGTCTGCTCCACCTCAGCCCCGACGTTTACCAGGAGATGGAGGCCAGCAGGAAGCAAGGGGGCAGCGCTCCGAGTCCCGGCGGCAACAGCGGCGGCTCTGTAAACTACATGACATCCAAAGACATGGGGCCCTGCTCTGCCCCACTGCCCCCAGGACACCCTCCATACTACAGCGGCTCAGGCTCCTCACCCAGCCCGACCGCTACCATGGCCAGGGAGCTGCTGCTTAACGGCCAGTCACCCACAGCCGACGCCTCCCTGTCCATGAAAGGGAAGAACTCTGCCCTGCCCTGCGGCGTCTCGGTGCAGCCTGCACAGCAACTGGACTACCTGGCTCGCATCCAGGGCTTCCAGGTGAGATGCCAAATATTGCAATAAGATATATTTATTTAATTTATTAGCTTTTTTTTAAACTGTAAATTATGCAGCTAGTCAACATCTGTTTTAGCTCATACGATAGTTTTCTCTCTCAGAGTTTTAATTTGCATATATTGAGGTGAAAGGTCAAGGGATAAAAATGTATATATGGTTATATAATAAAATTTGATCCTTCAAATCCCTGTATCAATACAGTGTTGGCATGCAAAACATTGTAAAACTATCCTGTGCAGATTTTTCCCCCTCATCTCTAATATATTCAGAACTTCTCTTTTGGAGCTGTTTCTTCTGGGTGAAAGCCCCACCAAGGAAGTCTCCATGCTGATAGACATGCAATTGTTTCCAATTTCACATTTACTCCACTTGTGGAATGTAGGCTTCATTTCAAGTGCCGTGAATTATGTCATAAAAGACATCATTTTAACTTGGTAAAAGTCACCCTGTGGTACAGTGGTACAGTATGCACACATGCTGACGTGACAGCACAGATGTTTGGATGACTGTGGAAAAATATGACCCCCCCACATTCTCACACACATATTCCTGCCCTGATTCTTCTCCCAGTGGGTCACTACTGTAAATATGAATGTGGTCAACCTGTGTGTTTGTAAAGCGTACAGCAGATAGAGGTGACTTGAGGTGGAGGAGAGTTTCCAAGAGGAAGAGTAATGAAAGCGGTGCTCCTACAGGACAAGTGGACTATTAGAGTGTAGTTCTGCTCAGTAACACACTATCCGTTTCCTGTTTCTCACTGTGGACATTATTGGCAGGCTATGGATTTAGAGCTGGAACTAAACCTCACAGGTGCTTCTGTCATTACCAGACTGGACACACACACACACACACACACACACTCGCTGCTGGCATTCTGTGTGCGTAAAAGAGAGACAGCCCGGTGTCTGTTTTAATCAGTGCCGGCCGATCTGCGGTGCATACCACACCACTGATACCAGCGCCTGTTCATTTAAGCTGCAGATGCTTTTTATCAGTTTGAGCGAAAACATTTTATCTTAACCTGCTGAGGGTTCCTTTGAAAGGCCTTTGTTATTGCTCTGAGCCTTCCTGTGTGTGTGTAACCTGAGAGAGTTCTGCTGCCTGGCCAAGCCCAAATACACTTGTACATGTGCGTACGCGCACACACACACGCACACACACACACACACACACACACACACACACACACACACACACACAGCAGGTTCTGTTTAGTGGAAATGGAAGATTTGGGAGAAGCCTGTGTGTGAAGTTTAAGTCCTTGTCATTCTCATACAGAACAAACTATAGCCCAATTTGCATGAGTGTGTCTGTTGTCTGTACATCTTTACCTGCACTGAGCAAAGTAAAAACACACACATGCATCAGTGTGTTTCCATGTGCATGTGTGTGTGTTTGTTAAGCAAGGAATTCAAGCTGTAATTGAGACATGCAGACAATATGTGTTCTATTGAGGGGATGTTTCATATCATGTGGGTTTGTAATGAGAACCTCTGGTTGCCTACAAAGCCATGTTAGGTCGTCTCTTTATGGCTTATGTATTCTTATGTGCTATTGTGGGATAAACCGCCACAGAATTTTTTTTTATGTTTTTGCCAAAAAAATGCACTTGCCTGCTTCAGCACAACTAATGTGCTGCTTTGTGTTGAGGCAGCTTTCTCTCGACCAGCGAGCGCTCAGATACTCAGTTTTTTGTAATTTGATAATAATCTCCTTGTCTGATTAGCAACTTTGTTTTTGTAATGTAATTATGTTATCCAAGTGAGCGGATTACAGTGACCGCCCAACATTGGATTAAAGCAACTAAGAAAGCACTGAGGACATTCTCATAGTGTCTGTTTCATCCATCCAGCTCCACAGACAAAGGCCTGGGCCTACCTGCTAAGCCCTTCTTTTGATTTGATTGGAAAATAGCCTCTGGTGGAAGCTCTGACTGGATAAGCAACAGTGTGTTGTACTCACGCCAGCTTGGAGCAAGGATGCCGGCACTCACTCCAGTGTGTGTGTGTGTGTGTGTGTGTGAGTGAGTGAGTGTGTGTGTTCCTATTAATTTGGCTGGCGTGTTGTTGGCACAGCGGGTATGTGCGCTGGAACTAGGGCAGAAACAAAGAAGCAGGAGGTAATAGACAACACATGGACCAAGGATGAAGTACTGAGTAAGAGCCACGTAACAGATTCTCCCTCTCTCTCTTTGTCCCTGTGTTTCTGTCTTTGCTCTCTCTATAGTTATTGACGTGATGGTTATAATTGTATCCTCTGCTCTTTTTTGGTCCTACTTGCTTCAACAAATGTAGGTTATTTTGTTTTTCTTTTTCCACTGCAGATAGTGCCCCTCGGTGTAGGTGGTTTCTTAGCTGATCATCATAGTGATGCCACGTGAAACTGCTGTGACATCATCTCCACGGCCAGCATCATCTTCCCGAGTCCTTTCATCGGTCACCAAACAGAAGATTATCTGCACTTTTTCAATTGGCTGATCTAAGTCCCACACCCCATAGTTACTGTTGCTAGGTCAGACAAGAGCTTCGTTCATTACTGACGGTTGCTTGGCTGTTTAAAATGGGTTTTAATGGGTTTTGCAGGATGCTCTATGTCACGCCAGTGACATCTCTGCCTGACCAAACACTGATCTGCCGTGTTTTAACTCCAGTTACTGCCAACTTTTGCACATGGAAACCCAAACAGTTTACCAGAGCCGCACTGCTCTATGCAGAGGAAATCTGGCATAATTTCTCTCTTTATTTATTTTATTTATTTATATCTCCACCGTTACAGCTGTCCATTTTACTCTTCCAACACATTACTTAGCAGAGTCATCACAAACTGCCGTCACTTCACATTACCAACTGCATTTGAAGCATGACCGATTTTTATCTAGAGGATCAATCATTGATGGAAATCGAATGATTTTTTTCCCTCATCTTCAGTGGAGCAGAGATACACTCTAGGAGTAAGACAAACTTACTGCTTCTGAGCAGATTTATTCTCTGTCATGTCTTTTAGAATGAACTTTATTTCCAATAACCTGCTTAAGACTGCAGTGTTTATTAGAGCGCCTCTCTCTGTTTATCCATGTCTCAGAATGTGGACTGGCAGAGGAGTTATTTAGTGGTTGAGCTGGTTAAAAAAGAAGAGGGGAGTGAAAGGGGCAGAGGAAGGAAGTGTAGATGAAAGCGTGTGTGTGTGTGTGTGTGTGTGTGTGTGTGTGTGTGTTGGGGGGGTCATCACATGCAGCTTGTATTTGTGGATGAATGGAAGTGATTCCTCAGATATGAGACAGTGGTGGACATGAGTGCAACCAGGTATAATTCTATGTATTTGGTTGTTTTTTTCTTTTTTTTTCTTTTTAACGGATAAAGGTAATCTTGGTTTATCTTTGGTTCAGAAAAGTACAAAGGAAGTAAATTGTGTGTGTGCATGTGCAACATGTTCTTTATCACATTTATGTTATGAAATGTGTCCTCTCAAAGCAGTGCTATGATATTGGATGTGATACAATGACTGTGGGTAATACAAATGCAGAGCCCACCGTTGTGGTTGTGTGAGATTTTTTACGAACATTTGGTATTACGTAGAGTAATCGGAATAGAGTATTGTAATATATTGAATTGTAACCTCTGTGTCGTGTTGTGTCTCTTAGAATACAAAACCGTCACCGTAATTTTAAAACCAGACTGTAATGTACCATTTGCTGAAGAGTGGTCACTGTGGCTGTAAGTAACAGCGTCATTGAGACAGCAAGCTGACGCAGCAGTGTAACTAAAGCAATATTTACGGTAGGATGTCTCAAGACCAGTCGATCTGACAATAACATTGCATGTCATGACCATTTGGTTATACTGTATATACTGTAGATTAGATGCACCTTGTAAAACCAAAGCTGCGTAAGTACAATGTGACACAAAACAGAAAGCAAGCCTCTCATTATTTTTGCTGAACTTAACACAGTAAGCCATATTTCTAAGTAACTGGCATGCACAGTAAACATAGCACCTTTTTCGGCATGAATTGCAAATTAAACCAGTCTCCAGAGGTTTTGTTGTGCAAATGGAAAATATGACAGACCCACTTTGTGTATTGTAATAGATATTTTAATCATTTAGTTAGTGTTATTTGAGTGTATGTGCAGAGTTGGATCTCTCCGATCATTAGTGCAGGATCACTCTAACGTGCGACATTAATGGTCCACTGTGAAATCACATGGGTCAGATCGCAGTGACACAGGATATTGCACTGTAGAAGATATTGTTAATATCCTCTTGCATATGGCGACCAAAGAGCATGCTCAACTATGATATTCAGGCTGTGTCTGGAAGACTGGAATGGTATCTACTGTATCTATCAGTCCTGTCCACCTGCTAAATCCAGACACAATAACACCACAGAGATAGCGATCAGCTGAGTTACGTTATCTAGCCAGGATGGGCTTAACTCTGGAGATGGATTTAGATAGAAGGGAGGGACCTGTACGCTTTGCTGCTCTGGAATCAGAACTTCCATGTTGGAAATCCCATGTTAATGAAAACACTATCCTTGGCGGGTGGCTGGTGTTGATATCCATTCAGCACAGTTCCCAGGATTTCTCACACGCTCACGTTGTTTGCTCTCCTCTTTTTCCGCTTCCTTCTTTGGCTGTGTAGAAAAACCACTTCAAATGGTGCCGACAACACCTTGTACCCTGCCTGGCACTCTCTACCCTCTCTCTTTTTTCCTCCTGCTTTCCAGATCTCCATCGCTGAGTCTCTCATCTCTCTGTATCAACATCAAACGCCTGATCTGGTATAAACGTTCAAAGACTAGCAGTTTGTTTCCAACCTCCTTGTCATCGTCTCATTCCTCTATTCTCTGTTTACTCTGGGATTTGCGTTAGAAAATGCATTTTGGGATGGCTGATCCTAGAATGTTTGATTTCTGCGGCAGGGTGATGGCTTCCAGCTGCGCTCCGCCGCATATTTGTGTGAAGAGCAATCTTCGAAAACAAGTTTTGTCTGTGGTATAAATCAGACCATTAATGCTGTGCTGGCTCAGCGCGCAGTCTCTCTGCTTGCATGGTGGCCCTCTGTGTGCATGTTGGTGCGTGTGTCTGTGTGTGTTTGGCAAAATTGAGTGATGATGTTTTTCTACCACAATCAAGACAATTTGCAAACCTTTAAATCAAATACCCTCAAGTGCGAGCACAGCATATTGAAAATTTGAATATGCAGCGCATTTTTAACACTTGCTTTTGTTCTGTATTTTGATAGTGTTGTGTCATCCATCCAGCCATCCATTTTATACCTCTTATCCTCATAGGGTCGCAGGGAGGCTGGAGCCTATCCCAGCTGTCTTAGGGTGAAAGGCAGGGTACACCCTGGACAAGTCTCCAGTTCATCAGAGGACACATAGAGACAGACAACCACTCACACCTACGGACAATTTAAATTAGCCTATTAACCTAATAGATGTCTAGTGTTTGCCTTCAACCTCATGCCATTAGTTCATCAGTGAAAGGTATATTAACAGCACTGTTCAAACACTTGACCCTTGATGTTCAGACTGAAGTGGCTTGGCTTGGACCTCGAAACGCTTCTCATCAACAATGACAGTGTTCCCCAGCTGAGAGAGCTTGTTTGTTCCAGTAAAGTCAAAGTTATTTCCGTGCTCTCTGATTCTCCACAGCCTGCACTCGGCTTAGTCTGGAATCCAGCTCTTAGTCCTGCAGTGCTTGTGTTCTGTGGCTTTAACTGGAGTAACATGACAACATACCTAATAAGTGTTTGTTTTTGCAGTTACCTTGACAGTATTGTGTAACGCAATCCTAATAATATGGACTTGTGCATGTATGTCCATTGTGTATTTGTGTTTTCTACCTCATATCTATTTGGGTTCCTTTTTTGCGGGTGTGCGCATGCATTTTTGGGCACTTAACATAAAGTGGGGCATGGTTGAATATGTCCTGTGACTGTGATTGCATATTAGTTTGGGCATGTTTGCGTTTTTTGGAGGAGCGTTTGAAGAGGAGCCATCCGGCTTTAGAAGCCAGATGTCAGAGGTCGTTCCATGTTAGTGCCGCCGATCAATCGCAGGCCTTGCATAACTCTCCTGCTTCTTTGTCTCTAAAGGAAGTGGATTAGAGGCCGTTTTCTGAGTTGTGACTGGGATGATTAGTTAGGCCTGTTTAGAATGCATGCACTCACAGATGCATACAAACACGCACTCAAAACAGACAGCCTGAATGGGAGAATAGACAGTTTGTTTTTAAGATGCTCGTTATTTCAGTTTCCGCCAAATCATCACAAATGAGATGATGCCATGACATTCTTTGATGCTGGCACGTTAGGCAACTTTCTTTCCTGCCTGCAGGTCAGGAAAATCCCTCTAACTACTTCATCAACAAGCCACCAAGAAAGTAAGACGTCCAGGTGGCGTTTGGGGATCTGCCAAATCTGCCGTTTTAAGCAGATTTTGGATGGTGGCTAGAGCAAGTCATGTTTATTTATATAGTCAAAAATCACATACAGTGTGTCAAAGGGCATTAGAGGTTTACAACATCATGTAGCAGAGACCGAACTGGAAGATCTCTAAGAGGATGAGGAAAAGAAAAGCACATAAAGAAATCGACTAAAGTAATAGTCGACAGCCATGCTAGGGGCTCTGTGTGCAAGGCAGTGCTTTGAGCTGAATACTAACAAGCTCACAGTGACAGTGCTAACGCGTTGATATTTATCAGGTATAATATTAAAAACTTAAGGGAACACCAAAGTGATTACATTTCTTCCAGTGGAGAACATGACACCACATTTATGGTAGTCCATTCTGCTGAGAGCCACAGGTGTCAGCCTCATGGTGGCGCTGGAGGAAAAGTGAAGGGATCAGCAAGCTCATTAGGATACTTAGCCTGGGAACTATGAATGCGTCTATCAGATGCTATGGTGATTCTTACAGTAGCTGTTGAGATACTCAGTGTTGTCAACAGTAAATAGGTGTTTAATTTTTCTCCACTCATTTTAGTCACTTATGTTGTATATGTTACATGTCTAGTTATTCACTTATTGTATATATGATGCTATAGTTTTTCTCTACAGCAGTGATCATTAACCAGTGTTAGGGATCCTATAGGTTAGATGGTTTGTTTTCTCTAGACATTTAACACTGACACCAATACTTAAAAGTACACATCATACATTTTTTTTTAAAGTTTTATTTGTTTATTAATCGTCACCACAACCAACCAAAATAGAAATTCCATTGTTATTTTGTTACACAAGCTGTGTTGTGAAGGACCTCCTGATCTTTGGCCCATCATGGTCAGTGATACTCACATGCAAGTGGTAGTTTCCATCAACTGAATATACACGTCTGTGTGCGTATGCACTCGCAGACAATGGGCAGGTTGGAAATTATTAGAAATTTGATATGTCCAGGCATATATCTTTTTACAATGAGAGACTGAGAGCCGTCTGTTTCCTCCAGCACCATCAAAGGGCCTCACCCTCGGCTGGAGGCCTGACAGCAATAGATGAACTGAGCACAGTGCCCGCTGATCAGACAGCATGATTACACCATAGATCACCAGCTCCCAACCACTAGCCTCATACTGCCTAAATGAACCAGCGCACCGGACGAAACACACACACACTCACAGGTTGAAGAAGATTGTGGAAGTATGTTTGTATAGCATTCATTCATTTTCAAACTTCTGAAATGGGATTTTATTCCCAAACAATTATACGCTTACCCTTAAAAAGTCCCCCTCCTCTGTTCTTTTCATTCCTCTCTCTCTTTCTCTCTCGCTCCTTAATGTTGAAGTCTGGAGAATTTATTGTAGATTAACTTGTCAGAGACGGCTTTTTCCACGGCTCACTTTACTACATTCATCATTCATACACATAACAGATAGCATTCCACAATTTATCACTATGGGCCCATCTCCTCACCAGCAGGTGTGTCTGTGTGTCTCTCTGTTTATGTGTGTACTGACATGCATGTGTGTGCGTGCACATGCACGCACACACATGCATGTCAGTATGTGTGTGTCTTCTTCTCACATACTGTACATAACATCACGTTTGCATATATCTCTGCACGCACAGGTCCATATCTCTGTGTGTTTGTGTTATGTTATGATGGGTCTGTGTCTTAATAGGCAGAAGTCCATGTGTCTGGCTGGCTGGAGAGCACACACACACACACACACACACTTTTCCACATTTGTTCATAACTCATTCAAGAGAGACACACAACTTGCTCTGGAAGCTTTCAGTCACAGACCATATACAGCCACTTGTATGCGTGTGCACATACATAAGTCCAGAGTTCCTAGCCAATGAATTGTGAGCTCGGAGAGTGAGGGACGTTTATATGTACAAAGGAAAATACATACTTATGTCTTTTTTAAAAGAAAGTAATAACTCAACAGCCAACAACAAAGAGACTACCACATTATAATTCAATATATACTGACCTTAAATTGTTTTCAACATTTTTTTCTATAATACAGGCATGTAGTGGGAGTTATACATATGTCTACTGAAGTATGTAAAATTTATGCAACATGATTATGGTATTCATTGTTTATTTTGGCTACAAAAAGACACTCATCATCTCATCATGTGCCTTTCACACGTGGGGAGTTTGAAGTGTGGCCCACAGTGTTATGTTCATAGCTGTATATTTGCATACCTGCCAGCCAGCTTCTTCTATTGGCTCGTTTAAGTGTAAAACCATTTTGAATCTGCAGTGTCTCTCTCGTTCTTACTGTCCTTTGTGTCCGTGCATCAGTCAGATATGTCTCTTCTTTCAATTCTTATAGTTATTTAAATGGACACTGTGTAATTTTTTCTCCCATCTAGTGGTTAAATTTGACTTTACATGCATTGCAACATGGTTGGAACTACGGTAAGTGGAATGGGTCAACTCCCGGGCGGCCACTATCACCGCGGATCCCCAGCCCCCGGCCCGGAGCTCCAGTCATTTTATGGCCCTTTTACGCTTTTTTGGCAATGAGGATTCGGCGCGGCATAAGCGTGGTCTTGTATTATGAAGTGCAGTGCAGGTTTTAGTTTAATGCCGGATAAGTAAAACCGGCGTCTCCACCTTGCTTCTCTGTGAAAAGTGAATCGCAAAACGCGGAAATGCATTTTGTCCTATGGGTACTAGCAGGTAGTGCTTTATGTCCCTCTCGGCAGTTCGTAGTTTTTGATAGACCGGAAAGACATGGAAGCCTCCGTATGAGCGACCCGCTCTATGTAAAGACAGATAACTGATTCTTTGCCCAGGTGGATAAGTCAGATTGTTGTTATTTTACACCAATGAGGATCTATTTATGAATGAAGACGTTGATTTGAGGTAATAAAATACTTAAAAAATTACATGGTGTCCTTTTAAGCCATTTATTAAGACGCGTGCAGCTGTCCTGGGCATAAGTAGGCCAGGCAAACACATTTACTCACACTTAGACATATACATACAAATACACACACGGACAGAGTACACGCCAGTGAGAAGTAGGGCAGACAAGCAGGGGATATTACCAAGGCCCTTGGATCTCAGGAGCAGACTGTCCCAGAGGAGCATCATGTCATAATAGTACTGATTGCACAGCATTTAGGAATGCCTGCAGAGTTAACCTCTCAATGATGAGGGGTCACCAGTGATGTCATCACTGCCCCCCTTCAGATGCCCCCACCCCCTTACACCCCCAGTCAAACGTACACACCCTAACATTCATTCATTCCCCTCCATTGCCATCTCTGTATGGTGTGGGGTAATTGCCCACAAATGCTCTGTGGTGGCAATTAGACATGCAAGATTTACTCTCTAGCCAACCACTTCCAAAAATATAAGTCTGCGTCCCACTGAAAACCTCAGATGATTCACTTCTCTTGTCTTTTGTGCTTTGATTGATCTTTTCCTGTATTTACTTTTATGGTAATTCAGTTTGCCTATCTTTGCTCTCTCTTCCAGGTGCAGTACAGCGATGCACAGAGTGGTAAGGATTTTGTCACCTATCTGACCCTCTCCCCTGTGCAAATGACTTTCCACGGCACCGGGAGCACCCTCCAAGCCAGCCATGACCAGGTGTGTTATGCATGTGAAGGGAGGATGAGTCACACCTGTTGAATGCTGAAAATTATATATATATATGCACACACACACACGCACCTTGATTTGATATCAAATCAAGATTGATATTAAAAAGTTAGATAACAATGAATGATTTGAAGCTACATTTAGCATTAGCTGGTCATGGTCTTACCAAACTGAAATTTTGGAAGAATTTAATTTAAAATAAACTAATATTTTGTAATTATAGATGATGGTGCACAAGTTGGTTATATGGAAAATATTCAGTTATTTAGAGAAATAACTATAAATGAAAACAATTAAATGATCGTCACATATAGATTAAAATAATCAATAAATCATGTTTTGTTGCACTTAACTGCTCAGCAGTTGCCAGCTATACTAACATGTTTATGACACTTCAATAATGGCAAACAATCAGCCGGGCTCTATTCTTTAAGTTGTGCTGCTCCTGATTCAGTGAAGTGTAACGTGGTGAATGTGGGTGATGTTGTAAGGAGACTTTGGCAGGGGTCTCATCCTCTAATTATCAGGGAAACCTCTGTGTTATTATTAATCACCAGAGCATCACAACCACCTGTGATAATTACCACTGATTGCATTTCTCCTTGGCAAGCCTCTGTTCTACACACATAGCCGCAAGTTCTCTAAGATTTTCAAGTAATCCCCATCCTGAGTTAAAGTTGTGGCGTACCCCTCTTTCTCTCTCCCTCCCTCTCTAGTTTTCTCGCTCACTCTCTCTCACATACTCCCTGTAATCAGAAGGAGACTCTTTGTCTTGTGTTGCCCAAGCAGAAAACCAGTTGCTTACATTCTATCACCTAAACATAGGACGCCCCTTTATTCAGCAGTCTTCAAAGCTTTAATAAAGCGCCGGCCCGGCCCTGAATGGGACAGCTGACAGGGGGCTGTGCCGCCACCACTAACTGAGAGCCAAGCCAATATAGGCCAGGCAGGTCTGCGTCCTCGGGACCTGTTGTTGCCAGGAGCACTGGGGCATGACCGACTGTTAGAGAAGCCCTTTCTTTCTCTCTTCTCAGTACAGTGAGGAGTTCAACCACAAAGGGAGCACCTAACAATAAGGGGTCACCCTCAGCAGCCCCCAAACCCCAACATTTGTTGAACAAAGTAGGCATGAAGGCGTCACACATTTGACGGCCTCGACGTTGCGTGGATGCTGGCGGCTGTGAGGATGGGCTTGTTGTTGACTTACTAATGAGGCCAGTAGTTACCTGGATGTCGATGGAATAGATTCCCCAGCGTGATGGAGAAATTGATCTGTTAGGTCTGATCCAATTAATATGTAAGTGGAGATCTATGTGTGTCTAACATGTTGGCTTTGGCATCCATTCACACAAACACACATCTTGCACTTCAATCTTTGTATTTAGACATTGTGAATCTAATGAGATCTTTCCTGCAGCTTTGCCTCTATTGCTGTACATCCACACACAGTAATGTGAGGGAATGTAGTGGGAACTTCCTGTTGTTATCCACTCTTTCCTAGAGCTCTACGTCAGGAGGACCACAGCAAACAACTCTTTGAGTGCCATTGACGTATTTATACGTTATTTGAAATATGACACTTGAGTGCCATTGATGTGTATATATACGTCAAAGTGTTTTTTGGCAGCGGGTCACAGATCACGGACTCCTGCAGCCTGTGAGTAATATTGAGGCTTCTGGGATTTGTAATCGGAGCATAAAGAGACAGTAAACCACGCAGAGATGAGCAGGAGGTGGAGACAATTGTAATTAGAGAGCAAAACAAATAGAATCTGGACAAAAAGTGGTGATTTTGGTGGGAGTGGGCTCTACTCTACCTCTGATAAAACAAGAATGGAACAAGGTAAAAACAAACGAGCTATTCTGTGTTTTAGAGACATAGTACAAAATATTCTGTGGGTCTAAAAATATGAGTCAAAATGGGCAAAAAACACTGACACAAGGCGCTTTCTGTTTTATAAAACGGCTGGCACTCAATGAGTCACAATCAACAGCCAAAATAAATCCTCTCCACACCTCTCTGCCCATGAGATGTGGTTTTGTGTTTATTTGGTAAGACAAGCAAGTCTTTACCAAACAGGAGTTTTTCTTTATTTTTGCATCAAAAAGACAATAATAACATGTTGGGCTGTAAATAAAACGTGTTTCAGCTGTTGATTATCATCCTTAATTAGCCTCCATGTGAAAAGAACATACATGGTGCTGAAACATCTTACTTTTTGTTACAGATTAAAGAGAATATGTGATCTGACCAGTCAATCAGTTAACTGTTGAACAGCAACAATGATAAGCATGTTTACACTAAATAATGCTTGACGGTAAACTCAAAGAGCATGTGTTCCTCTCACCCCTGAGTCCTTCCCTCTCTTTCTCTACCCAGGATGTGTTGCATAAGCTATTTATTAATCCATTTATTAAATTTGTGTGGGGATGCCACTAGCCTAATGGTTAAGGCACAGGCCTCATAATCACAACATCCACAGTTTGACTCCCTGTCTTGTTGCATCTCATACCCCTCCATATTTTTGTTTCTAATAAGTAGATAACAGCCAAAAACTATGTATTAAATGGGATTGTATGATTAGAAATTAATAAATGGCTTGTCTGTAGCATTGTATAATCAAAAGCAATCAACTATGTAAAATTAAAAGTCACTATAACATCACAAATTAAACACTTTCAGGGACAAACACACACACACACAAACTGAGCTGACAGTCCTTTTATATACTGTATGCTCCAGGTTGGTGTTGGAGTTCGGTCATAAATGGAGATGTGTATCTTTGACATACTGGACCCGTTGAAGGTACAGAGTTGGTGATCTGAGAGTAAAATCTTTGGACTGAACGTTAATGATGGAGAGCAGGGGTGTTGTCTGTGTCATTTTTACAACAGTCTGCTCTTTATCAACAAGTGCAAACTCACACAGAAGCATCCGCACAACACACACCGCAGTGTTTTTGGTGCCATAATCCTTGGCCTTGTGTAGACATTCCTGGAGGGCCTGTATGTGTGAGAGATATACAGCTGAATGCTCTTTCTGACCTTATGTGCCATCTACTCTGTGCCATCTGCCCAACACATGTGAGCCCCTACGCTGGCTGAAACACGCCTGGAGCCAGAGATGTTTGTCAACATGTTCTCCATTTTGGTTGGAAATTATTCTTGCTGATAGTTTCAGCTTCAAGTTACATTTTTAGTTTTAAACCAAATATGAGAAGGAAAAAATACGGTGTTGACAGCTTTTTCACTAAACCAGAGCACTGTGAAAACTGTGTTTGACCCTGCTTTTTGCATGGGTTATGTTTTATGTTGTCTGTTCTTATATTCAGCTCCTGATTTATTTTTAGGTGAGGTATTTGAAACTCTGTCAAACGTAAAGCCAGGAGTTGCTTCATTTCCACAAACTTCCCCTCAAACTCTCTCAAGGTCACTTTTGCTCAAAATCTGCACTCAATTGATTCCTACCAGTTACAAGGACAAATTAAAACCCATGGCAATGGGATATATTTAGACTTTTTTCGACAGCACTAGATGCTTTATAGACAGGCTGATTTCTGTGTTTGTTCTGCAGAGCTGAAGTAACTCTCTGGCAGTCCCTCTGTGGCGGCAGTGGGACACCAGGGGGGCCAAGGCCCACTGAGCTGTGTGTGAGGTGTCGCTGGTCCAACATGAGCGGCCCGCAATCGAAGATGACAGGGTGACTGTTGTCTGCCACCAGACTCTGTGTGTTTGTGTGTATTTGTGTGTGTGCAGTAGCTTTGCGTGCAGTAATGTCCTCAGCTGAGCCGTCCCGGGTCCCTGGGGCCCTGTCTCCCTGATTGTCAGCTGTGGCTGCTTGGCTTTTCTGCAGCAAGAGCACATTTGGCTGATTTGATGTGACACGTTGAACACAGTTTATCAGGATTACAATGTGTTTCAGACATGTTTTCAGGTAATGAGGCCTACCTCTTTTTTCTGGATTTATTTCTTGTGAATTGCACCAGGCCTGCCAGGTCTCCTTTGTGTGCTTGAAAATGATGCATTTCCTCTCTTCTCTTTGTAGTGTGTCCTCTAGCCAAGCAAAGCTCATGTTTTCCATAGCCTGTCTGTGAACAGACTTAATTCACTAAGATAGTCCTGTGATTCCCCTTGTGACCAGGGCTGACATTACCTTACCAAAACACTGGGTCACATGCTCGCTCTCTTAACTGTTTCTGTTATCTTATGATGCCAAACCCTCGTGCCTTGTCATGTCATGTTAGCCAGTCCTCTCTACAGCAACAAAATACTGGATAATTCTGTTAATATTCACTGGGCATCTGACCTTGTCCCTGGTATGTGGAGTTTTGCTGCTAGCAGAGTTGAGATGAGGACACAAAGGATGAAGGAACATGTCTGCAGGGGAGTGATGAGTAAGTTCTTGTATGTTGCACACATCCATTTAGCTTGGTGTAAGTAGAAAAAGAGTGACAGCAGGAGAGCGTGGTGGCAGCAAGAGGAAAGACAGGGACTGCTGGGATGGTCTTCAGAGATCCCCCACAGAGCTCAGGAGAACAGCAGGAGAGGGAGCTGCAGAGGGGTGGAGGTTGTACAGGCCTCGTGTTTGAAGTCTTCCTTCCCGACTGGGGCGCAGACGTTACCCCAGGCTGGGCTTCCTCTCAGGGGGTCCTGCAGAAGTGTTACCCAACCAGGCAGCTGTTGGACAACCTCACCTCCCTTCTTATCTGGCTCGTCTGTGTCCTCTTTATTTGCCAGTGTTGTGTAACCAAACACAGCACCTGGACATATCCTAAATCACTAATCTGCATTGACATTAGGGCTGGGCATCAATTCAGATTTTCCAGATCGATTTGATGTTTCAAGGTCCCGATTC
Source organism: Synanceia verrucosa (assembly GCA_029721515.1). Classification (NCBI taxonomy): domain Eukaryota; kingdom Metazoa; phylum Chordata; class Actinopteri; order Perciformes; family Synanceiidae; genus Synanceia; species Synanceia verrucosa. The sequence goes on along the minus strand of CM056568.1, from coordinate 11,817,969 downwards.
GATTCGATTCACGATTCAATTTGATATTGATTCAGTCAGGGATATTTCAGTTAAAATAAGTGCTCTGTTATTTTCTGTGCACATTGAGAGTTTGCTGGTAACTTAGGTGCCAATACCTGCTCCAGACTGCTTCGTTTGAGCCATGCCGAGTCTGCCGACTGTGTTTCCGGGTGATATCTCGTCAAATGGTTGCGAAGTTTCATCGTATTGCCGCTGTATTTTATCTTCCTGTTGCATATTTTGCATACTACTTTTTTTTGTCCAACTCGTCATTTTCTTCCAAGTTCTTAAATGCGAAATGCATCCAAACATCAGCTTTTAAACCCATCGGTGGTGCCTGGAGAGGTGGCCTCGCTTCCACCATGTTTGTTTGACTGCTGGCAGTAACATCTCACGAGATATTGTTCCTTGGAAAGCGGTGGAAAGCAGCACTAAACGCTGATCACGCTAGACTTCTACTTCTTCTTCTTTGCTTAGACTAGACGTAGAGACCTCAGAGACCCCTGAGACCTCAGAATACAACAAAGTATGCCAGAAAAAGTGACCACTTTTTATTGTCATACAACTTTCTCTTATGAAGATGTTTTAACTTTTTTCAAATGGTCAATGGAGTTGCCACTGACACTGGTCATTTAGGGACTTAAATCCCTGCTGAGCTAAAAATGTGTACTTTGCTTCATTAAAAGAAATGGCAGGGCAATGGGCCCCAATTTTATTTGTCAGAATCATAGTTCACCCAACCTCACCCTGTTCTGGTCATGGAGAGAGGACAAAGTGAAGTATCCGTGGAGCTATCCATCACTCCCGCCTGTCTTCCCGTATGCCCTCCTCAGGAAACACCTTTCAGACAAGGAGATTAGAGTGTGACGGGAGAGTAGAGGAGCAGTGAAAGAATGATGGAGGAGGGAGAGGTGGTAAAGGATCCAGAGAGGGAGAAAGAGGGAAGGAGAGAAGGAGGGGGCTCTGGAGAAGAGGAACTGGAGAGAAATTGATTGAGTGGCAATACATGAGATTGATGAGGACAGGAGATGAGAAAATGGGAGAAGTTTTTTTTTTTCTTGCGTCCAGTGGGGAGAGAATAAACATGAACTTGCCCATCAGGAGACGTGTCGATAGCTCCAAGTGTCCCCTTGGAGCATTAGCATGTCTATTAAGGGTTGACATGGTGTGGAACAGAAAACACATGCAGGCAGACACTCTTAGCCTTACTTACTTCAAACATGAAAGATAATCAACCAATGAGAATTAGAGTCACAAGAGTTTAAGTGAAGTGAAAGGCGTCAGATTAGGTGAAGGTAAAACATGTTCTCTCAATCTTTATATTGTTTGCACAAATAGAAATACAAGTAATCAATTTAATAAGCACTGTTGTTGCTGAGCTATTTCTTCTCATAAAACCGTTCAAAACTTCAACATTCCCAATTCACCCTATGAATAAAATTGTTTGTGGTGCTCAAAGCTAATAAATTGACATTTAAAATGTTTAATAGCAACGTCTCTTTCCTGAAACAATATTTTGTATTATTCATCAGGAGAGTTCCCAGAGTATGATGTCAACCAGTTTCATAGAACCTGTTTGTAGTCTGTAATGAGAAAATTGCACCACAAAAACCAGGGCCGAGCGCTGAGTTTCAGGGCCATTAGGCCTGTAAGAACTCCAGTGCTTCCCAATGCTTTGAGTACCATGCTGTGCTGTCTACGCTCCACGAACCTTATCAGTGATTCATTAAAGAAAGTAACCCATTTATGAAGGATGATTAAGCAGACTTCTCTCACAAGAGCCAGTGTTTACCCACAAGTACTGGCTGAGCAGATGATAGCAGATGATAACTTCTGTCCTGCCCCTATGAAAACAAAACTGAAATGCCTGTGTCTGTGCTCTAGGCTGTTGGTGTGTTTGCAAAGTATGCGCTAAAAAGTAACATGACACGTTTTAGTCATCAGAGATGTGTAAAATTATCAGCCACTCAAATATGTGGTGATCATAATGGATAGTGTTACCCTACTTGCCAATTTATGTTATTTCTTAACAGGGATTAATTAATGGCAATGTTAATAACCAGAACATTTTGATGCTTTTGTAATTTTGTATAAATGGCTACTTGTTCGGGAATAGAAGTGATAACAGGAAGTATACTTTATATTTGTATGCTCACAAATAAATTGTTCTCTCTCCCTGTTGTTTTCTGAGACCTGTCAGACCAGGGTGATTGCTTTAAGGCAACCAAAGGTGTTACCTTCATTATCACCTCCACGCTAAGAGGAGCAAGATGTTTTAGCAGTGGCCTTGCAGCCTTCAGTGTTGTCAGGCTCAGTGTGTGATTTCCCACACACACAAATTTGGCATGGATAAAGGCCTTTAAACTAATCACACCTCTCTTCACTCATCACCCCCGTGGGAGGCATAAGCAGGCCAGGCTGCTAATTCGCTACCTACCGCTCTTTTGTAGCATCTTTGGCTCATTATCTTAATGTCATTTGATACTGAGTGATAGTTCGCCTTGCTGAAAAGGTCCCTAAGATAAGGGCCAGGTATTTAATCGTTTTCCTCTGCCTCACCATCTCCCTGTGACAACTTGTGAGATATGTCACCTGTGGAGAAAACACCTTTTTTAACACCGACGCAGTTAGTTTTTCACTCCACAAAGGTTGACATTTCCCCTTTGTTTCATAATCAGCATTATGCAAACACTTTTACTGTCTGTCATTGTATTTTACTGTCCTAATATACAAACTACTGCAGTAGAGGAATGTAAAGGCAGTGATTTTTTTTCTATGTGGGTTAACCTGCCTGCTCCTTAGGTCACCGTCATACATAGGACATAGATAAAACAACTCCCACTCTTGAAGATGCACAATGCACCAACCATCTATTTTGCAACTCTCTGAGGGAAAAGCTCTGGATTTTCAGAAAGACCTTTAACTCGATATGTGACACACATCTTGTGGTTATGAACATCTAAGAATGAATCACCATAGAGTGCTCCAAAAGCAAATCACACCCTGACAGTAATTGCAGGGATACCTCACAGGCTTAAAAATAACCACACATATGCATAGACAATCACACAGGCACACTGCACAATAACCTGTATTGTTGGTGGTAATTATACTCATTTGTTGCTTTCCTGACTAAATGAAATCTGATCTCCCAGATGCTTAGATGCTACTTGTTTGTAAAAGTTGTTCTTGATTTCCATCGTACACAATATGATTATGGTAGTTTAAAGTTTCTGAAATCACAGGTCTATAGCCATGCAAGACAAGCCCCCTCCTGCTTAATCCAGAATTACTACAAGTGATTTAGTTAGCCCTAACTGCAACCATGAGGCAAAAAGATGAGCCTTTCTTTCACAGCAGTCATGAATTGGGCCCTAAATGACCCTTACTGTTCACCGGCAGGTAACGACGCTTCCAGTGGTGGGAGTCGGGTCGTTAATGTCCCAACTTAGGATCAGTGCTGTCTGACCATGTACTGAGTTATGGAGATGAGCGTAGCGACTGGGGAATGTTTTTCTGTCTGTCTGAGCCCCCCCCCTAACTGCCCACCGCAGCCACCTTCCTCTCATCTGGATGTTAACGCATTCTCAGGCCTCAAACAGCAGACATTTTGAAACACTCAAAACAACAGCCACGTTGGGGGTTAACACCAGTTACGACTAAGGTGTCACACACTCCTGCGGTTTAAGTAAACACTGTGTGTGTGTGTGTGTGTGTGTGTGTGTGTGTGTGTGTGTGTGTGTGTGTGTGTGTGTGTGTGTGTGTGTGTGTGTACGCGCGCACCTTCCCACTTTATAACAGTATCTTCATGATCTTCCTAAATCTCCTCTGTAAATAAAGTCACAAGTGACAGCTTGTGTTCTGTTTCACATGCAAATTCAGCCCAACTCTTTTCGCATTTAAAGGAGATAAGGAAAGATTAAGCAAACCACATTGCCACTACCTAAATATTAGAGGAAGAAATTGCAGCGTCAAGTGAAACAGGAGATGTATAGCATTTTTTGTTGCATGTTTTAGTGAGTTGAGCAAAAAGCAGTCATGCTCTCGCTCCTGTTGCATATGAGAGCTGTCACAGACTCAGAGGCCTGCAAAGAATTTATCTGGAATATATTCTAGTGAAATTATAATATACTGTAGTTATATATAGTTATGTAAACCTGTTGTTAGACTCTTTTAAATGAGTAACTGAAGTCGAAAACAACACATTGAGGATTTATAGGTAATAATTCACACTACATAACTTTAGATTTAATTTTCACTTACCTACAGTTTTTTTGAGCCCCAGATCAGACGTAAATCCACACTGGCTCAGCGCCAGTACATCGGTACTTGAGCGCCATGTGTGAACTGTTCAAAGATGTGATCCAAGTCGCTCGCTGGTGCCTCGCTGACACAGCCCAGATATCCAGCAGACTAAATATATGGACATGTTGGGATTTTGTTGGAGAGCCAATGAGACACAGGTTGATGGGAAACTGGTGGAGGGGTCACCTGTAATAAGTTTTGTTGTGTGAGAACTACTGTGATCTGACGACTTTGCAAGTTGTGTAATATGAACTTGGCTTTACATGCTGGGACCAGTGACATCCTGGAGGCTCTGCTGGTTGTCTGGAAACTGCTCCCAAGGATTAGTCTGGCGTATAACTCCCCTCAAAAAAAAACACAAAATAAAACATTGAATAGTAAAAAATAATTCAGTCAGTGCCAGCTGTTATAAAAGAGAAAGTGCCTTGTTCCAGCATTTTTGCCCATTTTGAGTCATATTTCAAGACCCACAGAATATTTTGTACCATGTCTGTGAAAACACTGAATAGCTCAAATGAAAGAAGAGACTCTCTATTTCATCATGAAAAAAACATTTGTTTTTACCTTGCTCCATTCTTGTTTTATCAGAGGTAGAGGCCACTCCCATCCTAATCACCACTTTTTGTCCAGAATCTGTCCGTTTTGCTCTCTAATAGCGATCGTCTCCACTTCCTGCTTTGATCTCTGTAGCATATACCGTCTCGTTATGCTGCAGCTACATCTCCCAGAAGCCCTAACGTTACTCACAGACTGCGGGAGACCGTGATCGGCGACCCGCTGATGAAAAACCACTTTGACGTATATACACGTCAATGGCACTCAATGAGTTAATGAGCTTTAGAGGTGCTGGTAAATAGATTTGATTACTTTTTAACCAAGCTAAGCTGCTGACTCCAGGAACATATTCACCAAACAGATGTGAGAATGAGATGTGAGCCTGTCAGCAAGAAAAAGAATATTCATGTCCACCAAAATGCCAACCTATTGTTTCAACACAAAGATCATTGATTAGGGTGTCCGTCGAGGGACGCTCTAATCCCTCAATATTATGTTGATGTGATGTTTTCTTTTCCCTTTATACGCTTCGAGAGGGTCTATTTACGTCACTGGCTTTGATTAGCTGCTCTCAGCATCATGTGGATGATGTGTGCTGAGAGATGGTAACAAAAGTTGTATTCAGGAAAGCATTCATTTTAAATCCATATGTAACTCATTTGGCATTATTATGAAAGCATAGACTAAGGGAAACCACACAGCAGCATTTTCTCAACCATCATTTGTCCTTCTATAGAACACACACCTCATTTTACCATGAAGGGAGGGAAATCATGTTTTGATTGCACTTCTATAGTTGCTTTGTAAACTGCAGCACTACGAGTAAGGTATTTTACACAACTACATATACCCACGTGTGCATACATGGTGAGTGATGGCATAAAGACTTTTCCAAAATGGTGTGATTTATGGTACTTTCTTTCAAGTGGGAGCTCCAATGCAGCACAGTTACTAAATAAACATTTGTTTCAGAGGCCCTGTTTGCCTCAGGGACGTCTTCTCTTTTCTTAATTTCCCTCTACTTCTCACTTAACTCATTCTCTTTATTTCACTCTCTGTTTCTGTCTGTCTTTCTCTCTTTGAGTCACCCTCTCATGCGCATCTCCCTTGTGCCCAGTGAGTAAACGTGGAACCGTGTGAGCCTTCAGGAGGACTTTGAAATGAGACATGGCCGGGACATCAGAGGACTCTGCCACTCTCAATGAAGCCTGCCTGATTTATAAGAGAGTAGGGAGCGGGGGGTTGTTTCCAGAGGCACACAAGGCCATGAGGTCCTCCATTAGTACCCTGACCCCTGTTTCATGGGACCAACCACTGCATAAGAGGAGAGGGAGGAGAAGAATGGAGGGATGGATGGATGGTGGACATGGGGGGCTTTTTTACCATAGAAAGTCTGCTCTTTACATTTTCACCACAGAGAAGGCAGCAGAAATGAGAAACCCTAGCTCAGTCATTTGTCAGTGTCCTGCGGTGTCCTGACTTAAACGTCTGCTGGTTGTACCTGATCCCTCGGCTCAGGCCTGGTTTTCTCCCTCTTTTTACGATTCTCCTCGCAGTTTTACTGTCCGCAATCTAATTAGCTGAGTCTTAATCACGCGTTAAAGCGCAGCGCCTTCCCTAGTGTTTACTGTCTGTTTGCCGTGCTGTAAAAATGTGTGAGGTGGCTCATAAAAACTTGCCCACAGAGGACTAACTACTCACTCTCCTTTCGTGGATAAAAATCACAACTTCACTGACAAACGATGGGTTTTAGTCTCTGCACTGCAGGAAAACGTAGCACTGCTGAGACAGTCATATCTTTGAAACAATTCAAACACTACAAGGAAACAACACAACTCTGGGACATTTTAAACCAAACATTTCTTTTTAATGTAATTTCATGAAAACAACAACATTGTTTTACATTATCTGGCTGAAATTGTGGCCTACTTCTCTTTAATTTCCACCATCATGTCATATTGCTTTTATCTTTTATGTGAGGCCCACCACGCCTTCGCCGTTCTACGTTTTCTCGTCACGTCAGCCTTTCTGCATTCTCAGACTGAATCCATAACATGACTTCGATCCTCTTGAGATCAGTTTCTGACACTTTGTGACAGGCATGCCGGCTTTAAGCTAACTTGATAATGGCTTTTATGTTAACATAAAGAAGACATATGTTTTCAGTGTGCATTACGTTAGGTTTTTCCCCCATTGTGTTCCATCTTTGGCTAGTTAGCGTGGCCCCCGGACCTATTCATCAGAAAACCAGCCTGGTCGGAGGAGTCTTCCCCAGCAAGGCCTGCTTCTTGATATAAGCATGCTGGAATTTATTGTTTTCAGTAAACATGTCTTATATATAATCTGTCTTTGTTGTACACACTGCCAGTTGTCATGGAAACATAGTAGGGTTTTCATAACACTTCAAGGGCTCCCTTAGGCATGATGGGTCTCCATCGACCCCTGTAACACACACAGTGAAGGGCCCACTTTGACATTTCTTGGGATTTAGACAAAATGTCCATCCACATCTTATAGGCCCAGTGAGCATGCTGGGTAATGAGAAACAGTCATGGCCCTTATGGGGATCCATAGCAAATTATAAAACACAGCAATGGCCTTTAAAGGTGCGTCTCTTGTGTGTACGAAGTGATTAAATGTCAACAGAGAAAGGAGCTTAGGGAGCCACATGGAGGAAGAGACAAGAGGGAGAAGGTGTAAAATGGTGTCTGACTGCACGTCCTCTCTTGTTACCGGAAGTCCTGGTCCACCAGACATCCACTCTCTAACACACACTGCTCTGTCTGACAAGAAAATATAAAAGGCTCATGATGGAGAGTCCGGGGTTATTGCATGCAGCTGGCGGCTGTCACAGTAAGACACTTAGCCCCTCACCCTTCATCTTAACCCTTTCATATGCATCCCCAAGTTGCTCTTTATGCCTTTTCCACACCTGTAACTCTCCTCTGTCAATCTTTTTGTGTCTTTTGTTGGGCTAAAGGGGTCGGTAAGCGCTTCGATTTAGGAAATGGGGGGTGCATGCCGTCCAAGCTGCTTCGTTTCAAGCAGCACTGAGATTCTGAGCTCAAGACAACCAGCAGGAGGTTTGAATAACTACTCTGTAATGTGATGTTGCTGCTCGGATGACTCATCTCTTCATTTATTAGGGTCATTATTTTAGCTTCCATCACTCACACAATGATGAAGACATAATTGGATTCCAATTTTAACGGAAGTGCTGATAACAGCAAAATGCTCTTTAACTTCCAGGCTGATATCCTCACTAGTGACTGATTCAACCCACTGCACTTTCTCTCTCAGGTTTATTATCTATGTAAATAGCGGTAAGGTATTAAGACCTTGATCCTAGCTCCCATGTTGGCTGCCTATGCTTCCATGCTGTCCCCTTACTGTGTAGCAACCACAACCATCACGTTTTCATTCCCACCCAACCCCTGCTTGTACATCTGCCCACTTCATCACCAGGCAAACTGTGTGTGTGTGTTTGTCATTTTAAAATTCAGGACAATAAGCAGGGAAAGAGCAGTTGAAAGGATCGTGTGGTCGATCTTTGACACATAGCGAAAAGGCGAAAGCAAAACAAGACTAGGAGGCAGAGAAGAGCAGAAAAGAGAAATGGGACGCCCCTCGGGATCGATGACTATCTCTCCGCGGATAAGAGAGCGAGTGCCTGAAGGCTGGCTTTTCTTCCCACCGCTTTTTATACCTCCCCTAGAGCAACTTGAGTCCAATTGTTCAGGATTATTGAAGCTTCTCCCTCCGGCATTGAAAAGTGGATCTTTGCAGGTGGTGATGTAACACTGGCCAGAGTCACTGGGGAACCTCATGGAAGAAGACATAATAAGAGAGGACAGTTAGGTGTGTTGGGTGTTTCCCAAATCTCCCACCATGACTATATTATTAGCCCAGGAAGTGAATCTTCAGTGCAATATTTTAGTTAATGATCTCCCTGATTTGTAAAGCATCTTTAATCATCTTTAGTCAGTGAAGTAACATTATTTCTGTTTATATCATTGATACAGGTGAAGTAAAAATTGTGAATGAAATAATCGTAATGGATGAGTCATAAATGAAGAGTCCACCCTGACTGTGGCTTGTTATTCAGTCCCATCACTAATGTGTTCCTCATGCCTCTTAACTCATCTCCTGCTGTATTTAGTCACTGATTCATCAGAAATCTTGGAATAAGTTAGCAATAGTGAGGATGGACAAACTGTGTAACTTCCTGTGTGTGGCAGATTCCTTTGAAACCGGGGGATGGAGATGATGAAGATGTGTCATCACATCTCTTTTCAATGAAAATGGAAAGTGTCCTACTTTCTCTTTGTCAATGTCTAGTCATTCTTGACCTAGGTTGCTTTATGTTGAAGGCAGAGTACTTCATACACAGATAGAGCAGCAAACAATACAGCTCATTGCTATGAATATTAGAAAAAACACATTTACAAGTTGTTCATAACATACATTTAAAAGTATTTAAGATTACAACTCCTATATTATGTTATATACATAAATGAACTCTTTATATAACAACTGATGTTAATAGTGGTTATACACTACTCACAATAAGTTATGGATATTGTTATTTACACGAGTGCTTTTCCTATTTGGTCTGAATTTTTAATGAAATAAGCAATAGTTCCCTTTGATATTACTATTAATGAATGAGAAGAAACAATTTTATTAGTTCAATATTTATTACCCCAACAATTTAGACAATAACAAAGATAGCCCCAAATAACCAAAATTAGCGTGTGTTTCCATCATTTGCCTCAATGACAGCTTGACAATGACGTCTCCTGCTCCTCACTAGCCTCTTGATGTTGTTCTGAGGTAATGCTTCCACTCCTCTACAAGTGCTACATGCCGTTCTGCCAGGTCAGGTGGGTGTGGAGTACTAGCATCCAGTCCCTGCTTCAGCTGGTCTCAGATCTGCTCTATGGGTTCAGGTCACGGGACATTGCTGGTCATACTATATGAGGCGCTATGACTTCCTGAATTCAAGCTGTGACAATTCTGGTACCATGTGGTGGAGCATTATCATCCATGAACAGAAAGGTGGGGGTGTGCTGGTGGAATAGGGGGATGATGATGGCTCTATGATGTCTCTGAGGTAAGAGTGTGCAGTAACTGAGCCATGTACACCAAATGCACTGACTGGTGATGCCTGCCCAGAATGTTGCACCTCCTCCGCCAAGCAAACCCTGGGTACCATGTTGACCTCGGCGTCTTGCTCACCTTGCCTTCTCCAGCAACGCTGACGACCATCATTTCTGGTGCAAGGTGACCCGACACTCATCAGTGAACAGGATGGTAGACCACTGCTGCATTGTCCAAGTCACATGGTCTTGTGTCCATTGCAAAAGGTCACGGCAGTTTCTTGGTGTCAGTGGTGTCACCTGCAACGGTCGTCTGGCGTTCAAGCCAAAGTGGTGGTCAGTTGCAAATGTTTTTTGTCTGGACACTCTAGTACCCTCACTTCTCGTAAACAGACCTGCAGCTGCATAACGGTGCATAGGTCCTTAGGTACTGGTCATCATTGCGGTCCATCACTCGTGGAGCTCCAAGCCTGGGTCTGTCACAAACACTGCCAGTAGTTCTGTGTCTTGCTGCATGTCTGCTGATGACACTTTGAGACACACCAAGTTCACGAGCAACATCTGACTGCCTGCGACCAACAAGATGCACTATACACAGTGAGACCATTACGTGGAAAACACTAAATGAGGTGTGTCTATCACCCTAATACAATTGCCTCCCTGTTCCAAAAAATCAAAGTGAAACAAACACCTCATGTATGAGATCCACTGAGGCCCTCACAATATCCCCAACTTATTGTGAGTAGTGTAAATGCTATAGTGTCGCCGGTTAAACTTGTTCACTTTTTATTGCAGTTATACTATAATATGTGTCCTGTAGCTTGGTGAGTTGTTTCCTGTTATCGTAGAGGCCGTCTTCAGCTGTATCTGCTTTTCCTCCGAGAAGCTTTGCTGACAGGGCAGGAGTATGGTATGCTGAGGTGCTTGTGCTCCTCGCCCTTTGCCCATATGTTTTGTATTACACCCTAGGAGGTGCCATGCTCAGCAGCTCAGTGATGGGAGGGGATAAAGCGGGCCTCTCCGCCCCAAATGACGCATGACATGGCGCTGCGCCCTGGGCCCTTATTTATGGCTTCCCATGTCAGCGAAGGCTTGCTCCCCTGGGGAGCCCCACGACCGTTACCCGCTAACTTAGTTCAGCCAGCCTTCACTGCTCACCTCAGGGCTGAGAGACTCACTGAAGAATACATCCACTATCCACTATCTGAAGGGATTCTGATCACCATCATGTGGCAGCATGCACACATGGCTGAGAAGTATGCAGAAATCAAATAGATTTCCTCAAAGAGAAGTTTATTTAACTGTACAACATTCACAGGCCCTGCACTGTTTCACAAGAAGTGAAGTAGCACATATGAAGTGCTACTTCAGAAGAATTAACATCAGGTCAGGCTACAGCTTCCTCTGACAGGCACACACTGCCCCTTTTATCAGTGCCTCTGATGTGGAAGAGGATGTGAAATCTGGAGAGAGAGTGAGGAAGAGATTTGGTAAGAGGATCTGAGTACATTTTCTCTGCAGTTACTCAAGAATCCATGTACACATCACACGGCATTAACAAATAAGTCGCATACACTGCCAGCACTCATGCACACACAGGTGTTCTCCACGAGCTATCCGGGAATATTCCAGTGATCTCTGTCCAGGGTTTTGATGTGGGGAGAAGGCAAATAAAAAGAATTTAGAGGAAGCAAAAGCCAAGGGATGAGAGGAAGCTCAAGAGTAGATGACGGAGGGGAAAAAGTAAAAGATGAAAACCTGCAATAGACAGCGTTTAATAAAATTTAATGAACATCAGAGAAAGATGTGACGCAGTGTTGTTGTGGTAGCAGGGTTAACAAAGGACAAATAGACAGCAGGGGGTTTTCTCTTCCCTGGTTTCTCATGTTTCTTTCTGCTTTGGGGAGTGAGCGCAAAAAGAGGGAACACTGTCAAGGTTTTATGTGGCCTTTTGAGCCCAGAACAAGCCCCCTCCAGAACAATATATCCAGCTTCACAACGTCTCTGACAACAGGGCACTCATTTTTCCAACTTCCCAGGTTACTGACTGTAAAACACGCTGTTTGAAATCCACTCTGGCCATTGTTTAGTCTACTGGAAGTCCCTTAGATCATCCTCATCAGCAGCCGTCCTGCATCGCCTTCATGTACCGAGCCCCCCTCACCTCGCCTCAACAGCTCCAAACCAGCCACCTGGCGTTAATCAGACTCTTTCTAGCATTCTTAAGACCTGACAGCCAGAGTGTTATTACAGAATAAGAGGATGACTGGTGATTGTACAATAGAGGAAACAAAAGCGAGCAGTCTGGGTTTTGTTCCATCCATCCTAGTGTTGCCTCAAACTCTAAGAAGAATCTATTATCGAAGTGTTTGTGAAACAATGCTGTGTTTTTGTTTTCTGCAACTTATAGAAGATTTCAGTGTCTAGCTACAGGAAGGCATTCTCTTGGCCACCCAGCAGCAGTGACTGTTCAGTGCAGGTAGAACAGGACAGCTTGACATTATATCACACATATGATATTTGATTTACTGATGTTTATTTTAGTGCACCTGTAGAGTTGTTGATTTCCAGTTCTACTAAAGGCCACAAGAAAAAGTTATTAGGGGAAGAATCCAAGCATTTCCTCTCTCCTGCCTCTTGCTTCTTTGCATGATGTGGGCATTCAAACATGACTTAGACAGTGACGCAGGATCAAAGCGAAGATTAGAGGCTGCTACTGATGCTCTTGGCCTGGACTTAAGATTAGAGCAGACCTTGAGTAGTCCAGGTGGACTGCACTGAGTCAGAAAAAGCCCTGGGAATCTGGATCTGCTTGGTAGAAGAGGCAGATACCACACTGTACGACCAAGACCAGGTCATTGGGTTAAACCTTTGGCTGTTGTCTGTGCTTTCATCTGGCCTCCAGCAGAGCAGAGGCAGGATCTGATCTGATAAAGCCAAGAGAACCTGCAAGCTAGGCTAATGTTTCTCTTTCTTCTGGTATTCTGAAGATTCCAAGTAGGAGGAGAGAAAGAGCTGCAAGTATGTGAGACTGAATGATGCACTGGTGGTCTTCACCTCATTAGGACCTCCCTGGTGTCTTTGATGGTTGCTAAGGGCCAGAGGGTGAAGTGATGGAGATCGAAGGATTGAAGCCTCCCTTTCCATCCTCTCTCTGCTTCCTTTCCCACCAAACATTTGATTTTTCTGCTCCTTCTCCAGCCTTACCCTCTGATGGATCTTCCCCTTGTTATTTTTGTCCACCTTTTCCTCCTTCCTCAAATCCTCAACATGTCTTCATCGCTTCTCTAGATCGCAGTAGTCCAACAGTGAGCGCTGACACAGGGGTCTGATTTGTTAGGGTCAGTGTGATTCAACGATCCATCAGATCCATCAGGCTGGTGCCAGGGACTCCTGGGGGACTGGGTCTTTGTTTGGCTAAGCCGCTGACGGAAGCGAAGCCTCTGTCGGGGAAGCCATTAAGGGCGCAGCAGGCCCAGAAAAATGAGCTGCCCTTGTCACTCCACATCAGGAGCTCAGCCACGGTCGCAGATCCTCCTCAGACACCATCACATTCGCTGTTTCTTCAAGCCTTTGAACTAGGGACGGCTAGATAGATAGATGAATGTGTCAAGTGGCTTTGGGGTGCTTCAGGTTGGCCTTCAATCTTGAATTGATGGAGAGTGGTGGGTTGTTATCTGAAGATGGGGCAAGGAAAGGATTGGCAAAGCACGAATGATGAGGGTGACTTCAGCACTTTGTAGGAAACTCAAGGGGCTGCGTTCGCATGTCCATGCTGTGATGATGCGTTGCAACAAAAGGCTGAACTTTTTTACCAAACAGCCCTGCATTGTGTTGTTCAAGCCCCCTGTGCCAGCACCCCTGCTGTGCCAATTCAGTGGATTCATTGAAGTGAATGAGGCACTGTTGTTTTGTTTTGTTTTTTTATGCGGTGCTAGTCTTGGTCTGAACTACCACTATACATCAGAAGTACTTGTCGGATGGTCAAACAGCTTTTTTCATTCTTTATGCAACTCTATAAATGGCTTCCAGGGGAGACTGTCTGTCTGAAAATGTGTCATTATGCCCAAATTTAAACAATTAACGAGTCTCGCAGCTTTTAGAGTGTAGCCACTGGACCATCTTATAAACTAGTACAATTCCAGCTTAACCCAGCCATCTCTGCCCTTAGTGGCCAAGTAGCCACTGTTTTCTGTTTTAAGCATCACTTTCAAAAGCCTCCATCATTCCATGTCTCAGCATCCTCTCTGCACATTGTCTCCTAACCCATCTCTTACTCTCTCTTTGTTCCATGACAGAGATGGAACACCTCTCCACTTTGCGTGTCTTGGCCTCAGACTAAACATACTCTTCTGGTGTTGATGCGTCAGTGCAGCGGCTGCCTCTAACGATGGCCAACTTATCTCATTAAGAAAATAATGATTTCACTGACTGCCATTCCCACAGATAGGCCCAGTATTTGTCTTCTTCTCTGTCCTTCGCTAAGCTGCTGGGCCCAGGATTGGCTGCCACGGCCCTCACGCCTGCCTGTCGTATATCAGCAGCGCTGCCACAGTCAAACCTTTGATTTATGGCTGTTTATCTCCAATCAGCGCCCCCATCACCACCACCACCACTACCCTTCCAACAGATGGGCTCTAGCTATTTACTTAGGGAGAGAAAGATCTAAATAAATACAACAAACTAAAGGTAATAATGGGGAATTTGCTTTTGTGATTACAATTTATTGGTCACTGACTGAAGAAAATGGAGATTGATCTGTCCCTGTTGATTATCAGGTGTGAGCTGATGTGTGCTGGATTAATCTGGCTGCGTTAGCTTTCCCTGTTATCTTAATGTCTTTTTCCGCTCCAGTATGCGTGGACAGTCCTGGTCACTGCGAGATGACGTGATGATGCATATAAGAACAGTTATATCAAGAGTCCGCTTATATGATTTATGGTTATTAACAGTGTAATTGTGAAAACATTCCCTCAGCTGTCATGTTCTACAGGGTTGTCGCCTTAAATCTCTGCAAGTATATTCAAGCTCTAAATCTCACTGGCTGTCAGATCTTCACAGAGAAAAAAAAACACATTACACCATAAATTGTCTGACTTATAGGGGCTCCAGTTGATTTCTGAGTCTCTGGAGAAAGGCCTCCTGTAATAACCCGACAGTATCGTTTTTTTGAAACGAGTCTCACTATATTGTTTCACATTTTTTCAGTACCTGTAAGCATTAGGGGTTTTTTCTCAATTTGATGGATACAAACCAGATTTTGACCCTTGCACCTGTCGGTCGTAAATTATGATTCCTGGTTTATGTTCCTCATAATCTGAAGTTAAACACTTTGAAAATGATTTTTGGACGTGAGCACACAGGTGATACTGTGGAACATCTTCCTCTTCATACTGCATTCCATAGAGACACCTTGATACGCCGTGCAGTGGGATTTATATTTTCTCAGGATTAAAGTGTGATAAATGTTTCCGCTCAGTGGATATTAACTTGAGTACAGACCAGTTATTCACATGGAGACATCTCTGTCTGCATGTCTGAGAGGATCAGAAAATATCTTCCAGACAGTTATACATGTGGGGAGGATTTAAATCATCAGCACCACGAAACTTAATACTAATAAGAATAAAGCACAGATTGACGTTGGTGGGCTCCATAATGGTTTAAACTCGGCCAGTCGTCACATCTCACTCATCTACTGAGCAGAGCCTCGTATGCCTTATCTCCTCCCTGATTAACCAGTGATAGAGTGTAAAGGATCCGGACGTGGCCTGACCACTGGCCACCACATGTGCGTAAAATAATAAGGAGTGAAGCTTTAAGAGGTGATGTCATTTCTTGCTTTAAAGAGTTTTTTAATAGGCTTTAACTTTTTCAACTGTAATTTAAATTTTATATTTATATATAAGTATTATTTTTGGCTATTTCATGTATTAGGAGTACAACATTTACTTTACTGAAAGACTATATAGTATGTATACAAACTGCCTTCACACTGTTTCATCCAGTGTTGCAGTATTCCATAAAATTAAGAAAATTACTGCTCAGTATGCAATAACGATAGTGTGCTTTTACAAGTTCACCATGATTCAACTCAAAAATGTCTGAGATATGAAACAGCAACATGCAGGTAATTTTCATACACACACACTTGAGATAATTCATCATTTAACTTGCTGGCTATGCATCATATTTACACACAAACTGACCAGCTGAAAAGTTCCCATAATTCATGAACCAGTGATGCTCACATTGACTAAACACTCATTTATGCAAAGCACTGCAATTAAAAGAGTTGGTGGTGCCTTTAATAGACATGATGATGACACAGTAACAGCTAGAGTGCTTATTGTGCAGATACTGAATGATAAATATACTGTGTTTTAACAGTGTGTTGGTTGGTATGAGAGTAAGAGGTGTGCAGTGCCAAAGCCAGCAGTGTCAGTTCTGAAATACAGGAATATTCCCCAGCTTCACTGCTTCAACACAGATAGAGAGAGAGGGTAAGCACATCTGGAGCTGATCTTTGGGATGGAGCAAGGACCTGCTGCTTGGTTAAGATCAGCTCGACCACCTCATCTCAGTGCTCTTAAGTGGTTCGCAAGTGATGTCTGCTTGTGACATGAATTATTTGTTTTTGGTGACGAAGGTTGAGCTTCATCCGAAGCGTCACCACAGATAGTGACAAATACAAATGTCAAGAAAATTTCACTAAAGCTCCTCTGCCACTCAGGTTTCATTTGTTATTTTGTATATCCTCCAGTCTCATTTCAAAGCATGTGTCAGTGTACACAGTACCTCTGGACTCCCACACATGTTGTGTATATTATGATAGCAGACTGGACCCTCCTCATATCACCAGCGGCTCCTGTCAGTGGCACAGGCAGCTAGGCGATGAGCAGGAAGGAAATGACATCGTGGCATTTCTGATGGGAGCTTGGCACGAGTGAATTATTTAAGTAGTGTGAATTCTTAAAAATATAGATAGGGTTATAGTTTGTATTGACATGACATAAGGTTGCTACACACATAGCTGGTTGTGATTATGAATAAAATGTGGCACAAACAGTAAATTCACTGCCATCTAATAACTTTTTACCAGGCTGAATTATCCAGAGGTCTCCTTCTATCCAAAACAAACATTAAAAACACTCAAAAACAATTTCACTTAAACCTCAACTTATTTTTCCCTAAGATGTTTGAACATATGATTCGTGTTAATTTTGGTTTTAGTTATTTATTTGTTCTATAAAAAGGGGGTGATAAGTGATGCTTGGGGACTCTTGACTTCGAATGATGTTAAAATCTCAAGATGGCAGCTCCCATATTCTGGATATTTTGGCTTCACTTTGTACAGTGGGAGGAACTGGAAACACATTGTCTGAACTTATATACAGCCTATGGTTTGAAACATTTGTAATAATCTAAGTACTACTGAAATTATATTTATCTGTAACATAGAGTCGTTTTAATTATAAAGCGGAAATATTACATATTATACCTTTAAGTGGTTACATGTTTAGCACTGTAAATGTTACATGTTTTTTTTTTCTGCATGTTGTGTTACCTCAGTGATTTATAGGTATTTCAAACCTGCTGCTATTTGTTTAGCTGTGGTGGTCACAGAGAATACAGATGTCACTCAGATTGACTTAGGAAAATGCAGAGCAGCCAAAACATAAAGTGGAAATGTTAACTCAATAACGCTAGATAAACAGTCAGCGGAGAGGAGCCAAAGACAACAGAGAGCGAGGGGAAAGTGTCCTGCTGGCATCAGGTTTCCCAGAGTAAGTGTTATTTGAAAAGCAGCTGAAGGGTGACACTCACTCTCCTCCCACCCAATCTCCTTCTCTCCCTCACTCACTCAACCATCTGTTGTTCCCTCTCTTCTCAGGCTGCTCTAAGTGCCTTGAAACAGCTGTCGGAGCAGGGGCTGGACCCGGTGGACGGCCCCATCAAGGTACGGTAGGACACGGATCACGGCAAACACACAGAGGGATGCGCCACGCTCGCTTAGCATGGGTTGTTTAATCAATCAGCCAATCAGGGTGGACAGATGCTTGTCTTGTGAGGAGCCAGATGTGCATGTGTGCAAATCCTTAGTGCTGCAGAGTGGCCCATTATCTGCTCCCTCCCCACGCACACACACACACACACACACAGACATGCACACATCCAACATTTCCATTTATCTTCCACTGGAAGCATCAGTAGGCGTCTGTATTTGCATGCTCGACACCCCTGTCAGTGCTTGATAGTCTGCATGATGGCTGTCACAGCAGAAGAGAGGGCTTTCTCCTCCATTCTTCCAGGGAAGGAAACCAGGGAGGAAATCACTGTCAAACATTTCTGGAGTATTTTCATAGTAGGTGTGCCCTGGGAAAAAAAAAGGTTTAGGCAGGGTTGTTTTATTGCAGCCCTGTGTCTCTTTTAAAGGGAAAGAGGAAAGGAACAAAGAGAGGAAAGACAATCACAGCTTTAGTACAGCGTCATCTACGTCACCATCTGAGGAGAAAAGCAAATATGGCAGCAATTACACTTTCACCTGAGTAGTTAATCATTTCTCACTCAACTCTATTTCCCATCTCAGCCTTTAAGACTCCTTAAGTCATTCTAGGCTGCTGACACATTTTGATCATCTGGCTTCAGATCACCTTCTTCCTCCACCTCAGTGGGTGTTTTTCTTTTCTCTGTGCCCCTACACATGAATCTGTCTTTCTGATAAAACACACAGAGCAGGAGCCAGTTAGTGTGAAACAGATTGAGGTCAAGGACTTCTGAAGTGTCTCGAACAACAGTGGCAGCACTTTCGATTCCTTTAGAAGTTTTCCTTTACAAGAATTTCTCTTATCATGCTTTGAAACAATTAAATCATGCTCTTCTTCTGGAATGTGTAGAAGGAATTACCAGCAGCAGGACTGATTATTAGCAACAGTGCTTGATTTCCCGGACAAAATCTGCCCTAACACAGATTATTTGTCTTTTCAGACCAGTGAACCATGTGGGAGGGAGGACGGACATTAAACAGACTAACTCAGGCACCACCACTCAGGTCTGCAAGGATTCAAAGGCTGTCGTCTAGGAGCTGACAACCCCAACCCCTCCTGCGGCATACACAAACCTGACAAACCCCACCTTCACCCCGATTTCCCATAACCTCCAACCCAGTGTCCCCCACTCCCCGCAGTTCCCCCACCCTCTCTTCCCCCCCACCCCACGATTGCCACTGTATCCTGCAAAACCTACATGCAATAGGGTGGATGTGCACCGAGAAATGACCGACTAAAACACCATTACCTGAGTCTATGTGAAGACAACGCTATGTTAACACGTTTATCAATGATTTCAGTCAAAATTTAGGGGACAAAAAAAAAAAAAATAAATGAAACAAAAACTAATGAGATAAATGCATGGTACTGTATGAATTCAAGGGAAATCCAAAGTGATACACTGCATATAGACAATTTTCCCTTCGGATAAATGTCTGTTGGTATGGTTAAAACAAATATGTACATCATGCCATTGAAACACAAACGAAACATTTTAGGGGAGAAACCAACTTGCGTACAGTAGCTTTCTTTTCGGGGGTATTATGTTTCAGTTTTTTTTATTATTATTATTTTATTTTACTAATCTAACAATGCTTGAGTACTGTATTTAAAATTAACCAATGCCAGTGCTGTGAAAGTTGTAGTTGTTGTCTTCATATATAGTCACCCAGCTTACCTTGTATGCTGACATAAAAAAAGAGTTCATCTATCTATATGGATGTGTATGACTTGCAAGAGTATCATATTCCAAAAAATAACACAAAAGTTTTTTTTTCATGTGGACAAAAAGGACAAAACTGGTGTTAGAAGTAATCAGTAGAAGTGTTAACCCCCAAGGAGGGAAGGTTGGATGAACCTTTACGTCCTCAAGGGTCAAACTTTCCCGTTTAACACGACCCCACACTGGCGTAGCATCACTGGAGCATCACCCGACCAACAGCGGAGACATGGGTCCACCGCAGTTGTACTTTTTATCTAGAAAAAGAGGCCAGTGGCTCGTATTTCGCACACATTCTGTATTGCCGGTAAGCGTTTATGTCCAAACTCCAGAGAGTTTTGTACGGGCGTGACTGCATGTCCTCCAGTGAATGAAAAGTCCTCTCCATTCCAGTGATTTTGTGTCAGTGGATCTTCCTCCCCCCCGGCCCCCACCCCCACAGTTTTGTCGATCACATCTACACCCATTGTGTGTGTTGTATTGACCCGCCAAGGCATCAACTGGGTGCTTTTAATGCCTGCATTCTGTCTGGAGTAAATCTTTTGAGTGGAGGGGGTCTGAGTCCGATTTGCAGACTCCCTCTGCCAAAGTCCACTTTGAGTCACTTTGTTCACTGACATAGAGGACGTGTGTTCTCCTTCGCTGTGAGTACAATGTGTAATAAGGCTGTTTCTGTTACTGAAATGCAGTAAAAACACCTCAGTTCATGTGAAAAAAGCAGCTTCTCTGTCTCATTTTCTCCTCCTAACACATGTAAACACAGCACCATAGCACTGTTTCACACCTTTTTCACACATTATTTAGATGCATAAGCTGGGACTAAACTTATATTCAAGAAAGAGACAATTAGAAACAAGGTGGTAACATTTCCAGTTGAAGAATTAACCCCTGCCATGTGTCCAACACTCTGAAGGTAGTTTGACAAAGTAATCTTACCTCCAGGCCCATTTACTTTCAACCCCATCTGACAGTATGTAGTGGTGGATAAGTTCACTGTCTTCACATGCGTTAGAAGCTCTGGAAAACACTAATAAGTGAATATTGAGTTGAGATCATGTTGTGTAAATGCTATCTCCAATCCAAAAGCAGTTTGGAAAAGCTTGCACCTGACACAAAGCCCTGCCTTTTCATTTTCATTTACAAGAAACAAACAACTATTTTCAAACATCTCAAAGAGAAAAAAATACTTTAAATGTCCTCATAAATAACATTTATTGTATTGTTTACCTTTTAATGTCTCTGCTACTGCGCTCATTAGTCATTATAACTAATAAAATTTAATAAGCACATTACAACAAATTGGGTAGTTGTGCTCCAAAAAAGAAGTTAAATTGTGGGTTGTTATTCCAACTCTCTTCATAACACATTTCATTTAAGTGCTTTGTCTCATGCTGAAGGCTGATATGGTTTCTAAATGATCTGATGGCTCTCTGAGCACAACATTCAGATAAAATATCCCTTATCTTAAAGTAGAAGCCTGGGGATTTTCTATATTAAAACCATTATTACATTAGTCCTTCTCATCGCACGTTTTCTACCTCGTCTGTGGACTAAAAAAAAATAGAGAACATCCCTCGACTTATCCTTGACATCCCTCAGCAGGAATCTCAACAGCATCATAGTTCAGTGTCTAGCCGTGCAGACCAAGTCATTAAATAACTTTCTGAGGACAAAGACGCCGTTTCATGTTGTCCTTCCCTCGTGCTATTTGATCTTTACAAATGAATAACTGCAACTTTTGTGATGTCATGACACCTTGTTAACTTCTACTGGAAACAAATGTGGTCCTGTTGTCAGTTAAGAAGAAAACACTGTTTGTGTTTTCTGAATGCAAACACATCTTTAACTTTATGACTCTCAGCTGGACCGATAGCACAACGATTGACTGTCTGCACCTTATCTATCACATGCTTATGTTGCATCATCACTTTTATTTGCTTCCCATCATGCACCTCCAGCACCTGTGCTGTCCTCCACCACCTCTGCGCCACAAAACCCACTCTGCTCTCTCCCCATTAGTGAGATAAATGAGCGAGTGAGACAGCGGAGGTCTAATTCAGCCTCACTGACTAATGGACTCAGCTGGCAGCTACATCTGCTAGCCATTGAGGAGCGCCAAGGCTGTTCACACACATTAGCAGCAGATCTCTATTCCAGAAGCTTGTTCAGGTAGTGGCAGACCAGCTTGGGGCCGTGTTAGACCCCAGATGAATTGCTTTGCTCTGACCAGCCAATATGGGAAGTGAACCTTACTGCCCAAAATAGAACAAAAATCAATGGGGCTGTGGAGCTTGTCCGTGCCATGCAAAAGCAAATGCCAGAAACATTGATTTTTCCATCTGAATGATGTGCCATCGACCCCCTTGAAGTCCTCTAAATTAGAGCTGTATTAACACGAGGATAAAAGAGTGAGGGGAATCCTATAGGTTTTGATGAATATCCAAGAAATGACTCAAGCCAAAATCCTAATAGTTTTCTGTCTTGGATGAGTCAAAAGCATTTTTGTGTGCGCTCATATTAAGGGCGATTTTACACAGCGAGGCTGTTTTGATCTACAAGGAGTCCTAACAGTAGCTGCGCTTGGTGCTGATTGCTTTGGTACACAGAGGGATTGAAACTGTCAGTACAACTCTCCCTCATATTAGACCTCATCTGCCACTGAGCAACTTTATCCAGCCCTGATTAGTCACGGCAGAGGAGCGCTGTGCGCTGAAGCCCTGACATCTCTGCGCTTCCCTGTAATGACCTGAGGAACTTGCAGCAAGCAGTCAGAGTGTGGAGGATGAGTCTCTGTCCCTGACCAAGACATCACTTTGTTTTCTGAAGAGAGGAGTGTCTGCTTTCACACTGATAGATGAGTGGAGGATTGCTCCACGCCCAGACTCCATTTTGGAATCAACAGCGTAAAGATGACAAAGGTAATAAGTTCCTACGTCAGAAACATTTGAGATAGATGAAGGAGATAATGTTTCCAAACCATAATTAATTCTTTGAGTGCCATTGACGTATTTTGACATTATTTAAAATCCAATGCTTGAGTGCCATTGACGTAATACTACATCAAAGTGTTTTTTTTCTGCAGCAGATCGCCAAATCAAGGTATTCTGCAGCCTGTGAGTAATTTTGGGGCTTCTGGGAGATGTAGTCAGCAATGGTATATGCCACGGAGATGAAAGCAGGAAGTGGAGACCAAAAAGTGTCGTTTTTGGTGCGAGTGGCCTCTACCTCTGATAAAAGAAGAATGGAACAAGGTAAAAACAAACGTTTTTTTCATGATGAAATAGAGAGTCTCTTCTTTCATTTGAGCTATTCTGTGTTTTCAGAGTCATAGTACAAAATATTCTGTGGGTCTCTAAAAACACTGACACAAGGCACTTTCTGTTTTATAAAACAGCTGGTACTCAATGAGTTAAACAACGCACTGTTTTGACTGATACATGAATTAGCATTTTCAGTTTTTAAGCTCTGAGGTTTCTGCTTGATCAGCGTTTGAGTCAATTTTAATGACTCATCTAGAATTTATTGGCTGGTGCAGCGATAAGGAAAGGCTTTGAAACATGGCTGTTTCATCTAAAAGGTTCAAGCCTTCAGACCTGGCCTCATAACCTTTCAATGTATTCATTTAACAGCGATTTAATTATTTATCGAAAGACAGTTGTTTTTCCCCAGGTTCAGAAGACATGTCTGAAGAAGACAAATGTATTACTTTATAACTAAAAATAATCAAATTTAAGCTAGATGTGTGATTTTTTTTTTGTATCGGACATAATTTGTTTTATTTGTCTGTTAGGAAACCTAGTCTAAAATGTTTGTATGAGACCAGGATTACATGCTCCTCTATGGAGTGAAAAACAATGCATTTTCATTAAACCAGTCTGCTTTTTTCAAGCTTGACAGCCACTTTAGATCACTAAAATCCCCAAATTTTCTGACAAATACCAAGGACACAACGTCAAAGGCAGCTACAGCCATGCACAAACAACTCAGCAGTTTGATCATGTGAGAGCGAATCCAGCTCATGACATCCTGATGTAACGCTGACACCAATTAGGACAGTTTGCTTTTTTTCTTGCTTTCCCTCAGGGAAGTAAAAGGTCAGGGCTGGCTTTATAACATTGTTGCTCTCAGACGTCTCAGCAGGACAGTTAACTAAGATAGTATTGCTTTTTTTTTTTAGGATGGTTACTTATTTTTTATTCTTAAATAAAAAATATGACCCATAGCCAACCTGCCTGTAACATGACACCTTTTTCTATCTTGTTTTCTCTTTAGTGATGAGTCATTTTTGGGGACTCTTGTGTATTGTAGGAATCACATGGCTGCTTGTGCTGTATGTACAGTATGTTTTTGCCAACAAAGGCAAATGACACCTGCCTTGTTTAGCCACAGACACCCATATCTAAAGGCTGCCTGACTCGACTTGGTACAACTTGACTCTTGACTCGGTACAACATGGGAGGACAGTGATACTGACACTCGTCAAAAGAGTAGTCGTAAAGAAGAGAAAAGGCTGGGTGGGTTTCATCTCAACAATTCAGTTTGTCAGCACTGCAGAAGATCCTCTTTCCTGTCTCTTCATTCCCAGAATAACAAATGCTGGTCACTTTTGGGAGTGACAACAGCAATTTTAAGAAACAGTGTGGGTGTAGAAACATACTAGGTCAGCAGAGTTCAATTCAGGTCGAGATGTTCACATGCTGACTGGCGAGTAATAACAACACACATTTAATAATCTAAATCACTTTTATTAATTTAAGTTAGGTAGAGACACTAAACATTGGAACCACGTTTGCTCTGCTATGGAGCGGT
Source organism: Synanceia verrucosa (assembly GCA_029721515.1). Classification (NCBI taxonomy): domain Eukaryota; kingdom Metazoa; phylum Chordata; class Actinopteri; order Perciformes; family Synanceiidae; genus Synanceia; species Synanceia verrucosa. Next base: position 11,793,433 of record CM056568.1, on the reverse strand, counting down.
CTTCAGAAAATTACAAAAAAGAGGCGTATGTCATACTGTCAAAAAAAATGGCAAAAATTAAGAGGTAGAGAATTAAGGCTCATCGCTGTGACTGAAGGGATGACGCCTATTGGAATGTAGTTGAAATTCAAAAACTCTTGTCGTCCCAAAGGTATATAAAATATTCATACATCAAATATGGTGGAGAGACAGTCATTTTGGGATACTGGCGTATTCACAACATTTAAACATTTACATTTCACTTTAACTGGACAGGGTGGACAATGGACAGGAGAGTTTAAGTGTTACTTTGGGAGGGATAATGGAAAGCTAGTGTCTTTAATACATTTCGCTCAACCACACATCAGTGTTGGGACAGCGGTTCACCTGGAGTTACAGCCTATGTTGTGTTATTTATTTTATTTAACAAATAATATTGGTAACAGATACATTTACAATATAAACACCACAGATCTTGAAAATAAAGACAGATGAGAGAAATACAAATTTATTTCCTCTCAGTTTCTCCCAAAGCTGTACATTCTGAATGCGTCGCACATGCTTGTTCAACCCAGGACACTGACTTCCTCTTTCACGTTTCATGTGAGAGGTTAGGGCAATGTTGAGTCCCATTTGGAATGCTGGACTTCATTACCAACATACAGTATATGCTACATGTCTGTAACTTAGGTATTAAACAACTATGGAATACGGTGGACTTTAATATTTTGTTTGTTTTAAATGGCACAAGCTACAATCAGAGCCTTGTTAAGCTGCAAACCAATTTGCCTGAAAAAGAGCCTCAGCGTGGGGAGATGTTGGCTCGTTAGAAATGCTGCGTTGAACCTTCCTACACAGAATGCTGGCAGTGTAGAGAAAAATCTGAAATTACAGTGCATGTCTACAAAAACAAAATAAAAGTGAAAAACAACAAAAACTTTTACTGTTTGTACAGTAACATACTGTATATTTCCACAATGACACTAGATAAGGCTGGTGACTACATTATGTAAATAGTTAATTATAGGATAGCTTTTCTGTATGATTTCAAAAACTAGTGACACAGTATATAGATGTTGGTTTCTTTAAACAAACTTAAAAAAATACAAAACAAAGTCAAATAAATCCTTTGTGTAGAACACAGCTTTCTTTGTTCCAGAGGAACAATATGGTAAACCTTTGCATTTGCCCAATGCAAGTGCACCAGTCTAGATTCAGTCTTTCCTTCTTTCCTTCCCCATTTTCATCCTCAGTGGTTGTTTCCTCATGCTTGCAGGTTTATGTGCCTCTGTTCGTCTTACAAACAGCGCCCCCTAGATCCCATTCTTTGCCTCATTGTTGTTCATGGCCTCCTTTCTCTGAGCTAGGAAGGGGTACATGCACTTGTCAGCACCTAGGAACCGGTACATGCACACAATGGCCTCGAAGGGCAGGATGCTGTGGAGACAGGACGGACATGATTAGATATAAAAGATAGAGTTTACTGGAGGGAGGGCGACAAACTGAAAGGAGGACATGTGTAGGAAGATTTTATAGTGTAGGAGGTAGTTCACCTTTTCATGAAGTTGACCATGTAGACGATGCGAGGTGTACAGATCATGGGCTGGTCAGTGAGGATGGCCCTCATGGCCTGTTTCACACAGAACTCTGGCTTCAGGGGAGGCAGGAAAGGCTCAATCTCCTTCCTTAAATGGAAAAATATCATCTGTTATTTACAGGAACTAAATTAATTTGAAAATCTTATTTGCCAAAAGATTTGTTAGAAGAGCCAATTATAAAGAAATAAAGTGATAGTGGTGAAAAGGTTTGTGAACAGTAATAGTGATTGTTCCAAAGCGGAGGGACAGTAAAGCCAAAGAACATGCCACCTGCTGACAGTAACCGTCAAAGTGAGGACTATTACAGCAGCAGATGGGGGGAGTTAGCCCGAGTGCACCTGTTGGAGAGTTTTCCCCTGGGAAAGTCTTTGTTTAAGCGGAGCGCTAACCAATAGCATACATGTGACTTTATAATATCTGTAACAAACCAGTTGCTGCTACTTTGAACTTCAAAAGGTGTTTGTGAGGCAATTTTATATGGTGCAAATTAGAGAGGACAAACTCATCCCAGGTGCAAGAAAGCTTAATAAAGAATAACGGCTCACACAAACACAATTCCTCTGGCCAGTGTTGTTGGCGCTTACCTTATCCTGCAGCCTTTGAACATTCCTGTGTCGACCAGGTAAGGGCACACCAGAGTCATGTTGATGCCATCCTTCTCCGAGGCCTTTAGCTCATGGCTCAGTGACTCATGGAACCCAATGGCACCGAATTTACTGGCGCAGTAATCCTGAGGGGATAAAGGGAGAACAGGTTAGCCCTGTAAAACTGTGCCCCTGCCCGCACCCAGGGACCACAGAGAACATTATCAAACATGCCCCACGGGCACAGAGGTCTCTCCTTGCTGTTAATGATACAGCCACAAAAACCTGAGCGAGCCTGTCCGCTGGTCTACGGTTTCATTAGCATTCTTCTCCAGTGCATCAGGAGACTGTTCAGCTTGGCGGTAAGGTTTTGATGTGGTTTGCCGTGGAAATAATCTTTTAAAAAAACAAGGCTTGGGCAAACACAGATGCATGTCGATAAACATGAAGGATAAAGAGATTTGACTTTGGCCACATGACAGACGAGGGCTTTGGTTCCCTGAAATTAATGTCTGAAATCACAGTCAAGGCATTTCCAGGAAGTATAATAGCTTAACAAAAACTGACTAAACTACAGCGCCTTTGAAGGCAGACTTAATCATTATGGATGACTGCTTGTATAACAAAAGCAAAACGTGCAGCTATGAAAACAAAAGGCAAATGGAGTGGTAGTCCCTGTAGACCATCTGAAAATGACACCACTCTCAGCCAGAGGCATAAATGAGATCCCTGTTCTCTGAAATATCAAAATAAAACCTTCTGTGGGCGACCAATTTACTCCTTCTGTGGTTATGGTGATAAATGACTCCACTTAATATTTTAATATGCATTAAAATAACAAAAAGAATCTGTACTGGGGGAGAAAAAAAAAGCTATAGGAAGGAAAACCAAAACCTTATCCATTGAAAGCTGCTGTGAGATGAATACTGAGTGAGAACCAAGTTGTTCACAAAGCAGTGATGAAGATGTCTCTGTCCCTTGGGGAGCTGTCAGCTCATTCTGGCCCCGGGGCCAGAGCCCAATAGGGGCCCCACTCCCCCACTGCTGCAGATAGAGAAATCTATAAGAGGCTCCCCAATGCTCATCTGTGTCCCTTAATTTAACGGGTGGAGGGACAACTAGAGAAAGGGGGCCTAACCTCCCCCGCTGCAGTGTGCTAGCTGGCACACCGAGGGTTTTGGAGAAAAGCGCTGTTTTTGGATGGTGGGAACGATGAGATGTGTATGTGTTGTTGTGTATGATACTAACCTCCACTCCAGCTGTGCTGAATAAACCCAGGGAGCTGGCAACCGTCACAATGTGGCCATGATTCAGCTCCAGCATCTTAGGGAGAAAGGCCTTGGTGGTCTGGGGAAAGGACAGAGGAGACAGAAGGGCAGAGGAAAAAAAAGAAGAGGAAGGTTAGTTCACTTGTGCAGTTTGTCTGTGCCAAAGCCCTTTGATCCTCTCCGTCTCCCCCTTATTCCCCCTCTCCATCTGTTTCCCCCTCTTCTCCATGGTGATGCAGAGAGAAGCGTCTGAATGAGAATTCATAACACGCACAAAAAAAAATGTCAGACTTCGCTCTGGAGGTGCACTGTTTGAAAGAATACAAATTTAAGTATTTATTCATTGTGGTAGGTGTGAATGGGATGATGAGGGTTTTCCCCTCTTCAGGTATACACTGAACAAACAGGTATGAGGTGTGTGTGCGCTGCAGTACAATCTGTTCTTTTCCCACACAGATCTGGTGCCCGTCGTTGGGCCCGACTCTAAAGACTTGGTGACAACACCAATCATAGGCCTCCGTTCACTCAACAACAATACAATTCAGCCTCTCGTCTACCCACACAGCCTTGCGCCCGGCAGTCAGCTGAACAATCGGCAGCAAGGTGAGCTCCGAGATGAAAGAGTTTCACCAGAGTGCCACGTGAGAGCCTGAGTGGTTTCACCGGCCAGTCCAATGAGAGTTAGTGAGGTGATGAGAAGAGAGCAACCCCACGGAGGAGATTCAGAGAGAGCTGATTAACTTATGGATCCATTCCTCATTCAGCCCGGCTGCTGACTTCGGACTCAGCATGAGCCAATCAGCAGGTGTGACATGTGACAGCAATGACAGGAACTGACCAATCACTCTCCCACTGGGAGGTCTACAAACAAGCAGCAGGCCTTTTGTTGGAAGCAGTGCGAGATCTATTCAAGTCAGATGTGTGCTGCCATAGTGAAGAACAATGCAAGTGGGCTACGACCCTTCCCTTTAAAATGGTTGCAAATGAAAGCAATTTTAAGACATTTGTTATTATTTTTCACAGTTTCATTCCTTGAGTCTAATAATTCTATGGTTGTATAAATGAAAGGTAGCAGTTTCATTGGTTAGTGCAGTATGTAAGCCTGGCCTGATGAATGATTCAGTCTCCTTTGTAAACATTTGCTGGAGGGGAGCACATAGCCAGAGAGTGCATGGTACCAGGTAGTACAGCCATGAAACCACTGGCAGGGGAGGAAAAGCCTCATTAAAAGTGCAACCAGAGATTAACTGCATCGGCCCTACTGACTTCTACTGTAATCTCTGCTGGGCGTTACATCTGCATTTGGACCTCTTGGTTCTCATTTTGTGCACTAAATAAAACCGGAAGGAAAAAAAAAAGCCTGTGGTAAGGAAGATGACTTCACTGTTTTGGAGTTTTATTCTACAGCGAGCTACAGTATAACTGATCTGACTCGGCTCCAAACATCTGCGCTTTTTCAGGACATAAATTTTCAAGTTGCTGCAATATTCAACTCATCAAATGATGGGGCCCAAAGAGAGGGAGTGAGAGAACATGAGGCCTGGGTGAAAGCTGAGGAAGGCCTCTGAAAGCCAGAATGGCAGCGGATGAGGGAGGGAGTTACGTGCAAATGAAGCATCAAGTTAAGATATGCCCGCACCTGACTCAAGCCAAAGTTTCCCACTCCCACAGCAACTTTCAGAGTGCAGGGAATGACTTGATCTGGCACAACACTCTACGACTAAAGCCAACAGTCTGATACAACTGGACAATTTTGCTGAGTGGTCTGAAAATAACTGGGACAGATGGAGGAGAGGCTGGTTCCCTCAGCTGGAGGACAAAGCTAAACCTGACCAAACCCGTCTCTCTCCTCACCCTCCCGTGATGTCCTGCTTCTCATGGCAGCTCTGGCATGTGGGTATGACCCCCGCTGACCTCTCAGACACAAAATGTGTGAAGGCAACCGGGGGCTCGTGTCTTACATCAGAGCTGCCGTAATTGGGTCTCAACGCTCCCTTGTTCCGCTAAATTACCGCTGACACAGTCGGGCCTCCTTGGCCTATGTGGGGGTGCCTTGCCCGCTGCACCCCCTAATTGGTGCGTGCCCCCAGGAGCATTTAAGCCACACAAAGCGTCTTGCAGCTGGGGTGTCAGGCTGCATTAGTGCTAGCGCCTGACCAACAGGAATATGAACAAAATATTGGCCTTTGCGTAGGACCAGATGGCCATTTAATTGGGCTGACTTCTCCCTGGACGAGGGAGAAAAACGCCTGAGCTCAAGAGCTTGTCTGATCCTACAACAGATCATGAAATCTGAGTGGGCTGGGTTTACAGTTCATCAGGGGTGATGGCTGCGGATTGGATATGTTGCGGTGGTTGATGGATGCGGATTGATCATGCTGTAGAAATGGTGACCATGCTAGTCAATCAGCCTCTGCTGCAATTAACTAAACCCCAAAGCCCCTGTTGGCTGTATAGCCGAAATCCAATTTACCTAGAGGACAACCACATCGATAGGCCAGAGGGAAGTAATGTCAATGCACTGCAAACACCAAGAATCCCAAAATTAATCTGATGCTAACAACCTAATTGGTTCTGTACATCTGGTCACATAGTAGACTCATTAATCAGGCTTGTGACTTTTTTACTTGAAGAGCTTACATTGGCCACAACCTGTGTCATCGTTTCAAGTCACTTCATAAGACTTTTTAATTTTCATTTCAGGCTGTTTACCATTTTTCTGTTTGAAACTAATTTTAAGAAATGTTCTCTGAATAATAGCCACAAAAGCTATGTATAAATGTACTAATAGAAGTTCAGCATGGTAAAATGAGTCATACATCACAATAGAAAGTATCTGAAATGACAACTTTTTGAATTTTCTTTCCTCTCACTCCCCTAACTCCATCTCTTGAGATGTCAACAGGTACATGGTCAGGGAGAGACCCAACGTGGGAGTAGCCAGGCTGGCCTGGATGAAGGGTACAGGTGCACCAGGCCTGAGGAGGGGCCCATATAAAACCAGTCAAGTAGGACCCTTCTGCCTGGCTGCCTCCTTTCTCTGACTACAGCAGGAATGCGGTCTGCAGAACTTGGCTCCTGTCGCCTGGCATCTTGTCAAGCTGATCCACAAACAAGAAACCAATTGTCAAATAAAGTGGGTCAGCAGCGGCTTACCATTACCCTCTCGCCTGTGGATGGGAAGCCACTGCCTTCCTTCCTCTTTTTTTTTCCTCTGCTCTTTTCCCGCCATGTCACTGTCGAGGGCTCTGCGCTTTCATGTAATTTCACAAGAGCGGTAGGACGTCCATGTGAGGGGAATTGTTGCTTACTGTTCATAAACCACCTGTTGGATGACAAGCTCAAGATGTGAAGGATGATTTCCTTTCATGCCATTCCACTAGACTCACACTAATCCTCAAAAAAAATCTGATGACACTTAACGGAGATGACTGCACGTTCCCCGTCCTGCCATGACAAAAAAACTGGGGCTCAAACATCACAAATTGCCAGCTGGACTAATCAAAGCATCATCAAACAAATTAAATGTTATGACCCCCTGCCTCATAAAAACCTAAAAGGAATGAGGGACTGAATCATAGCCGTGTGTGCGTATGCGCTGCAGAGCCGGATGAACAGAGCTGGCCTCCGTTGTGGCTGCCATGCAGCTGCACCCACTGCCTCCAAATCAGGTTGGGAGGAGTCAGAGGGGCCTGTGGAAGGAGGACAGAAGAAGTGTGGGGTCTGGGCTGCAAACACAGTGCAATTACCGTCCTTTTCTTGCTTTCATCTCCATCCCTACCACTACACTGTTCAACAAGTGAGAACACAAAATGCAAGTCCTCTCTTTCTTCATCTGAACTCTGACGTTCTTATTTCCACTCTGTGGTGCATTTTGGATGGAAGGGAAAGTTGTGAACCTGCTGGTGCCGCATGTTGCTCTTGAGAAACTGGGTGGGATAAATGGAGGGAGACTGAGAAGTTTTGGGGGTTGACATAGCTTCTCTTATGTCTCCCTAAGTGGCCCAACTCATTATGATGTTTTGCCAAATAGTGACGCTTGACAGGCTGAATAATATGAACACCCCTGAAGAAGAATGCACCCCAGATGATCTATGTTAACTGTTGAAGCATAAAAAACCAGAAATGACAATGTGGAGGAAGCTGAGTGGCTCTTTGATTTAATCTCAAACTTCAGAAAACTCCTCTCTTGTAATATCCTTTTAGTGTCAGCACTCTATTAAACACATTGAAAGCATGAAGCTAAATAAACATGGTTTAAATTCCAGTTCAAACACGTATGCTTAGGCCCTAAACTGAGGGTATTAGTTGAGTCATGAACCACAATTAAGTCATTTTAAAATCAAAGGTTTGTGTCATGTACCACCTGAATCCATTGAGTAACTGTACTGTGTTTGTGTGAAAGTGGACAGGTCCCTGTTAGTCTAAGCTCTATTCATCGAGCTTGTGTCTTTAATGAACCACATCCTCCATTCTGGCTGTCTCCATTCATTAAGTCCTTCTTTCATCTGCCACCCCCCACCCCTAAAGAAACCACGCTCTCCACAGAATATGGGAGAACACAAACACAGATGGGAAAACACAAACACAGAACCCTATTAAAAATCCTAAATCTGCCATCCAACCCACTGGATCCTGACTCCAAATCCTGGATTTAAAAGAACAACGTGGCGATAGCCAGCAGAGAGGATGGAGTGTCCATTAAGGAGGAAATCCACAACCTGTCTGACAACACAAGAGATTTTCATGCTCAATTAGGGAGCTTCAAATCACTGTGGTTTCATGGTATCATTGAGAATGCAGTCCTGCGTAAAAAGAAGAGCCTGCAGCCAAAGTCTCGCCAAGACCATCATCCGCTTCACTTGACGCACTACTCAATATCTCGTGACACGTACAATCAAAGATGAAATGGTCAATTTAGAGCTATGCCACCAGGCAAAGGACAAATTATTAATCCTGCAATTTACTCCACAGCAGGTCTTTACACCAATTTGTGCACAATTGCTACAGTTGTCCCTCAGAGGTGGCCCTTAATTTTGGATCGGAGGAGAGGGGCTTGAATGTTAAACATGACACTAAGAATCAGAAACAAGTTTATTGTCAAGTAAGTTTGCAAATACAAGGAATTTAACCTGGTATCTTGGTGCATGACATATAAACATAAACGCAGTGCAGCTATAAGAACAAAAGGATAAATTGATTATCATCCCCATCAATAGGGGTGCTCTACTCAAATTCTAATTACCAGGCTGCAACTATTGTCTTTCCACAACACACAACACACACACACACACACACACACACACACACACACACACACACACAGCAACATATTCACTCGATCAAGTCCATGTAATTGTTCAGCTAACTATTCACTATTCACACTGAAAAAGGCCGGAGGAACAGAGCCAGAGTAAAATCAGATACACAACATAACACTGCCTGCCAACAAAATGTGGCGAGCTGATCCGAGACGGATCCAACCCACGCACAGAAACCCCTGCTTCCATCACGCAACTCAGATTTGTGCAGATCTGCACAGCAAAGGAGAGGAGAAGGAAGGGCTGACATACCACAGGGATCATCACTGAAGAGCAGCGAAGGCAAGACTTACGAAGCCAAACCCGTGACTTTCCTCTGGCAGAATGAAACTAAGCGGAGTTGAAATTTAAACATGCAAGGCAGCTATTTATGGTCATACTTTCTCAATAGTGAAGACATACAGACACACACCTTTGATTCTTAAGTTTGGCACACAGATGGATAAGATTACAAATAGGAAGACAGACTGGAAGCATTCCTGAGGACCTGGCATCACAGTAGACACATTTGATAACACTGTGCTCATGGAAACTGGGGCAGATTTATCAACCCATCACTGTAGAAATCCTACTATCAAATATCCACATACATGTATTCTTTATTCAGCTTAAGTGCCTGTGCATTAACTCACCCAGAAGTGTGCATGGCAGTTGACCACCATGGTGCGCTCGATCAACTCATCGGGGCACTCTAGAAGGTGATGGCCAGATACAACACCGGCATTGTTGATCAGTATGTCCACCTCTCCCACCTCTCGACGCACCTTCTCGGCTGTAGAATACACACTCTCCCGTTTTCCCACATCACACACATAGGTGTAGACCTGTGGCTGGAAAGGAGGGACCTCCTCTACCCCTCCAACAGGTCCTGCAGGGGAAAAGAGATGATACAAATGATCAGTGAAGAAGTTTGCTCAGCACACTGGTTCAGACATGCCAGGTATTATAGCTAATAACACTTCATTATTAAGTGAAATTAGAACGACTAAAGATTAAACAACATTGGTGATTTGTTAGTCTGCACATGAATGAATTATTCTGGCATGAGTGTCTATGTTAATATGTCACTTTTCATATAGGTGTGACACACTTTCAGGAAAATGGATTTAAAAATCAGACTCAAAATCTGAGATAATGTGCCAAGACATCTGCTTTGCACATATCTTACAACACTCTGCCTACAAAATCAGTGCACCTACTATCCTTGAAATGTAATTTGCCAATGTTTAAGCGAAACAGAATGGGACCTATGACGTGCTGACCATGCGTAAAAACACCCAAATGACTTGAAAGAAAGCAGACTTACCGTCTTTGGTTACGGGAGTGTCCAGCTCATGGTATATCTGCCGCACCATTTCCGCTGTTTCCTCGTTGCTTTGGCTGTTTATGTCCCATAACACCAGTATCGCTCGTCTCCGGGCGAACTCCTTGGCGAAGAGCCGCCCGAGGCCGCTTCCAGCCCCGGTGATCACGCACACCTGTCCCGCCACGCTCTTCTCCTTTGGCCGCACAACCCATTTAGCCCCGGCAGTTACAAACGCCCAGAGCACCTTCAAAATGACCACGAAGAACTCGGCAATAATTATCATCATCTTGGCGGAGCTTTCAGACCAATTCAAATGAGCCGCGGAAGAAGCGCAGGGATCGTTTCCCCTCTTGAAACCTGTGCGCAACAGACAAACTTGGAGCACAGTACAGGTATGAGCAACACTCAGACACAAGAGTGGCGTCAAAAAGACACACAACTTGTGATTGGAAAGAGTGTTAAGATGCCGATAAGTCACAGTCCGGTTGCCACTACAGCGCACAGTTGCAGTGAGTTATGAGCAGCTTCCACGGACTGTGCCTCCCACTTCCTCTGCTGCTCCTCCACTCATCTCATCCTCACCGCATCTCACTCGCTATTTATTCAGTCCTCCCATCAATGCTGGACCCAATGGGATTGAGAGCCTGTCAGAAAGAGGGTCCATGCATTACACTCAGAGGTGATGTAACCTCGAACATTTTACCTAACACTAATCTGTAGCGATTTTCCTCCTCAGTGTAATATCCCAAAGGACGATTAGAGAATGAGTTTTCATTCCCGTTAAAAGCCACCGCTGTTCTTCCTTTTTTGGCTTCTACTATATTTAAAACAAAGTTATTTAATAAATAAGTAGCTTTAGCCAACAGTTGCATCAACAACCATGTCAGATTAACTATCCTGCTGGTTTTCATTTATATCATGACACATCTTGTTTCAATTGTCTTACTTTTTTATACAATAGGAATTGGAATTAGAATTTCAGGAATATTGAATAAACTGCTACCGCGTTTTTCCACCACGAAGTGCAGATTTCAAGGAGCCACACATCAGGCCACATCCCAGTCCAGATCAATGTCCGTCCACACAAGGAAAAAGCAAATCCATCGTTGTATCGTGAACAATAACAATACTTATTGTAATTTGTTGTGTTTACGCGCTACTGAACTTAAATATAAAGTCAATGGTCTAAGTGAGAGGCCATCACAGCAATTTATTGTCAATAATCCACTGCGGTCTGCTTCTTGCGCAAAGTGAAAGTAGATCGATAATGTAGGTTAAGCACAGTAGCACACTGACGTGCGTAAAAAGGCTGGGCTGTTGTGATCTCTGTGAGTAAATACACTGCATGTTTTGTTTCCTGACATGGAGACAGGCTAATTGTGACGACACACTGACGGCCTAGCCAGACAGACAGACAGACCCTATTTAATTTACACATATGTGGTTGTGTAACAGCAGCAGATGTATTTGCCCCTGTTTGGTGGGAGTGTCTCAGGGGCCAAAAAACTAGTGGAGGAATTTTCAGATCCAAATGAAATACCAAAATGTGGATAATATATAGGCTACGCAATATATTGCATTCCGTGAAAGCCCTAAACTGCTGCTTCAGACAAAAAGTATTTCATAATATTAAATAACTTGTGAAGTGTTAACAGCAACAGTAGGCCTAGAATTAAAAGCCAAGTGTAACTATTTATTATTTGAAGGTTAAAATTTCCTTATAGAGCAGTATGTTATGGATGAATATGTTGGGTTGTTTAATAAGTTCTGCAGGCTATTTACACTTTTGCGCATATATCATGGGTGAATGAAACAGAAGGATCTATATTTTTTGAATAAAACAATATTTGCATGACTTAAAAAAAGAGAAAAGTAGTCCATTTTGCCCAAGATGGAAATATTCAACTGTGCTTGTGCACCACTTTCGAATCAAATTAGCGTACACGTGCATCTTTATTAACAGATTGCATTTAGCCTAAGAGTCAAATAGAGTCGGTGCACAGCATATGTATTACCTTACTGTGCATTACACTGCCTGCATTTAAAACTTGAATTCTGAGGTCCAAGATGATACAGAAAAGTCCAGCAAATTGAAGTTTCCTCCTCAGGCTCAGATGTTGGCCACAAAGAGAACAGACACTGTTCTGCAAAATGAAGTGTGTGCGCCCTCTGCGGGTCAGCGAGGGCACAACATCACCTGGGTCACAAACACAACTGAACTGCCTTATTTCATTATAATGGTTTTGTGCAGGACGTGTTCATATGGCAGAATTAATATGTAGTTTCATGTTCACTTTTTAGTGTGTTTAAGTTATATCCAAATAACACAAATGAATTATGATACATTCATACAATAACAGACACATGTTGTAGCCATTCAACCAGCTGTATTACAATAAATAATTAAAAAATACATTCACATTATATATCTATTTAATACTTCTTCCGGTCAAGGTTTGGCCTGCAAAATAAATGTAAAAATCAGGCAGGTGGAAGGACAGCCCGGCGAGGTCCTAAATCCTTTAACGCGGACATGCGCAAAAGGAAATTTCTCTTTCTCGGTGGACGCAATGGCGGACGCAGAGTGAGTGTTCTCTGCTTTACAAAAATCTAAGCACATCCATCTTTTAAATAGCCGTCTTTGTTAATTTTTCGTTGTGGATATGTTGTTTAGTTTACAGACACCACACTCATAGCGATATTGCTCAGGATGGTGATTCGCATTGATGTTAGGATCACTTATTTTGGAGTCTTGTGTGTGTGTAGCCTTAGCGGTACAACATGGCTGTCTCTTCAGTCTCAGTGCTCTTAAAGAGTATTTAATTTCCGTGCTTAAATACAGAACAGAGCATAAATGAGCACTTTGAATATGTTGACTGGTTTTAAGGCTTCATAGACACGTCAGCTGCCGTTAAAAATGAGTAGCATGAATTGTATGGGAGCCGGTAAATGATAGGTTAGCTAGCTAGCGGCTAACAGCGGCGTTAAGATGTTTCATCGTAGCAGCATAACAATACGACGGTACCCGATGCTGTGACTGTGTTTCTACCTTAGTGCTGACATGTTGGATGTGTTTTATCAGAAAAAAAGTACCGGCGGTCCCTGAGAGCCTTTTGAAAAGGCGAAAGGCCTTCGCCACCATGAAGGCCATGCGCGTCAAGAAGATCTTGGCTGAGAAAAAGGTAAGCTGCATTTGTGATTGAAGCTGTTAAAAAAAAGTGTTTGACTCCTGTGTGCTACCGGACATGTCGGTACTTTATCATTTCATTCACTGAGTGAACATGGTTTTCACTTTTGTTCCTTTTAGGCCCGTAAAGCGACCAGGAAACTGATCTACAAAAGGGCTGAGAAGTACCATAAGGAGTACCGGCAGATGTACAGGCGTGAAATCCGCCTGGGCCGTACCGCTCGCAAAGTGGGAAACTTCTATGTGCCAGCGGAGCCCAAACTGGCCTTTGTTGTCAGGATCAGAGGGTAGGTAGTGTTTAGTGTTTTTATCTGATTTGTCCTGCTTGTCCAAACTTTTCCAGTAACATTTACATGGATTTCTACATTTCCAACAACACATGATGCTCAACTTCATGGTGTGGTTTAACAGCTATTGATGTTCCTACTCACATGCCATGCTGTTTCCTGCTTGCAGAATTGAATTCTGCTGCAAGTTTCTCTTAGTGTTCAGGTTTGAGTAAATCTGTTGTTAGTGCGGCTGTCTTGCAAGGTAGTTCTACAGAAATGGTTTCAAGCTGTCTAGTTTTAATGGCATGTGGAAAAATTTGAGCCCCTGTTTTTTAGTCATTACATTTCAAGGTACTGCTATAAAGACGACAATCTCATTCAGTAATGCTAAAATTTGGACAACTGCAATCCATGTAAATGTGCTGTCTGCTAATGCTTGTAAGTTGTGGTTAATGATGCATAATTCTTTCCCCGACTTATCGACTATGCTGATACAGAGATGTCAAATAAGCCAATTGTTTCTGAAACCACAATAAGTTAAATAGAAGAGGAAACTGTAAACTGATGCTGAGCTGATTTCTAATTGTTGTCCTCATTTTGGTTTCCAGTATCAATGGCGTCAGCCCCAAAGTCCGCAAAGTTTTGCAGCTGCTCCGTCTGCGCCAGATCTTTAATGGTGTGTTCGTCAGGCTGAACAAGGCTTCCATCAACATGCTCAGGATCGCCGAGCCTTACATCGCTTGGGGGTAAGGCAGTTATCACTAAAAGCTGGTGTCAGCCTCATGTCGGAGACGCTGTTTCTAGTGACAGTAAATGCTTTAACACGGGAATGTGGTTGATGATGCTGAACTTTTTTCCCCATCTTATCGACCATGGTGAATTCTGACTGAAACTAAGCCAGTTCTGTCTGAAACCACATTCCATAATAATAGCTACTACCGTGTGCTGCGTTTATATCTGTATGTGGAGTAAAAGTGAAGTTAATTTTGATGCTTGGTTTGGAGGGACATGTAAAGACCTGGTCATGTGAATGTTTTGACATATTAGAAGTACTTGAAAGCTGTTTTTCTGTACATATGGCACTGCTAAATAGTGGTGTCAAATTGTCTAACTTCTACAAAAGGCAAGTGCACCATGAGAAGCAAGAATACATTGTCACCAGTGTCAAACCTGCAGTGTTATCTTTATTTGTTATAAATTTAATATCTGCTTTGGTGTACACTTGTATGGATGAGTGCTCCACCCTGTACATGGAGATGATGGGGCAGAACTGTGTGAAGTCCCTTTCTCAATTCTGTATTCATGCCTGAATGATAATGTTGTGATTGGATTGTAGCTAATTTCCTAACCTGTTCTGACCTGTTTCCCAGATACCCCAACCTGAAATCTGTGCGTGAGCTCATCTACAAGCGTGGCCATGGCAGGATGAGGAAACAGCGCATTGCCCTCACAGACAACGCTCTGGTGGAGAAGGCCCTTGGTAAGGAAAATTTTGGTATTTAAAAAAACAATACACAGATTTATTCATGGTACAATCAACTTTATTGAAGACACGGTCTTGATTGAGGCAGCATGAAGTTACATATAACTTATTGCTTCTACAAAACTGTTTGTAAAGCAAACCCAGCAGAAGTTACTGCTTGATTAGGGTGTGGCCTTACATGTGGTTAATGATGTACACTTTTTTCCCCGTCTTATCGACCTTGGTGAGAAAACTGAAAACTAAGCCAGTTGTGTCTGAAACCACATGCCATCCTAACAGTGACTTGGTCATTAGGATGTATTGTTTTATGTATTGATCGCCTTTCATCATCAGCGTAGTTTAGTTCAGCCTCACTGTGTCACCAGGTAAAGTAGATGTTGAGCTTTGAAACCTGAAATGTTGGTTTAATCATGCTCATGTGTTTTGCTCATCAGTAAAGCCAAATTTGTCAAATACGTTTTTCTCAGTTCATAATAAGATTTGATTCACTGTCACGTGCAATAAAAGGAGTCGAATTGGTTGACAGTTATGCATTTCAACTTGAGAAGGCCATTGCTTTTTGATCTGCAGGCAAATATGGCATCATCTGTGTTGAGGACCTCATCCATGAGATTTACACAGTTGGAAAGAACTTCAAGCCCGCCAACAACTTCCTGTGGCCCTTCAAGCTGTCGTCACCCCGCGGTGGTATGAACAAGAAGACCACACACTTTGTGGAGGGTGGAGATGCTGGCAACAGGGAGGATCAGATCAACAGAATGATCAGGAGGATGAACTGAAGTTATGGTGAGTTGTTATTGAGAGATTAAGAAGGGCTCATAAGGTGTGGTTAATGATGCATAGTCTTTTTTCCCCATCTTATCGACTATGGTGAAAACAAGCTGAAATTAAGCCAATTATGTCTGAAACCACATCGTAGCCACTGTTTTCAAATCATATCCTACATTTACTCGATCCTGTAAAAGACAAAGAAGTAATGTGAGGGCAAATAAGGCCTGATTTTTATTTTTTTTATTTTTTTTTTGTTGGTTGTTCCCAAAGAGGTCAAGTAGTATAAGTTTAATGGAAATCTGTTAAACTAAATAATTGGACATTATTTGTATCTGGTTTAAAAACAAAACTCCATGTTTCTCCATTTTTCTTTTTCAGGTTTTCAAAGGACTCAAAATGTACAATAAAATCCTGGAAAAAAATGATTTGTGTTTGTCATTAATGTGTGAAGTCCTTTCCTTAATGAGTGTGTCATCTTTTTTTCATTTTGCTAATTAGAGGAAATCTAGATATAATCTTTATTCCACTCTGTGCAGAATTCAGTTTTTGCAGTGTTTTTGAATAACAAGCCTTTTATTGCCACAAATATAAGTGGGCAAAACAAACTTTGTATTTAAATAAATATGTTTTTAAAGGATAATTAAACTAGTTACTGGACTACTTTTAATACTGGATAACAGATGAGCTTGAGTAACGGGTTTGATGAAGCCTGTTTCCATGGTGACGCAGTGACTCGGTTACATGTAGCACAGTGAGCATCAGCCTAGCTTTGCTGCTGGGGGATGTTTAGCTGTGCGAATAGGCCTTTTAAAATGGCCTTGTGTCGTTTATTTAATCCATAACCAGGTTACGTCTTAACCCGGCACAGCACGGCAGCTCCAGCATGATGACATTTCAGGTTAATGCCTCGCTGCACACCGGAAAGGCGCTGTTACCGGAGGGCAGCTCGAGTAGCAGCCCGCTCGGCCCTGATGCGGTCACCGTTAGATACCCAACCTACCGGAACTTCGGGATGGGAGCTGGCGGAGGGCAAGCGACTGTCAGACAAAATAACCACATTAGGAGGAAACTACCTGTCATCCAACCCTTGAGCAGTGAGTAAACAGGCTCCAGACATTTGCTAAACTCACACACATGCTGCTAGCTTAACAGTATATCAACCTCTCTTACAGAGTCCAGGGACTGGAAATGCCTGGTTAGCGGCTTCATAGTTGGAGGGTAAGATGTGTCAGCATTTTGACAAACATGAGCTTGTTCCCTGAGGCCAAGCTTCCTATTTTAATCATGTTTAACGTCTGGCTTCAACTACATATTAAGGCCTACTGTATAAAAACATAATACGTATTATTTGTGGTAAAATAATTCATAAAACATTGATACACAAATGATGATTCAGAGTGGTGGTCACTGGTCACTTTCATGTGTGCTGGGATGTTTCTCTTTCTTCTCTGTCAGGTCACCTAACTTGACCAAAGATGACAGGCTGGAAATGCAGAGCATTGACCCTAAGAAGGACATCAGCGGGAGACACTTTCTGTTGGACAAACAATGTAAGGATCACAGGATAACAGTTGACCTTTCGTTATTACACCTGAAATAAACTAGTCACTTTTCTCCTGAATGAACTGCATTGGATTCACAGTGGATTTGAGGCTTTTTCCTGGCTTGTAACCTGACATCCAGCAGGTGGAGATGTCATCACACATAATGAGCACAGGTCTCATTTCAGTGACTGCAGATGCAACCTTAATACTTGAAAGCAAATTTGCAGTCAGAACTGATAGTATTTTTGAATGCTAGGATGCTAGGTCTGAATGACAAAATATAATTATTTGCAGATGCAAGGGCAGAGAGGACCAGAACTGTGATTCCTCCGCTGCAGAGAGACTACCGTATGCAGAGACCTGGCAACCTGCGTCCCTTCAGCCTCTCCAAGGAGTTTTCCCACACCCATGCCAGACAGCCTTTCACCCTGGGGTAACCAGTGCATTAATGTCACTCAGCCCTGTGGATGTAGCTGTACTCTTCACAGAGTATTACATGAGACAGCTGCACTGATTGCAGTAATTGCAAAGAGTCTGGATTTTTTTTGCCAGGCACAATTAATATTTTGACACACGTTATTTGTCTGTCACAAGCAGAAGATTTTTAATGTTTAATGTGGGACATGTTTTGTGGGAACAGTTTAGTTTGATGGCACGCTGCCGTCACTGTCAAATAGTACGTAACAACCCTTTAATACAAGTTTTAGTACATACCTTGTCTTTTCACGTTAAATTAATGGCGCTTCTTAAAGATAAATACAAATAACACTGGAGGAATGTGAACACTGTACAAAGGAAAGGCAAAGGATTTATCCCATCACCAATTCTGTCTCCCAGCTACCCTGAAAGATATGATGTGAATACTCCAACTCCAGCCATCCTCTTTCCCTCCACTTTAGTCCTCAATGGCAGAAACACCTTCTCAGTTGAGAACTGCAAGCTCAGCAGGTATTTTTGCCCTTATAAAGTAAATCGGACCAAGCCAATCAATAGTTCTGTCATTGTTTCTTACACATGTGCCTCTTCTGCTTTCTCTCTGCTCTGCAGGCCCAAGGTGAATTATCCAACCTTCAACCTACTGAATGTTAAAGACAATCAAAAGAGTGAGTTATTTTTATGCTTTGACTGTGAAGCCCACACTTTTAAACACTCTTCCTTGGGTATTTGTTAAGGTCTCGATGTTTGTGTAGCGAGGAGATGATGTTGATTTATTGGCAGCTAATGTCCCTTTGAGGGGTTTCCCTTCTTCAAACAAAAAACATGGCTCCCATGCCTCGCTAATGTAAGGTCAGTGTCAGAGAGTGTTCAGTGTAATTTTGTCCTTTATTTTACATTTCTATTTTCATGTAGTTCACTGCACTGAAAATACCAATCAACCTCCCCCCTCCTCTAATTCTTAAAATGTAAATAAAACCCAACCTTTCAACCCAACATCATGAAAACACCCCTTATATTGTACTTTATATATCTGGTCCTAATATTTCTTCTTTCTCTTTCTTAGGCCAGTCCTATCCTGACCCAGTGGTCGGAGCCTCTCGCTCTTTTATCCACAGAATATCTGAGCTGTCCTCTTTGGAGGGGGAGACGGTAAGACAAGAAAAGCTCAAAAAAATGCGAAAACCTAAAAAAACGCCGTCCTGACAATCACCTTCTTCCCAGTCACACTGGTCAAGGATCAAAACCTCAGAGTCTGTGCCAACAACGTCTGAACAAAATAACACATTTAGGACGCCATGTTCATTTCAGTGTCTTTTTCTGACTGCTTGTTTGTCCTCAGTGGTTTTAGTTTCTTGCCTAACATGGCTGGTCTTCACATTTTGGGATTCCTGACTTGAGCTTCTCATTATTAGTAATGTAGTACATGTAGTATTTCCTGTGGTAAAATACAACGTTTGCCACACATGCTGATGATGAATATTACATATTTTCTATTCTGACTCAGTAGTTTCCCACTCAAGACCTGCATGAAAGAATATTTATTTCATCTTTCCAATGGCTTGTAATGGCTGTTATGTAATATTGCCATATTTTTCACTGTATATGTTGAAGATGCTGTTAAAATTCGATCTCATTGCAAAAGTGTTCCTTCAGACTTTGCCGTTACATACTAATTAAGCTGTATTAAGTAAGTGGAATGTATTTGTACATATTGAATAGTTTAGCAAAACCATTATTGTGCCTTGTTGAACGTCTTCCTGAAATGAAATAAATTTATTTTTGTTATTGTTCCTTCTTTTGTAAAGATCATTTCCCCCCTTTGTGAGTCATGCGTTTTGTTCTCTAGCTTCTAGAGGGCTAATAAAGGGAGCTTCCTTCCCTTACTTTTGGCACATACACTTCATATAGACCAGCACAGTAATCTGGATGCCAGAAAGATTGCAATGAAACATAATCTGCATTCCGTATCTGCAAAACAGATACTAAACTGTGCCCCCAGATCCCAGAATGTGGTACTTTCCCACGTAATGCTTTGTTTTGTTGCTGTATGGAGGGCAGCGTCTCTGAACAGTCTCGTTCATTGTATTTGACAGAGACAGCAGTAATAGTCTTTTTGTCTTGAGAGAGAAATGTGGACTTTGTTATTTGAAGATGTAACAGCTGGAGTCATCTGCTGTGCTTGTTAATTCACAGTGGATATTAGCACAGTTGGTGACCATGTTGTTATGTCTCTCCTGAAACAATTTGTATCCTGTTACGATAGCGTGAAAACTAGTTGAATTTAAATTCGCCGATATGAATTAAACTCATTCATGTAGCCAGCTGGCCGGTTGCCATCTGAGTGTGTAATACGGATCATAATTGACCCTTCAACGAGAAAATGAAGAAAATTTTTGCATGATGAGTGTGGAGCACAGTTGTCAGACCTTTTCTGCACATTTCAAACTTTGACTTTTTTGACATACTATACTATGACTTTTATGGCATTTTTCAACATGCTATAAAATGACTTTTCAACATCTTATACTGTAACATCATTGTACATACGGAAATGTGTTTTTTTTATTTTTTTACAACAATAGCAATGACTTTTGTGTGACATTTTTCAACAGCCTTTGTCAACCTGTTACACTATGCCTTCAATCAAACTGTAAAATGTCTTTTAGCTAACTTTTTTGACATTTAATCCTTTTTTTTTTTTTT
Organism: Synanceia verrucosa; assembly: GCA_029721515.1. Taxonomy (NCBI): domain Eukaryota; kingdom Metazoa; phylum Chordata; class Actinopteri; order Perciformes; family Synanceiidae; genus Synanceia; species Synanceia verrucosa. The sequence goes on along the minus strand of CM056568.1, from coordinate 11,772,982 downwards.
CACATTTTCTAAAATGGTATAAATGGCTTTTCAGACACAATTCAACATATTACACTATAACTCCACTGAACATTCTGTAATGTGCTTTTTAGATGACTTGTTTGCTCATTTTACACTGTGACTTTTTTTGACAATGGAAAATTTCTTAACATATAATGCAAAAAATGCGTTGAACATACGATAATACATCTGTCTGATGATGTTATTTGAAATATTAAAATTTTACCCACGTTTTTGACATATTATACAATAACTTTTAATGAAAATTTTCAGCGTGCTGTAATATTTCTATTTCACAACTTTTTCAACAGATGCTGAAAATCCATTCAACATACCTTATAATGTCCCTGATGATTTTTTTGGCAATGTAAAATATAACATTTTTGACTTTTTTCCTCATTCTACACTGACTTTTTAACAAAATTTTCAACATGCTGTAATGTGTTTTGACAGTTTTTTTTTCCAAAATATTATGCTACAAATTCATTAAACATACTAAAATACATCTGTCTGATGATTTTTTGGGACATTTTTAATATTTACATTTTTGACTTCTTTTGACATACTATATAATGACTTTTTTTAATGAAATTTTTCAACGTGCTATAATATTGCTATTTCACAACTTTTTCAAAAATATGCTACAAATTTACTCAACATACTTCATCATAATATCATCTGTCTGATGACACCTTTTGCGATATACTATTAATATTCCAAATGATATATTTTTTAACAACTTTTTAAAAATATTATGTCACAAATTCATGAAATATTTGACAAAAAGTCTTCATGAAAATTTTCAATATACTATAATATGACCATTTCACATCTTTTCAACATATTGTGCTGCAAATTCATTCCACATACGATAATACATCTGTCTAATGACTTTTTTTTGACAATTTAAAATTTGACATTTTTTATTTTTTTTTGACATACTATATTATGACTTTATTTTTGCACATGCTATAATATTGCTATTTCATGACTTTTTCCCAACATATTATGCTGCAAGGTCATTAAACATAGTATAATACATCTGTCTGATGACAGTTTTTGAAGTGTTAAAATTTGACATTTGTTTGACTTTTTTGACATACTATACTATGATACTGCTATTTGACAACTTTTTCAATATATTTTGCTACAAATTAATTTAAAATACTATGTCTGCCTGATGAAGTTCTTGACACTTTTAAATTTGACATTTTGGACTTTTTTCAACATACTCTACAGTAGCTTTTTTATGAAAATTTCAAAACATGCCATAATATGGATTTTTCACAACTTTTTAAACCTATTATGTGGAAAATTCATAACCTGTTTGTTTGTTTATTTGTATATTTGTTGGTTTGTAAAGTAACTCAAAAAGTTGTGGATGGTTTTTGACAAAATCTTCAGGGTTGATCAGAAGTGGCCTAACTTAAAACTGATTAATTGTTGGTGGTGCTGTTGAATCGGATCCGATCATCACCAAAAATTAATCAGTTTTAAGTTAAGCCACTTCCGGCCAATCCTGAAAATTTTGTCAAAAAACGTCCACTTTTAGGGTACTTTGCAAACCGACAAGCCAACAAACAAGCCCTGGTGAAAACATAACCTCCTTGGCGGTGGGGGTAACTTTAAATAAAAAGTCACCGCTGCCACCTTGGTGGACGTCTGTGCTCTCTGAGTGCTTTTGGAGTTGTCCATGTTATCATTTACATGATGCACATGTTAAGAGCACTTTGGTCAGCTGTGGATGTGTGTTTAAATGTGCTGTATGAATAAACTTTGATTTGACTTGACTTGTGTGTGTGTTTTTTTAACTCTGTGGGTTTGATCTTTATGTGGAGCAGAGGTCTATCATCGACATATGAAGAAGTAAAATGTGACAGAAGTTGGATTCTCATATGTTGCAGTGAGTTTTATGGTCTGCTACTCAAGTGAGGAGGTCAAAACAATACACAAAAAACAATATTCTAGGTTGGGTGGTTCAGGGTGATCGACTTCATGAGATGCTGTGAATTATAAGTTCTACCATTTAACAAGTTAAATACGTGATGAGGAGTTTGATCTTTATGTGCTTCAAGGTCTATTACCCAAATGAAGACGTCAAATACACAAAGAAACTGAACCAGAAATCTCAGAGTGATCAAAGTCTGACTGCGACACCAGAGGATGAGAGATTGATCCTGATGTGGAGCAGCAAGTTTTGAAGTCTACCTTCTAATGACAGAGCCAAATATACATAAAAAAAATAATCCAGTTTGGGAGGTTGGATAGCTCATGGTGACAGAAAACAGACTCAAGTGTAAGGTTTACCAGTGAACAGGTGTACAAGTTAAATATACAAAAACACAATTTGATAATAATAAGTGACCGGCATCTGCTTTGAATACCAGAGGACAGATATTTTTTTTCAACTGTGAAGGTCTATAGCGTAGAGAGATAGATGTCTCGTTGGATTGCAGGGGGTTGTGAGTTCAATGCACATGTGGTGCTCTAAATTTCAACCCCTCCTGCCCAAATGAAGAATTCAATCTGATCGACTCCTGTTTAGAAAGCTGAAGTCATGTGTTCACTTCTTATATGAAAAACTGAAGTTTTGAGGTCTCCTTTCAATGATGAAGCCAGATATACAAAGAAAAAGCATCTGCCAATGCAAGGATGAAAACCTCAGTGTTGCACAGCATGAGGAGCTATAGCTCAGAGAGGTAGAGTTCACTTAGTGTGTCTTAGGTAGTCAGTTCAATCCTTCTATCGTACAATAAGTTTTGAGGTCTAAATTGCAGTGATGAAGTCAAATATATAAAGAAACCAAGAGCCACACTGTGAGGAGGAATAGCTCACAGAGAAGAGTGTGTGCTTCCACTGTGGAAGGTTGAGTGTTCAGTTCTTTTCGCTTCCCTTAATTTTGAGGTCTAAATTGTAGTGATGAAGTCAAATGTATAAAAAAAACACACCCAAACACGTGAGGGTGAGTAGCTCACAGAGATGTGTGTCCATTTCAAATGCAGAATCTTGTGTGTTTGATCCTTCTCTGCGGTAGTAAATTTTTAGCTCCAACTTGCAATGGTGATGTTAAATATACAAAGAAACAACCTTGCACACCGTGAGGAGCTATAGCTCAGAAAGATAGTCAGTCTATCAGTGTGTCTTAGGTTGTCAGTTCAAGCCTTCTATCTCACAATAAGTTTTGAGGTCTAAATTGCAGTGATGAAGTCAAATATATAAAGAAACCATGTCCACACTGTGAGGAATAATAGCTCACAGAGAAGTGTGTGTGCTTCCAGTGTGCAAGGTTGAATGTTTGATTCTTCTACGTTCCCTCAATTTTGAGGTCTAAAGTGCAGTGATGAAGTCAAATATGTAAAGAAAGCGTGGGGCACACCATGAGGAAGAATAGCCCATAGAGGTGAGTGGGCGGCCCAAGTGTGGAAGGTTGAGTGTTCAATTCTTCTACGTTTCAGTAAATTTTGAGGTCTAACTTGCAGTGGTGAAGTCAAATATATAAAGAAAGCCCACTTCACACCGTGAGGAAGAATAGCTCGTAGAGATGAGTGTGTGGTTCAAGTGTGGAAGGTTGAGTGTTTAATTCTTCTATGTTTCAGTAAATTTTGAGGTCTAAATTGCAGTGATGGTCAAATATATAAAGAAAGCAAGTCTCACACTGTGAAGAAGAATAGCTCATAGAGAACAGTGTGTGGCTGGCGTGTCGAAGGTTGAGTGTTCGATTCTTCTATGTTTCTGTAAATTTTGAGGTCCAACTTGGAGTCATGAAGTCAAATATATAAAGAAAGCAGCTGTCACACTGTGAAGAAGAATAGCTCATAGCGATGAGTGTATGGCTGGAGTGTCGAAGGTTGAGTGTTTGATTCTTCTACGTTCTTCTACGATAAATTCTTGTTTGGTGTGCTAAAGGTTATGTGTTCAATCCTTCTGTGTTGCAATAAATTTTGAGGGCTAACTTGCAATGATGGCGTTAAATATACAAAGAACCATCACATGATGCTGTGAGGATCCGTAGGTCACAGTGCTAGATGTTTGTTTGGAGTGTCTAAGGTTGTGAGGTCAATCCTTCTATCTTACAATAAGTTTTGAGGTCTCAATTTCAGTGATGAGGTCAAATCTATAAAGAAACCACATCCAAATACATGAGGATCAACAGCTCACAGAGATGCATGTCTGGTTGGAGTGCAGACGCATGTGTGTTCAATCCTTCAATGCCATAGTAATGTTTTAGGGTCAACTTGCAATGGTGATGTTAAATACACAGAGAAACAGTGTTTCCACCTGTGAGTAGCTATAGCTCAGAGTGGTAGATGTCAGTTAGCGTGTCTCAGGTTGTCAGTTCAATCCTTCTATCTTATAATAAGTTTTGAGGTCTAACTTGCAGTGATGAAGTCAAATATATAAAGAAAGCCCACTTCACACCGTGAGGAAGAATAGCTCGTAGAGATGAGTGTGTGGTTCAAGTGTGGAAGGTTGAGTGTTTAATTCTTCTATGTTTCAGTAAATTTTGAGGTCTAAATTGCAGTGATGGTCAAATATATAAAGAAAGCAAGTCTCACACTGTGAAGAAGAATAGCTCATAGAGAACAGTGTGTGGCTGGCGTGTCGAAGGTTGAGTGTTCGATTCTTCTATGTTTCTGTAAATTTTGAGGTCCAACTTGGAGTCATGAAGTCAAATATATAAAGAAAGCAGCTGTCACACTGTGAAGAAGAATAGCTCATAGTGATGAGTGTATGGCTGGAGTGTCGAAGGTTGAGTGTTTGATTCTTCTACGTTCCAGTAAATTTTGAGGTCTAACTTGCAATGACGATGTTAAATGTACGAAGAGAAGATGTTTCAGAGCACATAGCGCTGGTGGCTTGGTGATAGTGAGCCCGGGTTAAGAAGCATCGGAGGGCGTTGGCGAGAGGGGTTCGACCCCACCAGTGCGCGGTGTCCGACAGCGGGGGAGAGGTGCGTCTCCCTCCAGGGTTTCCGAGAGATAAAGCGAGGGGGTTATGCAAGAGAGAACTACAAAGAGCTGAAATTTTGGCGGTGTGTTTTGTTGTTGGGGGCTGCGGCCGTCGTGGTTGTGCGAACTTCAGCTTTTTTACAACAATGACCAGTTTGCACAACCACGACGGCAGCGGCCCCCAACAACAAAACACACCGCCAAAATTTCAGCTCTTTGTAGTTCTCTCTTGCATAACCCCCTCGCTTTATCTCTCGGAAACCCTGGAGGGAGACGCACCTCTCCCCCGCTGTCGGACACCGCGCACTGGTGGGGTCGAACCCCTCTCGCCAACGCCCTCCGATGCTTCTTAACCCGGGCTCACTATCACCAAGCCACCAGCGCTATGTGCTCTGAAACATCTTCTCTTCGTACATTTAACATCGTCATTGCAAGTTAGACCTCAAAATTTACTGGAACGTAGAAGAATCAAACACTCAACCTTCGACACTCCAGCCATACACTCATCGCTATGAGCTATTCTTCTTCACAGCGTGACAGCTGCTTTCTTTATATATTTGACTTCATGACTCCAAGTTGGACCTCAAAATTTACAGAAACATAGAAGAATCAAACACTCAACCTTCGACACGCCAGCCACACACTGTTCTCTATGAGCTATTCTTCTTCACAGTGTGAGACTTGCTTTCTTTATATATTTGACCATCACTGCAATTTAGACCTCAAAATTTACTGAAACATAGAAGAATTAAACACTCAACCTTCCACACTTGAACCACACACTCATCTCTACGAGCTATTCTTCCTCACGGTGTGAAGTGGGCTTTCTTTATATATTTGACTTCATCACTGCAAGTTAGACCTCAAAACTTATTATAAGATAGAAGGATTGAACTGACAACCTGAGACACGCGAACTGACATCTACCACTCTGAGCTATAGCTACTCACAGGTGGAAACACTGTTTCTCTGTGTATTTAACATCACCATTGCAAGTTGACCCTAAAACATTACTATGGCATTGAAGGATTGAACACACATGCGTCTGCACTCCAACCAGACATGCATCTCTGTGAGCTGTTGATCCTCATGTATTTGGATGTGGTTTCTTTATAGATTTGACCTCATCACTGAAATTGAGACCTCAAAACTTATTGTAAGATAGAAGGATTGACCTCACAACCTTAGACACTCCAAACAAACATCTAGCACTGTGACCTACGGATCCTCACAGCATCATGTGATGTTTCTTTGTATATTTAACGCCATCATTGCAAGTTAGCCCTCAAAATTTATTGCAACACAGAAGGATTGAACACATAACCTTTAGCACACCAAACAAGAATTTATCACTGTGAGCTCTCCAACCTCCCCCCCCAACAGGGTGTTGTTTCTTTATATATTTGACTTTTTGTTTAATTAATCTTTTTCACAGAAAAAAACAGCAATGGATACAAAAAACAAGATTACAGCCATATTACATTTTTCTGTTTTACATTTGATGTTTTAATTAGAAGGCAGACCTCAAAACTTACTGCCTCACATATAAAACATAAACACCTAACTCTCTGAGCAATGCATCCTCACGTCATGAGGAACAGTTTCTTTGTATATTTGACTTCTTCTTTACACTGTCACCTCACAGCGGCACAGTACAGAAGGTACGAGGTTTGATTCCCGGCCCGGGGCCTTTCTGTGTGGCGTTTGCATGTTCTTCCCCAGGTACTCTAGCTTCCATCCAAAAACATGCATGAGCTAATAAAGGTGTGACTGTGAGTGGTTGTCTGTCTCTACGTGTCCTGTAATGAACTGGAGACTTGTCCAGGGTGTACCCTGCCTTTCACACTAAGACAGCTGGGATAGGCTCCAGCCCCCCCCCCACAACCCTATGAGGATAAGTGGTCGAAAATGGTTGGATGGATGGATGTTGATACCAAACCTTAAAACTTGTTGCAGCAAAGAAGATTAAACTCACAAACTTCTGCACTCCCCCAGACATCTATCTCTCTGGGCTATATATCCTCACTGTGCATTCATATATTTGACCTCTTTATTTGAGTAGCAGACCTCTGCACCAGATTTTTACCTCGCCAGGTTTTTTTGTTTGTTTATTTGTTTGAATGTTTGTAGTTTTGCAAAATAACTCAAAAAAGTTGTGGATGGATTTTGATGAAATTTTCAGGATTGGGAATAAGTGGCCTAATTTAAAACGGATTATCTTTTTGGTGGTGATCGGACCCCATTCAACGGCAGTTCCGATATGCTACTATACTTTATGAAAAGTTCTTCAAAAATATTATGCTACAAATTCATTAAACATACCATAATCCATCTGATGACTTTTTTTTTTGACAATTTGAAGTTTTTAAAATTTTGTTGACATACTATTAATATTCAACATGCTATAATAGTTTTGACAACTATTTTTATTATTACTTATTAATTAATTAATAATTATTACTTTATTATTATTAATATTATTTTGGAAAAAGTCTGTTTATTTCTTGATCTTTTTGAATTTTATGAACATACTATACTATGACTGTTTTATGAAAATTTTCAATATACTATACTGTTGTTGTTTCACATCTTTTCAACATATGCTCAATATATGCTGTAAATTCATTCCACATGCTGTAATAGATCTGTCCGCTAACTTTTTTTGACAATTTAAATTTTGACGTTTTTTGACACACAACAAATTTCCCATATGCTACAATGTTTTTCTACAACTTTTTTCAAAATATTATGCTGATTTTATTTTTCATTTTAAAATGTAACTTTCTTTGCTTTTTTCAACATTCCATACTATTTCTTTTTTTTATGACAAATTTCAGCATGATATAATATGACTTTTTTTTTCTTCAACAAATTATCCTACAAATTCATTCAATATACTATAATGTAAGCTGTGTGATGATTTTTTTTTTACATTTTAAAATTTTGTTTTTTTTATTTTTTCACAACATACTACACTATCAATTTTCAATTATCACAAAGTAAAAAGGGACACTATGCTCTAACCTTTTTTTTTTTTTTTTTTTTGTTTTCCAATACTACATTACCACAACCTCACACTAGCCACTCCAACTTAATACTCCATCTCTTCTATCACAAGTTTGGAACATTGTTTCTTTTTGCACTTGGGTGGTCAGGCCTTAAAAAACTCACAGCTTGAGAAATATGGTCAATTACCCTCCAAAATTGTTTCTTTGTGTATACAACTTCTTCATCTGGGTGGTAGAGCTTTGTATTTCCTCCCTCCTTTGAGCCCAAACACACACACCACTAATCAAAGTATATTTATACAGCACATTTAAAAACAGATTTCTAGTTGACAAAAGTGGTTAAAATGCACAACATACAAATTAATACATAGCCAACAACAGTGGTAAGAACAGATCAAAACATTAAACATAATTTACACATGACAGCAGTAAAAACAGCTGCAGCAAAGCAGAAGTTAATCAAACCCCAACAAGAAGCGGTAGGTCATTAGCAATGACTTACATGCTGATGTTCCAGAGGTTATGGGTGGATTGAATCCAAAAGTGTGTGCTGTCCCACATAGAAGACAGATAATTCAATATTCCATAATTCAAATAGATAAACTGACTCTAAACAGTCATGTGGTATATAAAAATTATATGTATATTTAAACACATACAGTGAGGATTATATGGAGCTAAAGCGACAGTGTAGTGCAGGTGAAATAAGTGCAAAGCCATTTGGCTTTCCTGAATCAAAAGAAAATATTATTATCAGCATGTAGATTGAGAGGCAGGACAAAAATATTATTGCCATAATTATGCAACTGCCACATTTTCCTCAGACTCTTTGAAGGGGTGCTGCAGCAGCATCCCGAGCTTTTGTCTTGACGGGAATATCGTTCCAGCCAGCCTCGAGTCACAGGAGGACGGTGTACTGTGAACAGAAGACATGAAGAGTATCTGAGATGTCAAGGGAGTCTCAACTTTTTCATAGAAAAGATCCCAAGGGTCAAGCAAACAATCAAGCCAAATAGCAGTTCAGGTGGAGTAAATGTTAACAATGAAGGGCACAAGAAGAAGACATTAGCACTGCAAAGGGGATACCTCACCTCTGGTTGTGGGCGCTCTTCCCACTCAAGTGACAAAAGCGTCCACATCCAGTGAACATCACATTTCAACCCCTTGGCAAAAAATTTACTCATATACCGGATCATTCCCTCACAACAGGAGGTTAGTGAAAACTAAATGGAACATTGAATAAATCCCGACATTACCATGATTAATAAATGGCTGACAAAAACAATACAGGCCATCCAAACCGAGAACAATAACTCTTACAATCTCTGTAATGATGTGAACATCCCCAAGCATGACATTTGGAACATGAATTTATCAATAAGTGGCTCTGAATGTGATCATAATGATACTGGTGGCCACTGTCATCATTATAGTTGTTATGTAGACACCATTCAACTTATATTTATATAAAGTACAGAAGCTGAAAAGGGACAGGATTACAATTGCTTTTAAAAGCTAATTTTAATTATCTCCTTATCAATAGAAAACAAAAGGTTGTCTCCTATCATTGCTTGAAAATGTTTGGGTCCATTCAGCTATTCGTATATAACTTGGTAAAGTTTGCAGAAGTGCAGCTTCCTCATCAAAATGTTTCCCCCTAATTTATGTAAACCTGAACCAACCCTTATATATGAATGTTATCAAATGATAATAAATTATAAATAAAGTATTTTATGCATATAAAAGGAACAGTATGTTATGTAAAAAAAAAAAAAAAAAGTAAAAAAAAAAATCACAAAGAATGCCAAAAAATTAAAAAGATGGCGACAGAAGACCTGGGCATAAAGGGATCAGCAGATGGTTGCTTATTTTCAGATGAAGATAGAACATCTTTGGACAAACATAGAAACTAAAAACAAGCCACACACATTCATAACTCAAAAAAAAAAAATACATTAAAGACTTTTAATGGCGTTAACTACCATTAAACTTTGAATAATTTTAAGACCCTGTTGGCATCCTGTAGGCCTAATAATCAGGGTATGGGGAAACATTAATTGTCGTTTGAAGGATGATATTATGCTATAGTGTAGCTGGAGGCCTGAGTGCAACAGTTCTGTTACTTTTTAATTTTTATACACAAAGTGTATACAAAAGAGATGTTGTTTAATTTCTGGGAGTGTATCCCTAAGCTCCCCATTAAATACAAATGTGATGTTGTCAAATGTTGTGCTCTGTTTGCGTTCCTCCCTCCCTCCCTGTTGGATAGCGTGGTGTGCATTTCAGGGACACACAGTGACCTAGAAACACAGAACCATCCCCTTATTCAAGTGAAGGGGTTGTATTCACGCTCAAACGGAGGCCGGGTCTCCCACTTCTTGCAGGGTTTTTACTGTCCCTTTCAAGTGAAGTGAAACAAAATGACCTGGAACAAACAGGTCTTTAATAAAAGCTGCACTGGGGCCTGCCCACAAGTGGTTTATCATTACACTGTAGCTCCATCGGACAGAGCCAGACGGAAAGTACAGTACTGTGCAAAAACACTCTTTAACCATGCCACGATCAATCATTTGAGGTTCAGGAATTTTAATGTTTTGCTTTTATTTGCTGGCAATATCCTGATATCATTTAGTACTATTAATGCAGGAGGCATTGAGGTGAGGGTAGAGTGTATTTTCCCAGTGAAGAAAAGCCAGGTTGCTTTAGTGTTTCACCTGACTTGATATTGTGCCAGTTCACTCTATCAACAGGGATCAGAGAATGTAGCCTGACTGCCAAATTATAACTCAAATCCAAAATGGCCTTAATATGTTTGGGTTAATGTGAGAGGGAAAGAGGAAGCTAACTCTAGGGACAAAGCTCAGTGCTTTAGCGTTTGCTGTTAAATGTGTCATCACACTGAAGTTAAAGCAGCTAAAATCAACCACAATGGGTCACATTATTATTATGTACATTTCCTGTCCATAACTTTATTTTAATTTTGGTCGTTTTAGATTTCCAGTCTCTCAAATGTGAGGGTTTACTGCTTTTCCTTGATTTACCTTTTAGTAAATTGAATATTTCCGGATGTTAAATTGTTGGTCAGACAAAACGTGACATTTGATGACATCACCTTGGGCTCTAGGAAATGTTGATGGACATTTTCTTTTAATCTTTTCTGATAGTTGTGTCAACCTTGTCACAGCATTACTTGACACATTAAATGTTGTTAGGCTGCCACACTCAGTGCAGTGCAGTTTATATCTGGTGTGTCATTTCTCAAACCACCTCAGCATCAGATTTTCTATTTATGATGAAATCAAAATAAAGGTCCTCCAGACAAACCAATAAAAATTCTTGCTTTATGAAGGCTATAAACTGCCGACAGATGCTCCCTCTGTTGTGAAACCAATTTGGTCTCTAAAGGTTGTTAAGAAAGTCCTAAAAGATAGTTACACACTGATCAAGAATAAATGAGAACGCAAACAAGCAACATGTGTCAACAGGTCCTGGTCCTGTGCGTCTGTGTGTTCAAGTGGGGCACTCTGAGGTCAAATCTTTGTCTTTATCATCACAGCAGAGTCCCAAACTCTATGGCAACAGGGGCTTATTGTGTTGCAATATTCACTAGTTGCTTTGCGTGTGCTCTATGTCTAGAACCTCAAGATAGCAAAGAAACAAGAGTGTTTTCTACCATTTAATGACAAGAATGTTTGCATACACGTCTTTACATCATGTGTTATTGCCATGTGAGTGATGCCAGTGATGTACAGCTCTCATGATATTGCTAACAACATTATTTATGGACTCCACAATGATAGACGCACCGCCTCTCGCTGCTGTTACTATTAGTTGAAGCCTCATCCCTCTCTGAGGTAAGGGTCAGTCCCTCTTTCCACCCACATATCTAGAGTCACGTCCACATATATTTACACACATGTGGGGCTATACGTCCACACAGCTGACAAATATCAGTGATGCCAGATTTGGACAGGAACATAACTTTGACAGCCATTGCCAGGGTGGCGTCAGTCCTCTCTGCTGCCATTGCTCTGCATATTATCATCATGATATAATTATCATGCATTACTGACCATTAGCAGGACATGCTAGATGGTTCGTTAAATAGCACTGTAAAAGGCAAGAGACTCACTCAGGGTCAGGAGGTTAGGCGTAATCCTCAGATACAGAGCAGGCACAATATGTACTTTTCCCTGTATTCTTTGAGGTGACTTTTCAACCTGTTCAGCCTCACTTATCTGTCTCCCAGATTGACCTCGGTCTGAAGACTGTGTTCTGATGATACAAGCCAAGTCAAACATCCACCTTCTCTACTCTTTAAATAATGACTCATGCTCCTTACTGTGTGTATGTCATAGCCAGCCACACCATTCACAAGAAATAAGATAAAAGACTGCATGGACAAATGCACTGAAACTCAGTTACACATGATGAGATGTAAACATGGAGGGAGGAAGTGGGACACAGCTGAGCAGTGAATTCAGAGAGACGCAGACAAAGGCTTTCATTCATGGGACAGAAACTGACTGCACTCATCAGAAAGAAACAAACTCAATTAATTATTATTATTAATCTTTAAGTAAATAGTAGTTTAAGGTAAAATATTTCTATTATTTTGTTGCAATGAGGTTACAGTTTATATTATATATTTGATTATAACCATCACTATGATGGTGAACAAACTAAAAAAAAAAATCTTGTATCACATATTTGCATTTCCTTTAGTTAAAGTCAAAATACAGAAGCTTTTTGTGTTATTATGTATAATTCCCCACAGAGCAAAAATACCTCTGTATCTATTGGAGATAAAGATAGGGTGTTATCATCAGTGCAACTTTACAACAGGTGGAGAGATGAAAAGGTGAATTCTATTCTCACATTTGTCAACAAAGGTTTTGAAACTATGGTAACCGAGGTCAGTGGTTTCCATGGGGACAGCCACAGTTTGCATTCCCCACATAGGCGAGATGGAGCTAGGATTCACTCTGTCGTCTCCTTGACGCCCAGCACAAAAAATGGTGATACTCACACACTTTGATTCCTAACTAAATCTCACACTATCTCTGTCAAATAAACATATTGGTGTGACTGTCATGCCTCTGACATGGCAGCTTGAGACAGAGTTTGAAGACCATAAACACACACAGTTCACCATCTTAAGACAAGTGCATGGGCTTAATCTCCTTTCATCTGAACTCTCTACTCAGATACACTAAGAAAACTCCAAGCTGGGCTTGTTCCTGTAGGAAGGCTGATTGTCTTTGACAAGTGCACAGTAAGGGCAGGAGGTCCAGGGTTGGGGGGTTGTCAGATGTAAAACACACAGGCTTTGATGTGCACTTCCAACATGCTGCAGCCACAGCAAACTGATGCAGCTGTAAGTCTTGCATCAGTGGACACATCAGCACTGGAAATGTTTGCGTGTGCCTGTTCTCCTTAGAGAACTCAGAGATCTTTTTGGACAAACACAAAACTGTTTAGAAAGCCAACACCTTGTCAACATGAGGGGTTTCCATTGTTTTAGATAAATTATGTATCATAAACTATCATCTGACTTCATATTTAGTCTTTGTAGATTAAGTGCTTTTACTTCTGATGCCAATTTGGGTTCAATCCCCTCAAACTTGAATATCCACTGATTCATGCTCCTCAGTGATGCTGCTGCTGCTGATTATGGTGAAGATGAAGGCTATTACTGCCGCATGACCTACCTGCTTATAGCGAGAAGAATCAAAGGACCCAAACAGACCCCCCTCTGCTCTCTGATAGCTGTTTTTGAAGAAAAAGCAGAGGCAAAGCAACCAGAATATTACAAATGTCTGCCTCATCCGCTGCTAATGCTCTTTGCAGAGGCCTCTTTGCTCCCCATGCGATGGAGGAAGAACTGCTCAAATAAAAGCTAACCCTCTGGAGTTCACAATATTCTCAGACATTCAGGATCCCTGAGCCAACATTACGTGAGAAATGCTTTTTGCTGGAGCCCTGTAAAATGATGAGTCTCATTTTTCCTAAAATGAATATGCATAAAAGAAAGCTTCCTTTTGAAAAATCAGGCTTTGCAGTGAACTGATTTTTTTGCACCACATTAATAAGAGCAGGCCTAAAAATAGGGCAAAGTAGCATGATGCTATCTGCTTTTATACATTAAAGTCCTCACATTAGACATCATTCAAATACTCCGTTAACTGTGCCTTAATGTCACTCAGAGCAGCAAATCTACTAGTCGTGTTAATGAATCATCCTGATGAGATAAGACCGCCACAGACACGGCTCTCCAGAATTACAGTATATGAAATGAATCTGTCAGGAGTTCTAAATTAAGGCCACACCCTGGTCTGCAAATAATGTTATGTTCACTGGAGCTAGAGCTCACTGATTCACAACCCTGCGACTGACTGTGACTGAACAAACTCACCTGTTGTATGCACACATGCTATGTCTTGGATACTTAAGTAAAGTGAGACATTTTGCGAAATTGGCTTTTATTTTGTTTGCCAAGAGTTGAATGAGTGGATCAACCCAGGGAAGGGTTAGGTAAGCCTGGCTCCAATCCCAGGTTAAAATGTGTTGTCTAAATCTAATTAACATTCATCTTATTTGTTCGCCCCATATTAAAAAAAAAAAAAAAAAAAGTAAAAACAATGCTAGACTATTTCTTGGCCAGGTGTAATCTCTGAGATTTCCAAGCAGTAAGGAGTTAACTATATAATATATATTAACTACCTTTCTACTAAGCTAAGCTACACTAACTAGATTTGGGCTGTAGACGCACATGTATTCACGTATTAACAAAGATGTCTGATAGATTATAGTAACCTAAAAAAAACAATGAGTAAAAGTGATAGAGGTGAGACTTGGCTTCACAATGCTCAGCGGGGCCCCTGGCACAATTGACTGGAAACCTGCCAACTACTCACATTCCTCCCTTTCTTTCAGGACTTGGAAGTCTGGGGTGGCAAAGAGTGACTGGACCAGACTGGCATCATGGTCACTGTAAAACTGCAGGGAGAGGACAAGAAAGAAAAATAGGGTGAATAACAACAAGACAGGTGAGAAAGAATCAAGATAGAGTGAGAGAGCTCGTGAATAGAAGTAGGATGCAAAACAACTCACCCCTCCCTTGCCCTCGTTGTCTCTTCCTGTGTGATCGACTGGAGGGAGGTGCTCAGCTGAGAACAGGGAGAGAGACACCAGCTCTGAGGGAGAGGACGCACACCCACTATGAGAGACATGGGAGCGTGATCAGAGCTGGCATGGGACTTTCTGGACTGTAGGTTGCTCTGCAGGTCTGTTCCTGGAGAGAAACAGAGGGGCTGGACACAGGAGACGGACACAGGAATTCCAGGTCACAAGGGCTCCTGTGGCAGAGCTCAGTCTAGGCTGGGCTGCTATTCCAACGTTTCCCTCTCACAGTCATGAGAGCGATAGAGTGAACATTAAGAAAAGCAGAGAGGTGAGTTATATACTGGGGGTTACTAAGAGGTGAGGTCTGAGCTGACCCCTCCTGAGGATGGGAGCCTCTCTGGAGTTTGCCTGTTTGCTGTTACTGGTTCTGGGAAAGAACCACTTGGTGTCTGGAGGTTGTTCAGGAAAATGCTGCCGGGGCAGAGACTTGAGCTGTCTGTCCACTGACTGGAGGATGGACCGTACTTATGGGACATGCTACTGTGACAAGGGCTGCGTCAGGACCAAGGACTGCTGCTTCGACTACTTCACAGAGTGCCCAGGTGAGGGATGAATGGAGGGGCCGCTGTCAGTGTGAATGAATTACAAGTGGAGGGACTTTTCTACAGACACCTTAACTGTGTGATACCAGTGGGAGATAACTTGTCGCATGAGATAACACAAACTGTTGCTCAAGATATCTTTATTGTCTGTCTGATAATCAATTTTGAACAGAAAGACAGTTTCAGTCCCTGGGCTGCTTATCACCTACTGCGTCTGTGATGACAGAGCTGGCAGGGGTGAATATGTTGCAAATTCATCCAAGGCACATTTATCTCCACCTTTTAGCTTGTGCAGTGCACTAAAAACACATGTCAACACTTATTTTTCTTCTGTGGCATGGCTGCTAGCTCACAAAAAGGCAATCTGTTTTGGCAGGCAGTTCACCAAATAACCCAGGAAGCTGTCTAACCTCATTTCAGTAGACTGGCCCACATAATGGAATTAGTAGAAATATTTGAAGAATGTGATTCTGTCAATCAGTTCTAGCAATTACAGTTCCAGTCAAACAAGCCAGACGTGCTTAATGTGTGTTATAGGCCGGTGCAGACTAAATCTGAATGTTTTACGCGTCAAAGATTTATCTTTGAGCACAGACAGCGACTGAAAAGAAAAATCACAGGACTTGGTGATTGAATGGGTTGCTCACTTGGCATGCTCTCAATCCACCTGTAATGGAGCAGAAAAAACTAAGTCAACAAGCCACAATCAATGCTTCATTGACGTAAAGTTATTTCCTGGATATTTAGCTCCATTATACTGTTTCACAGGAAAACTATAATTATGCAGTCATGAACGCTGCAAGGTTTTACTGTTGACTGGTGACTAAGAAGTGTTGCCTGAGCACACACAGTGAGTTTGATGAATCAGAGTTAGGTCCAACATCTGTGGCTTTTACCGTAGTTTGATTGTTTGCTAACACAGAGGACATCCTGTAATAATGTTTGTCTCACAATGTGGGTGGCAATGTCCAGCTCAGGACTGTGTTGTGAGTGACTGGAGCTTTTGGAGTGGCTGTGCCAAACCCTGCCAGCCTTCGGAACGGGTCCGTGTCCGTCACGTAGAGCAGCAGCCCAGTAACAGCGGAGAGCCCTGTCCTAGTCTGGAGCAACGAGGTGGCTGCATGGAGTACAGAGACCACCGGGGCACCCACTGTGGACTCAAGTCAGGTATACATTACAAACACATGATCTTTCCCTTGTTTACCTGTAATACTATTTTGATATGTATTTCCCTTGACTTTATTCCTTAAAGGTGCTGAACCTTAACTTAATAACAGAATACTGAACTGGTTTCTCTTATCAGGTCCTGCATTCATCACTAGCATGGCATTTGGCAAAGGAAGGCCCAAGCATGACAACTATGGAAACCCCCTAGACCCTGGGTAGGTTTCACATTATGCTCCCATAAAGCCTCTGAGGCTGAACACAACCTCAGTTATCTTTAAATTCAAGAGTTGAAAAGTTCACAGATGCGAAGAGTTAACATCATTTTAGCATTATGCTGTGTAACCCACACCCATTTTGAAAAAAAAAAAAAAGATGAAGATAACAGGCCAACTTTGTCTCCATGCACCAGTGGCTGTTTGCTCACCTGGATGTCTGTCGACAGAACATTAAATATAGCAAATGCTGAGAGAGTGCCCACAGCCCTTTGAAACTAGTTACTCATACTAACAAGGACAAGCACAAAAGGCCTGGATGACAGGGTTATTTAGTGTATTATATGGGCTGAATTATTGTTATTCTCCTTATATAAAAAGATGTGGACACTGACTGGTGAAGCAAGTTATCCCCATGCCAGTCACTAACTGGGTGATGTCTTCCTACAGTGCACGTTCACTTTAGCCCTCTATGTTGATTGGTTGGTCTTAATATCCCTGCAGTGACTATGGGTGACCTTCCTGACTCTTCCCTTCAGGTTCTGTGTGGAGTTCACACTGGAGTCAAGGACACCACACTGTACAGTGGAGAACCGGCCACACACACACTGGATGCGCTACATAACAGAAGGCTTTAAAGTGTGTGTGGTGTGTGAACCTCCTGCCATGCGAAACAACAGTGGCAGCTGCCAAGGAGACGGTCTGGAATCAGACAAGTATGAACCTTTATATATGTGTGTGTTCCCTCAGGTTCATACAAACCTGGACTACCAAAACATTTCGTAAAATATGCATCTGCAACCAACTGAAAATAATGTAAACTCTGTGTAGGTGTGAAAGAGTGAGACTAAGCACTCAGTTGTGTAAAAACTATGTCTGTGTTGCAGAGAAGCTCTGCTCCACTGGCAGGCGGTGGGGAACCATCAATGCACCGGGACATGGAGAAAGATCCAGAAAACCCAGCAGTGCAACTGTCCTCCACAACACAGCTTTGTCTTCATCTGATCCAAACAAAGCAGCACAGAATATTCTTTGATCCAGTGTCCACAATAACATTTCACAGCCAAACTCCCATCACCAGTGAGACTGAAGCACTGTGCTTCCATCTGAAGATCCAATACTTGACACACGATGTAGTTATGTCTCTAATAAAATGTTACACATTGATAGGAAAGCATGTTCAGATCAATGCCATCACAATGCACATTTCCATCATCCTGCACACCTTTCAGCACATTATTTTTAAGACACTGTTGTAACTTGTACAGTATTTCACTTTTTTAATACACATCAAGCACCTATCAAAGTCGATTGTGCATACCTTTATTTTAACAAGCCAGTTATATTCATTTGTTACAACTCCTCAAAAAAATGTTTAACTTAAAATTCTAACAATATTTACAATTTTACATTTGTGACTTGATATTAAAAAAAATATATATATATATATATATATATCTAAATTGCCACAAAATGCTCCCTTGCAAAGAAGCATCACATTGAGCACGGTTCATTGTTCTGTGATGAGCGCCCTCTGGTGGTCAGAAATTTGTTTTGGGCAAAGACATCACAACATACCCACAAAATAAAGGACCAGTTTCAACAGTCAAATGAACTGAATGTTTCATTCACAGATGAACTGCTACACTGCAAAAGATAGAGGGGCATACAAACTACTCAACACATTTACCCCCTGCCATAGGAAGCAGTCTAAATGAATCTTCCTGTTGTTAGTTGGTATATTTGGTGCAAACAGAATAACAGTAACACACCAATAACTAAAAAAAGGCATCTTCTGCAATTATGCTGTGGGCTGATAATGGCTAAGTCAGCCTGTATTTACAGATAAACAGCTACAATATAGAAGTCAGTGAGGCAGTCCCCCTCTTCAGCCTACTTTATGTGCCTTCTTGAGAACTCTCCAGCGGTCTTTGAGCATAGTGCCGGTGCGTCCTTCAAAGTCATAATCCATCAATATGCGAGCCCACTTCCCCTCGCCGTGACGTTTAACCCCACTCATGAGGTACTTGTCCAGCTGTGGAGTCCATTTCTGAATGAAGTAAAAAAAAAAAAGATTAAAAAAATCCAACCCAAACAGAAGGTAACATCTCAGCGTTACATCAAATATTCACTTTATTAAGGCTTAATAAAACTGGGCATGAACGAGATGTATGGTTAAATTTACCTGAGGCTGTTTTCTTGATTTTTCAATTTTCGAGGTGTCCATAGACTTCCCAGATGTCATCTGTGATAACTCTGATAGTGGGAGGTTTGACAGTCTCTTTTAGCTTTTGTTCACACTCATAAATGTGTATGAAATATAGTGGTGAATTTATTGCTACATTATATAGAGAATGAAAATGTTCAAAGAATCAAAATTATCAAAGGCAGAGGAAACCGAATTTACCTTTGCTCGAGATTCTTCTGACAGAGACAAAAAGCTTCTTGCATGAATCCGGCTCCCATACATCAGGCACTTTTGTTGACAATAGTTTCCGTTTGGTTCTGTGGAAGTGTCACAGTGTGATGAAATTATTTGCAAGCTCACAGCTTGCTGAATGTCTACCATTACCCAAACAGAGACGGCAAATGCATTTTAATGCTCTACTAACCCCAAACATACAGCCTTCTTCTTTTTCCTGTTCAGACATAAATGAACAGCATATTGTTGAAAAAGAACAGAAAATGGATCATGTGTGAATTTCAATAAATACAGCTGGTGGTGTGAAAGGTTACTTCCTACCTTCCGTGCTCTGTTAATCTGTTGGCTTCTTCTGACATAGAGCAGTTCTGTGTCACTGCATCCTCCAAAGCCTCATTGTTCTCTGACAACTGCACCATCTTTGTAGCTGCCTGACAAACAGAAAAAAAACCAAATGTATTACTAAACGTGCGCAACTTGTAGGAGAAAAAAAAGTTTTCTTCAAGAACTGAAGGTAACACAGGGTGAGTAATTGTTGAACAAATGGTCATGCTGTGGGTGAAGTATTCCTTTAAGTACTGCCACAATGTGAAAGCAAAACTAATGAGGCCTGTCAACAGAATACCTTAAGTTTGACCTTGGTCAGCCGTGTCCATGTAAATCATTTTAGAAACTTCTCATGAATTGGCAGGTCTTTTAGACCCTGAGGAGGACTCTGCTGCATGTAGCAAGTTTGTCCTTCCAATTCACTTTGATGACAAATTGCCAATTAACTATGACTGATAATGTGACATCAGCACCTTCAGGTGGTCAGAGTGCCATTACTCAGAAGGACGAGAGCAAAGAAAAGGCCTGCATACACGATCAAAAAATGAGTGCTGCTTTTTTGAACCTTGCCGTCAGCTGCAGTGAAATATTGGACACCTGATGTATTGACCTTAACTGAAAATATTCTCCACCTCACAAAAAACAGTTGATTCTGTTCACTCAGATATTATAGGTTAAACTGTATTTATGATATATTGGAGTGAAACTTTCAAGCACGAAAACAGCACTCAAACCATATTTTTCATTTGTGAGCAAGGAGGGGAGTAATGCTCTTGGACCAGGGCAGAATGATTTATTGCACAGCTACTCTCATTTATTTTTTGAGCCATACAGAGCTGATCCTTAATTTTACATTGGCAGGGCTAGCTGTATGTAAATGTTTACTCTCATCATGAATAGACTGAATAAATCCAACTGTCAAAGGTCATGAAATACTATGATGAACAGCATCTGTCAATCATTTCTCCCACACTGTCAATGTCTAAATAGTGAACGATCTGTTGAAATATATTCATTCAAATCAGCATAGTCATACCTACACAGGAAGTACATTTGTGGGACCGTTAGAGGTGGATTGGGCCTCTTGTCTATGCATTTTATGAACTAGGCTGAACTTGTTATTTGGACAAGTTATGACCTACAACATACTGGCTCAGGTTCTGTACCTTGAGAAGGTAGTCAGAGGGATTCCTCTCCAGATAGGCATCCAAGTAAGAGCTGACCATATCCAGAAGGCGGCTGAACCTGAAGCTCATGAGGAATGGGTGGTAAGTTTCTCCCTGTGCTACTATTGTTGTCAGCTTGATTATCAAGTTCTGTTGAAAGATGTTGAGCATTAAAAACAATAATTCTCGGTTAACAAATATTGCAGTAGTGAACCTGTGTTTTCAAAATGAAAATGATCATACAGACTTGTGGGAATTCATGGTTGTCCTGAAACCACTTCAGGGCAGAAGAGGCAGAAGATTTTTCACCTTTCTCCAAGCACACAGCCACACTCTGGGAACAGGGCAAATACATCAGACACTTAATCAAAATGAGAACAAAGCATCCCTGACATTAGGACTTAAACCTCAAACTGGTGACATACAGTATATTCATTATAGCCAGCAGATTAGAGCTTTTTCCAGAATTACTTTCATTCATTAACCAGAACTCATTTAGAGCCCCACACACACACACACATACCAAATGATTTGTGTGATTACCTGAACAAGCAACAGATTGGTGATATTCTTGAATAAACTTTCATCTGTCACAGTGTGCTTTAGGTTTGACCACAATTTAACGGCAGACATCAGAGGCAACACATGGACATCGTCTTCAAAGTTGACATCTGGGGAAGAGCAGCGTTTTACATGATAAAAACGGGACATTTTTGTGAGAGTGAGACACTTGCATGTACACATGAGGACAAAATTATTAGACCTCTTTTTTAAGTATTTCCCAAGTGCTGTTAAATAGAGCAAAGAGTTTTTTTTATTTTGCACAAAGAAATGCCATTGTCTCAGTAAAAAAACAAAAACTAACAGGGTTAAAATTATTAGCCCCATTAAGAACTGAGCTTTAGACCGAGCCATAGCACAAACCACTGTTGTGCGATGATTTGCTTCACTTTATAATCCTCAAAGCCTGTAAAACCAAGTTAAAACTGAAGGTTACCGCCAAATTTACACACGGTATAAAAGCTTCAGTGAAGGTTTTAGCTGTCACATGCCAAAAACAAAAGATATCAGTTTGGACTTGAGAAAAAGAATTGTGGATGCACATGTATTTATGTGAATAACTCTTAACAAATAACAAGCTGCTGATGTTGAGAAGCTGTGGTTTTCATTGTACAGTATTTTCTATGGGGCTATGTGCTGTACAGTAAGTTCTGAGGTCTCCACTTCCACTCAAAATCAAATGCAGTAAAAAGATAATTCAGCTTCTGACTACGAAAACTTACCCAAACGCTTTCCGTGCATGACTCTTGCCAGAAAGGCACATATCAGAGTTTTCTCATCACGGTTTCCATCCTGACAAATGGCTAAAAAACAAAAATTGAAACAAATCCACAGTGTTAGCCTTGAGGTTCTAGATATGAGTAGTATTATTAATGTCACAACAATTTAAATTTACTGTTTCCCTTCTCCATTACTGATATGACAAACCCCAATCCAAGTGGGGTAAAATGTGTTAATTTAATCATTACAAATGTGGCTACTCTGGTCAGAAGCACCCTACGTGTTAGCATGAATGCTATAGATGACCTCCTCACATTAAAGAGTTTGATTGAATTTAATATTTCATTATCATCTCGCGCTCATATATTATTATTATTATTATTTGCATAGTCTACATTACTTCAGCAGTTGTTGTATGTTCTTATGGACTGTTTATTTCAATAAGTTAGGTTGTTGTTAAACAACTAGCTAGCTAGTTAGCGTTAGCTCGTTTCTGTTGTGCCTTTGTGGAAGTTATTGCTGTTAATTCCTAAATCTTAAAAACTTGCATCACCACATGGCTGCTGCCTGGAAAGTCTAACTAAGTCCTGTAAACTCGTGTTTTTCTAAAACTTTGTATAACTTACCCTGTAACATCGAAAGCGTTTCATTGAAGTGATCAAAGTTGCTTTCCTTGAAATGCCGACACAAACTGACAAACATAAAGTCTACCATCCATCCAGTAGCAACAGCGGTAACACGAGAAAAGCTGGCATTTCCATCAGTTTGACTCGCAGTTGTGGGGCTTTCCTCGCTAATTCCAGCCTCCATGTTTTGTTTCATTTCTCCTCTCTCTGGGAAGTCGTTTGATTTTTGCGCGCTGTCTGCCAATACAGAGTCACTTGAACGGCCACAGTGTCCTCTGGCGGTCGGGAGGAGTATCTACAAACAGCTGCCGTAGAGTGGCCGCTCTTCAACCCCAGGGTCTCTGGTTCGATTCCCCGCTCCTACTACACGGTGTAACTCATGTCTTGTATTCGTATTAAAAATGACCTGGTCACTATATTAAAAAAACACCCAAATTACCCTTATTTTGTATTTAGTAGTTGGATTGTACTGTATGTAAACATATAGCCTAAGTTGTTTCCCTTCAAGAACATGTTTTGGCCATATTGGTATTATCCCTTGCTCAGAAATAATGTATAGACCTTTATCAATAATAATATTTTGTTCTTTAATTTAGTTAAAAAGCAGTCAGGTCTTTTTTGATGCTTAGGAGAAGTATACAGGATGTTGCATAGTCAAGAAAGATATAACGTTTTGTTCAGGCAGCCACACTAAATAACAACATTAACCTTAATTTGGCAAAATTCCACTCAAATAACACATTTTAGGGCTTTGAGCTGACTATGCTGCCACGGAATAAAGCTTTTTCAAGTAGTTTTTTTTTTTATTTGACATATTACTGAGAAGGGAAGGTGATGCTTTTGCTTAAAATGTCATTGATGTATAGGCTTAAAAATGTCCACCAAAGTGATAGAAAAGTCAGTAAGAATGGGCCAATAGTGTTACACAATATAGTTGCTTTATATATTGCTTTACTTTTTCTTTATATCAAAGACTTTACATGCCAGAGTATTTGGTTTTTAGTATCACTGTTTTGCAGCAGTAAACAAGAGAAATGTGGAGATACATGGATAGATATGTGGAATACATCTCTCTCCAGTAATACATCATTTATCAGCCAGTCTCGCTGAGTCGTCTGCACTTACAGATATGAAAAATGTGCATACTTTCTTGATGCAAATGCAACATCAGTATGAACTGATGCTATGCACTATATTTGTCATATATTTGTATGCTATTATGTAATGATCCTTATTAAGCAAAAATGCATATGTAGCCTATAAACAAACAGCAGTTCATTTGTAGAGAACACCAGATACACACAAACACATGCGTTATATACACATTTATTTTGTTATTCTGCATATGCTAATAGACGTAATGGGGAACAATGCTCTACAGAAATGTGACATACATGTACCATAACAAAGTGTTTTGTGGTCAGACTACTACATGCATAGGCCTACAAAGATGTTGCTTTGTACAGAAACAGTCTATAGCTCAGAATGTGTCTAATGATAATGTTCTCCAAAAGCTCAACAGAATAAAAAAAACTGTAAGAGGCAGAAAACACAGAGACATAAGAAAAAACCAACATAGCTTTATGCAGTTTTAGGGAGCAAGGTTTGGTGAGCACACATTAGTGACACGGACAATACCCATTCTCTCAGAGAAAATAAAGACACAACCTTTCCACTCTGTACGGGATCACACATGATAATGCCATTGTGAGACAGTAAGACAGAGCACAGTCATTTCACTGTCAGCTCACAGAATTAATTTCAGTATCCACACAAACATCATCTCAAGGGAACATAGCTGATCAATCCAAATCCCTCGTTTCTCTACCGTACCTGTCAAAATGAAGGATTACTCAAGGCTAATGCAGAGACAGA
This sequence comes from Synanceia verrucosa, assembly GCA_029721515.1. Taxonomy (NCBI): domain Eukaryota; kingdom Metazoa; phylum Chordata; class Actinopteri; order Perciformes; family Synanceiidae; genus Synanceia; species Synanceia verrucosa. The sequence goes on along the minus strand of CM056568.1, from coordinate 11,748,222 downwards.
CTACAAAAAGGGATGGAAAGAAAAACGTTAAATTGGATGTATAGGTACAGAAAAAATAGCTTTAACGAGAAGGGTATCATTAAAAAAAAGAAAACAAAAACTCAAAACAACAAACACCACGGACCCCATATTTTTACTTTGGGCATTACCAAAGAATGAGTGTTTCCAATGAAGGATCAATCGTCTCCATGAGCTCTCATGTGAACCTCTGCTTACAGAGTTAAATTATGTTGGTCTGGGTATACAGTATGAACACAGATAAAAGAACATATGGACCACAACTGATCACTGATGTGATGGAACCATTTGGGAGGACTCATCTCTCTTCATACCTCTTGATCGCTGTGCCTGAGGACATGCCATGGATGTAGAGCCTCGGATGCTGCAGGAGTTGGAGCTCTCAGTGGTGTCAGCATGGGAAATAATCAGATGTATCAGTTCAGCGACAGTAGGGATCTTTTTCTGTCTCTCTATGGTCAGTTAGACACTATAAACTCTAACAGTCAAACTTCTGTCCCTTTGTTGGTGCTCAGTCCTGCCTCACTGAAGACTGATGGGGGTGGACATAGAATGGTGGTACACAGATTACCCAGGAGGGGGGGGGGAAATATTGCCGCTCCTTACTCAAGGAGCCAAGACATCAATGTGAATGTGACAACATCGCCTTTCAAAAAGTACAGAAGTAACTTGTTGACATTAGCTGTTAAAGAAAAAACAGAGGATCTGTCCAATCGGAACATCAGAGAGTTATAGAAAACCTGAGAACTCAATAACATTACTTGTATCTATTACATAAAGACCTGATTTCTCCTATAAAATTAGAATTTTCTGTACAGTGCTATATGAACAAAGCAAAATGACTTGCTACCTTCTCATAAACAGCAGTGTTATGAAAAGGCACGCATCATTTCAACCACCGTATGGCAGGAAATTGTGGTCGTGCTCCATTTTGGTTTAGAAAAAATAGAATCATTCTCAACGTTAATTCACAAAAAACATAAAATCCTTTGTGTGGCCATTGGAATTAGATTATCTTAATATCTTTCACAGACATTTGTTAGATTTGTATGTAAAACTAAAAGCGATATAAAAGGCCCAAATTAGTCAGTTTGGATCCTTAATCCCACAGATAATCAAATTTGAGGTCCAATGGTATCAGGCATCAAGGCCCTGGACAGCACATATAATACGAAAAAGTAAAAGTCCAATTCTCAGTTGCATTGTTTGTGAGATTCTGGTTGTTGTAATACTGTTTTGCCTCATATTAAAGATATAACATTTGAAAAATACAAGTCATTTCTGCCTGTACACTTACAAATCCCATAGACAGAAAATAAAGTGCCACAATTCTTGGCCTGCATAGATTGCAGTACGTGGTATTGCACATTCCACACCTCTCTGTGAGAACAAAAAAACATGACAATAATATGAATAAAGAAAGAAAACAACATAAATGACAAAGAACTCACCCACATACTTCCTGTTAGTACCATTCTGGTTTGTGTGGCTTTCACAAACACATTACTAGCACACTCAGCCAAGTGTCACGCTGAAACGATAGACAAATATTCCAGCAATAAAATTGGAATAAAAGGCAACATACAACAGATATTTTCAGTCAGTGTAAAACAAAAGCGAGAAAGAAGACAAGAAAAGAAAAACAAACTCCTTTGGGTTTAAGTTTGACTGAAAATAGTTTTGATCACAATAAAACACAATAAATTACAGTCTGAGACACTATGGACATACAAAAAAAGATGCCATCAACATATCAGCAGGATGGGATAAACTTGCAGTAGTATGGAACAAATGTCAACAACGACATCACAGAGCTGAGGAAAGGACAATGAACAAAATGCAGGTAAACAAACCATAAAGAAAACAAAAAAGACAACATAACTACTGTCATAATATGTCTTTACTGTATATGTTACTATGCAGCTGAGATAGACGAAAGCTTGTCAGTGTGCTTGATTTGGTCCACTGATTTCAGAAGGAAAATTGTCTTTTTTTGTGGTTGTCTGTCCCTCCTGAATTGCCAAAATAGATCATTATAGTGTAAAGCATATATAGGTGTATTAATGACCAGATCTATGGTGGTGAATAAATAAATAGTCTTAACTGTTTTATGGAATCTCACTTACCTATCTAATTTTTCAAAAACCAATCTATACCTACGTATTTCATATTTTATTCTTAAACTACATTTAGGTGTATATATCTGATGTTGGAGAGTAAATAAGATTTATTTTTGTGTTTTGGGTGGAATCAAAAGGCTTGACCAAGAAATAAAACATCTTAAATCTTGACCATGACTTCTGAGACCACGTAATAAATATTTCCAGTAGCGGTAGTATGTTCTAGTTCTTGTCCTTATTGATTACATATTGGTATTTGGCAACTACAGGTGTGTGCATGTTAAGGGATTCAAGGTGTTCTTCAAAGACTGAATATCGGATGCTCAACTGAAAGGTCAAACAGTCGTTGTGAAAACCAAAAGCAATAATGACAACGTTACAGTTTCATACACCATTTTTCACACGAAAAAACATTACAGGGTTGTCATGGGAACACTTTGCATTTCCACAAAAGGTAATGATATGTTTTTTTTAATAGGTCGCTACGATGCAACACCCAGTCTGAGGGCTCTCGATTCAACCCTCCATCCCTCCCCTTTCACATTACAAATAGTTGTACGTTCAGTGACAGTTTTATGTTGCCATCCTGTGCATTGCCATTGCCTTAGATGTCCTAGTATTTACAGTGGAGCGCTTTCAGCAAACTAAGCACCGTAAAATATCTGTCTTTTTTAAATGCATGCTTTTTACAGATAAGTCCCTCTGTGCATTTCCTTCTTTTGCTAGAAAAAAAGGAGACATTATGTCATTATGTACATTGGGAGGACCAAAATGTCTACATAAGTTGATGAATTCCCTCTGTTTTCAAGAGCCTCCTCTTCGAGCCCACTGTTTGCCCCAGAGTCATTCTCAAATCTGAAAAGGAGCACCGCAGTTTATCAGCAAAACACAACAACACAAGTAAAAGGGACTTGTCATGCCATGCAAAAATATCTTTCACTACAACTGCACCCTTGTCTTTTCTTTTGCTCTCCACACACACCAGGCTGAGGCTGCAGTGGGTCTATCGTCCCTCAGAGCTGCTCCTACAGTCACATGCTGGTTTCACAGGTCGGGGAGAGGCTGCCATCCCCAGGTATCAGGTGGATATCGGATGTAAACATGTGGTTCTCTACTTTGTGTCCACTTTGGTTGCTATCAGCCTTCCCTTCCTCACCTGCCCCAACCACACCTTGGGTGCAATTTTGTGCTGCTGTCTTAGGTGACAAGGGTGCAACTGCGGCACCCGCCACTTCCATCAGATGCTTCTCTTCGTGGTTCTCTGTGGCTTGATCTTCATCGCCGGGTGGGGTGTCCACCACCAGCCTCTTAGGAGACAATGGGCAGGTCTCCTCCTCTGTGACTGGAAACAGCTCCCCTGTACTGGGGATGAGCGGTGACATCTCTCCCTCCGGGGACTCGTCTTCCAGGATGCTGGAGCTGATGTCTCCAGGAGAGGTAGTGCTGGGTGGTGTTAGCGGGCCTTCATTAGAGGTCTTGGTGAAGTTTACCTTCATCCCCCTTATTTTAAGAGGGTTGCTCACTCTTGGAGAGCCCTGGATATTCTCCACTGTGCTGTTATAGCCTTCCTCTATGTGGAGCTCCGATCCATCACCTGGGTTGACGGATTCATAGAGGTCATTTTTGAGTGTGAAGCCAGGAGAGTCGGGGTCATCAATGGCCCTCAGTTGGCTGAGATCCAAAGTGGGTGGCGCCCTGGGGTGTCTGATTAGACAGGGCCCAGCATCTTTCTCATCTGAGTCGGAGTCCTGTTCTCTAAAGTCTGCTGAGCAACCTGCAAAGTTATTTGGTGAAGAGAGTTGGACCTCCTTCATCTCCAGCTCTACTTCCTCCTTTAATGTAAATTCAGGGCTTTGGGATTTCCTCGGTGAGACAGGGCCAGTCATGGTTGTGCTCAGAGTGCTCATGGAGCTTGTAGTGTTGAGGTTGGTGAAGGACTGTGACTTGGTCATCTGGTTGTACATCTCCTCCAGTTTCTGCACATTGAGGTGCTGTGGGGTCCTGTTTGTCCGCTGAGGACTTCCTGTGGTGGTGATGGTTATAGGATGAGGGGAGCTTTGCGGCTCAGCGTTTCTATTAGCTGGAGACTTCAGGTCAGTCTCTGAGGAGGTGTGTCTGGCTGAGCTACCCCAGCGGCCAGTCGACAGGTGGTTGTCCAGTGTTGTTTTGTCCTCTCCTTTCTCCACAACCACATCCATCAGTTCCATACTGCGTGCAAAGGCATCTTTTAGGTTCATTGACACAATGCTGCCATTCCTCTTAGCTCTCTCAAGTGCCTCCCTCCTCTTGATGGCCTTCTCTTGTCTCTTCTGCTCCTTGTAGAACTCAGAGAAGTTGTTGACAATAATGGGGATGGGTAGGGCAATTACCAACACTCCTGCAATGCAGCAGAGCCCACCCACAATTTTGCCAAGTAAAGTCTGTGGGTAAATGTCACCATAGCCCACTGTAGTCATGGTAATGGTTGCCCACCAGAATGAGGCAGGGATACTGGTGAATTTTGTGGCATCTACATCTTTCTCAGCAAAGAAGACCAAGCTGGAAAATATCATGATGCCCATAGCAAGAAATAAAATAAGTAGTCCCAGTTCATTGTAGCTCCTTCTCAAAGTAAACCCTAGAGACTGGAGCCCCGTGGAGTGCCTGGCCAACTTCAGGATCCTCAATATTCTCATGATCCTGAATATCTGCACCACACGGCGTACATTTTGGAACTTCAGAACGCTCTTGTTGGATTCAGTTAGGAAGATGGTGATATAGTAGGGTAGGATGGCCAGCAAGTCAATGATATTCAATGGGCCTTTGAAGAACTTCCATTTATTAGGGGAGGAGAGGAAGCGAAGGAGGTACTCCATGGTGAACCAGGCGATACACACTGCCTCCACATGGGCTAGCTGGGGGTTGTCATTGGCCTGGCCAAACTCATCTGTGACCTGTAGCTCTGGTAAGGTGTTGAGAGACAGAGCGATGGTGGAGAGGACAATGAACAGGATTGAGATGATGGCTAGAATCTGAAAAGAGAGCACAGAAAGGAATTAGTAGATTTCCAATAAATGTGTTTCATTGTCACTGCAGCAGATATGGGATACACTGTGAATAATTGTAGTGTGATTTGAATTAGGGACAGATATAAAATGGATATGAATGCAATGAATGTCACAGTTTTGTTTGTATGGACAAAGGAAGATAGCATGGTGATGTGAAATGACAAAAGAAGGTGCCAAATGAGTAATTAAACCTTTGAATGAATGCAGAATTGGGGGATACATTATTTAATGAAGAGGGAATTTAAATAAGGGGAAGTAACTATAGGCCAGAATCTATTTTGGAGCTACAGTGTGTTATTGAGTGTGAACCCATCTGCAACAAAATGGTATAATGATTTTGGCTCCACCTGTCGGCAACAGTAATGTCCTCTTGTCTGTAAAACACACTTTTGATTTTTTTTCTGAAATTTACAATTCTTTAAAATTGTTTCCTGTGCCCTCTGCTCGGTAAAAATGATGAATAAGAACATCCTCTATAATCCTATGAGGTTAGCACAGCACTAGGCTGCCTTTGAAATGCAGCTCTTTACCTTGACCAGGATTCATTGACTTTTATGGATTAAATCTGACTTTAGATCTTCTGACTGAGGTTTGGTTTGTAAAATGTGTATGTGAGCAACACATGGTGAGTGTTCGACTGTTAAGATGAGATGAGACTATGACTGCTTTGTTGGTACAGAGTGAGAAGTATCACGTTTCTCTCATCATTCGTCCCTATACTTCTATATGACATCTCCATGTTTTATCTGGCCATTTTATCTGAGAGACACGACTTCTTACAATGCTGCAGAGAACCAGCTGATGTTCTTTTTCCACAGCTTATCTCTGCTATGCCCAGAGACTCAACCCACACAAGTAAAGAGTGTCTGTCCTACACACTGTAGTACTGCAGCATGACCTCAACAATCAACTGAAATCCAGCATATGGATGGAGAAAGCTGCATTATTTTGTGTGAAGTCCTCTATGACCAGAGCAATACAAAACCCATTAAAATCTAATGAGCAAAGATTGAAGTCTCAGTCAAGATGGGAAAACAAGGCAACCTGAATACTAATCACAAACTGCATCAAGTTGCAGAACACTGATTATGTTATATAAATTTACACAGTGAAGTTAGGAGACAGTCCCTGTGTGTCCTTTGAGACCTCCCTAACTCAGCAAATATCAGGTATTAGTGAATATCATGCAGGGACAGAGCTCAAGGATTTCACAGAAGTGTTCATGATCTCGAGCTAGCACTGACACACTGGGAAAAGTGACAGATGTAAGAAAATTGCTTCTTTTAGACCAGAAAGACAGTGAAAATGATCTGGTCAAAATACAGACAAGGGGTGTCATGTCTCAGCAGTGGAAGTGTTATTGCTAAATGAATGCTGCTGCTGATTAGGTTAAACCTATTAGCAGCGAAGTGAGGCAACCTGGGCCTGGCCTGGCAGCGAGCTGAAAGACTGCAAACTCACAGTAAGGACATGCATCGTCACCATGACCCTGAACTTTTTGGCAAGCACATTTGAAGCACAACCACAGATGCCAAGCCACTCAATCAGAGGACCTTTGCTTGTGTTCCTGTTGCTGTACATCTTGGCATTGAGTCAGCTCTGAAGGTAGGAGAATAGAAGCATGAAATAGTGATTTTGATCAGTTTATAGGCTTACTGGCAGTAAATTGTATTGCTTGTGTAACAGAATTTTTCAGATACAGATACAATATTATTTATAAAAATACATACTAAAGGTCACTCATCCTTTAGAGGTCAATTATTCCTGATTGAAAATCCCATTACCTGCCTCAGAGAAGTTTATCTCTTACTGTTATTCCAGACTTTGGAGCAGGCAAGCCCTTTAAAACTGCACAATGAGTGGATAGAATGAATGGATAGACTTGCACACCACCATGCTCATAGACAGAGAGAGAAAGTGATTAATGTTTTCACTGACCCACACCCATGCAGTCTTACCTTCCTACACACCCATACAACCCTTGCTTATGGACACCAGCAAATGGCATTTGAACGTGAGGATGAACAATCCTGGGGTGGCCTGCATTAACCTACTGTAATTGAGTGGGAGTAGTTAAGGAGATACATTACTTAGACTCAGTCTTCTTTGCTCCTGATTTGCATGTGTGGTGGCATTATGTATAGCATCAAATGCCGTGAGTGCTGGATTAAAAGATGGAAATGAGCGCAGTCATGCCAATTTGACCTGGACATGACCCAGCAGAGGAAAGCTAACAAAGGCAGAAAATGAAATAAGATTTTTCACTGAACTGGACACTTTAAAAATCTCTGAAGCAATTCTTTGAACAGGGATTCAAAGAGCAAGACTACTGGAATTAAAAACGTCACAGTTACTCAGATGAATATACTAAACTAATCAATGCTACCTCCTGATATTGTCAGAGAGAATAAGCTAGAGAGCAACATTTCATTGTGCTTTTACTGGAATGTAGGAAGGTTGATGCTTTTACCCTGAATAGTTAAAATGAAAAGGAAGTTTGTGACTGTAAACTGTCCAATGTGAAGATGAACTGCCAAATAAAGAGCTTGCACATACTGGTGGATTAACCATTACAACATAGAAAAACTATTTCGGTGAACTCCAATACTGTTAATTTAAGGCAGCTGTGGAAATCACCTCACACTGGGTGGTCGTCTAATTAATTTCTTAAGCACTGTTTATAAAATAATATATACTAAAATTAGGGTGGCACAGGTTTAACTGTACAAAGTCTCTTCCTCTTGCCTTCCTCTTGTCAAGCTTCCCTGTTCGTGTGGAGGTTTGACATCAGGATGTAGTCAGGTCACAGTCAGGACAGTCATGTGACCTGATTGGCTTAGACTGGGATTACTATCACTGCACCAATTTTACCACAGACTGCTTAATGACTGTGCTGAAAACTGCTTTACTTCACTTTGAGACTTACAATGAGATGAAAGACAGATGGAGAAGGAGAGAGAGAATTATTATTGGATGTCACATGATTTTTATTTTTATATAATACTCTAAGGATGTCCCTGGATACTTTGGTCTTTACTCCTGAGCACATTATAAAACATATCATGAAGAAATAAATCACTTGATGAATGGTCTCACAAAAACCAAAAGCAGCTGGCTCAATCCCTCAAGGGACAGCTTAAAAAAATAGTGCCTGCGACAGTGTCTGCAGCAGTTTAGGAGAATAGCTTTTGTGCATTAAGGGGAGTGAATGCGCTTCAGCCACCAACACCCACCCTCACAATTTCAACCGCACAGCTCCTTTGAGGTTCCATCTCCTGGGACTCCAGAGGAGGAAACATGCAGGAGCCACTGAGTTAAGAGCTCTTTTGAGCCTCTCTTGATTTCCATCTTCAGCCACCTGTGATCTCAGCCACTACTCTTGAAATTGCAAGAATCACCTTTCTCCTCTCATCTATTAGTTCCCGCAGGAAGCAGTCAATAGGCCCAGTAACTCCTCTCTAAATGTCCTGTCATCAGTGACAGCCCTGTGGTCGCATGGTTACAGCCTGACTTCTGCCTGCATCTCCATCATTCCTTAGTTTGAAAGAGGGAAGCTGCGGTGGGGAGAAAAAATAACCCACAACACCAGTGGCTCATCTGGCAGCTATGAGGAGGCTATCGACTGTGTACACATCACATTATGGACACTCACCCAGGCCAAGCGAGCCCCTATTGATCTCCTTGCTCCAAGCTCTTATGGACCATGATCCACCTCTGAGGTCGCCACCGACACACCTTCCACCCCTTGTATCATCAATTCATGCTGGAAAAATTGAGCCATTCCTCAGGCATGATAATTTTTTTTGCTGTGGAATCAATCCAGGCGATTATGGCTATGGTAATGCAGATTGATCCTGGGACTTGTGTGCTATTTAATCTTGTGAGACCACATCTCTTCCAGTGGGAGGACCCCACCAAACGAGTGGCTACTCAGATTTGTGCATGAATTAAAGCAAAGCATAATTTGTTTTCTTTAATGAATCATCATAATAAGTTTATAGGCATTTCATTCTTTAGACCAATGGCTCCTTGTGGTGGAAATAGGTTTATGGCCCAGATGGCAACTCCTAGCCATTACCAACAATTAATGACTGCATTGAGTATATATGTAAAATGGCTTTCTTAAGGGACTTGGCATGCTCTACTTTAAGACAGATTTACAAGGCATGGATAGTGAGGGTATGACTTGGGCACATGCACCCTTAGAGGGATTCATCATCAATCAACTAAAAAGAGACATCTTCCCTCCCACTCTGTCAAAATTCTGCTGGTTGAGTGCCTTTTCCATGGCTACTTTCCAAAAAGGGAGAGAGAGGAAGACAGAGAGGCGATGTGATATTTGGTGGATGTCCACCGTTTTGTCCCACAGCTCCTGCAAGGTTCAGAGACGCCACAGTTATTATGATTTGAGCCTCAATTTTAAAGCCATTATTCTATCGACAAGATAACTGAGTTCATAAAACATTGGAGAAAAAATATGGCAAAAGTGATTTGTGATGGGCAACTGAAATATGTCCCAAGTATTTTCTTTTTTACAACATTGCAACAAAATCTGATAAAAGAAACCACTCCGCAGTCCATCTGGCAAACTATTTTTGGAAACTCCAGTGGGAGTTTGGTGCATAATAATAAAGGCTTATTATTTCAGGAAAAACTAGTGAGCTTTTCATATTATCTCTGACAGCTCTCAGAGCAGTCAATAATTGCAACAGATATATCCCATTTGTCTTGCATAATGCAGCATCACCATACTGTGTCACTTACAATTTAATTTGTCATCAGTCAGTGAGACTGTGTCCCAACCTTAATCAGGAGTATTGGCATGATGTGATTAAAGTCACAATTTCAGGGTTGATCTCAGCGAGGTGCCTTACAGTCAGCATGAGAGACAAACTTTATAAGTAAATTATTATTATAATTGTTTTTGAAAAGCACAAAGCTCTCTCTCACTTTCACTTTATCAATAACCAGTTCTCATCAGTAGCATTGCAGGCCACTATCACCTTTTGAGCTTGAGTTAGTCACAATATTACAGGACAGAAAACACAGGAAGAACCAATAAATAAGGGCCATCTAAAATGAAATACTATTAGAAATGGCCCCTCTACGGTAATGAGGAATGTTCCCCTACCATGCTCACAGTCTTTCACTGTTCCCTCTGGTGGAGTGTCTTTTCTTCATGGTTACTCAACTACATTTCCTCTGATCCCTTCAACAAACTAATTGTTTCCTCTTTTCTTCCCATTCTTGTAAACACACTGCTTGTGCGTTTTTCACTCTCCCCCTCAAATCCCTTTGGCTTTCACTCCTTTCCAGGCTTTATTTATACTGATATTTGTTTGTGTGTTGCTTTTTTTGTAGCTACAGGGAGGAAAGTGGGCTAGTATGAAATATTTAAAGAGTGTGTTCATCCGTTGGGCCAGTAGTTGCACAAACGTACCTGCACAGAACAAGCATGACAGCTGCATGGGTCAGCATAGCACTCCAGTACTGCTCAGTAATGGAGTGATGTTGCCATGATTAGTTGAAATATCATACATGCAGCATAAAATAATAATAATGATACATGTATTTATTTTTATTACTTTTTTTTTTAAAAAGGTGAGTTTATATGATCGACTTGTGTGCTTGTATTTACAGTGTGAGGACAGACACTGAACCCACTAGAACTGCACGGATCATAGAAACCAGTGAGAATTTATTATGTAAAAATGATAATAATTATATGACATTTGCTGTAGAAAGTGTGCCAGTGTCTGAATCCCTATGAGTCCTTAAAGTTGGCAGCACAGAGAGGAATCTGTTTGTGATGATGCAGGAGGAGAAATCACAGGTTTGTTGTTTCCAGAGGAAGAAAACCACTGGTGGAAAGTGTAGACTACCTGCAACTGAGACAAAAGATGCATGCTCCAGACTTTTACACAAAACTGCAATCACTACACTAAATACAAATGGGAGGTTGAAAAGTTCAGGCAAATCAATACAGTGCATTGTTTGTCTACCTTTGCTTTCTAACCTGTCAAATACTAATTCTCCCTCCTCTGTCCTCTCAGACTCTAAAGCAATGGGTCTTTAATTTCTCACAGAAGTAAACAAAAGGATTTTCATTTAACTGTCAGTTTATCCACTGAAATGATAACAGTCTGCTAGCAGTTATGATGTGCTATAGGATTCAGAAAAAATGCCAGATTACTACTGTATCTAACACTCGTTAGCTGTGCATGCTAACGTTTGTAGCTTGTGTAATTAATTATTAATTAGTTTAATGCAAACTATATAATCCAAATATTAAAAATATTCAGTCAAACCAAGTTCATCAAGTTGAACTCTTCTCTGTATTCCTGTATACTAAAAGTAAACAGGAATACCAATTACCGATTGTTGACCACAGTGCAACACTCAGGTCAACATTTCTAAACAGTTGGCCCCAAAATTACTTCATCGTCACACTTAGCTACGCTTCAAATGCTAAACATTACATCAAAGCGAGCAAGGACTCAACCTTGGGAGAAATTCTGCAACCCTCCTTCAAAATCAAGTGTATTGATGAATTTATTTAAAGCTGTGATAGGATCCTTGAGCCATCCGCTGACTGAAATAGATACCTAATGCTTGGTCTGTCCTATTGTAGATCGTGTAACATAGCCCTCTTCCTCTGTTGTCAGATTTCTACTCCCAGTATAGTCTTCGGCACAGATATGATTGCAACAATATTTCATTAGGGTATTAAAAAAGATTTCCCACAGTGTGCTAATGCTATTTCCGTGCACAACTCAGCAGTTTTGTGAATTAAGCTTTGGATGTGAAAATGGTTCCAGCTGAGACCAAGCCTCCCAGGAAGGGCAGTAAGGAAAGTCAAGCACATTGCGCCACAAAGCATTTAATGCAAAGAACAAACTGAGATTTCGGACAATATCTTAATTAGTCTTAGTGAGATCAACAATATTGTTTGCTTTTTTCCCCCCACTTTCGGAAAACTTCTAATCGCGTCAATCTTTATCTGGCTCTCTCTGTCCTCCCTCTGTAATCTGTCCATCACTATTGCCCTCTTGACCACCTTGGAGCCAATCACATCCTGTGACTTTCACAAAATAAATGTCAGGAAGAAAAACAGACAGAGCGAGACTATGCAGTCACAAGCAGACCTGCAGTCGCAAAGGAGAGATGGCTAACTGTGAGGCTGTTAAAATGACAAAGATATGGGAGTAAAAATTAAATTGCAAAGCAAAAAAAAAATAAAAAAAATAACCTGCAGTAATAATAATACACTAATTCTAATGGAGGAAAGCCAATAAAATTAGTTAAATAAAATATGTAAGAACTTAACAGTGTGCTATGAGACAGCCAGGGCTTGTTCCTTTGCCTTTGTCTTCTCTGAACACTACTTTGTTGTGTAATTGCTTTGGCAACGTCTTACCATGACAATAAATCTTTCTGGTAGACTAGGTATATATATTTACATTAAAAACAATTTAAACAATGCCCTTTCTCCATGTCCTTTCCCTGCCAGGAGGGATGGTGGTGGATGTGGAGAAGTGTGTGCATGTGCATATGTTTCTGTATGCGTGTGTGTTTCTGGGGAGAACAAGCCTTCGGCCCTTATGGCGTGACAACACTATTAACCTATATGCCTCTGACTCCCCCCGAGAGCAGAGAACAGCAGGCAGACCATAGATACAGCCAGTGCCCTTCACACACAGTTATGAACATGTACATGCACACGAGGACAATTCCAGCATATATGTGCAAGTTATATATCGAAACACATGCTTTATTTATTATATTGTATCTGCATGTGCAAGAGACAAAGCCTTTAAAAAGCCATACCAAAGGAAAACAACATAATCACAATAGATAACTTTCTTATGTTTGGAGTAATTTTCAGCTGCTGTGTTCCCGCAGGGGTGTGTGCCTTCATGTGTCAACAGGGCTAAGTGTAATTACTGCTAAGTGTGATCACTGTGTTAATCACCCAGCCAAGGCCCCATAATCAACACTTCCTTGAGCCACAGACCAGAGGCAGGAAGGAGAAACAACACGCAGCCCGGACCCTGTTACAGTTAATATTCCTCATGATGCTCTGAGCGCTGCTGGTGCTTGGCTGCTCCACAGCTTTGCCTGTATGTATGCAGATAACAACACAGGAAGGATCTATTACAAGCTCCTCTACCCATGAGTCTTCTGATAACATCATCCATCTGAGCTTGGAAGCCGAGGGAAGATGGTGGAGAGGTGTGTGTGTGTAATGCTGTGTGTGTGTGTGTGTGTGTGTGTGTGCGTGTGCGTGATACTTTCCAGAAATTTACTCAGAATAAGAATTACTCTCCTGTCACCTCTCCGGGGCACTTTTCCTTCACAGATAAGACTGGGAAAACCTCACAGGAAAAACTCTTCTCTACACCTCCCACACGCATATGCATGCACACACACACACACACACACACACACATATATACAGCACAAATGCTTGTAAAATGAATCCCCCTCCTTCTTGCTTACTCACAATCCCTTTTCTCTCTTTCCAAAACACACTGTCACATTCAGTAACACTCAGCAGGCTCCTATAGCTCTCGGCGCTACACCCTCACATGAAAAAGAGAATCTTCCCTCTCCTCTCATACATCTATCTGTCTATGACTATGCGTTACCTTGCTGTCTGAGTTGAACTCTGTAACCATGGGCATGTCTCCCTGCACTACTAACGCGAGTTGAGCAGAGAGCCTCTTTGTGACTTTACCATTCAGCCGAGTGATCCGCAGAAGCCCTTTGAGCAGCGAGGTTATGTGGCACATTGAAATTCAAAGGAAAAACTGTCAGCTTCAATGAACACTGTCATGAATTCTGACAACATGGGATAACATTTGCAGTTCAGGGGGGAACTTTTGTTTAAAGTGGCTCATAGTGCTTCAAGCAGGAACACATTGCTATGTCGCTGAGTAAATGACGGCTATCACGATCATGAAATTTTATTTGAAGATTAATTGTCATGCAAATAATTAGCGATTTCATTGTCTTTTCTCCTGATCACTTCCTGCCACCCAGTATTGCTGTTTGGCTTTGCAACTAGACTGTAATCTATGCTGTTAATTTCAATGGCTGCACATCAAAATCATTGGCAATGGAGTGTCAGTTAATTATCAATAAGTCCTCTGGAACCATCTCACTCTGCTGCACAGTTATTTGAAATAGTCTAATCAGAAACTGCAGTGTCGGCTGACAAAACAGTGGTTCAATATATTAAACAACATTTAACATTAAATATAATTTTTTGAAAGTGAATATGAAACTGTAATATGAACCGTTCCGGCTTTAGCTTCCAGATGGGCCTACCCAGCTGCTGGGAGAGTTGGGAGCTTTACTTGGGTCGTGAGATGGTGCACAATTTTATTCATGGACAAAATGAAATATACATTTTCTGCCCTGCTCTGACTGCCAACACCTTTCTGCTCCTAGTGCATCCATGACACACTCTCTGCCTCTCTCCCTCAACCACATACTATTTAAATAAAACCACTCTACGCCTAATGTGAATTATCTAATTGGAAAACTCCAGCATAACTTTACTCAGAGCTGTCAAACACACTGTTGCAGCAGTGAGGGAGACTCTCCTCTATTAATCCAGAGAACTTTTATCTGCACCTCTCTGTCATCACCTCGCCTCAGGTAGCAACAACTATCATGGAAGAACCTGCCCAACAGCTGTAAGATCTAGATAGCCCAGCTGTCTTTTCCCATGATTTTTTTGGAAACTAGACACTTTATTTACCCATACACACCTATTTTATTTTATATTTGTTGCCACATTTGCGACATTGGCTTTAGGTTCCCTTGAGTAGTCCCTTGTAGTTATGAGAGAGTTGTGAAAAGAGCCCCTATACCCACAAGAGGGAGCTCCTCCTCCCTATAGAGCTGAACTCATCTGTTGAAAATGTCTTTTTGTAACTGTGGTTTGATTTCCTCTCCTTTTTTGTATGGTCAGTCGGAGGTGGAGAGAAAAGTCCTGAGTTTTGATGCACGAAGGAGGAGATAATAATAATCCCTTGGCTATTCTTCTCTCCATCCTTCATGCAAAGAATGAAAACACACACTTTCTTTCCATCTCTGTCTCTGTCACATTTGGGACGGCTAATCCAAATCACAACCCTGAGCACCGAATGCCTCTCCTCTTCATTTATATTCCTCACCACTTCAGCATCTAGCATCTACCCCACCACCATCATGCAGACTGTTTGACTGTTGGCTTCAGATGTGCACATTGTGTCAATCTCAATTGTACCTCTCACAAAGTCTCTTTCAAGTTATATGCTTGCAGTGCAAAACTATCCAGCATGGCTTGGCTGATTTATTATTATTCAGCTTCACTTCCAAGGACACACCTGTGTCTCTATCATGGATCTGTATTTAACACGTCACTCACACAAACACAAAGCACTGACACAGGAATATGCACAAACATATCTTCAATATCTTTTTCTGTCTTTCCTCTGGGAAACTGGGTTGAATATGAACCCAGGCTCTGTTTACTGTGAGAAACGCACCAAACTGACAACACGGTTTCCTTTCTAATGAGATTCACCCTGATGATGTTTGTATGAATATATTCATGAATGAGACGGGAGGAGAAACAAGACATTCACAAGAGCAGCCAAGTAAGTAAATAAGTAAATGAAGACTCAAATAACAGACAGCAACACCAACAAACAAATCTAAAACCAAAGAGGAAGACTAATTAATTAAGAAATATACATAAAACCTCTTTGGATTAAAGTGTCGTCCTGCTACGTGTGAACTGACATGTCAGGGCCTCTACATCCTTCCTCCTATTTTTAAGTCCTATTTTATACCAATTTCAGTTTAGTCCTCTTCATCCCAGTTACAAAAAAAACACCTTGACATTGCTGTCTGCTCTGGAGGAAAGAACGAGGCTTTGCCACCATGGTGTCAACAACATACTGACGCTTGTCTCCGTAACCATGGAAACCTGTGAATGGAATCCCAGTTCTCATATCTAAAAGGTGGCTGTCATTACAGGAAAAACTAAAAATTGCAAGAGATTTTGAATATGTTATTTTGCCACCAAAGCTTACATGGATCAGCTGTGTGATTTCAGTAATTATCTTAGCTGGGGCAACCCCCTTACGCAGGAGAAAACATGCTGCTCTCTCCCTCGCAGTGTGCCATGATGTTTACTTTAGTAATGACTCATGCTGGATCATACTCAGCAGTCGACGGCAACAAAACAACATCCAACAGACCACAATTGAAATGTGACTTTGGAAAAAAAAGCAGTATGAATGACTGAGCAATTGAGGTTAGACTGCTTCATGGCAGAGGCAAGCAGGGAGCGCTGATAAGAGAGCTGCAATAACAGACAGAATTTCACAGCCTTTGTTCCCCTGCAAATGAGAGTGATGATCACCAGGCTTGGGAGCGGCACTGGGTGACTGTTTCCATGGTGTTAGAATGAGGTATGCCTATGTGTGTGCGTGTTTGGACATCTGAGTGGGTGGTAGTAGAGTGTGTAGGTTGGGGTAGAGGCTTGGGTATATTGATAGGTTGCCTGTCCTTGAGAAGGCCATATTGGGACGCCCCCACTCTCCACGGGAGATTTCCTTTAATTAATCCAAATGAGGACAGTTCATGCAGGAGTACACACACACACACACACACACACACACACGACAGAATGCAAGCAGCACCACAGAAGTGAGGAAAAGGAAAAACACAGGACGGCATGAATTTTACAGATATTATTATCACACCTTTCAGTAACAATGTATCAATTAGCAAATATCTTATAACAAGACTAAGGGTGCTTTCACTCATGTAATTTGGTTCAGTTGATCCGGACCAGCATCATCAGGACCCATGTGGGGAAATCAAATTCTGCTGAGTGACAGAACACATTGCATGATCAGGGTACTGTGGGATTGCGGTGGTACTTTTTAATGGGCATAATGAACACAGGCCAAGTGAACACTGTCGGTTACAACAGCACAGCAGTTTTAACAGCTTTTTACCTATTAATCAGGGACACACATGACATGCTTATATACACTGCTCGCTTCCTGAATGGATTTCATGATGAGCAGATGAATTTATTAGTAATTTAGCTCAAATCACGTATCTGCATTGTAATTATAAAACAGTGAGTGGTACTGCCATCCCTGGATTCATACAGCTAGTGGTTACTTTGATGAAGTGATTTGTGTCCTTTTCATTTTCCCATTTCTTGTCTGTGCGTCTATGTCGATCACTTGTGTTGGCAAACATTTTAGTGTGTGAGTCAGTGTGGCTTATGGTCCAGTCAAATCAGGTAATCAGCACAGCTGCATCGGAGCAGGTATGGGATTAACAACTCTGTGTGTATAAGACGATAAGCCCCCGCGACATTTCCGCAAACATCGAGAGTTGTTCCATGCAGGTGGGAGGAGGCGGCTGAAAATGAAAAGCTAGGTGTGCAATCAGATTATTCGGCTATTACCTCTCATGTGACGGAAAGAGTGAGTACCTGCTTACAACCCGCTTTGTATCCTTACTAAAGATAGAATTCAAATCCTATTAAAATGATCCTGATTCAGAATCATCCTCATACTAGATGATATGAAATGCCCCTGCAGATTCAACGCATAAAACCACAGGTCCCTGCAGGAAGTGAAAGGACAGTCTCTGGTGTTGCACCAACACACAAACAGTAAATTCTCACCACTCAGGATGTTTTCCTTGTGCAACAACAGTAGTACCCTGCTGCCCAGTTATTACAGTCCAGTGTGGGGTCTCACAGTGTGAGATAAGAAAATTAGAGGGTTGAACACACATGAGCAGACACAGCAAGAGACAAAAATTACAGCAGTTGCTGATAATAATATAGTCATCATGCCCCAGGCTTGAAGCTGCATGAATCAGAACACATGAAAATTGAGAAGTGGTTATTCAGAAGACCCATTTAAGGCCCCATGTTGGCAAGCATTTGCACTGCTGAGTGTGCAAGACACCAAAACCCAAGCAGCTCTGTGGCTGACCATGACCCATGACCTCCCACCAGAGGGAAGTCCAGCAGTAATAGCATCTCTCAAAGGCTGTGCTGTACAGCAATAAATCAAGATGATACAAAACGGAGTCTGATGAGCAGCAATTTGTACATTCATAACAGCATAATGAAAGCCAATTGGCCATCAGTGAGGATAATCAATTAATCAATCAGCTTCTCAGTTGTGAGGATTGCTGCTTTACATCTGCCAACAGTCAAGGTGCAGTTTACATCAATGTCTGTCCAAAATGTCATCACTGGGACATTTGAGTGAAATTGTCATAATTAGCATGAGAATTATTGAGTTATGGCTAAGGTCACAGTGACCTTGACATTTGACCACCAAAATCTAATCAGTTCATCCCTGAGTCCAATTGGCTGTTTGTGCCTGAGATGAGATTCCTGAGATATAACCTTCACCAGAATGCTTCTGACGCACATGTATGTACATATGGACAGAAGGACAATCTGAAAATCTGGAGGCAGAAAGTATAACCAATGGTAAAAAAAAAAACAGTTATAAAATTGCAGCCCTACTACTGTTACACAGTCTCTGTCACTTCTACACCACATGTAAAACACATTACAAGACGCTGCAGAGCAGAATACACAATGTAAACAGACACAGGGCAGAGAATAATCAGTGCTCATGCTGCAGGGAAGACGCAGTAGGACAGTGGGAGGCATACTGTGCTCCTACTAAAATCCAATGAAGAGTGAACAAACAATTAAACCTTTACACACGCGGCCATTCTTGTATGTGTAATCCTATTACTGAATGAACTCCTGTGCTTTAGTACATTAGTGGATTATGAAGTGGATCTGCAGTGTTGATAAAGACTATATTAACGTTTGCACACTTGTACAATTAATAGAATCGATACAGAGACGAGAAAAAAAGACAATTCTGCTGGTGAGAAATTGGGAAAAACATGGGTTCTACGCAAGCGACTTCTAATGCTGTCTGCCAGCTCATGAGAACCTAATGCAATCTTGAATCATTATGACCCTGGTGCTGACCCAACATGGGCTTTAAGCATCAGGCCATGGTGTCTGCTACTTCCAGATCATTGGGGTTACAGAGGACATCCTCTTTGTTGCTATAGAAACTCCTGAAATCCTCTTGAAATTGTGTGAATCAGCAGTTCCTTCAAGCCTTTACTACAGCTTTTAGTTAAGACGTTCCATGGATCAAAAGATGTCACCCAAGAGTTCTGTACAGGGATCTGCTAACATGATTTATGATGGTTTAAAGGCCTTTCATATCATTATAAGTAATCACAAATCGCTTGATATAATAATATGTTGGTTTGATGTATAACAGTGCACTGCCAGGGTCATCAATCTTATTGCAAAGACCAATAAAAAGCAAACACAGCTACCTATCACATTTTTTTAAAGCTTAATAATTCATATCTACCACAAAGGAAAAAAAACACATTTAAACAGGCTGATGTGGGTTCTTCTTTGGCTTGCATAAAGGTTGTAAAATAGTGACCTTCTCCTGTGACCTAATCTTAAATCTGTGATGTTTAAATACTGTTCATCTCAAGCAACCAAGTTATTCCCAATAAGGTCAGGATTTATAGCAAGTGAATTATTATAGCAAGGAGCTGTTGTTTCTTATTCAGTCATAAACCAGTGTTTGCTTGTTTCTGTTGTAACAGATACCAAACATATTTTTAAAAATAAAGTTATGCTGCATTACATTCTTTTATGTGAAAAGGTGAAAAAACTACTGAGAGTTTTCAAACTTTCAGGCTTGCAGTAATTTTTGCCCCAGCCCTGTAGATCTGAGTAAGAAAGCAGCTGGACAACGATTCACACTGTGACGCCTTTGCTGGAGAAACTCAAGGTCAAACTAATTGGCCGTGTCTCTTCTTGTGTCACTTTTTTCCCGCTATGTTGCCTCCGCTGCATAGCAGGTAAACAATTTATTAAAGTTAGCCCCCAAACAGCAGGGGAGTGTTTGCTCTTCATAATTTAAACCAGGGTACAAGAACATAAGTCCCCTCTGTCTTGCCCTGCTAGTGATATGCAACAAGCTACCACCTCAAAAAGTAATTCTTCACTGCGCAAACAAACACAACCACTCGCCATGACACTTAAAACTACTGATACAGTTGGGGCAAGTCTTCAGTAACAGCAGAAACATACACAGAAAGTGAATAACATGCAATATAATGAGTGTAAACCTATAAAACAAAAACATTAAATAAAATAAAACCTATAAAATAAAGCAACTTTCTGCCAACAAATATTGTTATAGGTTATTTGTATGGGATCTGATATTTAAATACATAAAATAGGTGCTATTGAGTTTGAGTATGTGTGTGAATGACAATGAGAATCCTGCAGTGAATGCAGCTCTTAACTACTGGCCTACTCAGTACTAATGAGCAGCATTAGAAGCCTCTTACTTCCTGTGTTGATCTCTCTTTGGTGTTGAGCTCCAGTTCAAATCCAAAAATTGCACAACTAGAACGGCCCATTGGGCCACGCTGTACTACTGAAAATCCCGCAATCAATGTCAAATATTGATTCTTTTTCATTAAGTCAAGTCACATGCCCTCATGCGGCTTTTACTCTGAAAGGCCCATCTTATGTTTTCATCAGAATTAATGGGGATAGCTTGGCTGGCAAATGTGGTTGCATAAACTGGGAGGTGTGTGCTTGGAATAATGGATTTGGGACAGTGGTATGAAAGCTCAGGTATACCGGGATTAGTGGTCCAATGAGAGAGATTTCTTTTCGTTCTACAAATTACAGTTTAATCCTCCTTTGTGATGACTTTCTTGCAAAGCAAACAAATCATTTTGTCGTTTCTCTCAGTCTGCAACACCTTTTCCTCCAGTGAAGAAAAAAGGCTGGCTGGGCTGTGACATGACACCGGTGTAACACAAATAACATTGACTGCACTTGCAGCATGTAAAGATGATATTCCTGTAGGGATCCTGAATGCCTGTGTGTGTGTGTGTGTGTGTGTGTGCATGTCTGTGGTTTAAAAGCTTTCCTGTGCATCTGAATGATGATGTCACTGCCGGCATCAGTGGACCCTACTTGACAAACAGCAACAGTGGATCTCATGGCTGCCAGTTTATGTGGCTAAATTCGGCTTTGGAACAGCAGACTACACACTGATGTCACTGAGGGTCTAAGAACAGTTGTCACATGAACAACAGTGGCTTTAACCTTGGTTCCCAGATTACATTACATTCCAACACTTCATTTCCCTCAAACTTTCCCCTTGCTTGCTCTTTCTCATTCAGCTGTCCTGCCACAACCTCAATGAGAAAACACACCTCCACTCTTCTTCTAGAGATCAGCCGCCCTACATTATGTTCTTGCATGGATTGAGTTCAGTCCTTTTTTTCTTTAAAGCCAATGGCCACAGTTTCAGAATTCAAACCTACAATATCTACGATATCTGGGAGTTAATAAGTAAATAAACTTTGCAGATTTTGGATTTGTTTAAAGATTAGGCGACTAAAACACATGTTTAAAGGAATAGTGTGTAATAGCATCAAGAATGTAATATGATATAAATATGCTTTCATTTTTATGATATAATGCTTTCATTTGTGCATAATTTTTAAATAGTGTTTATATCCACATACAGAGCGAGTTCTCCTCCTAGAGCCAGTCGGCATTTCCACAGTAACCGAGAACAGACAAACCTAACATTGACCGTTCACCATAAGTCTTCTACACATTTGGCACACAGGAAAAGTTTCAGCAAATTGCAGCCTCACCGCTAGATGCCACCAGATCCATCACACTGCACCTTTAAGGTCAGGGAAAGAGGCATTCTTTTTCATTGTGATTAATGAAAACACTGATTGCAGATCTGTGACAGAACGTCAACAACTGTCCCCTGAAAGATGCTCTATATGAGAATCCACCTCTGCTTCCCCTCCCTTTCTTTTACCAAGCTTACATAACCTAAAGGACATACTGTAGCTATAGTGCTTAATATAGTTATGCTTTGGGTGTCATGTAATGAATATTCCTCTCTTAATACTAACAGATGCCTCCCTTTCCTTCTCCTCTCAATTCATGTCCTCATTTCAACTCCTAACAGCCGTGTCTTGCATCCAACTAACACATCATCGCTTGTGACTGATGGACGAAGATGAGGAATCGGCACAGTGTGACACAGCCTTTGTTTTCTCTTTTCGGGACATGAACAGAGACAAGTTGCTGAAGCCGTCTGTGGGAGGATCAAGAGCAATCACGCCTGACAAGAGAAGCCCCTAATGACTCTGTTTGCTACAGTGAAGTTTATTAACACCAACAAGGCAGCTATTGATGATAGCAAGTGGCACCGCTCATATGCTGCATTGCGCTGCCGAAGCGTGTGGTTTCACTGTGTGCTGTCCGCGTGCTGATGTGCGAGGCTACGCTGGGAAGTGAGGCAGGCCAGAGAACACAGAACATGTGGATGCCTGTGGGGTGAAGGGGGTTGCAGCACTTCAGGCACTTGAATGCTTACATACTGCATGTGTGTGCAAAAACACACAAATAAGCATTTGACCATGCACACACGCAAAACATCATAAATATGCTGAAACTGGTAAATTACTTATTTCCTTCTTTCATACAGTGACCTTCGCGTTAACCCTTAGGACCATCAGAGAATGAGAAACTGATTATCAGAGACAAATGACCAATTAAAATAGAATTGGAGAAGCATTCCTTACTCAATAATCAATCTCTCTCAATTATTAATATGAGACAAAAACAGATGCAATTTTCTCTCGCTGTCTCCCAAGTGTACAATTACTTTGGCCTTAATGGATACTCAGACATATAATGCTGGTCCTAGTGTACGGAAACGTTACAAACCCTCGACTGGCTCTATCTTTATGTGGAGCTGCCTGGTCTCGGTCAGCACTTTGGACAGGTAGGCTGTTTACAGGGGTGTAAATGTTCAAATACCTTTCAGGCTATGGAGGGTGGATGGAGGATCAGGTGGATGTTTGACAGACTAACAAAAACTGAAAAAAATGGAACAGGGACATATGTGAATAGGATTTGCATATGAAGGTTGTGTTTATGAGTGACAGAGAGCAGATTTATGAATGAAGTATGAAAACAATCCGTAGAGAGATTAGAACCTTATCTCTAAAGTATTGAATGCTTCTGTGAACAAGATGGGCAGGAGGAAGAAACCCAGAGGAAGAGGGAGTCAAGAGAGTGAATCAGGGAAAGATGGAAGAGAGAAGATGAGAAGCGTGACTCTGAGGAAATGCGTATAAATATCCTTGGCGACTCCCTCTCTCTGACAAAAATAGGCACTATACTTTTCAAGCAAATTTCCTCAGTCTCTCATTTCAGATTTATTTCCTTTGTAAATTCCAGCCACATGATGAAATGGCTGCTATGAAGAGCTCTGCAGCAGACATGACAGACTGGATGCTTTAGTGGGATTTGTGCAGTTTGCATTATGCGCATGTACTCACTGTGTGTGTGTGTATGTGTGTGTGTGTGTGTGTGTACATGTGGGAGGACCACGGAATCTCCCCAAGAGTCTGTGCCGCATCCACGCCATATTTGGTGCTTCAGAGTATCGCTGTCAGTCAAGCCAAGTTTCAAGTACAGTGTGTACATCCAGTGGACCTTGGATAAAAAGCCAATCCAAATCATTTCTATTGTTTATTTTACCCTGTTCGGACAGCTTGAAGGCTAGCGTTTACGGTATCAGCACTATTCCGATGTGCCAGATGTTGTTGCTCACACAAATGTATATTAAATGGACTTTAACGTTTTAATCTAGAGTTTGTGCAACTCCAGCTGGTGTAAGGTACCTTGGTGACAAATCCAACCCATTTGGTGCCTAAAATACAACAAAGTCAGCTCAAACAAACCATAATAACCCTGGTGTGACATTAAACCACCCTCAGCTGTAAATAAGAGGCTAGACTGAGCATACTGGCGCTGCTCAAAGAGCCACTGTCCTCCCAGCTGCTTAAAGTATGCTCCAGGCATCCTGTAGCCTGGCTTATGATCCCTGACCAGAAACAAGCACAAGTCCTGGTATCTACTTTATGATCTACAACTCCCCTCACACACAGATTTCCACACACACACCCTCATGCCTCTAACTGTCTTTTCTCCTCAGAGCAATAGCTGAGTGTAGGAGCACAAGTTAAAATGTGTGTGTGTGTGTGTGTGTATGTGCGTGAGTGTATGTGTGTGTGAGTGTGTGTGTGTGTGTGTGCGTACTGCAGAGCTCCTCCTGCCTGCTGCTCTCTCCACTGATCTGAAGCAGCGTTGGTGGGGCCGCCCACACACCTTCCTCATCATCAGTTGCATCCTGACTCTTCTAAAGTAGTAAGTCCTGCGAGTGAGCCCATTACCGGTGCCAGCATTTTGTCACCGTAAGCCTTCACACAGTGGCTGTTTGGAGGGTTGAGAGTAGCTCGACATCAGGGGAGCTGTTCCATTTTTAGGTGCTTGCATAGTCACAGGGCATCGCTGCTCCTCGGGATCACCTCACATGGGGGTACACCTAAACAGACTGGAACTGTAGCCTATAACAGGAAACGCAGACTGTTCTCACACAACAGCAATGAGAAACATCCTGATATATGAGCTCTTGTTACTGTTAGCAAAAGCCTGTGAGATGGAAAACAAGAAATGAAGGGGGGAATCTGTGGCAAGACTGCAGCAGGGGGAGGACAGATCCTGACACAGACACATCGCCACTCCAGTGAAGCACAGAGCACTAAGGCCTAGGGACCCTCCTCTTGACTTCCTCCAACCCTCTATAAAGACAAAAAGACATTCCCCATGGATGACCTAGCTTCTGTTACCCTCCCACCTTTTACTCCTTCTTCTCCTTCCTTTGAAAAGGCCACCTTTAACCCAGCAGCCTGAAGAGGATCCATGGTTTTCCTCCTTCTTCCCCCACACCTGTCACTGTTCGTGCTTCCAAAAAGGCCTTGGTGATGGGGAGATTGCTGCCTTTCATTTGTCTAGCCCACTGCACTGCTTACTGCGGAGCTGTAATTAGTGTCAAGAACAAATTTGTTGGTGCTAATAAGGCTGCAAGCTGGGGTGCGAGCAAGCACAACATGGCTACACACAGAGCGCGGGGACCAGATGTAGCTACTGCTGGCTGATAAATAGGTGGGCTGGGAAGAAGTAGAGCTAGCACTGCGAAAAGCTGCATGACTCTATGGACAGCAGTGTCAGTCTGCTGCTTTGATCCAGGCTGAAATGTCTCGAACGACCATCTGATGGATTGCTATGACATATTGTACAGACATTCATGTCCCCCTCAGGATGAACGATAATCACTTTGTAACACCTTAACCATCATCATGTCAAAACTTAAAGTTGATTTATGACGAAACACCTGCAAAACCACTGACATTATCATCAGCCTCAGCTCTGCTGCCTCTCCACACACACTCACAAACTAATAACTAATAATCTGTTACATAAAATTAAAAAAATACTATGTAATACTGTTCTGTTGCATGTACCAAGAAGATAAACAAGTTACTCTTTTTGTTGATTGATACAAATCCAGAGCTCACAGCCAGTGTTTCAGAAATCACCAACTGCCACTGGTAAAATCTTAAATCTGACCTCTTTTTATGCTACAGAGTTCTATTACTTATTACTTTCTCAACAGGACAAAAAATAATACACTGAATATACCACAAAAATTTCACACAAAAAGCAAGTAAGTATAAAAATAATGATGCCATGGGATGAAGGCTTACTTGATTCGAGATTACATTATTGCACAGACAGGAACGCCTTGATGAAAAGATTTATGTACGCTGAGATTTTCTCTAATCCATATAATGATCCACAATGAGAATGCAGCACACAGGCTGACTGAAACCAGACAATGTTAATGGACGTCCTAAAAGGAGATTTATTCCACAGTCTGGAGCAGAAAAACATAATTTTATTTCCTATAAGATATAATAGCCAAATCAATCACTTCCATTTGAGATGAGGAGGAAAAATACAGGCTTAATCTATCTCTCTTTAGACCTATAAGCTCTTTCTAGTCAAGACACTCTTTCCACGCCCTCCATATAAGCTGCACGCTATGAAAATAGATCTACGAATATTTCCTGAAGAAGCGATACCAATGTCACACCTAGGCTGCCTCACAGAGGCACGTTATCAAAGGAGGTATTACTCCAGCATATTCAGAAAGAGATAATCCATACGCTGTGAGCTCTCAGCAGATATATGCCTTAGGAAAAGCCATTTCACACTTTTATTGCTTATGAAAGAAGAGCTCAAATCCTTTACTGTCGACTGAGGTATAAGCCTCTGTATGCTTGGTTGAGCGAAAGCAACAATGTTTGTGCAGCTCACTTCCCTTTGTTGAACATAATCCGAAAAACGGTAAAACGTAACTCTTCAAAACAAAACTGAGCTTCGTTGGTTGAAATGGCTCAATTACAATAATTCACTAGCTCCATGAAAGTAAGTAACAGGATGCTCTGCAGTCCTTCAGTGTTCTTTAAATCTACATACTCACTGAATATACTTGATTGTCTATTGTTTTTGCCTCTCTTCATGTCTTCCTCCCTTATCTGATGTCCCTGTCAGTGCTGTCCATCTGAAATAAAGTTAGCCTGCTGATCAGATAGTGGAAAGTGTGGCAGGACTGATTAAAGCTCTATCTCTATTCTTCAGGAAGGCCATAGATTACAGCCAGACCCCCTACCTGACAAGAGTTGAACACCTAAAAATGACAGACTACTCCTGGATGTTAAATGACACTGCACATTGAAACATAATGAGGACTGCAGTTTCCCACTAGGACACAGTGTGGCTAATCATCAGGTGTTCATCATTACTTGCACAATTTTAGCTTCCTCTTATTGATTAAAGTCTGAGATGATCTCTGCTAGGTGAGGAAATGGACTTCTTTGTCGGTGCTAATTGGAAGACTGAGTTTGCAGAGCGAGGAAGAAAGGGAAGGCTGTTTCCCTTTTCATTGCCTGCAGATATCGTAAAAATTCAAAGAGTTTAATCATTGAGGCTGCACTCTCCCATTACATAGTTCACATTTGTCTTCCATAAGGAAAAACAGCCTGCTGTAAATGCACAATGGAGGGAAAGAAAACACAAAGTGGTGTGATAGCACACAACATGGTTAGAAGCACACAGAAGCTTAAGGAATCAAATTTCTTTAATGTGAATATGATGACTACGACACTCAGTAAGAAAAAAGATTCGGGAAAGAGCCTTTATGATCAGACAGACCACGCTCACACTAGCATGAAAGCAGGCCTGTGACCATCACCTGCTGAGGAGACTTTTAAAGTAAACTGCATTTCTGAATTCAAAGATGCAAATTTGATTTGAAACCAGAATCAAATGTATTTTTCTGCCTTTCGCTCACATAGTGAACGAAGGACGAATGTTGATTTTGTGCATGTATGACCTTGTTCTTATGTCAATACCTAAACCAACATAGTAAGGGATCAGTATCAAAATGTTTAAAAAACATGTACAATTGGACAATATATTGTTTTTGATTGATTTGTTGTCCTGCTCTTTATATTGTATTTTATTTTTATTACATTTACTCTTGATCCAGGTTGTCACAGTGGTCTACAGACTGCAAGCAGTCATGGATGAGTCATTTTCTAGGACACAAACAAACTCAGCGACAAGACCCTCCGCAAGACCCAGATGGTTGGTGTGGATAGAAGAAAATAAACAAGAAACACAAGCTAAGATTTAGACAAGGTGGCTGGAAGGGCAGGAAAGATTATGGCTGTTGGTGTATAACAACTCAGGGGCAGCGATGACGTTCTGATTCCTCTTGTCTTATTTATTTCTCTGACCTGTGCCCTGCTGCGGTCTCTCCAACATCTGCCCACAGGGGAGTTAAGCAGATTAATTGAAAGATTTGGATTTCTTTTCATTTAGCTTGGCTGGCTCCAAGACTTCCTCCTCCTCCTGCTCACAATCCCTCAACCTTTTCTCACACAGACCTCTCCAGCTACACATATCACTGCTAAGGAAACCCAGAGATGCATCACAGGATTGTTTATCGCGACATATCCTGCCACAAATTTGAAGATCCTCCTCTGCCCGACGCTACGATTGGAGAATTATGTTTATCAATTTTAGAGGAGATAAAAACAAGCTGGCAGGAGAAATTACATGCCCGTGTGTCTGGCAGTGTGAGATGAGGACACTGCTACATAAAAAATATCA
Organism: Synanceia verrucosa; assembly: GCA_029721515.1. Taxonomy (NCBI): domain Eukaryota; kingdom Metazoa; phylum Chordata; class Actinopteri; order Perciformes; family Synanceiidae; genus Synanceia; species Synanceia verrucosa. Next base: position 11,719,801 of record CM056568.1, on the reverse strand, counting down.
GTCATCAGGGACATAAAGTTATTATCCATCCCCATGTCCCCATGGTGCAATGAAATGCTGGTTTTCCACACTGCCAAAGTGGTAAAGAGATTTCACACAATAGTTTTGAGATTGGGGTTGTAAAACAATGACAAAATTCATATCAATATGTCTCTCAAGACTGGCGTATACGCATACACACTGTCCAATGAGACTGAAGGACACGATTCTTTGGAGCATTTCCTGCTTTCATCCATGTGATATTGCCAGACAGCAAGGTGATGGGTTTCCAGAACATGCATGAACAGGGGAATAGGGAAATACAGAGGGCCGAGGAAATCTCAGGAGGGGAACAGGTAGGGACAACTTGTAATCTGGAGTTTTGAAGGTGAACCTTAGAGGTAGCTGTTACAGGCTCTGAGCACTAAACTCTATTTTTTTCAGCTCACACGTGATCACAGTCCACACACACAAATGCAATGTAGACCAACATGCATGCAAAACATGTGGGCACATACACACAATCAACAACAATAAAATCTCATCTATGCAGAGAATTTCCACTTTCCATGAAAAGGTCAAGTTGCTTGCTCCTGTTTCTGAGTCAATTGATAGTCATTTATTCAACATTTAGAGGGCTTTGACTAAAATTTGCTGATGAACTGAAGAATGGCCTCAAAGAATGTCAGATGTTATGGCTTGTATAAATGACATTTTGCCTGAAAATCCTAATTTTATACCATATTAGCAGTATTGAATTTTTTGAAATGTCAACTGAGACAAATCCAGTTCAGCCACCATAAACTGCCTTTAATTTGATATATTCTGAGCAAGCTCATATGTGATCAAATAACTGCATTACCAAAGTGAGACATCAACATGCATATACGATCACACTCACACACGAAAACACACAAACCTTGAGTAATATTATGTAAAATGCTCATATGGACACAAACGTTAACTACATACATCCTGCACAGAGTTAAATCCCAGATGGCACCACATGTGCAGACTCACACACACACAAACATACACACATGCCCATGGGTGCCATAATGAGGCTGTCTGATTTAATGTATTGATCAACTGCTGTAAACTGCAGAGGGTCCTCTGAGAGCGTGGCATCACATAAAAGACAACATTACGGCTTATCAGCTGGGGCCAAACACAAGGTGACCTTCACTTTACTGCCTCACGGTTCAGCCTGTTACAATTAGTTGCATGGCTGGAGAGATAAGTGTGTGTTAGGGATGCACACTATTGGATTCCTGCCAGTATGCAGACATTTTCAAACTCTTTCTGCAGATCCTGATATATGCATATATGTTCTTCTTCCTTCGGCTGTGGAATTAACATATCACTGTGTTTTTACTGATATTGTGCTGGTGAACTGGCAGATGCAGACATTAAATGCAATGAAATGTAAACTTAACAGGGCAGATTACTACTACCACTTCAACTTAGGTTGCATGTAAAACATTTCAAGACCCACAGAATATTTTGTACCATGTCTCTGAAAACACTAAATAGCTCAAATGAAAGAAGAGACTATATTTCATGATGAAAAAAAAATATTTTTACCTTGTTCCATTCTTATTTTATCAGAGGCAGAGGCCACTATCATCCTAAACACCACTTCTTGTCCAGATTCCTTCCTTCTTGCTCTCTAATTTCGATCATCTCCACTTCCTGCTTTGATCCCTGTGGCATATACGTCTCTTTATGCTCAGACTACATCTCCCAGAAGCTCCAAAACTACTCACAGGCTGTGGGAGACTGCGATCGGCGACCCACTGCCAAAAAAATACTTTGACGGTGAAATACATCTATGGCACTCAAGTGCCGGATTTAAAATACCTCAAAATACGTCAATGACACTCAAAGAGTTAATGTTTAATTACAAAACAGATGTGGTGGTTGGTTCTTGAAGAAAAATATTTTAAAAATTTTAATATAGTATATTTTAATGTTGTGATGCTGCTCAAGGATGATGTTTCTTTTTGAACCTGTTAACTGTCAGGTGCATTGATAGAAATGTTGATTTATGACCAATTCTGATGTTTCATTTTTAAGCCTTTATCTATTATCTATCTATTATTATCATCATTGTGTGTTTTCCAGGTTTTCTCTATATATATATGCAGTTTATGCATGCATCTTGTACATTGGTCAAAAGTACTTTTCTGACAATTTTCTAAAATATTCTAAAATATAAAAATTTATGAAATATGCCTACTATCAGCCCTAAAACACTGGCCCGTTTACTTTGATCTTTATGACATGCTAAACTAATTGGTGCCTTACAGTTCAGCTTCATATTTGAACACTTTATTTTCTAAACACTGGAATTTGCAAAAGGTTTGTGCACAGTTGATCATAAAATATGCACTAGCCTGCCAGCAACCAGTAAGTACTACTCTGCACATGCAGTTTGAACATCCAGCATGGTCCCAGCGCAGCACAGCGCCGTGCCGGCCCTCACATCATGCACAGACTGGGCTGAACAGCTTGTCTGTACAACATCCCTGCACAACAAACATTAGCCAGCTACTGCAGGAGGTCTGAACAGACTTGCATCCTCCTTTCCTGTACTTTCGAAGACCATATGGCTTCTGCATGAGTGTGTATAAATTTAGATTCTAATGCTCCTGCAGAGTGATCCTGTTCTTCTCCGACGCAGTGATGTACAGAGTCAGTGTGGAAGAAGATGTTTCTACTAATCCAAACAGCAACTCTTCATTCAAACTACAAACAAATTCAATGTCAGACTCTAGAGAAGACAAAAAATGTAGTGCAGTGCTTTTCGTACACTGGTTTGTTTGGGGCAGCATTCAGTGTTGATATTGCACATATTGATTTTCTATTATATTTCCTATTGAAAATAGGTAAAATCTTATTTGATTGCAGAGCTGCAAATGGTGCACTGATTCACTCAGCCTCTCCTTGCCCCGCACTCTCGCTCACAAACATTTTGACAACAGACTCGTCTGTGAATAACCCCTCCTGTCTGTGCAACGCTCTGAATCAAAACATAATCATGCATGCACAGCTGCTTGAATTCCTGGAGAGAATCAGTTCACGAATGGTTGGTATCGTGAACACCGCTGTACAAAATCATCACAAACTGATGCATTGAAGTTAACTTCTAAGTTACCCTATGTTTTAATGCAACACAGAGAACCTTGTCTTCAAACAAGTACTAACAAGCATGCAAGGAGCGAAGCTAGGATAGCTATGAGTCAATCCTAGTGGCATCTCTACAGACTAAAACTGTAGCCCATTTTCAGAATAAAGATAATATGGGGTGTAAAAATATGTTATCTCTTTCCTTGACCTTACTCTGACAGGGGGTTCTATCACTTTATACCCCTTCCCTGGGAGATGACAGATCTGAGGGGTCATCTGGACACATTTTAACCATGAAGATAAAATATCTGCTGCCAAAAAGGTTTGGGTGATTTTATTGACTGTACAGTGCATGTGCAGCATTTTTTTGCTGGGAAAGGAACTGCTGTTTTCTCATCTGTATGGTGTTCTTGCAGGCTACAGTGTTGTTGTAGTGTGTTACGTATTAAAGACTTTGCTGTAAATGGAAATGATACGACTGACAAATATTTGCACCATAGTCAGGATACATTGCAGCACATTAACAAACGTCTTTGCCAGTTAGTTCACTATTCATTAGGATATTTTTCGGCAAATTTAGCAAGTTTTCCATATTCTAATTTCCCTGGAGGGGCTTATTAAACTTTCATCTAATTTAACAGTGGAGAGGAATATAGACATTCCTTAGACTTTCATCCATCTTGATTTTCCAAACCCAATCAATTATTTATCAGCAGTAGAGCAACTGTGAAGTACTGTACTCCTAAAAGTTCCTAAAAGGAGCCACAGCTTTACATTAACATGAATCAGTAACCTCACTCTGTAAGACAGGACAGCTATTTACCTTTGAAGCTCTCAGAAAATATACAGTCAAACCCAAACAAACACATGGAATGAATCAGATAATAAGCTGAGAGGGTGAAGGCTGAAGGATGGTGTATTTTTGGGGGAACACTTTTTGCGTGCTCTGTCCTCCAAAGTGAGAGACCTGTACTCCTTGCCAAAAACGGAAGAAAACCATGATCGATGCTGCCACAGCTATTCCAGGGACAATGACAAAGTGGGTTTATTGAATTTTCCACATTTTGGTCCAAGAGAGATGATACTGTTGGAGAAACATCCAAAGTGTTTCTTTTGACATGCCTTTTAAAATAGCAATGCTACAGTGGGAAACGACTAACCTACCTCAGAAAGCTCATTTTTTCTGACGTTAAAATTCCACCTACCTTGCAGATCGAATACATTTGTTCAAAGCCATTTGATTAATATCAGAGGTGTCTTTGCTTTCAATACCTGTAACTACCTCCTTAAAATAACTCACATTTAATACTGTGGCAGCCATTTATGAACTCACTGAGTGCTTGTGAGTGTGTAGGTGTATACATGTGTGGTATGTTGTGGAGCTAAACAAGGACGTCTCTTCTGCTATGAATTTTCTCTCTTCCTCTGCTTCTTTAATGAGGTGACCATGGTTACGGTTTTCTGCAGTTCCCAGTCCAGGAGGATGGATAAGGTGTCCATAGAGTAGTATAATCTGTCGTATCTTATGAACTGGTGACAACAGTTGACCATTTTAGCCTGTAAGGATGACCAAGTATCTGGATTATGGGCTGTGACAGGCATATTTCTTCACATGGTCAACTTTCTATTGCTTATTCTTACATCATGCTGCCAGCAGAGTGGATGCAACTGTGAGGTAATCTACTTTATTAGGCTGTTAGGTTTGGGTGCTTTTTCTCCTTTTACCTTGTTTCCTTTTTGACAGAATGGAGTAAAAGGCAACTGTGAAAAAAAAACTGCTAACTCGCTGGATACTATAGTAGTATCCTTCAAGAACACAACTCCTTACAGTCATGTCATATTAGATAGCTAGCAGGCATTTAATAGTAACTGATTTGTCCCAGTTTGTGTCACACTAGTCATCAATAGTCTGTCCCCCGCTAATGATGCAGACACCTCAATCACTGCAGGACATCTCAATAAAATAGACCAATTCTTCCAGTTGGAAATAAAAAACAACAACAACAACATATATCGCTATATTATGATCGGGCAAGCTAATAGGTGTATCTTGCTTGAGTATATTTTTCTAGTGCATCAAATGATGAATATGATGTTTCATATTGATTATGTGCTATTCTCCTCAAGTAAGGGTCAAGTTATCATTTTTTGTATGTAATACAGACTTGCTTGGTAGCAATAATTAGGGCAAAAACAGATAAATATGTCATTGTCATATGATTCCAGTGGAAAACACTCACCAAAGTTAGATCTGTGTTTTGGGGATTGTTAAAAAAATGTAAAATATAACCATAATGTAGGAATTTGATGATACATTTTAAAGTGGTACTAAGCATGTTTTAACAACTACAGTGAAACAGCCTGTACACTGCATAAGCTTGGGTAGCATTCAACTAGTTTATGAGAGCTTCTGCCCTGGGAGTAGCTGCCCTCAGCTTTATAGGAACTGGCATTGACTTGGTTTGTTGATTTTTACAGGGAGCCATTAGACTCAGTGTTGATTCAGAAATATATCTTAATGCGGCTTTAAATATCGGAGCACATTGCCAAGACGCATCATCTCACCAAGTTTTGTCAACATCAGAGCAGATGGACAGACAGACTGACACAGCTCAACCCTCAAACCCCAGCACCGGGCTATCACAACATCACACAGCAGTGATGATAACAGTCATAAATACACATTTGTAGCACCACTGTTAGTTACTCTCCATGTAGTACCTTTATCACCTGCGTATATCTGCATCAGTATTTAACTCATGAGGCACAACACAGCAAAAAGGAGCCCTTAAAGTGGTCTTATTGTTTATGCCAAGAGGTCTTTAAGCTTTACTTAACATAGTATCTCTCCATTTAGCACAGTTTAGGTTTAAATCAAAAGTGATAGGTTATAAATATAAATAGAATGAGTAGACAAAGCTATGACTCTTCATGCCAGCTTGATTTGCATAAAAATGCTGCATAAAACTGCCTTGTTTTATGACGATAAGCTTGTCAAAACCAGCATAGAGGGAAGATTAACATTAGCTCTTACTGCAGAAAACCCAGTCCCAGTTAAAAACATAACTTTGAAGTTGGGTTGGAAAAAAGGCTGCAGAGGAATACCTTTTGCAGGTTGTAGGTGTTAAATACAAAGAAAAAGAAAGGAAATATTTGTGTGTGTGGTGTAGTCATGTTTACTCAAGCATAATCACACAGATGAAGCCATTGCATGTGGAAGCCCAGTCAGTGACTGTATCAGAAAGATAAGGAGGCTGCAGGAAGACAGATGGTAGTAGAATAATTCGGAGGTGAAATGAACCCTCAGGCCACAGAGTATATGACAAGGTAGGAGGTTGAGTCAGGTCAGATTTTCAGGGACATCACTGCAGGGTAGTGATTAAGAAGAGACAGTCAGCAGTATGGAAATGGGAGGAGGATTAGGATGTTGAACTGTGGGACAAGAACAGTGTAGAGGTGAAGAGAAAAGGAGAATATACAGTATGAGTCCAAGAAGAGCTGGGAAATGAAGAGTTTCTGCTCTTTGGTTTAGGGATGAGAGCGTATCATCTCTCTGCTTCTTTGCCTAAAAAAACTCAATAAACTATAAAGTGCCTGACGTATACAACCTGACAAACAAACCATTATCTGCTGTGACACCCAGCACATTCCCTCCGTCATAATACGGCTTTTACATGACTGCATTACAGCTCTCATGTATGTGATTAAATTAAGAGTTGAATACAGCTACTGTCACTCAGCTTTGTGCTTGCTGAACTTCCACTCGGTGTCCCATGACACTTTGATTAGCTGAGTATGTTCCTCTTTGTTGGGCGAAATAATGTTTCTCCTGGTGCATGCAGAAAAAAATTGAAACAATCGTGCCTCTGTGCCCCAGGATGACAGCAGGATTTTGATGAACATGTCACATTTACTCACTTTCTTAAAATCTGCAAATAATATCGCAACACAAGCGTGGTTTATTTTCAGCACGTTTCAGTGGTGCAGTGCGAGATGTGTACTAGAAAAGAGAAATAACGCCTCCTCCTCTTGCAGACAACTTCCTAATGCAGACAGCATTCTTCGCTCACACTCCATGAAATTGAAAGATAAATAATCAAATTGATTAGGAGCTGATCAATGAGTTTAAAAGTTGGCAGAGACAAGTTCCCTTGGCTTCCACCACTGCCACCTCCTATCAGAGGCTGTTCTTGTGCTTTGAAGTGAAGAGGAAATGGGAACGTAATGTTGTCACAAGTACATTTCAAACACACACACTTCCAGACCAGAATTAAAGAGGTAAGAATGCCAGCTTAAGGCTCGCTTGGGATAAATCCATATATAGATGAAGCTGAGGAAATTCAATCTGTTGTCCTAACCTTTACCGCGAAAGCTAACACGCAGGCTTTCCTCTCCTCCTCTTTTCATTTGTGATCATGGACCATCAGACATTGCAGAGTTTAGCCGATACAGCTTCCATCCATCAAGTCCACTCTCAAAGAGGGTGAGCAACCAACCAAATAAGAACCTAAAACCTAATCTGAATGTCTTTAGACTGGCTCACTGAGGTTTACACTGGAAACACCCCTCTGCACCATCTCTCTAACAGTGTATAGTCTCAAGAGAGGAAGAAGAAAATAAAATAATCCTCCTGCCTTTTACTTTCAAGACAGCAGTTCAAGCACACTCCCGGTCAGTTGCATAGTGAGGTCTTATGTAAGCGCCAACAAGTCAACAAGTCTACACTGAAGTGGACTGTATCTGCACAATGTCATAGGACTGCTCTGGGGTCCACTAACTGTCAGTAACAAAGTATTAACCCTGAACCACCCACAGTCCAAAGAAAATAAATTCTACAAGCTGGGTTCCTGATATTTGTTGACAAGAAATGTGTAACACAACAGCATCATGTTCATGACTGCACAGTGCTTCCCTTACATCCACTCCATCACAATATCCTCTTTAAACTGCTGCTACTGCAACTGCATTTCCTCTTCTTTGGAATGTGAAAACTATTGAGATCATAGAGTTATCGCAGATTAATAAAAGTAAATTAAAATCCATGCAGGTCAAACACAGCTATGACATGTAAGTCTATAAGAAGCTTAAGGTATTGTTGAAATGTTTACATGAGGCAGCTTTCTTTTCTGGGAAGCTTTGCGCAAACATCTGCCCACACCAGGCCAGGAGGAACAGCTTAGCCACACTCACATGAGAGCGCACACGCACACACACACACACACACACACACCAGCGCAGGTACTCACAATCCACAACCACTCCCGTGCATTTTCACCTTTTTATTTCCAACTTGATTTCATGCTTTTGCACACCACCAGGGAACCTCTCCATCGACCAAGCGACAACCCAAGCATTACTGTTAAACAATGGACATTTCATGGTTCCATACCCTATGGAAACAAACTGCTATGGCTCCCACTCTTCAGAAATCAATGGTCTCCTGGGTTCACTTCACCAATCACCTTCTTTTTGCCCTCCTTACCACTGTGCCTCCCCACTGCTGAAAAAAGAGAGAGCCTGCGCTACCAAGCGTATCTATGGATATGTATGCATGGCAACAGTTGCCTGGAGCTACCAAAGCTAAGAATAACTCGATTTTGGAGCAAGGGCTACAGAAAATCATTCACAAGAAACCTTTGCAGTTCCAGTTAATGAGTCTCTCCACTCATGTTGGCGGTTCACGTTAATGAATGTGGTCCTTTTAATTTACATAATGATCCCTTCACAACAAAATTAATAACAATGATGCAGAGAATCAATCACTCCTAATTACAATATCAGAAAGTTATCTGACTCGTTATCTTTATGTTAATATGCATACTCATGCAGGAGGTGTGCTTGTTGGAAACAGCTTAGGGCAGAGGAAGAGCTTTGAACTGACACATAATCATAACGTTTCTAAAAGTTGATTTCACACAGTTCAGTGCTGGACACGACAATACGTCAGCACACACACACACACACACACACACACACAGCTGTCAAGAACTCACTGTGGCCCGCAGTCGGTAAATACGATACACGGCCATGGCAACGGCTAAATGCCACAGCATAAGTGGAGCACATTTTAGCCACTGGGAACTCACACCACAAACTAAATGTCAAAAGAATATTCAAATTCAAAGTAGAGAAAAAGCACTGCCTTGGAGAGACCTACAAGGAAAGGACTTCACTGACCAAAAGCTTGTTTATTCAAAAGATTTTTACACAGATTTGAGAGCATGGACATTTTGTAAGAACATTCTCAGACAGTATCTCATAACTTGGGGGGAACTGTCTTTGACAAATCTGGATTGTGAAGGAATTGATTTGGGAGTTACACTTCAAGTTCCTGGGGCTGCAAGGTTGTAGAAGAAAACACTTATTAAAGACATAACGGCAACACTTTCTTATGCGTGTTAATCCATTTTTGTGCTGACTCCCCAGGTGTGAATGTCCTTTGTCGTGCATTTACCTCCCAGCTGAAAACCTGGCTCTCCTTCTGTGCTGCTATCATTAGCCTAAGCCTTTGTGAGCAAACTGACCCTCATATACCACTATCCTCCCCGTCCTCTTTGCTTCCCTATCATTCGCTCACCCACATGGGAGCAACAATTAGAGAGGCATTAGACCGGTGAGCCAAACCTCCTCTCTCCATGACCTCCCTCATGAGGAAAGCAGGCGAGCCAGGAGAGAACGGAGAAAGGAGATCTGAAAAAGCGTCAGCACACAGCTGCACCTCTTCCTCAAAGGCTGTAACCTCTACAAAAACACCCAGATGAACAGAACCTGACTGGAATAAGAGAGATCTACCAGCCCAAGAAAGACTTAAGGGGTGAAATAACTCACAGCCCCAGTCTGTCTGAACTCGCTTGTCTGCTACCAGCTACACCTGACCATAACCTAACCTAGCTGGTTTTTAAGGTCTTTCCTCTCTGGAAGCAGTTTTTGTTTAACCATAAATTAAAAAAAAAGATTATTACTTGGGCAGCTCACTGTGAGCCTTTTGCACCAACTGGTCTTCAACCTGAGTCACTCCACCAGCTGACTAATCATGCTCACAACACTGACAGTCTAATAAGGCTTAAAAAACTAGTTGGACAACAATTGTAACAATGCAGGAACACATAAAATGAGATGTAGCTACATACCTGACCTTCCTGTAGATGTTGCAATTAAATCTCCTACAAGCTTTTTAATTTTAGGACTCCGATGCAAATTTTCCAACTTAATTTGATTAAAATAAAATGTGAGAACAAAATTTGGATGTTGAATATCTCAGGGCAGTCATTTCCAAAGCTCCACAAGTGGGTTGTCGGAGATTTTATTAGAGGTTAAGCTTCGATCTCTATCTGATGTGAGATATCTTTTTCCGGAGCAGGTGAGAACTTATTTACTATTCTACAACTGAATGAGGCCCCGAGGCTCATTTCCCTTCTCTGCATGGCTCACTCCTCCATTATTTGAGCAGGATTTTAACAGCATCAGAAGATAATTACAGGAGAAAGCTGTCCTGTCAGCTTTGTGGTGCTTTTCTCAGAGGAGTCTGTGACCTATGGGGATTGCCCTCCATCAGTGGCCACTAGAATTAATTTAGCATTGATTGCTCTCTAATATCAGTTACAAATGTTATGTTATATTATGCTATTCACATTTACATAATTCTTCATATTTACATATTATTGCACACAGACTTCAGCTTATTCTCAGAAAACCTGTAGTATGAGTAAGCCCACTAGTCATACATGTGACCCAACTCCCTGTGATGCACATGTAGTCATATACATAAACATGAACGCTTGCCCAGGCATGCAGTCATACCCGTACACACACATCCGACATCCCACCATGCAGATTTCACACCCTCTTCAGGCAAGGAAGTCAAATCTATTTTTTCAGTGTTTTGGAAAACACTCAAATGCCCCCTGACTTTGTGTTGACTACGGCGGAGTTTGAAAGCAGGTAACGAAGACGCAAATCAGCAATAAAGAGGAAAACTACAAGGCAAAGAGGAGTGAAAACTGACAGCGTAAGTGCAAAGAAACATGATGGGCCAAGAAATGAAGGAGAGGAAAAGCGAAAAAGAACAGTGAAGAGTAGATAGACGAGTAGAAGAGTGGGTACAGTAAAAGCTCTCCTCTGTGTTGGCATGCTGCCAGGCCCTGGGCAGCGATGCAGCTCGCTGCTCCCCGCCTACTGATCGCCTCCTCATCTGAACACTCACTCTGCATTAAGAGCCCCAATCAAATATTCATTCTCCAAAACCAGCACTTATATAACCAATACAACAAGTGTGTCTCCATGCTGACCTGACTGAATAGAACAATGTGTTTGTTACACCAAGCGAGGAGCAAACAATCATCTGTGCAGCAAGCAAAGGGTCAGCAGCATTGGCCCACTCAGAATACATGATATTCTTGCACACGGCTAACAAGCTCTGCGTCTAAAGCACACTAATTAATGAATACATCACTTCAGAAGAAAAGGGGGAGTTTCAGCCCTTGAAGCTGGGAAATAGGAAACAACAGTGACACAACGCTTGGTTTTATTTACTTTAATAATGACAGCAAAACAGCTGTAAATAAATGAAAAGGACATGGAGAGGAAAGTTGTTTTCCTCTTCCAGGTGATGATGTGTTCCCTATTATAACCAGTTGTTACTCAAAAGTAGATACTGCAGTACTGGTGTTACTTGTCAGAACTCATTATAAAAAGAAAAGCAAGAAAAACACTGAGTCGATAGGATAGCATCTTTAAACACCTTTCCTGTTCCTGAACAAGTCACCACTTGCTGGGTTTGCCTTTAAATTGACCAAAATGTAAATCTTTCATGTGCCACCTTGTCCCTTTAACAATGCAGCACCGTAACTGACTTAATCTTATCTAGATCCCAATCATCACAACAATGGCGGAACTCAGAGGCCATTACTTTTTGTCACCATGGTGACTTGCCTTATCAGTGCACACCATTGAACATCTTTGCTATTTGTCAATTTGACCTCAATTCTTCTTGAGAGGCTGGGCTGGAGACGACAGCGTGAGACCTGTCAGATAAAGTCACTTTTCTCTGCTGATGAAGATTCCCTTGCTCACATTCTTTATCCTGCTCCTCATGATTTGTGGCTTGTAACTAAAGAAATTATGGTTGAATTTAGCAACAGATGCCACATCATGAAACCCACCAGCCACCACAAACCACAGCTCTGATGCTTCCTAATAACCTGTTTCAGTAGTGATTAAGTCACAATATAAATCAAATCTTGATACTTTCCATTGCAACGTTTCCTGCAGTTCTCACTTTTATGTTGCATTAGAGAATTTCATGTCCCAACAGTAGACGTCGGCAGCTTGATGCACATTTCTTACTTTTCTGTCTCCAACCTCCGGAAAGTGGATGGAATAGAGTGCCTATCATCTAGACTTTCATACTCTCAATGCAACTGTATGTGGGGAAAGCCAAAGTCTCCGCTGTTAAGTGGTCAGTAATGGCAAAGTAATTCAATCCGAGTGGGTCTTTCTCTATCCACTCAAAACTTCCGGTACAATCCCTCCTTATTATGTGGGTGGGCAGCTTTCCGGAAAACACACCAAGACATCTTAGTGACTCTGCCAACAAGCCAGTGATGCAATGGCAATTACAATACAATTAGGGTTGCGATTGTTCTTTAATTGAATTGGGTTTGAGGCTTAGAAAGCTGTGAGGATAAAAAACACATCTTAATCTCAAGACATAATGTGCATTGAGCTGCCTGCTGAGGCAAGACAGTGATGCCAGGGTTTAAGAGCTGCCTGAATTTGGGGCTAATCCCCAACAGGACACAAGATTAGAGCTTTGTAAGATCAGCTCTAAAGCATGGGAAGAGTAAGAGAGGGACAATGCAAACGAAGCCCCAAGTTTAAGAGGGAACTGAAGCACTCATATAGATTCTTCTCATGGGCTTACTGCATAAATCACATTATCACACAAATCAACTCTGCCTTTCTAACACAAGACGAGCCTTTGTTAATGCTGTCTGTTATACAGCAGGGCTTCACTTCTAATACCGTGCACAGATCCAAGTGTTTCCCCTGTCCCTATGTGCCCCAGAATGGAGCTTTGCTAAAGTTTCACACTGTCAATATACTATATATCCCTGTGTATGGCTTAGCCTCTCCAGACACAGACACACACACACACACACACACACACACACACACACACACACACAGGAAGCAGAGCAGAGGACATACAGGTGAAATGAGGATAAGAAACTCAACATAAATATTCAAAAACAGGGTTGGTGGTGAATGGCCCACTACCATTCTGACTGCGTGGTCTTAGAGTGGAGAATATGAGCCTTGTGTGCTCTGCTGCGTGACGAAACTGAGGATATATTCACAGCAATATAAAGTCATATATTTGTATAAGTGCTTGAAGATCCGATCATCGAGTGTATGTCTTACAAGAGAGCCAGTAGGGTGAATATGAATATAGATCAGCGGATGTGGTGATTATTAAACACTTCAATAAATCACTGGTCTCATCGCTCTGGAGCAGCTGTGCCAATCACAGTAAAATGTGACAGAGCAAATGGAAAGCTGGATGGCTCAGAGTGTTACGATATGATCACATATCACCACAGATATGTACCCAAAGACAGATAGAGTCTGATTTTCCATCAGGTAGTTGCATATAGAAATAAAGTAATGAAGAAATTGATCTGATGAAACCGTTACCTGTTGGAAATGAGGTCACTTATGTAAACTACCTACTACCAACCATAGGAACAGTAATTACATAACCTTCAAAATGAGCTATAACATCACCATCATGTTTCATGGAGCGCTGTTAGATACACAGCAGAGAAGCATTCAATAAAACATTAGAAAAGGTTAGATTGAAAAGATAGATTACCATCTTTTCTTTCAGTTGTTTGAGAATGGGAACTGAGAATCTATGTTGAGTGTGAAAGGCAGGTGGATATTGCAGAGGACGTGCTTGTTCGCTTCTTATAGTTCACAGGTCATACTTTTCTTACTTGTCATAAGAGAAGGTTTATCAGCAGGCAGAATGTCGCAGCATGGTCACTTCCAGTTCACTGAGCTGGAGAAGAAGTGGCAGGATATCAAAGTTGATGCCAAGAAGCACACTGCCACATACCGACAAAGCATAGCTGCCACTCGTTCAGGAGACATCTGAGCCCAGTCCCCTTCTGTGGTGTCTGTGGCCTCTATAACTGGCAACAGTCTCATCTGAGGTGTTGTTCCACTGAAGGATCTTTTAATGGTTCAAAAAAAGCACCTGATTATACACTTCATTCATAATGCATGTGAAAAAAGAACTGTCTCAGCCTGAATTTATCCTGAGGAGGATTAGCATTTCACTATTTTGTAATACACCAACTTAAGCATTCTCTGCTGATTTCTTTGAGAACTTTTATACCAAAACAGCACGGCAACAAACACTGGCATAACACTCACATACACGTGTGTCCAAATAGAAATCAAATTGAGTAGCTTTCTTTACATCCGGATGTCCTGCACCATTGTCTGTCATGAAGTTGGAAAAAGCAAAGTAGTGCCAAATGTGTCATAGAAATGTGAATGAGTTGCAATACACAATGTGCTTCTGGTGACTTTGTCACACCGTGTGCACGTGTTACTTTATGCAAAGCCTCAGTTAAGTGACAGGTAGGCTGGATGCCAACACCCATCCTCTTATTAACTGTCAGTGTAGGCTTTCCCAGGAGGCCACTCTGTGCAGACCACATGAAAGGCATGAAGAGACAGCACGCCTCACTGCCATGCCTCAACTGTTGAGTCTGATGGTCTTCTGCTTGCACAAAAAGTACATCACAACATTTTTTCCTCTATAAACACTCTTCAGTGTTACTTTGAGAACCACTCAGACATAATGTCAAAATAGGGCGAAAATGTGGAAATGCATCTCAAGATAATAACAGAACTGAATACACTGTAAACACAGTATTAATCAACAATGAACTTTTGAGTCACAAGTTTCTCTGATCATGTCATAAGAATTCCTTCTAACCCATAATGGTCTTCCCCTCTGTGTATGCCCTCTACAAGTGTATTTCTCTTCTGACTGAATCATGCATTGTGCAGTCGTAGCGGCGGGTGAGGAAGGCAGCGTGTGGTGAGAAAGCTTTCCCCTGTGATGGCAGTGATCTCTAAGAGCTTTTACCATCTCTGTTTCCCAGAACAGACTTCATTGAGGCTCCAACATCGAACAATTAGCTGCTTCCTCATAGGGATACCATGAGTGTATCATTAATATCCACAAAAACATTTTTGTGGATTAGCTGATGCTAATGCATGCTTTCATGTGTTGCAATGTAGTGCTGTACACAAGCCCAGAAGGACAACAGCCCTTACATTTCCAATAATATTATAGTGCTTCTAAATACAAAAGTAAACAGATGCTTTTACAAAGAAGGCAGGTTAAAAGAAGATATACTGCCAGTACATAATGTGGTACACCACGGTAGGAAGCTACACTGAATTGTGTGATGTATAAACATTGTGAATTTCTACCATAAAAGCAAATCGATACATATGCAGAATATGATTTATGAATGCAGGGAGTTGCAGGGAGTGTGCCAGACTCCATGCACACACTGCATGGGTTTGGGATAATGTAGAGTCATGAATCATTTTCACATGGCAAAAGCCACAAATAAATCATAATTATCTTGCACTGAGTCACGCGCTGGTGCTGGCTACTAGACTGAATCTGGAAATTGCCACAGAGATGGACAATGGGGCTGCGCTATGATGATGGCTCGCTTTTCTAACTTCCTGAAAAGGTTCTCATCATATGACTTGGACAAACTCTCTGTCTCAGTTAACAGATCCTTTCATGCGGTGTCACACCTGCTGTGCTGTGTATTGAATGGGCTGGTGCATCCTATATGTCAGACCATGATAAGACCAAACACACACCCACACACCCACACACACACGTTAGACACTTTGGCTCTGGATGAGAGGAAAGTCATCAAGTCTTTGACAGTTTGAAAAATATATATTTTCCTTGTAGACCTTCACACACATCTATACTCAGTGTCCGTCCCATTCTGATAAGCATCGTCAGTGATAATGGCCTTGTTAATGAAGTGAGACGTGGTTGAGACCAGCGACTGATGCAGCTGATGGTTATCAGTGGGTGGAGCCGTCAGTGGTGCAGTAATAAAGTCAATATTTCCTGGGACACACTGCCAAGACAGGAATGAGCCTCACTATGTACTCACACATTATCTTTGCAATTGTATGTGCGGTTTTGATTATGCGTCTGCCTGCATAATGTGACAAGCTTCTATGATGATGAACTCATGAACACATGACATGTTGGTATTTGACTATAAAAAGGTGCATTGCAACACAGTTATTCTGCACTGTGTCCTGCAATCAGAGACAAAGCATCGCTCAGCTGCTCCCGTTAATGGCAGCTTTCATGTACAGCAAATTACAACATTCAATAGTAATAGGAGATCAGGATGGGGCCTCTTGATCATTACTAAGTCTGCCAAACGCACATCAACAGCCACAAAGAGTTATCTCTCTTAACAGCCAGCAATTTGGTGGAATAGGGGTTTGGAGGATGTTTTATAATGTATTGGTTAAATCAAGCTCCATATAAAACCTTATAGCATCACTCAACCCCTCATTCAAAGATAGGATTGTCACAATAACACTGGACCTCAGAAATTGTGTGTGGGCATGCAAGAAACAATAAACTCTGTTATCAGTCAACGGTCAAATTCCACTCACGTCCAGCGATGAAACCCTTCAGGTGTGTCAGTGTGTCATATAATCAGCTTGCGTTAAATTAGACCAAAGCTAATGTCACCAATTCCAACAGGGTGGCTAATTAAACCCATCCGCTCATCCCCCAGAGACGTAAGGTCATGGGGAGGGTCAGGAGATGTGACCAGCCTTACTTTACCAGAAGCTTCTTCCTAAAAACTTCAAAGTTGAAGCATTTAAAAGAAGGAAAACTGACTAATAAACCAGGATGCACCTGACAGATGTAATGTATTGCATTTGAATTTCACCAAGCTTTGGGCACCAGTGTTGCTTTTATGGATTACACTGATGAGTAAAAAAATTGAGATATGCACAATATATCAGACAGCTTTGAGCCCTTCTATCCAATCAGCCATCTAATGCATGCTCTTCTACAAGGTGACATGGCAGGCGTCTGCCTCCCCACATCCACTCCTGATCCCTATTAATCACAACTTCTACATGCATTATGCCTGTTAGGTGCCATCAAAAAGGAGGACAGACACATTCACCAGGTCCTCTGTTGTTTCTGTCAAACAGAACAAGCAGAGACAATTGGACTGAGGAGATAATGGAAGCAAGAGAGAGGAGAGGGATGACATAAAGACAAGAATGTAAGGAGAAAATGAAGGAGATGTGCACAGCCATGTAAAGCCCCCATTAATCACAGGCCTGTCCTACACGCCTCCTATGACAAATGAAACTCTGTGTGGAGGAAAATATGGGATAGTTTGGTCCTCATACTGTAACATTTCCCCCTCCCTTTTTCCATCAACGGATATCAAATTAATACCAGCGATAACAGCTTACATAGTGTCTGCACAACTCTGTCACACAGGATTAGACAACTGCTTCACATGTGTGACAGAATTTATATGAACTAATTTGCAAATTCTTGCAATTTTCTGCCTTCACTGATGACTGCATTTGTTCCCCAAACACAAGGAAATTGTTGCACATGATAACCAATCACTTATCACATGCACCTGGCTTTTCCAGAGAGGGATGTGACGTAGAATTATTACAGCAAAAAGACCTGCTTGCAAACAAGGTGACGTTATTTTAAAACAAATACATACAATGGAAAATAATTGTCTCTTTGTCTGAACCACAGAAATCACA
The DNA here is from genome assembly GCA_029721515.1 of Synanceia verrucosa. Lineage (NCBI taxonomy): Eukaryota > Metazoa > Chordata > Actinopteri > Perciformes > Synanceiidae > Synanceia > Synanceia verrucosa. The sequence continues at coordinate 11,701,807 of CM056568.1, read as the reverse complement.
AGAGTAAGGCTGGTAATTGCTAAACAAACCTCAAATGTTAAAATCTCAAGGTGGCCGTTCTGGCATCTGGAATATCTTGGCATCACTTTTGTACAATGGGAGGAACTGGAAACGTGCCATCTATCTATATACAAATTCTAATATTTGGCATGCTCCTCTTCTACCTGCATGAGGTGATGCAATAAATTCTGGATTAAAAGCCTTCATTCACACTACACACAGAATAACAAATTTGTCAGTCCTGCTCTCCACATGCGTATCATATCCAGCTGTTCAGCACCACATGAAACCCCTGCTTTTCATTCATAATTGATGATCTGCAGCATTGTGGGACTTGAAGAGGAGGATGCAAAATTGTCTTAGTGTTTGGTTAAAACATGAGGATGGTGTTTTCTAAGTGGTAGGCTATATGTTGCATGGGCTAACTATTACCACAAAGAGGTGGGGTGCGAGAAAGAAACATCCAGATTGGGTTTTGTATTGGGTGAGAAAGTGAGAGATATTACAGTCGCCTCACACGGTTCACAGCTCCTGGTTCTGCCCTTCCTGGGGGTTTTAGATGAAATGTCAGGATATTATGAGGTTTGATGAGGTGAGAGGCCATATGTGTGTGTCTGTGCACCTTAGTGTGAAGACAAAAGAGAAAGGCAATAGGGGTTATGTGCATTTATGAATACAATGTGGTTATATGATCTCTTTAAATCATTGTGATTGTCTGCAGCATATTGTGGGAGCTTTCTCTGAAGAGGTGTGACTGTTTGGGCTATCTGTGTAGATCTCTGTGTAGGTCTGTGTCTGTGCCCCAGCTTTGGTCAGGTCATGTAATAATATAGAGTTATTGTTCTCTGAAGTAAACACAAGAGAAGGGAAAAATCTAAGAGAGATTGCTTTTCAAACCGCCAACACCATCTCACTGAAAACAGGTTTATACTCCAAGTCAGATAAAATATAGGAGAAAAAAAACCCTTTGCTTTTTCTCTCTCATTGTCCTTCTGCTATTTGGGAAGGCTTACTGAACCACATGTAAAAAAAGAGAGAAAAACAACCCAATAATGAGCCATGATGATGTTGCAAATGTCACCATGTAAACAGTGTGCATATCCACATAGCTTCCCTCAGAGTGCTTCCTCGCACTCCCACAGAAGTCCATTAGCTTGTCATTCGCTTTCTTTGCAGTCATTCAGCTTTTGCACATGGCCCGTGGCAGTGTGGAGCAGCTTGCTCCACATGAATAACAATATCTGATTATTCAGACAGAAGCCAAGTGACTCAGCTGTCTCTACTGTATTCTATCGTCTCATCTCTTCCATTCTTTTCGTTCTTTCTCCGTGTATCTTTTCAACCACTTAGGTCTTTCTTTCTTTCTTTCTTTCTTTCTTTCTTTCTTTTTGTTGTCTTTATCCTGTAGTTCATGTTATTCATTCTCCTACATTAATTCTCTTTGTCTTTCTGTCTCTGTTTTTTGTGTGTGTACATTCTCTTATGGATGCGCAAAAGCCAACATCGCCAGCAGCCATGTCGGCTTGCCGTTGTGTGGGCAGGATCACAGAAGGATGAGGGGGAGTCTGCCACATTCACAGGACTGGACAGGTAGAGCACAGTAAAGTCAGTCCTACTGTCGAGACAAAAATAAAGTCTGGGACCACAGTGTCCACAGGGACTGGCTTGCCTGTTTCCACCTTATATATATTTAGACAGACTTGCTTATTTTTCTTCTTCTTATATTTCTGCTTTAAATCTATGAATGGCTCACCAAATAAACACAAGCCAAAATGCTTTGATGAAAACACGAGCCTTTTATTGGCTTAAATATTCAGCCACTGAATACAGACCAGGGATTGACCTTAATGAGGCGAGGCTCATCGGCTTCAATCAAATCCATATCTTGAATTTACAAACCTTAAGATTTCAGTCCTGACTGCTTTGGAAACACCCTGGGGGCAGCAATCCTTGAGAAGCTTGGCTATACGATACCGTAATTTGATTTTATCCTGGAAATGTTTGGTTTGCGTAAGCAGGAATGTAATACAGATCTGATACGGCTGTAGAGAGTGAAAAGTAAACAGTGAGTCTGATCAATGAGATGAAATTCAGGAAGAATAACTCAAGAGTTCAAGCATGCATTGTTTCCCGTATTCCCTTGTTTGTATGAATCCAAAGAAGGAACAATAAAAACTATTATACAGAGAGAGATAATACATTTAATGGCTATTACTGGGATAAACAATGGCCATAAATCATATCGAAAACAGATTGTATTTCATGAAAACCTTTATTACAACTTTAGATTCTGTGTTTAGCTGCAGTATATACAAGTGACTATTTTTACTGCAAACAACAAATGAAAAACTCAAAACTTTCAGTGCCAGGCATATCAGCAGATCAGCTGGAGCAGAGTGAGGCAGTCCTCCATTGTAAAGACAGAAATGGAAATGCATGAAATGCCTGCCCTCTTCTCCTGACTAGCTTGCATAAAAGCCAGATTCATTTAAATAAACCGACAGGGCCGACAGAGTGCCAGCCTCACAGTCACGGTCTCTAAAAGGTAACACTGTTTGATAAGGAAATAAGCCTCATAGGACGCCAAAGAGTCGTCCAAGTCAGCCCGTTTCACATCTGGGCAAAGTGCACCTGAACAATAAAGGTGGGCCTTTTGCCAGAGTCACATCAAAAGACCTCAGTCCTTCCCTCTGCCTTTCAATGCCACTCTTTCTCCTTTCTTCTCCCTGTCTTTTCCCTTCATCAGCCCTTTTTTTCTTTTTCTACTGATGAAATATAACCCTTTCCCTCTCTGTCAAACACTGTAAAGTAGGAAACATCTTTATTAGCATAAATTCAAGGACACATAATCTCCCCCTACCCCTTTAATGCACACACCCGCCCTCCTTCCACGTCTTCTTCATTGCCCACTTTCCCATGAGCCCCCTTTAACATCCAGTGTCTTTCATTTCACCTCCTCTAGAGCGAGATACGCAGCGACCTGAAACATAAAGCTTTAATTGTGGTGTTGGAGTGCCGCCCTGCAATGATAGAGGCCACACAAGAAGCACTCTTGCAGCAGGGTCGCTGTGTTATTAGCAAATGAGGGGATGCACAGCAACAGAGTTGCAACGTTGCAGGTGTGAGAGGTTTCCAATCCTACAAGAGACGGAGAACAAATGCTGAGTCAGGATGTGTCTAATTAATAGAGCTATGATAACAGAGCTGTCCTGCTCCACAAAATGTTGCGCTCCAGTCCTGTATCTTGGGGCTCTGTTTGATAATTACCCTGCTAATGAGAGTAAGGAGGGACCAGATCAAATCAGTGCAGATAATAGGGGTTAAGTCAATCGCAAAGACCGGACTGTCCCTCTGTATTCTACTGATGCACTAATCACATAGCAAACAAACCCACATCATAATCTCTATTGTTGTTGTACTTTTCAACACAAAAGACAACAGCGAGACAAACATGGGGATTAAGATCTACCAGGAGGTATCAAATATCATGCATTCAAAGGAATATTTCACAGTAGAATAGATGACATTTGAAATATGATATACAGGACATTCACTGCCATCAGCTGTGAAGGATAGTTGGACAGAGCTTTACCTCTAAAGGAGACCTATATGATCTATGACTGTCACTCATGGATCAAGACCAGCTGGCTGAAATCAGTAGATGTGCAATTCCTCTGGAAAAAGGCATCAATAATGGAAAGGGCCTGAGAGAGGAGACAACGTAGTTCTGATGCATTAACCATGAGAGGGTCTCCCTCTTTTGTCTTCCCTAAACTTACTTATCTTACAGTTGGTAATTCAAAAAATAAAATTGATGGAAATCAGTCGGGTTAAGAATATAGAGCAGGTGCACCGGCTTCATAGAAGGGATTGACTGGGGAAATAAAGGAGAGGCTGTGGGCACCAACCAAGGCCTGGGCCAGTGGCCAGAACGAATGCAGCTGCACAATTCCCACTGTCCTGGCCATCTTGTGCTCTGTGTGTCTAACACGCCTGATCTGCCAAGAGCTCCTTTTAATTAACTACTCCATACAGCTGCATAATTACTCCTCTAACCTTCCCTAATCAGCCGCTCAGTGGTGCATACCATATTTTTCTGCCCTTGTTCATTGTTCGTTAACTTGCTCATGTTGCTCATCCTGTGTTTTGGACAACAGGGAGCGCTGACAATGCCAACAGCAACACTGCTTCGTAAGACACAGTCTTAATACACAAGACGTTTGGAGACAAACGCGGGTGGAATCGTATCTTATGAGATGTTATTGTCTAAAAGGTGTTTACATGGTGCACACTGTTCCACAGTTGCCTCTGTTTGGACATATTCACCAGCAAGTCCTGTCTCTATAATCAGGCAGCTGTATCACAGTTAGGGAAGAGACATAATTGTATGCTTTCTTTTCCATTCAGCCTTATCCAGTGTGAAGTGTGAAAGTATGCACTGTTGTCTTGGTTACATCTTCCCTCTTGTCTTTTCTGCCTCTATAAATAACACTGAAGGATCTGAACTCAGAGGAAGCCCCCATTGGTATGAGTCAACAGTTGGAACACACAAGTGTGAAGCATCAAGTAGCAAAAATGAATGGCAGAATGGAAAACAAATTTGAAACCAGGTAAATCGACCGTCCTCGTGTTAACTGTATTGATCCAGATTAAGTTGCACCTGACCAGATGGGACATAGGAGATTAATATAAACAATGCAATCTGTCACTGTATCAATAATGAGGCTTAGCTAATAAATAGATACTCTATTACAGAACAAAATACACAAAGCAACATGACACAATGGCATGTGATTCCCCATACTTGTGGTAGCCTGACCTTCTCTTAAACCCATGCATCAGCAATCCGACACTGGAGACGAGCCGATTCCAGTGTGCTGCTGTTGATCCTGGATTGCAGGTAGGATTTAACACAGAATTTTAACTGCATTTTCTATTTAGTCACTCTTTTTTTAGTATAGGCCTTAATGGTTGAATATGTTTCACATAAACAACACCTGTTTTCTGTGAAAGATTCAGCAGCTGTATGGTGGATGCTGGTTCAGATAGTGTAGCAAGGTGAGGCAAGGTAGCCTCACAGGCATACAGACACAGATTTAACTCAATATTACAATGCATAAGTAATACATAATATGCAACAGTTTTCCAGTCTATATACATATTATATTTTGTTTAGGAAAATGTATGTACAATCATCTAAATTTGTTTTCAATCTTCAACCAAATGACATCAGAAAAGCAGCAGAACACAACAGGATCCTATCTGTCAGAGCTGAAATGATAAGTTAATAGGTATCTGATGCCAATTTATTTCAACATTTTTAAGCATTAATGCCAAATATGTAAACTTATTGCTTAGTTGTTGCTGTTTTCTTATTCTTATAAGTGGGTTTTGGGAAATCAAGGACATTTCCATTCCTTTGTGACATTTTTAGACCAAATAGAATGTGAATCTGCTGTAACCAATCAGGTGTTTCTTTTCTGATGTTCACTGTTAAACATAATTTTCCAACCCTAACACACACACATACTGAAACTCCACCAGCACTAAGTCAAAGTGTTATTTCCCAATAGTGTCACATGTAAAACATGCAAAGCAGCAGAAAACACGCCTAAACCACAGCACTTGCTGCATCCTGCAGATTCGCTGCTCCCATCATGCCTTGTGAGAGTTGTAACTGCCTGTCTGGGATGGGTGGGTGGGTGATGTCACTGATGCTTTCCGGTGAGCTGCTCCTGTAATGGAGTCAATTTAACTCCACGCTGAGCCATTTCTGTCCAGCCTCACCCCATGAAGGACACATTAGTCCCCCCTCCCTCCGCCTCACCATCTCGTTCCTTTCTCTCATCTCTATCCTCCACTTCCTGCCGCTTCCTCTGATCTTTCTCTCCACGCCTCTCCTACTTTATATCTTCCATTTACATTTTGTTTTCTGTGCTACATTTCCTCCCACCTCACAGATCCTGTGCTGCAATAAATATGCTCTACCAACAGTGATACGGCCCTGCATGAGGATATAAGCATAATTATATTATAGTCAAATCATGAACACTGCAGCAAAAAGAGATTAAATGCTAATCAGTGGCACCAAGGGTAACGATAGGGCTCAGGGAAACGTATACACCACACTCACACCACACATAGACAGGGCCTCATATCTCAGTATCCTGACAGTGTATTTTGGAAGAAAGTAAACATCACTTTCACTGGGTTGTTCAGTTTCTTGGAAGCAGTAGTGTGGGAGTGCGTTATGTTTGAACGCCCCACTATCTGAGGCGAGCACTCCCCCTGCCTCCTTTGAAGCTGCTTCAACTTTAACCCCAGACAAGTTTCATATTCTCGCTGAACATTTCTGAAAACAACTCTACTTTAACCAGGAGCATAAACACAAGTTGCCATCCATCACTATCAAAGCGCGCCAAAGCGGTCATTCCCTCTCAATCACCTTCCCCTATCACCAGAGGCATGCGTCATTTTCCTGTTACTCTGCTCCAGCCAGAGTTCCACGAGCTTATTAATACACACCAGTCACACCCATTCAACCTCCAACTCCATCCCCTCCATCTCTGCCTCCTGCATGTCTACACAAAAAAGGGATTAAGTTATCAGGATGATAAAGTGATATCCATACACTGCTGTGGCTGTGCTAAGTTTGACTTGTCGCAGTGGAAACTGAACTTTAAATAGCCCCAGTATGTGTTTATGCCAGATTAGTGTGGCTGCATGGACAGGCTCACTTGCTAATTTGCTTAAATTATCTAACGTGGTGGCGTCAGATTAGGCACTATGATAACTTGCACTCTTGCTGCATGGGCCTGTATGTCAGTCATTAGGAGTTCACTCAGGGTAGAAGATGCACATATGCAGACACGATCACAGCCTTAAAAACAACTAATTCAGGAACTATTTTAATTGCATGAAATATTAATAGTTACAAATGGGATGATAGAGGTTACATGTATGGTCCTCTACGGGGGAGAGGTAAAATAGAGGGCAGTTTTCTCTGTTGGATAGAGGAGCAGAGGATAGTGGGAGGGTTTGTGGGTGGAAGCAAATACAGGCAAAAGGGGATTGGCATCAAGGGAAGGAAGAGAGAAAAAAAAATAAAGAAGAATACTGAAGAAATAAATGAGAGAAATTAAAAAAAGGAATGTTGCAGCGTTTTATAGCATCACTACATTTAGGTGCAGGGTGCAGATTGTGTATTCCTGTTGTGTAGACAGCTCAGTGTCCCAGTCCCAAGCTGAATCTTACACCTTGACTTGACTCTGTTTGTATTACTGGACAGTATGCCCTGTCCTGCTTTATATAGGCTACATATGTCTAGATACAGACATTTGAGATACAACCTAAACTTTCAAAATAAGAGACACCACACAAGGCTGGTCAGGTGCAAATATATGGGAGAGTGCTACTGTGCATATCAGAGTGGAACATGGTACACTTGCAGACACAGGCTGAACACACATGGTCATTAAACATTTACTTCAATCTGCAGTGACCAAGAAAGAGAGAGAATGGGGGAAGTCACCAGCTTCAACATATAACATTATTTTTATTTGACAGCTACATTGATGGAAGTTTTGGATCAAACCAACGAGTTTGGAAATTATTTATGGACTATTGATTGCTGTACCTCAATAGTGTGCTTCCTCCCATGTTCAGTCTTCTATGGTATGTGGCCTAGCAACAAACGCTGTGAGGGAGTGTGGCTGCAGTTGCAAGTAAAAGGGGAGAGGAGAGAAGGAGACAAGGCCTGAAGCTATCTGTAAAATCTTATGGATACAAGCCACCTCCCTGTTATGGTCACAGAGTCACAAACTTAACCACAGCACCATCACTGAGAAGCTGAGTCTATGGCTCTCCTTCATAATAGGCTTTTATCTCTCTGCAGTCTGCTACTCTGACACACTGATACACCTCCCTCTCTTTCTGCTTACGGTGTTTCCCTGTCTTTCTTTTTCTTTTCTTGAGCCAAAGCTTCCTGTTTCTGTCTGTTAGTACTTTGTTACAATTCAAGTAAATGTCCTGGCTATCAATATTTCATATCAGAGTGCATCTTCCTTACTAACTCCTCCTTTATAGCAGCGTTTCTTCAGTGCCACCAGATATACCAACGAGGGCTTTGTCAGAGCACAGAGCAGATATCTGCAGCTGATGAGATTGGAGATTTCATTATCATACGATTTAAGTTCATAGTGGAAAAAACTGTCTCAGCAAAATGTTAGCTCAAATAGAGCTGGTGTTTAATTGAAGGGACAAAGAGAACTAAAGGGAAATTTGTTTGACTTCCTTTAGAGATGGTCTTTAATGTATTCTTGTAAATGGAGCCTCACGCTTGCTGCAGAGAACTTGAATTGCAACGTGCTTTGCATGATGCTGTGCATGCAATGTTCTACATGGCTGGCTACAGTGTGCTGCATTTGCAGTCCTCCATGGTCACACACACATACACACACAATACTGACATGTAGTGCATGCAGCATGTACTAATCTAATCTGCAGGCTATATACACTGCATCTTTCAGTGCAGGGTCCTGTAGTGACCAATAGAAAGACTGATATACATGCAAGCTACCCACCTGAAAACAGGCAGGCACAAAAGCACACAAATACACATTATCAAATACAAATGGGCATGCCTCTACGTACACAACCTCAAATATATCTGTGGGTTTGGTATCTGAACAACCATATCGCAAGAAAGGACAATTCTTTGTTGTTAGAGCAAATAAGGTAAGCATGCTTTAACAAGGGTTTGAGTTGCTTGAATTACCTGAAAGTTGGAGAAAGATTGTGGTCACATTGCAAACAATACTATCTGCGATTGGATACTGCTCTCCAGAATAACAGTTAATGTGACTAACAAGCCTATCGTGTCAGCAAATGATTGTCTATTAATACATCTGGGAGATAGAAAGCAACATTAGCATTACTGAGGTGACAAAGGTAAGTCCAATGCATTCTTGTATATGGAGCCCACCCTTGCTGCTGAAATATGTCCCCATGCCCACAGATGACACAATGCTACAGCGCTGTTAATTTCTGTCCTCAGACTGTGGAGTGTCGTCAGAGGGGATTAGGGTAGCATCAGGGGTGTGTCTGGCTGTCAGTCAGACAGACAGGAGGCTGGATTTATACCTCTCACACTCACTTTAATCCTTGCAAGAAGACAGACTTGAGCTTTCAATTAGAAAAAGAGTAATTTGGGGAATTTTCTTATGTTCAGCGAGACAAATTGCACCGCCACGATTAAATCTGTGCACCTCTTCAACACAGTGAAACGGTAAACAATTTAAAATTAATATTTATTAAACTTTTAAACTAGTAAAGATAAACAGCATTCCTCTATCACAACTTTCCACTGCCAAAGTGTATGCTGTTTCTCCAAGCACATTCTTCCAACTCTGAGGAGATCCATCAGCTGCATAAACTTGTAAATCTGGTGGTAAACCTGCAGATATATCAGAGCGATAGTGAATCTCAAGTGGCGGTATGAGATAAAAACAAAAAAATAAATGCAAGTTTTAATGTTAAATAAATTGACACGTCAACAAAAATCCAAATAAATATTTATCTTTTGATGAATACAACCCTTTAGCTGCCTGAGTGAGAAAGTGATCTTTCACATTAACAGAAGTGCTTTCCTAGGAATGGAAATGAAACTGATGCTGTTATCTTGTTGGTCTTTTCATCTGTCTTATCCTCAGTCAGTGGCCTCTGTTTTTGTGCACTCTTGTGTGAGATGCACATACACAGGCACACACAGCCAAAAGGTCACTCTGCGTCATTTAATAAAACTCCACATTTTAACTAAAATCGAGGGCCAGGGTTTCTTCAGCTAACACATGTGAAGAAAGGGAATAAATACGTACATAATTGAAGTGATAACAGAGGAGATAACACGCATGATTCACTGCCTCACCCGATTTAGTGCTTCACATTATAATCTGCATTAGCCTCTATCCATTCACAATGTTGCTATATGTTTCAATGAGCCCTCCTAATCTCTCGCTGTATTCCCCCAGTATTAACCAATGATAAGATAAAATCTATAGTTTCAGGTTTTATTCTCTGCATGATTGCACATTGCTGTTTACTCTTGGTTGATGTGTTGGCGAGTCTGACCACCCTGTTGGTATTTTTAGAAGTGAGCCGTCCTTTACATCTGCCTTAGTGTTAAGCATTTCTAATGCTAAGCTTTATGATGTCTATCTGTGGCATAAGATGACTTTTATGGCAACATTAATGCAGTTTTAAAGCGGCATTAGTGTGATCCAAATAGATCAAGACTACTTACTGTGCAGTGGGAGAAAGCAACCACTCAAAAAGGCGAGAATAGCAACACTGGAAACGTGACAAAGGCCGCCACTACTTTGCCTTGTATCAACAGTCATCCATCAACATTAGTATTGTTATTCGCTTCCAGGCACCTTATTCAATACCTTGGAACAGGGGGTGAAAACTAGGGATGCTTAGGTGGAGTGCTAGGTGGCCTTTAGATACTGTCACGCTACTTAGGGGGGATTTATTGCAAAACAAGTATTCTTTAAAAAATCTTTAGTTGAGTCCGTGCCAGATGTGGCGGCCAACACCAGTGAGTCTGGGTGAAAGGCAAAGCAGACTTCTAGAGGATTTGGCTGATTCATATTGCAGCAAACATTGTAAATTAAATTCATATAGGAGGAGAAGCTCCATAAATGTTTATTACTTTTGAAGGAGTACGTCTAGAAAGACGAAGAGAGTAGACTTGAGAGGAAACAGGTGATTTGGGGGCAAGGGTAAATGATTGGAGGACACAATGGTAAGATGAAAAACAGAGAAGAAGGGGTAAACAAGCATTTCTCAACCCAGAGATGCAGATAATCAAAGCAAGATATAAAGAGAATCGACTTAGCAGTGAGTCACTGAAGGTGAATCACATAAAGAAAAGAGCTGAGCTGCTGTAAAAGTAGCACCAAGTTCAGAAAAAAAAAAAAAAAAAAAAAAAATATATATATATATATATATATATATATATATATATATATATATATATATATATATATATAAAAGAATGCAGACATAAATGTACAACATCAGGTGAGGAAACATTTGCTGAGGGAGCAAAACAGCAGATTGCAGAAACATGTTTAAAAGGATCCATTTGACTATAGTGCGCTCAGCCAGCGGTGTGTTTTGGTTGACACTTGCACTGTACAAACTACACAGCCTTGTACTCTAAAGTACAACCAGACAGTTGGGCCTTTAAACATAGCGGTCAATACCTGAGAGTCATCCTATCGATTGGCAAGGCATCAACCAAATGTCAACACCCAGCAGACCAAAATCTTCCCTGATCCTGCAATAGTGGAGGACAGATCCTTCTTTAGCTGATAGCAATTGATACTGTGATATGTTTGACAACACCAGAAAAGGTCCAGACTTACCTCTCTTTTTAACTTTTTTAACTTTAAAGACCGCATTCATGTTTGACTATAGACAAGCAGGTCAGACACACGTCTGCACATACACCAGAGAAAAGCAGAAGGCAGAGTGTGTGTCAGACGTTGATCCTTTGGCTCACTCTTTGGTTTCCTGACACTGACACGGGTCACATGAGCGTGAGCCCTCGGGCCAGCCGGGTCTTTACCTGTAGTGGCAGTAAGCTGATAACAATCACACACATACACACAGGAAGCTAAAGGACTGTATCAATAGCATCATCACCTCGCCTCACTGGACTTACAGATGGTCAGCTCCACTTGAGTGCAAATATAGTGATGTGTTTGACCCATGTCACTGATTTAATGAATGACAGCTGAATGGTGCAGGAAGACTGGCGTGAATAGAGCATAAAATGTTATGAAAGGAGTGTATGAAAATCCTAACATGCTCACAACAGAAATGCAAATATGCTGATTTAAACATGTATATCTATCTAAGTTTAGCATGTTAGTATGCTAACAATTGCTATTTAAAAATCTAAAAGAAATCTTGGACATGCGTAGTTGGGCTGTAATGGATAAATTACAGCTTTTAAACTTTTATGAGTGAATATGAGAACACACTGTTTCAGATGAACTTTCTGCATAATGGATGTGGGATATAGGAGAACTGAAATTTAAGGTGCATTAAAGCATTTGAAGTGAGGAAGAGTTACTGTGGTCAGCATTGTGGAACTCCTGTGGCTCAGCAGAAGACGTGGGAGCCTCACACACACAACAAAGAGCAGGAGATATAATCATTTCTTCTGTCACTTCCCGGGGTGTGGGGAGACAGCAAACAGCTGGCAGCGCAGCCCTGTGATGCCAACAGCGTGATGATATGGGAGAAAAGTGAGGAAGAGGGGAAGAAGGTGTATGAAAATGGACTCGGTCCAACAGATGAGCTAAATTAGGAAAAAAAGACAAGAACAGCTAAAGACGAGGGAGGAGGAGGAGGTGGTTCATCACCCAGCATCTATGAGGCACTAACAAGTTGGAATTAACCCTTCTCAACCTCTCGCTAATCCGTGCTATCTGTCTCTTTTCTCTTCCATGACCATGTCCTCAGAGTCTCCTTCGTGGAGCAGAGGTTTTTAATTAATGCTTTATACTCCACAAAACCAAGTCCCTGTTCTGCTGCTGATGCTCTGGAGACCCTGCTACAGGGCTGAAGACTGAGGGTCTGCCTGGCTGCAAGAAAAGGCAGCAACACCATCCTTCTTCTTGAACATGTGAACACGAACCCAACTTGAACTTGGAGAACAGATTCATCCATCGTGACGCATTAAAAGCAAAGGTATTTCACACTCATCATATCACAGCAGCTCCTGTAATTAACTGAGTGTGTGTGAAGTCATCTCTACCGCACAAATAACAGGTCATTTCAGGATCAATGAGAGCTATTAAAGCATTGACACAAACAAAATATTACCAAAGACACTTTATCTGGGAAAAGAAATCCATTCCAGTGACATAGCGTACAATCTAAGGGCAATTTTAAGTCAGTGGGACCTGAACTGTGCTGATACTGTTGCAGATCAAGCATTTTCCCTTACATTTGCATTAGGGGTTGGTTGTGTGGGGGCTGAGGTACCAGCTGCTCTGCCTCTCACACAGCCTGTATAGAGATGAATTGCTCCCTGGGTGTCGATAAGTCACCATGGCACACCATGGTCACCATGGAAACTACGCAAACACAGCATTTCCGAGGAAACGAGTAAAATGAAGTTGATTACACATTCCTTTTTTTCCCTTTCAACAGCTCCTCGGAGGGTTTTTCTTAGTCAGGGGAGACTGCCAGGACTCCAAAGGATATCCCTTTTGTTAGCAAGGACTCTCAATATGTAACACTTGATTTAGCTTCTGCACCACTCATTTTTCAAGTTGTCTTTATTGTTTGTGTATTGATCACATGTAAAGCAGAGAAGCAGCGGAGAACCTCAGGATGTGGAGAGTCCCCCGTGGAAGTATTTATCTGACCAGTGGTACTGAATCATAAACATGACTGATATAGGGCCAAAGGGCCAAATGTAAAAACACCACGTTGAATGCATATCACTGCTTCCATGATGGAATGGTTGGTAGGATCACAACTCAGCTTCCACCCCAAGAGGAAAACAGAGCAGAGAGATGGAAAAGACGCAGGAGGTCCGGCGATGATGATTTTAAAAAAAGTGAATGTAAGAGGAGGCCATGAAAGCAGCTGGGGTGGTAAACAAGGAAAGGAAAGGAGGTGAAGGATACTGAAAGGGAGTCAGAATTGGGAGAGTGAAGGAGACAACACTCACTGTTGTGGTACCCACAGACAGCTGGCTCAGCAGTATTTCAAGGCTCTCAGATATAGAGGTGTGTGTGTGTGTGTGTGTGTTTGTGTCTGCATTTGGGCATGCCTGTTGGTGTGCTGCACTTACAGAGGGCACAATGTGTGTAGTACTGTAGGTATGTGCAGAGTTGTGGAAGGCTGACTGTGAGTACATAGTGTGCGTTTGTGTGAGAAGAGGGTTCACTGAAGCACGTAATGGAGACCTGATGTTCATAGCGTTTAGAATGAGGACTCTCTTGTCCTCTCCTCTGTATCTCCCCCTATTTCTGATGCCTTCCGGGACGTAAGGAAAACAGCAAAAGACAGGGCGAGCAAACCTCACGAGGCAGCGCTGGAGGTAATGAGCAGGAGGACAAGGAGGAGATGAGGAAGGCAAGAGGAGAGGAAGGAACACATTAGCCTCTTACCCAGAGTGTCACTCAAGCTGGCAGTGCCAGGCAGCGCTGCTCGCTGCTGGTCCACTCCCAGCTTTCAGTGGGATTTATGTCTTGCTTCGACTGGACGGTGCTCAAATCTGGGGCTTTTTGCCAATTTACATCTCCTCAACCTTTTGCAGGCTGATGTGTGCAACTTATAGAAAGTGTGTAACAAGAAATTGTAGGAAAATTAATAATTAAAGAGAGATTTTTCTATTAATTATGGAACATAATGATGAAACCACAAACTGAAGAAGATTTACTTTATTAATCCCTCAATGGGGAAATTACATTTTTTTCACTCTATTATTATTTTTCAGTTGCACATTACACACACAAGTTATGAAACACACATGCACATGCATTAGAGGAGAGATGTCAGAGTGAGGGGGCTGCCCCGTATCCAGACGCCCAAAGCAGTTGGGGGTTCGGTGCCTTGCACAAGGGCACCTCAGCAGTGCCCAGGATGAGGAACTGGCACCTCTCCAGCTACCAGTCCACTCTCCACACTTGGTCCAACCTGGACTTGAACCAGTGACTTTTTTTTTACCAATTATAAATGCTTATGTTTCTCCATCTCTGCCGGATGTGTCTATAGCTAACATTAACATGAAAATATGTCAGTGTTGTGTTCACTGGTGCTTTCCTCTCTCCCTTACTTTACTGACTTCATGGGTTTTTTTAATCAACAAAAACACATAGTTATATGTAGATGTCGATTTATTTGTTTGCTTGTTTGTTTTGTAAATGAAAGGACTCATGGTGATTGATTAAAATGCCACACATTCACTACTTCTAGCATCTGAACTACGGAAATAGCTGTTTTTGTGTCTTTTGCATCATAATAAATTAAATATCTTTGGGTTTTGGACTGCTGATCGGAGAAAATAAGCTATTTGAAGATCTCACCTTGGCTCTGGGAAATAAACTTTTTATACACCAAATGATTACTTGAAAAATAATTGGTAGATTAACTAATTAAGAAAATAATCTGTACAGTGGTTGCAGCCCTGGTGACAACAGATTTGTTCACCAGAGGAAATGTGAGGGTGTATTTGGAGGATAACGGTAGAATTACTAATGAAGCTCATCAAACCATCTGGCCACTCATAAGCTTGAATTGGCCGTGTTGTTTAGGCTAGGCTCATGCTAAAGTCACTTCTTCTTGTTCCCCTAAAATTATACTAATCCAGATTAACCTTAGTGTGCAAATAACACAGAGATTCTGGTTGTGGTTCATGGCTTTTACTTAATGATGCCTTAATTCGTGAATGACTACATGCATGGTCAAGTGCAATAAGCCTTAAGTCAGGCCAGTGGGCTCTGTTGGGACACCACGGCCACTAAGCTGCAACCAGACTCTAATTCCTCTGCATTCAAGCTCCCACTGGTGAAGACTGAATAAAGCAGTGGTGGATTATTTGTGCAAAGCAAAGCAAACAGAGACAAAGGAGGATGGATGAGTGTTTTGCAATTACCGAATACATTAATCAACAAGCATTTGTTGGAATTTGTAAAAATGTACAACAGTCTTCTTTCAACAGATGAATTTTAAGGGTCAGCAGCAGCATTGATAGGATATTCTGATTCGTCTTCAACAACTGCCCTTTCATTTGCCTCACTTCAAATGTTCCCTTTCAAACCCAGAGAAAGCTTTAGTTAAATCAATAAAGGGCTGCAGAGCTCTAAGCTCCTCTTCATTTTAAACATGACCTTGGGATGCCTCCACTGTAAAACCAAAATGAGAGCAGCATTTTAACACTACGAGATAATCTGACACAAGCATTTTCAGAGCATTTACTGAAAAAAAAACAAAAAAAAAAACAATGCTATTATATGTGAACTGCTGTCTTAAAGGTAGTTGGTAAGATTTGAAAGTGGCACCATCTCTTAGCCTTAAGCTCTACTCCTCCTCCCCAGTAGTCTCCAACTCTAAAAAGCTGAACCGGTGTTGACTCTGGTTTGTCCTCTAGCTTGATCCAGTCTGTTTTGTCGCAGCCTTTTCTGCCTCTGACTTTCTTCTCTTTGCCTGTTTAGCAGGGTGTGCCGTCAGAAGTAACGCTGGAAGTGGTATTTTTGGCTGCCATTGAACAACAAGAACAAAAAGTGTTTCTGAACAGGATTACCAACTATATCTTCAGTGTTCCCCTTGTGCATCATTTCCACTTACATATGCATCTTTGTACATACAGCGGTCCATCAGAACTGCCAGAAATCAATGTACCCATGACATGAGTGTAAAATGGAGCAACAAGGCATCATTTCACAGATATCAAAGTGATTTTAGTACTATCAGATAACACAATCCCGGTAAACGTGACGCTGTTGTTATGAAAGTTGATATTCGCTGCTTAGTAACATAACCATAAATTCAAACAGCACCAACTAAACTGTGGAGAGTGGAAAGACCTCTATCCACTGCTTACACCACTCGGTCAGTTTGTTGTCCATATGAGGAAATTTGTGTTTAGAGTGCGTAAATAGCAGAATGAACAAGTGAGTATTCAATGTATGCACCACAAGTCAGACACTTTTTATGAAAACAAGAGAAGACACAGTTTCAAATGAAACAGCAAGGTATGAAACTGCCAGCAGAGTGCATGTTGAAGGCTTTCACACTCCTTTCAACCCCAATACCACATAGCCTAACCATATCTGAACCATTATAGAACTGACTTCTAGAGAGAGACAACGCAGCAGTGAACCAGTTAGCCTGGGGGGTCAAAGTGGTCCCTTATCCTGCTGCTGCCTCTGCCCATGCTAGGACTACGGGAACTCATGCCACCTATAATCTGGGCGGTTGTCTCTTATTTGATTATGATTGTGCGTTAAAGAATGATTTAGGTGCTGTTGGAAGGCTTCTACGCTAGGAGGCTGCAGGAGAAGTGTGCTGTACTGTAATGCATCCTGATAACTTGCTAATGTGCCAAATAAGATAATGTGGTTCAATAATAACCCCCATAGGTTGGAGTTATTATCAGCTGCTATGCCTCTTGCACAAAGGTCTCACCTTACCTTAAAAACATTGATATTTATAGTGTTTATACAGTCGTGGTCAAAACTTTACATACACTTAATGTATGAACATAATGTCATGGCTCTCTTGAGTTTCCAGTTATTTCTACAACTCTGATTTTTCTCTGATAGAGTGATTGGAACAGATACTTCTTTGTCACAAAAACATTCATGAAGTTTGGTTCTTTTATGACTTTATTAGTTGAGTTTATGAGTTGTAGAAATAACTGGAAACTCAAGAGAGCCATGACATTATGTTCTTTACAAGTGTATGTAAACTTTTGACCATGACTCTATATTATGACCCTCTACCACCCAAACAAAATCACATTCCAACAGTCAGACTCAGCATCAAGGGGATGGGCTTTCAACAAAACAAGCTGAGAACATCTCTTCCATAAAATGCCAATGCCTATTGATTTAACCTAAGATTACAGGAAGATAATGAAACACAAAGTAGCAGACCTGCTGCTTCACTTTGACCTGAGGGCACATACAGGGCAGAGCTTTTGACTTAATGCTGACTTGAAGGGTAAGTCGTTTTTTACAAATTGGACCTTATTTCAGGGATAAAATACTGCAATTTACTCATCCATATCACTTTGGAGTCATTATATATCCAGTTAAGAGGAGTGAAGCGGGCACTGAAATGCAGCCAGTAAATGACACAAACTTGACCATTTCTCAATAACAAAAGTTTAACTAAAACAAAGCATGTATGCATATGTGACAACATCACAAATAAGTATTTTAGTTCAGGCACTGTGAAGGCCACATAGGTGGGCACTAGGTGTCCTTAGGGGTCCTATGATACACAGGAAGTAGAGTCTGTTTACAGATTGAATTTTCTCAAGTTACGGACAACTCCGGACTCAAATGAGAATAGTAATAGTGTAGCCCATCTTATTAAGCGTCTGTTTTTTGTTTTGTGTCATTTACTGGCTGCATTTCAGTGCCCGCTTCACTCCTGTTAAATGGATATCGTCAAATCCAGAATCGTCAGGAAATATTCCAAATGACTTCAAGTGATATGGGTGAGTAAATGGCTATATTTTATCCAAGAAATGAGGTCTAATTTGTAAAAAAATGGCACTTCCCCTTTAAGGACTCTCCCACTATCTGAAACTACAACAATAAACAAACAATAAATAAATAAAATACACAAGGCCAAATGCTTGTGTCAGTGCTGTAAAAGCATGGATGGAGACCCAGAGGCTGTCTGCAGTCATCTGAAACAACAGATGTCTGTGGAGTTACAGTGTGCTTGTTGAATTTGTTTCTGTTACAATTTAAAGCTGCAGTATGTATTAATATTGGCATGTGTGGCTGTGCTGCATTAAGACAGATGAATGTTACAAAGATTACCATTTGAAGTGTCTGTTATAGGACCTTATTATGCCACAGCTCCCTCACATTGTGTCATCATCCACAGTGTCTGCGGTCCGGTCAGTGGACTGACTGTGGCTGCTTCAAAGCGTGGGAGGACCAAACAGCACAAGTCTGCACCAATACAGGCCCATTGCTCAGCATTCCCCACTAGCTAGACTAGATTATTAGATAAAGGGAGAGTAATGGTACACATCCACATTAAGAGCAAGCAGAAGGTTGGACATGATATAGGGAGGGAGATAGAAAACCCAACTTGAAATGTCTGGCAAGTACAATCATTGATCTCTTTAAAATGCTCTGAATCCTCTGCCATTATTTGCTCAGACTGGATGGCCTCTAAAGTAAAGAAATCTGAAACTAGGAGGTTGTTACGCAGACGGAGAAGTATATTCCAGCCTTAAAGGCTGGAATATACTTCTATATTTCTAATATCTACTTCTAATATCTTGAAATATTGCATGATCGCAAATCAAAATAAAAAAAGATGCTGCTCTTGCAAATCATGCTATACGTATATTACAAATGATCATTATAGGCATCCAGCACGGATTTATGATGCCAAGAACACAGGCCGACTCATATGTTAGTGTTAAATCTCTCACTAAATCACTAATTGTGTGCCAAACGCTTGGTGAAGTCCTGATATTTATTGCATGCTTTTTGCACATCGCTGTGCTTATCACGCTTTACGTCATGGTGACAAAAGACACTTCCAGTGGAGAAAACACGCAGGTTACAAACTACCCACAAGTTATACGCACCGAGATCCGTCTTTGCAGGAGCGAACGGCTCATATATATTCATGCAGGGAAAAGTTACTGTTATTCACATTCCTTACAGTACTCTACCAAATTGGATATGACTTCCTTTTATGAAGTTGTGCTAAGTGTGTTTGCTGTACAACTACACCCATGACTCACTGTAAACAAAAGAGGGTCAGGGCGGCACAAATGCTTCTGGCTCAATACCAAGGATCACATGTTGTGCTGGATTGATAGAAATTACAGCCCACAGTAAGGAAACAATGGCAACATCCATCTGATGTTCTTTCTAAACCTGAGCGACACTCTAATCGTATAGACTTAATAGCACATTTTACCAGTGGCTACAAGCTGTGGAGAGACTCTACCAGAACACACAGAGTGACTGAATCTCCAATAAAATAGAAGAAATCAGAAAACGTACAGTGCAAGGGCTTGCAAGATGTTGGATGCTGGATGGTAATGTGTGACAAGCCAAGGACCACATAGAACCAGACACAAATGCTGCCTCCTCCTCCTCCTCCTCCTCACACGACAGGGGCACTCAACCAAAAGTCATACAGTAACACAGAGAGACCACTGCATTAGCCAGTGTCCTTTCTGTTTTGACCATTTCATTCATTATTCATTAGGAAATGTTTGCAAAGATCCAGCTCAGTATCCTGAGGCATAACTTAGATGACTGCCTCGCTTACATCACTTTCTCTCCCTCTCTCACTTTCCTCCACCACCTCTCTTCCTTCACTTGTGGATTTCTCTCCTAACTCTCACCTCTCCTGCACCTTTCTTCTACCGCTTTTCCTTGGTGCAATGTCTGATCTGTTTCAATCTTTTCCATCCTGCAAGGGCTTGCCCGTACTGTTATAGCTGACGAATGTAATCCTAGCTTGATTGACCCTGTTGAAAAGGTCAGTCTTCACATGCTTAACCTTTATTTCAGGGCAGAGAGGGCCATAGGTGCTGTATAGCAGACCCACAGTGGGCTGTAATGTCTGGTTATCAAAGGGTAAGAGGAAGTGGGTGAGAGGAAATGACAGAAAGGGAGAGGGAATGTGTGTATACCAGAAGACTCAGTGATTGCATTTGACAAAGGGCTCAGGTTGCTTTGTATAAAAGCATATGGCTGTGTACCAGCCTTAGTAATGCCATTTCCTTGGTCAAGGGCTTTCAAGGGTTTTCACTGCACGGTGCGTGCCCCATAAAAGGTTTCCCTGACCTCGGGGAGCTGCCATCTGATGGCGGAGCAGGCCCTGCAGTCTATTTCCCAAATGTTCTTTCATCTGTGGAGAACCTTACCGCAATCTCAAGGCTGAGCCATTAGACTCACGTTCGAGTTCTCCTCGTAAAGCACTCAGCTGAATGTCAATTTGAATTAAGATGGGATTTCCCTTTAAGGTTTCACAGGCTTCCCCACATGATAGTGAACAGGTCAGCAGTACTGAGATGTGTCTGTAGTATTAGGGACCGTATTGAAGAAGTAAATCACTTTGAATGGCACACAGAGCATCTGCTGTCACCTGAGTTTGCCTTAAATTAGATACAAGCAGCCTCTTTATAATTGATTTACAGCTGGGGGAGAAGACAATTATTAAGCTGAGGCAGGATCCTCGTCAATCACAAATCACTAGTTGAGTCAGGGAAAACAGGCCATGCAGAAATAATACAGGAAGGAATATAAAAATATAAATATATATATCACAGTCCAATTTGAAGCATGTTGTCAGTGTCATTACCATATGTTTAAAGCTGAATATTGCATCACTATTGTAGCAGGGTTTCCAAACTGCCTTATCACTGCACCACACTTACAGGCAGCACATCAGGAGGTGCATTACACAGAGAGGATAATGTTGCTTTGGTCTCTCTCTCTCTCACACACACACACACACACACACACACAAGGAACCTGTGTTTATGATCCTGACATGGAAGATAATCCTGACCAGCCCTGCACTGCCGTGATGATGAGATTAGGATACTGGAGACCAAAGGTAAATTACCACTGATTGGATTTCATCTAGGTTGACCTACCTAATTGAGGAACCGAGTCAGAGTGGGGTTGGGATGAGGAGGTGGAGGATGAGTTGAAAGAGATGTCATGTTGACTGGACATTGCTATTTCTGTACATGAATGAAAATGGCACATGACTGATGCAGCAGTTTTCAAAACATGTTGAACATCTGAAGGGAGAAGCATTGAAGACCACCCCTATGAAATCCAAATTGCAATACCCACTGATGCACCTGCAACTTTTGACATCACTGTTGATGTCATTTCGCTGACTCACCCAATCATTGAGTAAGGCCGGCATGTAATACTGCATGAGAAGAGAGACTTGACAGGTCTACACTAACATATTTTATCCCTACAAAGAAAGCAACACTAATAGAGGCTGACGCACCCGCCAATTATTTTGTCAAAACAAATGACTTCTAAATGTAGCTACTGCAGTGATTCTACTACCAATTTATCCTCCAGAACCGTGCATTTTACTTTACCATGATGTTTGTTTGCACATCATCCACTATTCCACTTCTACTGCTCATCTTCTGCCTTTTGGTCATCCATTACATTCACACAAATCACCACCCAAACACTGCAGCTTTCTCTATATTTAATCCATCCCTAACTACTGTTGCTACTTACAAAGATGGAAAGCAGACAGATGGCACAAGAAAACACCTGATGAGAGTACAGCGCACTCCTGTTTAAGATTCAAACTGATGAACTCATGGTTGTTTTTTTCTTTACAGGTGGGAGTAGGCCTTTACTAAGTGGGCTTGTAATGTGTTATGATCCAGGCTTTGAATGTGATCAGGAGATGTGAGATGGGGGCGGTGTGATCACACTTCCAGTTTCGGTTCCCTACCTTGGCAGCCACCGAGGAGCTGGGCTTCTCCAGGAGATCCCACAGCTTCTTCCTCTTGTCTGGACAGCAGGTGTTATCAAACTCTCCCTCTCCCTCCCTCTCCCTCATTGTCTCTGCCTCCCTCCGCAACTCCTCATTCATCTGCTCTTTCTTCTGGTGGTAACGGGCCTGGCAGCAGGACTCCAGGTAGATCTCGTCAATCCCCCAGTAGTCCAACTCCTGGCCAAAGGATAGGGCACACATCTCCTCCATCATGTGTAATTTGCCCGTGCGGTAAAAGTTCAGAATGGAGGTGAAGGCCCCTGGGTGCCGGTCAAAGAAGTATTCATTTTCATTCAGGCTGTAGTCATCGCAGACCTCCATCAAGGACTCGTGGGTGTTGCAGTCTCGAAGCTTGCCTAGCCGGGTCCTGGGTAGCCTGTCCAGAGTCCGCCACAGGACCTCATGGTTCAGGCCCCCGACGTTAAGGCGGACTCTACGGGAGCGGGCTTTGGTGCGGATGATGTCAATGGGCTCAGGGGGCAGGGAGGGAGGGTTTCGGATGTTAGAGGGCTTGTGCCCTGCTGGTCCGAGCTTCTCAGCCATGGTGATGGAAAAGGAGACTTGTTGGGGAGGAAGGAAAATTAAAAAAAGTCAAAAAATGTTGAATTATGTTGGTTCCTCTTTAGGCAAGTCCCTCCATGGCTGAGAAAACAAAAGAGACAGTTTGTGAGATGACTAAATGACTGATGACACATCAAGTAACGGATATTGGATGTATTACACAATCTAACATCTTAAGCTCTTTTCATGCAGCACTAAGACACAGTCACCTTCTACTTTAAATTGTCATTTAAAAATAGTAACAGCTGCACGGTGCTATTGATCCCTTTCATCACATTTCTAAGAAGGTGTTAGAAAGAATCAATGATTTTCTTTTAACAGTCAATATGGATGCTTTGATTTCACACTCTGCTCCAGGAGCACTGGTGAGGTAACGAACTCTGGATGGATCACTACTTTCTACGCAGCCCCTTCAGTCAAAAAAGGCACTCTGTGGTATAGCTCAGGAAGAAAATGAGGTGAAAGAAGCTTGGAATTTTTTTTCATATGCTCTAAATAGAGGAAGCATGTGTGACAATCACTTCTGGTGTTTCATTTCACTTTTTCTATATCTTTACATCTACAATCACATTTTCTGAAAAATATCACACATTGCATATGGAAATGCATATGGAAAGACACACTGTATAGAATTTTTATCAATCAATTATGCCAGACTACCATGTTTAATTAACAGGGCTCACAGAATTGAGATAAGCTGACGTTTATGAATGCAACAGATTTTCTTTTTAGTTACACAGCCTATTTTTTTGTACCAAACACCATCAAAGAGACGATTTCTCTGTGCAAATGACAGAATGAGTAAATGTGTGTGGGAGAAAGCGGCATCACACTGATAATCTACTGAGTTGTTCTGCAGTACTATAAATTTTAAAGCACCGTAGACCTGTTACGCCAGCACGTTTTTGTGTTCAGTAAGGTTTTTTTTTTTTTTTAATCTGCACAAATTCCGTCTTCGAAACTGTTCAAAGTATCCAAATAAAAGGAAAAATAGTCTCACTCACCTTGCCGAAATAAACCACCTTTTGCATGCAAACTCCTCTTGTTCCTAAGGGAGTAGAGGATGGAAAAAGGGAGCCGGGTCCCCCTTTAGTCAAGCGGCCACGACTGATGAGAGCACTCCGCGGACGCCGCGCACTGAACGCGCGTCCCACATTTTGTTGAAAATAATCGAGAAAAGAGGAAATAAATGCGTTAATTTCTTCCTCTACCAATGATCAGCGGGACAGAAGCAGCTCTGGTTCGCCATCGGAACACTGTGGTAAGAGTCCTGCCTTCATCCAAAAGCTTGTGGCGTGCGCAGAGGACTGGCTCACTGAATCACCGTGCTGCAGAAGTGCTGCGCGCAAAAGCCAACGGGAAGGAACGGGATAAACGAACTGCGGAGTGTCCCGGTGAACACTACGAGGAGGAGCAGAGGGGTGCAGGCGATCTGCGACACGTATTGCAGATGAAAACCTATATATGCAACTGAGCAGCAATTTATAATCTATTATAAAAACAATTAAATGAAAGCAGCTGGTTTCATTTCCTGTTGAGCGACTTGGAACTCTTGGTTGGAGGAGCAGCAGGGTGGACGCAAAGAGAGTTGTGAGATATGATAACATTAAGCTCTTAGTACAAACAAACACTCATTCACACAGAGGCAGGAATAAAACACACGCACATGCCATGAGCCTCCCTATAAAAAAAAAAGCTGCTTTTGAAGTAAATGATATTTGGTACACTCTCTGCCAAAGTGAACTTTTAGTGAAATGACTGAGATGTGGTGTTGCCTCTGACTGTAAAAGCAAATAAAGCCTGTACTTTAACTTCGCAGTGTTGTGAAGAATCTCCTCTAAAAACTGATAGAAATTCATTTAAATTTACCTTCAACAAATTGCTTACACCACCACCCCACTTAGGCCATACTCTGACACAGGCTAGCAGTGTTACCACCAAATAACAAGTGAAACAGTCACAACTAACTAAGCATTTGAGATGCTCCATTTGACCCACAGCAAGTAATCTGATCCAAGAGGAGGACGACCTGACCCTTTTCCTTGACCACTTGAGAGAACACCAAGCAAACTATAAACTCAGGCAGATGCATCTTTTTGCTGCCAAGTTATCAGAACCCATTAGCTATCAATATGTAATGATCTCCTCACTCCCTGGTCTTGAATGAATAAATAGAGATATTCAATTATGTATCCCTTATTATACCTCAGATCAGTACCTGAACTGCACTTTCTCTGTATACCCATCACTCTAATAGCTCATATGAACAGAGTTAAATCCAGTAATCGTAGAGCTTGAACATTTCCCCTTAGCCAAGCGCTTTTTTTTACCCAGAAATTTGATTACACACTCCATATGTGTAATTGATTTCCTTGCCATGTTCCTTCCTTCCAGTGACGAGTGATCAATAATGCAGCATAGACTAACCGCAGCCTTACTGTGCACATATACTGTGTCTTAACTGCGTGGGTGTTGTTCTTTGAAGGTCAAAGACGTTGACACTGTCCATATGTTGTGTGCCATGCAGATATGCAGATGTGGAATTCCAACTCACATGTCAATCACACAGAGACTTGATGAATTATTTAAACGTAACTTTAGTGTACAGTACGTACAGGCTGCCTCCATCTCTTTGCCATGCAAATTTGATTTGAATATGGCAAGAGGGTTATGGGAGTTATGAAAATATGCACCTAAGAAGCAAAAAACTGAAAAAGAGTTGATAACATGTATTTGACAGCACTCTGGAGCAGTGTAGCATCTCCCTGACCCCTAAATGACAGACGTAAATTATTCCCTTGATGACAACACAGTCATTTATTACAGGAGTTGCAGAGAAATGATTAAGGGCAATTGACTGTGTTCCTTGTCACTGGTTATCATCAAACTGGCAGCCAATCAGCCGTCCTATGAGTCATGATGTGTGAGGTAGCAGTGATGTGTCTACAGAATAATCAGCAGAGCAGGACTGTGCTCTGTGGAGTAATGTCATACTTTGTGCAGTTGATGCTTCCAGATACACTAACACCACCACTAGCACAGTTATTCCGGGGAGCTGAAGCCATGGGGCCCCACCATGTGGGCGCAATAACTCTAGTTAGCAGCTTTATATCTGCAGTTACCAACTTTCCATAAAGAAATGTGTTGATTCACTGCAAGTTACAAAATACAACAACATGATTTATGTTTCCTAGAGGGTGTTCACAGAGATGAGGTTGTACAGGTTTTTTTTTTTTTAATTCCTGTGTACTATGTGGGCATGTGTGCTTGTGTGGGTTGTTGCCATAGCAACCCAAATTGTAGCATCATAGTGAAAGAACACTTTTGGGAGCCATGGAGCCTGATAGACTTGTGAGCTAGCATGGCTGACATTGATTGAATCAACTGTTAAGCCAATTAACCTTTGCTGTGTGTATTTATCATAATATAATGGCAGTGATAATGTCACATGATAATGGAGACTTAATGCTATGCAGGTGTTACAGCACATTCTGTGTATGAAGACGGAAAAAAGTAAAGAAGGTCTCTACGGCGAGGAGCCACCTTCAGCTTCATGTTCCCATCAATCCCACTCCCAGAAAGGGTTGACTGACTACGCCGGCTGGCTTATCCCTGAGCCGTCACTGCCTGCTGTATTTTCCCGTTCCAATTTGTCATAAAACGTGTCCACTCTATCATCCAAACAACAACGTGGACACACTCGTTCCCCACAGATCTGCTTCTGACGCTGTCAGCACATAAGAGACACACACCGTCATCTGTTCATAACGCCTTCATTGGAGAGACACACTAGCTACTGAGTATTCAATGTGTGTGAAAATGTTTTTCCTTAAAAAAGACTGAGTAGATTTAAGCCAACAAGCCATATACCCTTTCATGTAAAATGGGCTTGAGAGAGAGAAGGAGAAAGAGAGAAATATATATATGTATAGAGAGAGAGGGAGAGAGAAATGTGGCTGATTTACTGTGAGTTTCTGCAGGGGCTGGGTGGAAGCATTTATTTAAATTACAATAACAAGCATTCAATCAATGTTGGATGCTTTTCTATTAATAGAATGTCTCAATAGATTTGAATACTGAAAAGTAAAAGAAGACATGGGTGGGCAAGGTAAAAATGTGAGCATGCTTCCTCTCCTGCTCTGTTCCTCTGCTGCCTGCTGGTATTTTATAACTTCATTTTCAAAGGTGTCATTTATTATTCTGCGAAATTCAAAGTTAGGGGAGGCATGCCTGGGCGCACTGTGAAGCCACCAACTGTGAGCTTGAAGACTTTGTAAGGGCGCCACGGCTCAGTGCGGTATGTACAAGTGTGTGTGTGTGTGTGTGTGTGTGGGGCTACGTCTCTACGTGCTTGTGTGTTTTTGTCAATAAGAGGGAGGAAACACACCATAGCCGCAGTCTGTGTTTATTCTCTTTGGCTATTTTTAGCTGCCGGCCATGTCAAGGTCCTCACAACCACCCACCCACCCACAGTGGGCAGCAGTGGCCTTCAATATAATGGTCTGCCACAGACCCGAGTCATTAATCTATGTCATCTCTTCATTCATCCCACAAAACACACCTGTTCTTCTCTGGCACTGCCAACAGCAACTAATGTGTCAAAAATACACACAACACAATGAGCATACTTTGGTATTTGTTTGTGCAAAAGGGGGGATTATTGGTCTAAGTCTGTACAATGTAACCATGCAAATCAGGGACCTTTTCCACATGTCATCTCCCTCTCTGTCTTCCTGTTTATTATTGCTCCCTCCTGCCATCAATCAAAACAATCAGGAAACAATGCCTTAAAAACAATCTTTTAAAAATGTATATGCTTAATGTGCATATAGTCCATAGCACTCTGGCCAAAGTGTTCCATCTGGTGCTGATGGAGACAAACAAACATGATTGATTACTACTCCACCCTGCTGGTTATGTTTGTATAATACATCTCGGGCCACAGATCACTAATTGAATGGGTGTTTTTTTTCATTTATTTTTTTTTTTTTTACATTTTTTATATACTTTTATTAGGATCTCAGCTGGTCGATAGCTCTGGAAGTCATGGAGTGAAGTGTGCAGACTGCCACAGGCAAACTGGAAGAAACACACAAACACAGAGGCTTTATTCTGACTATACACCTCAGCATCAGTTTACCAAATGCAGGCTGCCATATCCCTTTGCAGCAATAGCTTCAGCTTAACCTCAACATTTTGGGAGCTTGTGCTATACTCATCAGCATTCATCAGTGTAAATGATGCTGCCTTGCAGTGTAGACAAGGTGCTCAGTGCTGCACCTTAACCCAAAGTGCTGGTGGCAGCATGATAATGTGAATATAATGTACTTGGTCTAATTGCTGTGAAAACACCCAGGCTGGCAATTTGACCTGCTACTACTGTCAAGAGTGGTCCTGTGAGAGTAAGCATTTTATGTAATCAGGGCAGGTGTGGCTACTCTGGCGTGTTCCAGTGATCGCTGTGTGATGTACATTAAAATGAAAGACAGGTAGGAGAGACCATGTTATGAATAGCAATAAAGGCACTTGTGGTGGAGCTAGCATATTAGCTGGGCCTGGGGTGGATTATTTAGTATGTGCAGAGTCATTCTGACCAAGTGGCACTTTTATGGTCAGTTTTTTTTCCAACAAACAACACGATACCTCGGTATTACAATAAAGACAGAATTTTGAATGTACTTAATTTTAGCAGTTTTCATATCATCTGCTGACTCTTCTGCATCACTGCTATCAGCTTTCTCACTGTTTTGCCTCTTTAAAAGGAGAAGCTAACATTACCAAAACAGTCTCACGTTGACGCTGGCCTGCTAATTTATGCAGATCTCTGTAAATCACTTATGCTGATGTTGCACCAAAGCCGCCTCATTCAGGCCGCCATAAGTCAGAGAATTACACTGATACTGTTGTCAGTTGTGTAATTGGGTCCACAGGTAGTGTTATGGTGTTATAAGTCCCCCTGCACAATAATGTGAATGATTAATCATTTGGACAGGGAACCAAAACCTTTCCACTCCTGGGAGGGATTGTGTGATGGAAAATTTCTTCTCACAAATAGAAATGAAGAAAAGAGGAGGCAGGTGTATTTAAATTGCTGTATAACGCTGACTGTGTATCTTTTCACTGACAGAACTGCGTGGATTTAATTAAGAAAATCCAAAGTCCAAAACACTGATGAGCCTTACACCCCAACGGAAATATTTTCCAACATAAACAGGCAATGATGGGGCAGGTTGTTAAGATACTAACCACACATTGCACTACGGTATTATGGCCCTCTGTCCTATTAATGCCATACTTACCCGTCAATGTGCAAGTTCAGTTATGTGACCTACTGGGGGAGTGTTATATTATTTGCTGACTGACAACAACATTTCTTGCATGCCTATTTTGGGATTAAGTATAATTGCAGTTCTCTACCTGTCCACCAGAGGCCCTCAGACTTTTCCGCTTCCTTATTCATTTGCTCACCTGTTCCCACTGCCCTCATCAGCCACTCACTGGTTTTGTTTGCCTGTTTGGCCGCATTATTCTGTCCCAATGAATCACTGAAGTTCTGAGTCCTTCTTCCTCTGCTGCCCATATTTACCACCATGACAGCTTTAAGCACGGGAGATGGCACTGCACTGACATCCAATCCCCTCAGCTAACTGGACAGTGTGTGTGTGCGCGTACATGAGTGAGTGATAACCTTGGATATTTGCATTAACCACTTTGTCAAGTCACCAGACATGCTGCAATCCAATGCACACAATTGATACTTTCAATCACGATCAGCGTCCGGTGGTGATATGACATCATTTTATATCACTTGTCAAGGTTACACACGTCGGACTTTAAAGATAATGCTAACTGCTGGAAATGTCAAGGCTTTTGATGGCTTATGCTCTCTGGAAGGATTTTCGTCACTCATGCTGATCTTGATTTCTGTCCTTGAGGGTAGGCGATCCCCTGAACGTGTCCCATAGTGATTGATCCAGTCCAGTATAATAGAACATTTGGGACACCAAGCCTTAATGCCAAACTGTTGTTTCAGTTTAAAAGAAATATTGTTAGGGACTGTGCACTATTAAAGTACAACATCAACTGGCATGAGAGGACACTGAATCTTCTCTCAAAGATAATCAAAATCTCATAATGTCAAAAGTTAGGGATATTGTACTTTTGGGTGAATTGATGAAAAAAAAGTTCATGCTACAGTAATATTATATCCTTAAAGTAGGGCATTTAAGTAGAACCTTGCAATGGACATTTAGTGTTCAATTCATGGATCATGGTCAATTCATGGATCAGATATTTGTTGTGATTTTTGAGGTTGATCACCTTGTTAGACATCATGTTATGCAATAAATACTGAAACATTGAACAGCTGCACATGTGCATTCAAAAAAGGTCAAATTCAGTTCACATGTAAAGGTCATTGTGCATTTTAGGTGCATTCTGAGATTTCATCCAAAAGCTCAATATCCCTAGTTTTTGTGAGTAGTGTATGTTGCAAAATAACATACATAATAATGTGTTTAATCAAATTCAGGTATTTCTATGAAATTTGTACACAGAGAGTTTATAAGGGCCCAGCACTGGCTTTGCTTTAAGACACCCTAGTGTGTTAGTGTTGCCATGATGGGGACAGAGAAGTAAATCCATGCCATAAAGAGAAAACATTATATGTCCCTGTTCAAGAACTGTTTCCTTTTTGTCATGTTTTTGTACGTAGAAAATAGAAAAGCCAGGAAATCAAACAATCAAATAATTATATGCACCGAGGCACCGAGGTTGTTTCTGAAGGACAGTGTTGGGATTCAGAGTAGGACAGTAGCAGCAGCCAGTAACTTAGCCTGACAATAACTTGCCTGCTTTTCTTTTCAGAAGAAACATGTTGTTCCCTCAATAAGTAGCCATGGAATTTTAAGCACTGCTTGAGTTATATATGACTTTTTGGGGCCATATCATGAAAACTGACTTTTCAACTGCTTTTGCACATACACTTGGATATGTGGAGTGCCTGCCAAAGTGCAAACAGTAAGACCCAGTTTTCTGTGGGCTGCCAGAAACGAACAATCAGAAAACAAGCCATTTGGATTTGGTTGTATTCCTATTTCACATTGAGGCTCATTAGAACCATCTGAATCACCCACAGCTAGGGAAACACCTGTGCAAAGGTGTGCCATATGTTATCCATATAGACTGTCCTTTTTGAACCCCTTTTTGTATTGAAGCCCACAATACAAGTTTACACCTGAAGACACCCACAGGCTTCTTGGGATTCAATGTACAGCCAGAAATGTTAGGGGATGGGCGTCTTTCAAGGTATCAATTATTTTAACAGTTGACACGTCTGAAAAAAATAGACTTCATTATCTGATGGCTTATGCCTGTGAAAGCACTTGCTGCATTGCGTGCCTTTTAGGTAAATAATGCCAGTCCACATGTTGTTGTCTTTTGGTCTGTGTGTGGTGCATGTCATGAGTTTTACACACAGTTCTTTATGGCCTTCAATACACTTAGAGATCTGTGGCAGTCAATAGCGTTTTTCCTGCTTGTGTAAATGGGTTACAGGCCATTAATGCTGTCAAAGCTGTCTTATTTTCCGTTTCTCTGATTATACCTACTGTAAGCCCAGTTGTGGAGGAAGGCCAGATGCTGTTTGGGTAAACTTTAAATTCATAACACAATCAAGATAAGCTACACCTTTTCACATGCCAAGACCCCTGTAGGTAACAGCAAAATGATTCTCAGCGCACTTGTATGGGCAAAAGTCTTGAAATCATTTAGGGACACTGTGCCCTTTATTGTTTTCACTGCATTTAAAAACTCTGGCACTTTCAAATCCCCAGCTGATGAGAGAGGCTGAAGGAAGATTTCCTTCCCTTCATCCATCATGCCTGTGCAGCTCAACACGCCCCCTACCCAGCACAGAGGTCCGAGCCTTTACACAAAAGTGGAGTAGTGATGAAAAGTATCAGAATGAGTTATTGCTCTCACCATAAAGGAGAAACGGTGAGGACAGGTGGCAGTTCTTGGATCATTGCACCCGCATTAACCTTCCTGTGGAGGGATATTGCGCAAGCTTACTTTTATGAGAGAGATGGGGGTCACTGTTCTAAGAATATCTTCTCTGGGTTTAGGAGGGACACAGATAGAGACCTGAGGTAAGTCCAGTGGCAGAAAAGCCCTTCCGGACTTGGCAGAAAGACTAAAAAAGCAATGAAGTCCTCAAAAGAAATGTCAAACAGGCCCTTGGTACCAGTGGTAATGTTATCCCACGGGTGCTTTGTAACTCACACCTGGGGGAAAGGTTAGCCCGCAGGTGAACTCGATCCATTTGATTACCGTGACAGAGGCAAAGGTAATTAAGTTAATACAGTTTAATTATGTTGAGTAGGATTCAATGAATGTTTCATTGTTATCCCTAGTAATTGGCAGCAGGATGAGAGAGCCACGCCACCAAGAAGTTTTGCCGGACGGCGACTTGGACGTGGTCACTTGAGAGGAGCAATCTGTTTGATAATTCATCTGGAAAATGCATTGTTTTTCTTCACTGAATCTAAAAGTCATTCATAAAGTAACACTTTTTGTGTTGTTAATCACCTTTTACAGTATCTTTGAATTAAAAAGCTGTAGCTGTTTGATTTGACAAAGCAATTTAAAAGCCATCATCCCTCATGCTGTGACGATAGATGGGTCCCATTACTGTACCAAATTGTTTTTGTACAGCACAGCGACTATGTTGTCAGGAATATCGTTGGCACATTTTACAATAATGCATTAAATACGGACCTTTAGACATGTCACAGGATGATTAGTTTAAATCAAAAGTAAACATCATCACTTTTCCCATCTTTGTTGAGTAACAAACACTTTATAGGTAACAGATTGATCCCAAACACACAGTGGTTTCTAAACCCATTCCAGCCCATCCGCTTCAAGGTGGGTTGTATGTTTACTGTGCATTGTGGAAATGGCATTGAACACTGTCTTTTTGTAATGACTACATCCATCAGTATGAGCTTTCAGTCATTTGAAATACAGCTTGACTGCGCTTTATGCAAGGTGTTTAATTGTCTGCTCGCTAAGTGCCCTCTTGGTTTTTTATTGAACTAATTTATTCTGAATGGAAACCCTCGAGGGTATAAAGCCATCTGTTTGACAATGTCAGCTGGACCCTGTCCAATAGGAAACATTTTTACAGTGAGGTTAAGCTTCTGGGTTTAAAAATACAAGTGTGGTTGGTAAGTGTGGATTTTTTAGAATCGGCAAACGTATAGAAGTGATTCCACACTATGAAGGAGAAGCTACTGAATACACACTGATTAGATCATAAATTACGATCTCAATCTCTGTGTCCTAAACTAAAGACAGCTTTTGTAAGAATCAATAGTCCGCAGAGTGCAGGAAGAGACGCTTTACAACAGCTGAGATAACAGCTGAACACCTAATAGAAGACAGAGAGAATTTTTTTGCACTGCCAATGAATAAATTATTGTCTTTTTTTTTTTTTACTGCAAGGTCAGCTCTGTTGCTCGACTTCTCCAGTGAAACCTCCGCCAACACATCTGAGCTGACACACAAATACAGTCCCACACACTGGTCAATTGCAGGCACCCCACTAACACATGCATCACTGCAAATGTCTTCCGACACAGAAAGGCGTCTTATGAGAGCATGCACTTGCAGCGCATGCATGCCGTGTGTGGAGAAGAGATGCACTGCTGCATAAAAATATGCAGACTGAGCCCAGTGAGTTATAATGAGCACTGAGTGTTACAAAGGGCACCTTTAGAGTGAGTTCTCTTGACCTGTGTATGTGGGAAGCTGTTTGCTGTGGGAGAGGAGGAGGTTCAGGACTGAATGCAGCTCTCAAATACACTGAAATCACTGCACAGAGGTAACACATGGAGTAACTGTATGTTCTATACAATATATATGAGCTCATATAAAGATCCCCTAATGTATTGGAAAGGATAGAGAATGATTGAACTTTTTCTGGTTATTTATTGTGTGCTGAGCAGACAGGTTCATGGAGTTATTTATTTGTGGACCATCAAAAACATTTATGAGTCTGTTTCAGCAGTATGCTCTAAACAAGAAACCATAAATCTACGAGTGTATCCTCACCCCCACCCCTCTCCGTTGAGCCGCCTCCACCTCGCTATCTCTCCCTTCACCTCTTCTTCCTCTCATTTCTCATTTTTCAGTGGCTCTCATCACCTGAGTAAGTGCCCTCGCTCATAAATAGTTGCTATCAGTTTCATTCATCAGTCCTGATTGGATTTTTTTTTTTGTTTTGTTTTTTTTGGGTGGGGGGGCTCCGTTTGATTTGGTGTTGCCTCTTAAACTGTGAAGTGGAACACATTTCAAAACTAATGTCCTTGATGCAGCAATTCTGGAGAAAGAAGTTGGATAGAGTGTGGCCACAATGTAAAAAAAAAAAAGATTAATAAAAGATGCCACAGTTTTCAGGACGACACTGCACTCCACAAGCATATTTGACAGATAAGCATTTCCTCTCCACTTTATAATCTAACAGTCTGCCTCTCTAAGCACAATGTGCATGGTCTTTCAAAACTACTGAAAGAGTTTCCTCAGCATGTATGTTCCAGTCAGAAATCTGTGTTGTCTCCACAAGGTGGTGTCATGCTCATTAGCTGAATGTTGCAGCTCATTTTCTAACACTCATGACTTTGTTATGTGGGTGATACTACTGCTCCCTTGACCACAACTCCACATCTAACTTGATAAAATGAATTAGAGCTATAAGTACCTCTGATTTAAGAAAGATTTAAATGAATGTGTGCTTTTTATTATTTATTACAGTCAATTCAACTGTCTGTGGTCTCTTGTTATCCTGTTGTTGAAGTTGTGTGACGTTTACTGCTCGGAGCAGTCCAGTGGAGTGAGACGGTGAAGACAACCACCACTCATTACCACAGTTCAGAAGGCATCGGCCCACAGAGCTGGCCGTCTTGACCTTCAAAGTAATGGTTGCAGTGGAGTGGAGACAGTTCATTACCAACAATGCCTGTCAGTCCACGAGCTCATACATCCTCGACCACTAAATAAGGACGAGAAAACAGGACATCCTGTGGTGAGAACTTGACTCTCATCTCTATGTCTGTCCTTCCAACCGATCAGCTCTTCCAACCTAATCTCCTCATCTGTTTATTCCTGCATTTCGTTCATCAGAACTTTTTTTTTAAAATAATCACCTTATCACTAACAGATTATCTGACCACATAATTCCCAGCTGTGTGCAAAAACAAATGAGCTATTACGCAACACAATTAGGAGTAAATCACTTCTGTCTGCAGAGTGACACACAGCCCTGGTGGTCGCTCTGGTGTGGTTGTGGTAGAGCTCAACCAGCCGTGACTCCGTTGGTGTCCGGGTTTAACAAGCTTTGTCTGGGCCAAATAAGTGGAATTGACCATGACACTGATTTACAAAGGACTGGCAGTTAAGCTGAATATTTTTCTAACCCATCAGAAAATGCTACTTAAAGCATTTGAGATGTCACATTATTGGTTGCTTTTGATTAATTGTGCCATGCTTTAAATGTTACCTAGCGACTGATTTACACACTTAAATCTTCACAAGCGAAAGTCTTAAAATTCAGTGAGTGACTTTTAAACTATAGGTAGTTCGGACAACTAGCTATAGTTCACCTGATAGGGGAAAAAAGGATGGATGGATAGTTGCTAAGGATTTATCGGGGACTTTAAGAGAATCTGGTGCAGTTTACTGTGGAAAGGTACACTCCCGAACATGGTTTGCTTGTAATGCTTGTTATCTAAAAATTGAAGCTACTTTTTGTTGCTGACACTGTAAGCCGCTTTGGATGAGAAGCCCATTCAGGTTAGTCGCCGAAGTGTAAATTCAGGGTTAATGATCGCCACAGTGCACAGCACTGACAGATGGAAGAATACCATTAAAGGGGATTAAAGGTGAGCTCAGGGGATGTAGGCCTCCAGGTACATCAGGGGATGGAGTAGAGAGAATTACATGAAGTGCTTTCTTTAGGTGGCTGCAACACACAGCCTTCTCTTCTTCAGTCCTGGTCTGGAGTTGTTGCTGATCTGATTGAAAATTGTATGTAAAAATACAAAAGGATTTCCAAAGCTCCCCTAACAAGTGTGTGAAAGTATTACAAACTGAGCAGATGGTGTAGCTGGCAAGGGATGGGAATGAGTCTGTCTCTGACCTGACAAGCAGCAGCAGCAGCCTGTGTAGCTCATGATTGTTTTTCCAATTTGACCTGTGTGAATCCACACAGATAATCACAGGCACCAGGGTCAAGGATTTAGACCTCAGGAGGGTTCCTACAGTCATAATGCTCATGGTATACTCAAGGCGATGCAGCTGAGCTCACCTCAGCTTAGCTGGGACCAGCTGTGGCTTTGTAGAGACAGAGGATAGAGAGGGCGTGGAGAGGGTTTTTGGTCTCCTTTAGGAAGGGACCATCATTTATCTGTCTGTTAGTTCTCATGTCCAACACAGCTCTGACTGCTCAACCTGTCAGGCACAAATGGTTTGCTGTGAAAAAATCTTGCCCACAAGGGAAACATTTCAAAGAGTTAGTTTCAGAAAAATCCTTCCAAACCATAATTCGGAGCAACAACAGAGAGGACCAGTCCAGTCCCACTTCTGAGACACTGTAAATTTGTCATAGTGGGACTGTGGGACAACCCATGGTTCAAATTGACATGTCATGTCAAATGCAACTCTTACATGTGTGTGTCTGTGTGTGTGTGTGTGTGTGTGTAAAATTATAATAGAATTATCATACTGCAGTTAAGGAATTTTAAAACTGATGCACTCTGCAAATTCTGCACTGAAAATGTTGTTATACCATAGCAAATGACAATAGATGAGATTTTCATTATGGTCTACAAAATTGTAGCACAAATATGGATATTTCCAGGTGCCAACAACCTTGCTGGCAATTAAAATCACAGACATTCATTAATCAGTCAGCATTATGTGGATTATTCTGAACAGTATACAGTATATGTTATCATTAGCATTTGACTTTAGGAGAAATACAAACATCATGCACTTTTTTCCTCTCAAAGGACAAAATGTGTCTCTCTGGCATAACTCCATATTTCAGTTCAGCCTGAAACAAGCATGCCTTTGAGCTCTTAATTATATGCTTAGAGGGAGTCTAATCCCCAGTATGACTAAAGAGATTCAATATGCAAACATATTTATACTGAAATTTTCATTGTCAGGTTAGAGTGATTTATAATGTGACTGGCTCGTCACTTCCAGGCAGAAAAATCACTGCAGGAAGCATAAGCATCAGAAAAAGTTTTGTCACTGAGGACGTGATGTTTTGTTTGAACAGAATTCAGTGACGGCACAAGGAACAGAAACATGCTGACAAGCTTTTCCAGCAGGGGACGAACAGAGGGTCAAAACGCAGTCTGGCCTTCTGTACGGTCCCCAAGGACACCAGCACTCTTTAAGAGGTAACCTCATCTATAAGTGATGCAACATCAACCCAGTGCCACATGTTACCAGGACCTCACACACACACACACACACACACACACACACACACACACCACTTAGGCCGTTGTGAACTTCTGATTGACAGCTCTACGGGTAAAGCACTCTGCATATTGCTGTACACAGCCACTCTTGTGTGCAGCAACACGTTAACCTGTCCCTTTTCACACTTTATAAACCAATTTTTTACCGCAAGCAAGCTTTAAACAACTCTTATGGGTGACGTGCATCACAAGAATTCCTCCTTGTCGTCTGAGGATGGTTCTGTTGCCGCTCAATATGTAAATTAGGAAAAACTAATTTAAATTGGAAATTGAAGTGTTTACGTGGTTTAAATGTTTGCATGGGTGAGAATGTGAGGAAGCATGTCAGAAATTACATTTTTATGCAGTGTGAAGCATGCTCTCTGCGTAATGACATGAATGTATAATTTAGTCCCCAGCAGCACTTCCAGCACCAGAGCTTGGTCACCGACTCAGCAGTTGCGGTGTCGCTCGACAGGTGCGTCATGACCTGGGCGCCACATCTCTGCTAAACACACATGTCCTCCCTCTGAACGCCATTGTATTCAAATCATATTGTCATTACAAAAACATTACACAGGAACACTCATAAAGTCAATCCCTGAAACAAATTTATTCAAAACACACTTGGCCTCCCTCACCCCCTTGTCTATCTCTGCCATTGGCATTAAATTATCACCAACCACACATTTCCAAAACAAACGTGACCATATTGTCTCAGTTCTACTCCTGTTTATTAATCTAATACAACTTGATCCTGTCAATTCATCACGCTCAGCGAGAGATATAATACTCGCTTTGTGACTCTGGCTCCACGTCTGCTGCATGTGTGTGCAGCTTGGACATTAACCCATCTCAAAGATAACCCATGAGAACAATAACCGGGCAAATATTAGTTTTAAGCTTTTAGGCGCATAATAGGTTTGGACTCTGGAGCCGAATAAAACATTTATTGTGAGGGATCATTTTTGGAATGTTGCATAAGACAGGACTCAAAGATCTTCAATAAAATCCCCCCAAAAATCTTGTCTTTATCAGTTCATTAATTATAATACAACTGCTATAAATCAGGCCTGTGCTGGAAGTGCCAGTCATCTTTTGAGTCTGCAGTCGCAACAGAGCAAAAACTAATATTTTGACGGTACAATACAATATTTACCATGTTCACCATATTAGAAATCAGGCTCTATTGGACAATGAATCTCTGTTCGGATGTTCAGAGAACCCATTCAGTAGTTTGAAGCAATATCCTTGCATGGAAATTAACTTACTTTAAATAAAATTTAAAATTAAGTACCATCTGGAATATGCATTTTGAAAAGTCAAAGACCAGTCTAGAATCTCACATGATAATGCTGGTAGAAATACTAGTATAATCCTTAGTTAATGATATACTTTATCTGATAATCCTGTCTGATAAAGATTCCCTGAGGAGTATTCCTTAATCTCCACCATCATAAGGAGGTCTTAGAGGTTGTCATTATTCTATCTTGTCACTTGCTTTAAGAGAAAAAGCAGCGGAGGAGGCCTCATCACATATATGGACTGTAAAGGAGAGGTTTTCCTCTATTGAGAGTAATTAGTATACAGTGACATGTGCAACTGGGTGGTTAAAAGTGTCTTCTTTGGTTTGTTGAAAATGTCAGCCTTCCAAACATAAACTATAAGATCACCCTTGAAATGATGGCAAAGGCTGCTTTGGACATGATTGCGTGCTCTGGTTTCTCTATGAGCATCACAAAAAAATATATTTTTTCACCATAATTGCGTAAAAGATAACGTTTAACGTTCCTAATCAAATACGAAGCCTCCAGACTCATTAACTCAAACTTACTTTGAGGGAGACAGCAGTATCAGTTTAGTGCTTAATGTATACTCGAATTACAACATGAGCTTGCCTTCTTCTCTGTGAAAACATCAGGAGAGTCATTTGGTCACAGGGGGCAGCGCCTTGACTGCATTAGGAGACAGACTGGGTAAAAGCTCGCTCACCACACTATTTAAAGCCCTATTGCAGTGGTGAGGAGAACATCCAGATTTGCTCAGCTCATCACACAAATACAGTAAGTGCATTACATCCTCTGTATTTTCTCTTTAATGTTTGGACTTTACTTGTTATTTATCAGAAATGCCAGATGAAAATATCAGGTATTTTTTTGGTTGTTTTCGTTATGAAAAAATGTGTATAATATAAAAGTGTTTTTTTATCGTTGTGTCAATTTAACTAAATGTATTTGATGTTGGATTCGAGTCAGTTATCATATATTATACAACCATGTGTCAGTTCCAACATCCAACAAGTGTCTACACTGAGTGCACTGAGTAATGTCCACATTAATATTATTAGTATTTTTTATTTGATTTCAATAATTTTTTTTTTAATTAATTCATCAATTAATCGCTCAAGTTTTAACATCACTTTTGTTTTTGTGTTCTATGATTAATCTAATAGTACAGTTTGACTCTTTAAAGTCTGAAACAAGAATTCCTCGGTAATCAATTATCTGACTCTTCATTTCAGCTATTCTAAATTAGTTAGGTCATTTTTTTAATTTCATGAGCAAACATCCCATATGTAACGATAATACTATTGTAACATGAAACACTGAAAGCATGTCCCTTGCATGCAGAGATGATAATTGATAATTATTTTACTTTTAAAGCTGTTTGAGAAATGTGTTTACCAGTGGCCATTAGTGCACTTCCTGTAGTTAGCTTCTGCAAATAAATGAGAAGCGGGGCTTGGTTACAAAAAAACAATGACACTTATTTACCATTGCTTCTCGGAAACAATTCGCAGAATGACATACACTACAGTGGGTGATTATCTAATTAAAATAAAACGAGGCTGGATTGTTTGGGTTTTACTGTAATATGAAGAGAACCCAGTGCAGCAGAGACACTGAGTCATCATTTGACTTAAATAGTGGTCAAGACTGATCAAAGTATAATCAGCACTGAAATATTCATGGATCATAATGGAAACATGGAAACATAATGCTGCAACAACAACATCTGTATCAGTAGTCTATATGTGAACCTATGAAGCTCATGCCCCCATGTGAGCTACACTTCTCTTCTTTATTTACTGGTCAGAAGAATCTATTCATCTACAGAGCTACCTGGGGAGAAGTGAATTAAATTGATCACCATGGTGACCACATCTCTCAGAGGTTAATTATTGATCTCTCATCTGGATCTGCTCACCTCAAAGGAGCCACTTACAGTAGAAGCTCCATCCAGGTGAACTGACCTATGCAGTATTGCTTTAAAACATGTTAATACATTTGTCAGTGACAGATATGCACTGTAAAACATGTGAGCAATGGGAACAAAATATAATTTCCACAAAATGACTTCCATCTACTCAGGGTAAAGCTGGCTTTGACCTGAGGAAGAACTCCGATCAGTCACAGCACACGCCAAAGGAATGCTGCGGCATGAGGTTGAGGGGATTTCCAATGAGAATTCGCCATAGTAATTTGCTCCCAAAAAACGTCATTTGTTGTTTGGCCTTTTGATGTGACTGGGGGCCTTGTACGATACAATTACAAGGTCTCTCTCTCAATCCCGCTCGCCCAGGATCAACCAAGGACACCCGGGACTGACTCAAACAAGCTGCCCCCCAGCAGCGAGGAACATAATTGCTTTCTTCAACAGAAGGATCTGAATGCCCTTCGGGTAAAGACAAAGTCATCTGTGCCCATATCCCCTTATGGCGAGAGGAGCCTATGGCTTAAGGCGTTATCTGCCCTCTCTGTCACATAACTCTCTGTGCTCCTCTGGCTTCTAAAGCAGGCGGTTATTAGAACTGTTCATTGTTTTGGTACTTCGCTGTTGCCTGCTTACAGGTGTGTGTGTGTGTGTGTGTGTGTGTGTGTGTGTGTGTGTGTGTGTGTGTGTGGTCACGTCTAGGCATGTGTCATTGCCGTTACTCTTAATGTCTGCTCTGAGTGTCAGTTGAGTGATGAACTTCAGCAGAGAGGTGGCCCGACAGACCAGCTGCTATACATATGTGATAGAGGATGAGGATCCAGCCCTGGCAAGACTAAATGTATTTGAGGTGAGGTTGTTAGAATTTCTAAATTTCTTAAATATTAAACCACAAAAAAGTTTCTCCCTTCTACAAATATTTGCCTTACGAGGAGTGTTTACATAACACCCCATCAGTAATCCCAACTCTGTGTAACCTTCATTGTGAGGAGCTGAATAGAGGAACTGTTGTGTAATAATGTTATGCAAGTTGCAATATTTAAAAAAAACAGACATTATGTTATCGCACAAACATGGCACTGATAGTGGTTAATTCCAATTAGTATTAATAAGAATTGTCATTATGTAATCTGCAGTAAAAAAGTGACTAAATGAACATGAACTATATGGATAACAGGCTCCTCTCTCATCTTCACTCTCCTGTTATATTGCATTCTACATTGCCATCTAGTTGACTGCAAAGGGTGACCTGGCTCTCCTGGAGAGCCTGGTGAGGAAGAGCCCAGAGGTCCTGAGCGAGAAAGATGAATGTGGAGCTTGTCCCCTTCATCACGCCGCCGCAGGGGACCACATCACCCTCATCCAATTTATCACCACTGTCATAGACTCACAGGGTAAGCACGCCTCTGTCATCGATCATAAGTTGCTCTCCAGCACAGGTAAAATATGTGTATTGTGACTCACCATAAGCACCATCGTATATTACAGAGCAATGTGTCTGCTAAGGGTTGACTGTGTGTATGTTAATGTGTATTTGCATGTTTTCGACCAGATCTGAACAGCTGTGATGAGCAGGGCAACACGCCCCTGCACTGGGCAGTGGAGCAGAACAAGGCAGAGAGCTGCAGAGCTCTGCTGGACCTGGGGGCTGACCCCAACATCCTCAACATGGCGCTCCTGTCCCCTCTGCACCTGGCTGTCAGCCTTGGACACAACAATCTGGTAGAGGTGAGGGAGCCAAAAATGCCCAGATGAAATAATGATTTAGGTTTTCTTCAGTGATTTGGTTTTTTTTCATTGATGACAAGGTTATTTTAAAAGAAGTAAACATGCAGTGTCACATACATAATTCCATGAGTAGCAAAGGTGTGTATTGCCATATGAAGGATTAGGAGTGGAATCAAAACTTATTTTGGGCTAAAGCCCTTCAGCACAGAGCTGTGTCCTGTTCACTCATTTGGTGGGTGTAAAAACCTTTTTATTTAGACATTTCCATTTTCCACCATATATATACACACACACACACACACACACACCTAGAAAAAGTCTCTTTAGTAATATGTGCACAATTGTCTCTGTGATGTCAAATTTCACAGTATAGTAACGTATATTCAGTGTTGAGGGGAGGGTTATCGCAGCTTTTATTAAATAAAATAAGCTACAGCACTCATTCACACCCCAGTAATTGACATACAGGCCCTAATGGAGTGGATGAAATTACTTTTTCAAACAAAGCTTTGGTTGCTCTGATAGATTTATTTGGTATGCCAACAGGAAGCGCAGCGTAAAACTACATTTGTTTCATCATCTCGATTTAATAACAGCAACAGCCTGCTCACCCTGCTGCCGTCTGGCAAGTGATACAGAAGTACCCACTGCTGTACCACCACACTACAGAGCAGCTTCTTTCCTCAGGCCGTGAGACTCCTTAACTCCACGTCATCACCCACAGCCTACCATTAAAACGGCTGCATTTCGTTTTACAACCGTGTTGTTCAAAGACAAAGTCATATATTCATATTATGCCTTTTATGGTACAAGGATGTGTTACTTCTGACAAGACCTGACTTAACTGTCCACATCTAGCTGCTGTCCACAAACAGGATGCAGGTGTACAGAGTTGAGGAGAGAGATGGGATGGAGCTCACTGGTAAGATTTTTTTTTATCTCTGCCCCCTGCAGCTGCTCCTGTCCTACAGTGCTACTGATTGCAATCTGAAGGGGGACCTTGGGAACACCCCAGTGATACTCGCCTGCTCCATCAATAACTGCGGGGCTCTCAGCACATTGGTATGTACAAGAGTGATTCATTCCCACTCATGTCTTCCTGCACCAGGTGACTGTCCAGCTGCACAGGACAGATTATGTCACTGTTTTTTACACTGATAACCAGCCCTGTGCAGCTTTGTCTCTGACAAAGAATTGTCTCTTTTTTTGTCTCTCTTGCTATCCATTCTCATTCCTGTCAAAGCTAAAGCATGGAGCTCGCCTCTGCCAGCAGAACAAACTTGGCCATTTCCCCATGCACGCAGCTGCCTTCGCAGGTGCACAGAAAGCCATAGAGGTGATCCTGAAGGCCGGTATGACAAAGAGATTGAGCCATCATCAAAAATTTAAAGTGCTGACATTCATGAAAAAGTTAAGTTAACAAGGCCAAACAGCACATTAAACCTGATAGATAAAAAGGGAGTTCAGCCCAGCCCCTGGAGACATTTTGTACACAGGCCAGATGCCACACAATGTGTTTATCCATAGTGTGAGGTCTTGGTGCTATTCGAGAAAGATTTAGTCATAGCACTAAATATTTAAGCTATATCTATGATTCCTCAGCGAGGGAATTAATGGGTATTCATATTCTTGTGCTGTTTGGGAATTTCCACACACAGCACACCATGAATAGAAGCAAAACACTTCCTCATAACTTCCTCCTGCTGAAACAACAAAGAATCTAAATATTAAAGTCAAAGAAGGAATGTATAAAATGAAGGCAGTAGAAATTCCCTCGAGATCTTGTCAGAGATGAAAACAAACTAGCTTATACCAACAAATATTAGAAGAAAAATTCATTATGAGGCTGATATATGCATTGCGTCATTCAGAATTGAAACAGTTGATTTAATTCTCTGCTGGCAGGAGAGAAGCTCGGTCACCAAAGTGAGGCACACATCAACTATTTGGACAAGTCCAACAGCAGTCCCCTCCATCTGGCTGTACGTGGTGGGAATATCGACACCATACGTCTCTGCATCGCCACTGGGGCCAAAATTGACCAGCAACAGGTACTGAAATTACAAAAAAAATATGTGCTTTTCATAGACATTCCTGTTGGCTGTGGCTTTTCTACCACTCTGCGCCACATAAGCAACATCTGGGAGCTGCAGATTACAAACACTGCTTTGCATCTGTCCATTGCATGTTTTGTCTGATTCACATTGTGGTGCAATCTAGATGTTATTTGGCTACACCTGTAAAGCATTTCCCTGGCGCTGTTAGAGCACTGTCAGTCTTACCACTCCCATCTGGGAGTGATCGTTATGTGTAGCTCCGGGGTAGTGGCCAGAGCTACAGCAGGAATAGGCATACAGTAATAGCTTTGGTTGGCTAAATTGATACAAATTACCTCCACTTACACTGGAGCTGAGTGGAGCGATAGCTAGCCTCCTCCTGCCAGTTCTGGTTATCTCATT
The DNA here is from genome assembly GCA_029721515.1 of Synanceia verrucosa. Taxonomy (NCBI): domain Eukaryota; kingdom Metazoa; phylum Chordata; class Actinopteri; order Perciformes; family Synanceiidae; genus Synanceia; species Synanceia verrucosa. The sequence goes on along the minus strand of CM056568.1, from coordinate 11,657,034 downwards.
AAAGGCTTGTGTTACAGCCCCAAGTGTTCAGCCAGCAAGTCTGGGAGATACTTTGCTTATGTTACACTGGGTAAGTGCACAATATGAGTGCATGGATGCATGCTAATTCCTGTGTTTTTTGCGCTCAGCCCTGTCTAACTCAGTATGTCACAGTGTCTCAGTATGGAGCAGACATAATAGTGTTTGCAGAGCTCGTGAATATTCATCATATGTATTCATAATTCATCATGCATAATGACACCATGTTTGTCGCTGTGCAGAATGACAGGTCCACACCGCTTCATTTGGCCTGCACCCAGGGTGCTACCGAGGTAGTCAAACTGATGCTGTCCTCCATTGACCAAGTGGAAGACATCATCAACTTAACTGACGGGGCGAATCAGACCCCTCTACACAGGTGGGCTTACCCTTGTCAGTCATTTTCACATTTGCCTTTATATTATACATTTATTAGGATGTTGTTTTTTTCAGTGTTTAAGACTAAAGCGACTTTGACAAGCGAGGCCTGAACCCAAATGCATGTCAAACTGTGGCAAAGTACAACAGAAAACCACTGATGAGGAAAAAACAAAATCAAAGTAACAACAGGAAATCACTCTTGACGAGGAAATGCTTGACAACAAAAACTCTCTTAGCAAGAAATAACATGAAACAAAATAACAACAGGAAATCTCTCTTGGCAAGGACAAAAAGTAGAAAAAAACACGCAAAAAATCAAAACCATCAAAATACGAAAGGGAAAAATACTTGGAAACAAGGAAGCGAGACGAAGAGAAGGACACTAGTTCGACAAGACGAACTGGCGACAAGATAAGAGGAGACAAAACTGTTTATATGAGGAAGCAGGGCGCAGGCTTGGGTCAACCAATTACAACAGCTGGAAACACACGATGGCTTGTATTTTGTACAGACTAAACAAACAAGATACAACATGTAAATTAGTGACCTTTAGTGGTGTCAATTCAGTCTTTCTCCAATGCTAAGCTAACAAGCTACTGGCTGTGCCATTAGAAACACTTTGTCTAAATCTATTTTGTTATTTTATGAATATACATTCAATTAAACTATTCATGGATGAGCTTCTTTAAAATGTAGGTGAGTAAAATCGCTGGTCATACCTCAAAGGCTCATGCTGTGTACACATCAGTTTGCACTATACAATATCAGCATTATAACACTGGTAAACAAAAGGAACACACATATGAAACCCTTATGGTTTGTTATGGTTTGCAAACTAATGAGCTTGAACTGTGAACAATAATAATGATGTAAGTACATAATAAAGATATGCGTCCACATGGAAAGTGAGACCTCAAACAAGGATGGGGGAGGAGGGATGGATCATATCATCAGAATACTGGGAATTAGTGATGTGTGTTAAGTGTGTCATTGAAGTGAACCTTTACCATCCAGGAGACAGAAAATGCACCCACCGAAGGAAATCAGATTGTTATATTGCACTCTGACAAGGCAGGATTAGATTAGCCTTGTTTCCCATCTGACAGTATTATAACACACAGAGCCAAGTGTAAGTGGCTGGTTTACAACAACTGTGTTTACTTTTCCAGGGCTACAATATTTGACCACACAGTGCTGGCAGAGTACCTCATTTCTTTGGTAAATAAAGCACACACAACAGCTGAGATGTATAGGGCACTCAACATCAATATCAGGGACTGTGTTATTAAGGAAATTGCATTTATGACATCAAATTACATTTTTCCCCCCAACTGTGGAATTTAAAGGGCAAATCAACAACTTTTCCATTTCTACTGAGGTCTTTGCTCTTCCTTGGATTCTATTTAGTCATTGGACAATTCTGCCATTTTCAAATACCTCTTAACTGAGTAAATGTTAAGCGTGCTACCCATCGCTTCTAGACCATCTGTCACCATCTGTTGCACTTATAGAGTATTTTAATAGAACTGTGTTGCCAGGAGAAAGCTGGGGTCCAAGTTTATCTCCTGTCAACTCATTCTGTAAGCAAACATTGCAACAGGAAATAAACATGCCCACTCGTTTTAAATCACAAGATCGTCTGCAGAGAGTCAAGTAATTAACAACATGATACCCCCTTAGTAGCTGCTGCCTACCAAGCTTTGATCAGCTCTATCTGGCAAGCTAATAAAGCTAATGTTAGCTGCATCAGGTGCCCATAAACACTGTATTTAATGTTTCCAGACTCCAGATTCGAACTCAAACACATTTTAAAATACATTTAATGTTTTCAAGATATATCTAAAACTCACAATCTGATATCTAAGGAATTCACAGTCCTGAACAATCACCACAATAGTCCTGGACCACTAACCCTAATCCTCAGCCTAACTATAAAAAACTTTGACATTTGTCCAGGTCTGTTAAGTACTTGGTGATATCAGATCATCTAAAGCCGTAAAGATAGTAAAATTTGATGCACATACACACTAATTTAGCCCATATAGTCCCATTTGTTTGAAATGATTACATTTCTGTGTGTTAAGATGAAGATGGTAATTAATGAGGTAGAAATGTTGAGGTTTTAGTACATTCTCTTCACAGGGTGCTAACATTAACAGTGTTGACTGTAAAGGAAACACTCCGTTGCTGCTGGCTACGAGCTGTGGAGCATGGAGAACTGTTGCTTTGCTACTGTCAAAAGGTGAGCCACAGTCCTGTACTTCACCACCAGCAGTGATCGTAGTATTTGTCAAATGCCTGTCAATGAGGGTCGCATGAGTGCACGCACATACATGGATATATTTATGTCTTTCAGGGGCAAATGTAAACATGAAAGACAAATGCGGTTGTACCTTCCTTCATCTGGCCATTCTCCAGCCCAAGGGTCTGAAAAACCTCCCAGAAGAAGTACTGCAGGTTAATCAATGCAGCCTGTTTGTGACTCATCAAATGCACTGCGTACTGCTGAGACAAAGATGCTGTCAAGATTGGAGTGTAGTTACTATAATGTCCTTGATCAATTTGCCTTGAGCCTGCATTCAAGGCCGGCTGATGAAGTTCATTATACTGTCACTAAGCCGGATGATCCTTTAAAACATTGTAAGCTTTACCTAAAGCTACAATGATGCTTTCAAAATTAGCCACAGAGGAATGATATATTTACACCTGATAGCTGTTTACAGATGATGGATGAATGCTCTCTCTCTCTCTATCTGTGTTACTCTATTATTTATATAAGCTAAGCATGTGTGTGCGGGTGTGTGTGTGTGTAACTGTGGCTATGCTAGAAGTTATATAATATGTGCCATTTGTGGTGCATGACAGACTTTGTATGTGTGCTTTGGTTAATAATCATAAAATGTATGAATACATAACTGTGTTTAAATTGTGTCTTACTTTAGCTCAGCAGTGTGAAGGAGCTGCTGAGCTGTGAGGATAATGAGGGCTGCACCCCACTCCACTACGCTTGCAGACTGGGTATTCACGACTCGGTGAAGAACATGCTGGGCCTCTCGGGGCAGGTCGGCCTCTCATGCAAGTCGAAGGACAAGAAGTCCGCCCTGCACTTTGCTGCTCAGTGAGTTCGATTGGTCCTCGAGGGCATGACTCTCCATATACAGCTAAACAACGCTGATCTGATTTTCACACAAAAATGCTCCAAGTTTGCAAATTACATCAAAGAAGTGGCAGGAATATCACTGTAGTGCACATACTGTGCTTCTTTTATATTATCTCTATTACATACACACTTGAGCAATTACTTTCTACAGACATTTTTTTTTGAAAATAGCTTCATTATTAGGAAGAAAAAGGTTGCTATGCACCTTCTTGAAAATGCCAGTTGTGTCTCTGTAAGTGTTGCGTATTGAACAATGATGCCAAAAGAGTATGGAACATTAAGAAAATTGGGATTTTGACTTACGATCTCCCAGAAGCAAAGGCCTTTATCTCTGTAACTGAACAGTGGCAGTCAGCTGAAAAAAGAACAATGCGTGTACATTTAATACTGTCTCCTTGTTCTGTGATTAATTGCCATGACACACCGACTATACAGTGACTCAAAGGAGCTGTCACAAGAAGAGAAATCAATTAGCAGGGCACATGTGAAGAAATGTCACTGATAGTGTGAAATGAGCAGACATTCAGCATTATTGTTATTGATTTTTCTATCATGTAGACCTATTTCATTAGACCAAGAAGGCGAATGAGGGCCATGCTGTGCCATGTCATACTTCACCCCTCATAGACAGCTCATTCTCTTTTTGCTGCTGACCCTCTTAAAAGGTTCAGAGACAGAGAAAGATCACAGCAAGTCAAAATGTCACTTCTGTTTATGTTCTCTTGCAGATTGCGACACTATCAGTCATTAACACTCACCAGCAGTTTTCCACCCATATTGCCCTTTTCAGGCAATCTTAAGTGTCTTTGAGCAAGATACTCAGTCGCCAAGATGAACTGTGCTGTCACCACCACAGACCCCTGGCTTTGCTGTGCATGTGTGGGCCCTCCACAGAAAGCATCTCAGAGATCAATGGATCGTAACAGTGAACAAGATTCTCCCACAACCTACTGCTTCTCCTCATTCCTCTCTGTTTTTAAAAGGTTTGGGCGCATCAATACATGTCAGCGATTGCTAGAGACCATCACAGACTCTCGCCTACTAAACGAAGGAGACGAGCGAGGCCTGACGCCACTCCATTTAGCTTCAAGAGAGGGGCACACCAAGGTGGTGCAGCTGTTGCTGCACAAAGGAGCTCTCTTTCACAGGTACACACACAGCACAGGGTACTACTGTAGTGAAAAACCAACAGTGGTTTGTAACCAAATTGGTTTGTTAACAGTGTACAAACCAATTTGTATATGTCAGTATAACGTTGTTGCTGGATCTTTGACCTGTGCCAGAAATCCTGCTGTGCTTCTTGTTTACAGTGATTACAAGGGCTGGACTTGTCTGCACCATGCTGCATCTGCAGGATACACACAAACTATGGACATCCTCCTGTCTGCCAATGTCAAGTTACTGGATAAGACAGACGAGGATGGGGTATGAATCATTGTTATATCAAAAGATCACAACATCATCTAAATATGTAATTTATTTTACACATTTTTAGGATAATTTTATGGTTATAGGCTAATTTTGCAGAATTTAGTATGCATTTAGTTCAAATATTGCCAAAAATGATAAATGCAGAGTACTGCCTCCTGTTATGTACCAGAACACTGCCCTCCACATCGCAGCCAGAGAGGGACATGTGGCTGCCGTCAAGATCCTGCTGACTCGGGGTGCACTGATTGTCTTAAATAAGAATGACACTTCTTTTCTCCATGAAGCTCTGCAGAATGGGAGAAAAGATGTGGTCAATGCTGTAATTGACAGTGACAGGTATGTTACTGATACAACAAAATAATATTTTTTTTTTCTATATGCTGCATTTGTCATTCAGATTCTGGTTGTAGTGGATTCGACACCTTTTTCTTTTTCCAGATCGGCTGAGGCTTTGAGTCTGTTCAAGCCTGGCTCCCAGCATGCCAGTCCCACATTAGACATGATTGCGTTTCTGCCTGAGACCTACAAGGTTTGCCACTGGCATCTTTGTCTGTAGTGTTTTTTTGGTTCTATTTGAGCATTTTTGTAAGATGTCCTTAGATTATCTGTCACTGTGTTTTTCTACTTTCTTCAATAGCACCTGTTGGACCGCTGTGTGAGGGAATCTGATGATGATCATAACAGTCCAGACTATCATGTAACCCACCCATAAAAATGTCACAACAGTCTACATTGTACAAAGCATATGCCTGGCAAAAACAGTTTTGACTACTTATTTATGTGTTACAGATTGAATACAATTTCTCATGGCTGCAAGCTCCACTTGCAGTGACGAAGCTGACTGACAAGACCTTGAGAGTTAAGCCACTTGCTGCGCTTAATGTGAGCAAATTTTGTTCTTTTTTTCAATTTGTATTAACAGATTGCATATAATCTACTGTAGTTATGCCCTCTGGTGAGTCTTACCCAGTTACCTCCAAGTATCCACCAGCTCACATTTTGCAAGTATCCTATAAGGATCTTTTCTACAGCAGCAGTGGAAACAACTTAGCCATGGTTTACAGCCTTGTCAGGTTTCCTCATATTTTCATTTCTGGCAAAAGAACATATTCATGCTGTTAAGGAGAGGTGCCTTAGAGTGTCTGGCTAACAAACATTTATGTGGAAGCAGTGGAGCAGTTAATTTTGGAAACCAAACTTGCTGCCTTGCTTGTGAAGCGTACAGACAAACTAAGCTGGCTGCTATGAGTTGACTTAAATAAGGTTTGGTGCTGACTCTGGGTCCACCATGTCAGTGGTATTATTATTAATTAATACTGTACAGGCAAGGAATCTGAAAATGAACACAATAAGTCTCCTCTTACACACAGTGGAATTGTATTAACATCTCATCTCATCTCATCTACCACCAAATCTTAGAAACACTTCATAGCTGCTGATGTCATCTTGCATTTTGCCTGTGGGAGATCAATATGATGCACATACTTTCAGCTGTCATGCTGTTGTTGAAAAGAAAAAAGCAACATTAACAGCAGGTTATTTTTCTGATATTCCTTCTGCAGGCGATGGTGCAATACAACCGCATTGAACTTCTCAACCACCCTGTATGCAAAAAATACCTAGCAATGAAGTGGTGCGTATTCAAGGGTGACATTTACAAGTACTGATCACATTGCAAGAAAGAGGATTTGCTCTGTGGTTTAGTTCACTACAAATTCTCTTTCTCCTTGTGTTAATCCACAGGTTTGCATATGGGAGCATGGCTCATGTGCTTAACATGTTTTTTTACCTGCTGGGTCTGCTGCCCCTCACTCACCTGATAGTGACCCTGAGGCCCACTCTGAACATCACTGACACGGGCGAGCACAGCATCACCATGGTGCCCGTATCTTTCGTAGAGGTACAGTGATAATCAGAATCAGTTCCTAACATATCAGCATTTGTCATTTTAATGAAATCTCTTGATTAAATCTTGATATCCTTCATTTCACAGCAAAGTCTGTTCCTGTCCTTCTGTATGGTAATGGTCTTGGTCATGAACGTCTACTCCATAGTGAAGGAGGTGATGCAGATATCACAACAGGTACTCTTATACAGCTGTGTCACTACCTCACATGAAGCATGTGCTCATAAATCTATTCAGCAGCAGGTCCTTGTGGACACTCTAGCAATTTCAGGTGTGATGGATGAGCAGGATCACTGAATGATCACAGTCAAAATGGCACCTCAGCACTTTACCATAGTCATTTAACACTTCCACATCACATGTTCAGGAATATACAGTTATTTTGTCCTGTTTTGTCTTTTTTCGAAGGGACATGGGGTGTTTACCAGGTTTAGTAGGGAGATAGCAGGTCAACAGTATATGTCACACATAAGTAGTGTACATCATCTGAAAACTGGGAACCTAAATATTAACTTGAGATCCAGATCAGCACTGTGTGTCAACATGTCAGTCGGTTTAGAGCATTATGATAGAAGTGTATGATGGGCATTCCCATGCTCTGTCTCATGCATGCCTTTTGGTTGTGAAGTTAAATAAGGCTGAGATCCTCCTAGAGGTCACAACAGGTAATTTTATGTGGTCATATATTTATATGAAACTATGGGGCTACTTCTGTTTGGGAACTAGCAGCATCACACATTAGTATAATTGAGCTCACCAGCTCCACAAGAGTCTCAGCTTCTCATTTTATGCAATCCCAAACCTGCCTCTTAAAGTCTGTAATATCAGCCAAGCAAGGTACATTTATTTGAGAGCACATGATAAGGAAATGAGCTGCGCTGGATGAAATGTTGTCAGGTATCTACCATATCTATAAGGTTTTTAGTCTAATTATTTTGTGTTTTTGTTTATTATTCTCTTCTTGCCACTAAAAGCGTTGGAATTACTTCAAGGATTATTCCAACCAGAGTGATTGGTTATCTGCAGTCCTTTCTCTTCTGTTCATGATTCCCACCATGCTCAATGTGGAGGGCTCTCTGCACTGGCAGGCAGGGGCGTTGGCAGTTTTAAACTCCTGGATTGGATTCCTCCTTTATCTCCAGAGGCACTGTTCCCTCCGATTTAATAGCACCATTTCATCATAATGTCTTTTTTATGATGTATTGAAGCCTGTAACTGTTATAATCTCCTGTTTCTCCAGGTTTGAGGGCATTGGCATCTATGTTGTGATGTTCTGGGAGATCATGAGGACACTGGTCCGTATTGTGATGCTGTTCTTGTACCTGGTGTTGGCGTTCGGTTTGGCGTTCCATGCACTGATGCTCAACCAGGTGGGAGAAGAAAGTAATAATCAAAATTCTTGAGCAGGCAAAGTAGGCTGCAGTGTTTTCACCATTTCCAGGAGTGGAGCTAAGATGGAGTTCATACTCCAGATGGATGAAAGGACATTTTTAAATTTAGTTAGTTAAATTAGTTTTGTGTTGACGGTGAAGACACAAGTGGCATCAGTCTTGTTGTCAAAAATGTTAAACTATTCATTTAAACTCATGAATATAGGTGAATATAGCTATGTCTATCAATAGTAAATATTACATTAATGAGACCAGAAGTTGAGATTACTTAGCACATCACTTTATCTTGTAGTATCTGCTTGTATGTGACGTTCACTTCGACTCTGAACTACTGACACTGAACAAGGGAGACAGATGTTAAAAGACATTAAGCTTTGGGACATTTATGGCCCTGAATATCAGGCTAATGCATGTTTTATTATAATGGACTGTTTTACATCTCTTTTGAAAAAGTGCTACAGTATTTAAAAATAAAGCTTTTTTTTGACCCTTAGAAAGAGTTTGCCAGCGTACCACTCTCAGTGATACAAACTTTTGTGATGATGGTTGGGGAGCTGAACTACCAAAATAACTTCCTGGATCCTTTTCTGAAGCATCAGCTTCCCTTTGGTATCTTGACTTACTACATTTTCGTGATCTTTGTTCTGCTCATGCCAATACTGCTGGTGAACCTGATGGTAAGTACTCTCTTTCAGACGTCTACTTAACATTTAAACATGATGCTGACTAAATGACATGATTCTTACCAAATTTTTGCTGTAGATTGGTTTAGCAGTTGGAGACATTGCAGAAGTACAAAGAAATGCAGCCCTTAAAAGAATAGGCATGCAGGTATGTATGGAAATAGCTTTTTTAAAAAAAAATGCATCCATGTCTATATTCTAATTGATGGACAAATAATCTTAAAGCATTTTTGAGGCCTTTTTGGCCTCATGTAAGAAGTTGTTATATGTTATATTCTAGTATTTACATGAAAACCTGTACTCAAAATAAATTACAGAACCCAAATGTAGATTTAACACAGCCAGATGTACTTGAGGATGTGAGTAATGATATATGCAATCTTTAGAGCGTGTCAATAGCTTCCTCTGCCAAGTTGCACCTCTTGACTGAAAATCTGAATTTCTGACCCCAGATTGAGCTCCACACCGCTCTGGAAGACAAACTGCCTTATTGGTTCATGAAACGAGTCGACAAACCCTCCCTCACCATCTACCCCAATCACCGCTGCTCAAAGGTTGGCTCAGGATTTACTAAAAACACATATGCTGATTTGAAACTAATGTTGGCTGTCTTTCTTAACCCTTTCCACTTTTGTTAACAGAAGTTTTTTAGGCAATTGATCACAGGTGATGAAGACACAAATGATGTCTGGAATCGTCTGCAGGTCAAATCACAGGCCTGCAGTTTTCTGGAGGATGAGCTCAAAAAGCAGAAGCTCAGGTAAAAATATTCTGAAGTGTTTTGAAATTATTACTTCAAATCTGCTGGTATATCAAGCAGTCTTTTATGCATGAGCGGCCCCTAGTGGTTACAAAAGAAACAAAGATTATTACCAGGTCACGCAGAGTGATTCATTGTAGTCATTTCAATAATAAACCCATGGAGCCACTCAGCAGTCTCGCCCTGAGAGAGTCTGGTTATAAATCAGAAATGAAGCCTCTGAGCCACATGAGCTGATGTTTTCCTCCTCAGAATGAAAGAGGTGTCATGCATGATGGAGAAGCAGCAAAACCTCCTGAAACTCATCATCCAGAAGATGGAGATCACCTCAGAGGCCGACGAGTACGACGGTCCCACGAACGTCAGAAGCATCTCATGGCCGAGCTTGAGTCAGACCAAGCCAAGAAGACACACATCTCGCTGGATCCCACTGATGCAGGCCCTCGATTCCAAAAGAAGCTGAAGTGTCTTAACATAGTGCATTATCAAACCATCATAGTGGAAATGGCATCATTGTGTTCTGTAATCTATTATATCAGTAATATTTAGAACTCATATATACTAAATACACAATATATTATGACAGTGAATGTATTGAAAAGTGCTTTAAACTGAGTTGCCTTAACTGTTGTGTGGTTTGATACTGAATGTTATTGTGTTGTCATTGCAGGCTGAAAGAGTTACATAGGCTTGATAAAGAAATGTTTGAAGTAATTTTATGTGTCTGCAGTGTTGCTATATGTCTATTAGCTGAAGCTGTGATGTGTCTTTTTGTGCAAGTTATGTTAAAAGTAATTAAAAGATCTTAAAAGTAAATGGAATTACTTGTTTGAAATGATTTTTTTTGATAGATGCAAGATGGACTGTTTATTTCATTTTTACTTAGATTTTTCTGTGCCAGCTTTCACACACCAGATTCATGCATCAGTGGTGATCATGGGAATCATAGGAGGTTGGGAGATAAACACAGCGAAGCCTCTGACTTTGTGAGCTTGCACCTGTCCCTCTGCAGTGCAGGGCCCCGATAGAGGTCACGACCCCTGAAAGTCTTTGCTGATAGACAAATGTTCACTCCCCCTTCAAGTCAAGTTTTAAATGATATTTATGACAGTTGGCCCTGAATGTAATTATTCCCAGGGCAAATACAGTAACCATGTAACCATCAATTACAGTAATGTTTTGGACACTATTTTCTGCTTTTACTTGGGAACTACATCCACAGAATGACTGATGAGCACACTTGCTTTTATCTCAACCTGCTTCTTGTCGACAGAGAATGAAGCAGCAGGTTGAGATATGTGTCCCATAGCTGACATCTTTTCATGTTGTCTAACAAAAAAAGGAAAATGACAGTTTATAAAATGAGAAGTAAATCCAGTAACAGAATCCCTTAGCTTGCACCTTCAAGTGTGTCAGCGAGGTGGACGAACGCAGTGACGGAGGACGAGATGGCAGCCTGCCTGAAGCTCCCACTGTTTCACCAGCACCAGTGGAACGTAATATCTCAACTTCATGACACATCCAAGGAGAGGTTCAGTATCCATCCCAAGGTTCAGCTGATGTCAGGTCTTGTGAAAACTTCATGGAAGAGCAGGATTGAGGGAAGCTTGGGAATGTGTCCTTGGATTAGGGAGCATTCTTGGTGTATGAAAGAGGGAAATTTGAGCAGTGGAAACCCACAGACATTTTGACACTGAAAAATTGAACTGGAACATCATTATAAAGAGGTAATAAACATGTGCAGCATGCTTTGACTATATTAGAATAATATATTAGTAGGGAACAGTACAGCAATCAACCCAGTGCACAGTGCAGTTTCTCTCATGTGATCCGGACATGGCCAACTACCAAAAACAAGCATGCTTCTCAGCTGCAGTTAATGCATGTAATTCTTGGCAGAATTGTGCTATCATCATAAAAATAATCTTAATTTCACACATATCATGTGGAGTAATAGCTAACAGGGACCTGAGATTTTCTGGGAATATCTTGAGAAAGTAAAGAGGGGTTCCTGTAAGTACTGTAAAGGACACGAGTCATGTTCCCACACCTACACATGACCCCATCACATCAGCGGCAGAGAGAAGGACTCAAGGAGCAAACTGCTCTCTATCATGGACAATGGCCTCCACCGTCTGAACAGCATCATCAGCAGACAGAGGAGTGTGTTCAGTACTTCTGTCTCCATCCTGCTCCAATGACACACTGAGGAAGTCCTTTTTCCCACAAGATATACAGCTCTTATTCACTTTTTCACCTGCACTTTATCTTATCTTTATCTTCATCTAATACATACCTATCTATGCAACTGGTTTCTTGAATTTCCCTCTGGAATAATAAAGTATCTGTCTATCTCTTCCAGTTTTCTCCAAAGCTCAACTTTTTGACAGTATATAATGTGCTCGCTCTATTTTACTTTGTGATGTTTACAAATCTTACAACAGATATTTTGTTGAATGGGTATACAGTTTAGTACAAAACCATTTATTTCTCAGAAACCTTCCATACAGTATCTTTGCAAAAACATTTAACAATCTTGCAACTTCAGAGGTCCAAAGCAATCTCAGTCTTCTCTTCCCTCCTCTGTTAGCTCTGATCTTAATGCACACTGTCTGATCTCTATAGATGGATGCATTACAAAGCTCTCAAAAAAGTTTAGAGGACATAAAAGAAATGCAAAAATAGCCAAGATGCACAGTAAAAAACTATGAGATTATACTATGGGAATGGAGTTGGTGCCTCCTCAACCCTGCCACACCCTTGTCATGCCAACGCTCCAGATGTCATGGGAACCGATAACAGCTGGGACTGGTGCAGGCAGGCTGCGTGTGAAAGGCTGCTCCATCTGCAGAAACCCAATCCCTCTGTGAAACCAGCAAAGGATTAGGCACTTTTGATAAGGTCCTCAAGACATTTCTATAACCAAAACACATCTGTGGAAGCAACAAAGTTAGAACATGTTTGCGATATATGTGCATTTTTCTGCATTGTGCAAAGGTTTTTGTGTACTTTATGAGGCAAGTTATGCCCTCCTCTAATCCAACTTTTTAAATCAATGATCTTTGTTTGGTGAAATAGGTCCTGAGACACCCTTAGAGTCATTTTGCAGTTTAACTTCTCTGCAGATTCACCAATAATAAGTCATTCATTCACAGGTTTTCATGTTATTATCACACTGCACATGAACAACTTCTGTCTGTTACAGTACAGACCAGTTGTGGTCTGGCTGAGGTCGTGATGGTTTGAGGAAAAAGGGGGAGGAGAGATGCTCAGGAACAGATGCCAAGTCCAGGACACTTAAATTAGAGGGGTAGCTAAGCAAGGAGACATGTTTCAGTTTTAGGCAGAGCTGCAATTTCCAGACTTGACCTCAAGCAGTTGTATTTTGTATTGTCAAGTGGTGAAAGTTGCATGGTAACCAAATTTAAAAGAGTTTTTACCTGCAACCTTGAGTCGATTACTAAAACATCATCAAAGTCAGAATCTACATCCTTGGAGGTGTCACTGGTGTCCCCTGAGGCTCAGGTGGAGCAGCCATGTCCACTGGCTCTGCTGCTGCCAGTGATGCTGAGGATTATGATACGTGCCACAGGAGAACCGCCACCTCGTTGGAGAAGAGCAAGATCATCTGCTATAATCCCAGCCGGTATTCGGATGAAGAGTTGGAGGATGACAGCGTGGAGGACGGGATGATAAACAACGAGCGCAAACTCTCCAAGGCGCACCAGAGGGACGCACGGCAGTCGCAGAGGAACGCGGCCAACGCCAGGGAGAGGGCGCGGATGAGAGTACTGAGCAAAGCTTTCTCCAGGCTGAAAACCAGCCTGCCCTGGGTACCAGCAGACACAAAGCTCTCCAAACTGGACACTCTTCGACTCGCCTCCAGCTACATCTCTCACCTGAGACAGCTCCTGCAGGACGACCGATTAGAGAGCAGCTTTGCGCACCCAGTCAACCTGGTATGAAGACAGAACCTGTTGAGATGTTTGATAGTCTGTCGAGTTGTATACAGGCCGCATAATGTGACGTGCTGGATGTGTTTACATACGACTAAATCTGTTGTCTTTTGCTCTAACAGACCTGGCCATTTATGATGACAGGCCGATCAGAGGACAGCCAGGACATCTCATCCACTGTAAGACTGTGTGGAGCAACAGCATAAGACTCCCTTCAAACACCAGCTTTGATTTGGACAATAAGTGACCAATAATGACTTAAATCCAACTCAGCCTTTAACACACTGAGCAATGTGGATATCAGAGCGTGTCATTTTGTGTTCAGATATGTATTTTCTTATGTGCATGTTAAATAGTATTGATAGTATTAAGGAGTGCGTTTCACAGATCACCTCACAACTCAAAATGCTGTCTGTTTTGCTGCTTTGACTTGACTTATACTGCTTTCACCAAACTGAAATGTGCAGCAGGACTATTTTCTATATGCAGTATTTATTTCATTTGTGATATGTTTGTCCTGATATTTTTGCATTACAGATTAAAAAAAGAAAATAATAATAATTTTGTCTTTTCTTTGTGTTAAAAATCAGAATGACTTCCTCTGTATCTTTTTTTTTATTTCATTCTGAAACAGAGCACACATTGTGAAATGTGCAGTAAACAAATTCATGAATCATGATGGTTCAAATAATATCTGTAGCACTGCACAGCAGATTAAAAAATAGTTTTTTGTCATAATCAAACAATGCATGAGACAAATGTTCACAATAACAACAATATTCAATATTCATGTGAATTATTAGATATTTTTAGACTTCTCTAGCTGAAAAACACACATCATCATGACTATTAATGTGTAACTCTCTTATATACTCGTAAAAGGCATTGGTGACAACAACAAAAAGTATATTTTTGTCCATATTTCAGTCAAAACAATTACTTAACAATGCAAGTTCACACAAACTTGCATGTCACAGTTCCACCAATGCACACACACACACACACACAGACTCATAAACACCATACTTCCAGCAGACAGAGGAGGATAATGGATGACAGTGATCTCTTGATCTATGAGTCATTTTATTCTGTTAAACCCCCAAACGATGTGAGTACAGATGGATGGAGATCCAGACAGTCAGACCGACAAAGTGCTAGAGATGAAGAAAGAGACAAAGAGAGCAGAAAGAGACCAAGTTTTCATCAGGTTTGTGTGGAGTCGCAGCTGTTGGCGTGTTGGTGAGTTTCCCAGAATTGTGAACTGCTCTCCTGGGAGAGAGCAGCCACTCTGCTGGACCCACACAGCTAATGAGCTGCCTTCTCACAGTCTCGCCTCCATCCTTGCACCATCCACTTCAAATGTGGCACAGAGGGAAAGCAACTTGTAAATGCCTGGCGTGCATGTTGACTGCACTGAAAATGAGGTGCCATTAATCAAAACATGACATGTCAACAGAATGATGGTTTTTGTGGCTGGTTTTCCCTTAGTGAGCTGACCCCAGTTCTCCATGAGTGAGGCTGTATTTCACACATAAAATAACACATAGTTTGTGCCAAATTCAAGGCAACACTAGGTGGAGCAACAAAGACATTGTTGCTAATGGAAATGTGTTGCTGCCGCAAGATTTCATGCAGTTTGTGATGTTACATGAGTGGCATCTAGTGGTGAGGAATCTGAACAGCAACCTGTGGGAAACACTTTAATCGGTTTATGTTTGCTCATGTTGAAATAGTCACTTTTCAAAGTGGATGTCAAGTCACTTCCTGCATTAGTTACACTTACAGCCCCATATGTCCTCAAGGTGTTGTAAAAAAAAACAGAGTAACAGAGAACATTCCAGACACAGATACAGCCTAACTCTCCTCAGGTGTGACCAATCAGAGATAACAAGCTGCCAGGCTTTCAGTTCTTCACTGTAAATGCATTAAAACCTACTGAAAGGCCTCTCTCACCACAGACGTGACATGACTTACAATAATCAGCAGGATAACAATCATATTCATTCTAAATCGGCAATAAATAGGCAATAGGTTGCCATAATACAATATTAAATAGCCACAAACTGAAACTTACTGGAAACTGCTGAAAAAGTTGCTAAATCTATTTATCTATTTGTTTTAAGAAAAATAAAATAAGTCTTCTGGTTAAAGGAGAAGACAGCGTGACTAGTAATGTGAAAGTCACAGGTGTCAATAATAACACTGATGACTGCAGCAGGTAGCTGCATGCATCATTAACGTTATAAGTAACACCTGTGCTTTTCCAAATGTGACAAGTCAAAGTGACTGCTGTGAAAAAGGCCAAAAGATTCCTGGAATTTAACTGCAAGAGAGAATATTTTGAAATATTTTGTTTGCAGATATAAATTATATACAAGTTAAAGGAAGTGCATGAAAATGTGCCCTCTTTGCTCCTCATATGCTTGCTGGAGGATGCAGGGAATGTACATGCAGTACAATGTGGGTTTTTTTTTTTTGTCCAGCAGAGGACAGCATATGATCACAGTATCTTTGCATTCAAAACTGGGATTTGTGAAGCTTCTGCATTAAGTTACTTTTTCTTGTTTTTTTCCCCCCATACACTGTCACCAAACATCTGTTTTTTTAAACAAAAACATGTGGCAGTCAATGAGACGACAAAAACAGTATGTGTCCTTTTGCTCCCTGTGCTCACAGAAATCTTGCCTTATTAAATTATCATTATTTTTTTTTCATGTCTAACCTTTTCAGATATTCATTTCTTTCAGGAGGAACACGTTGCTTGGATACAAAATTGCATTGTCAGCTATCATCTTTTTTGGGGGTAGATAGGTATGACTGAAACATTTTTGTTTGTAGAAGAATTTCCATGAACAGGAAGGAACTATAGGTCCAAAGCCAACATCAGGGGGGTTCAAGGCTGCCCGGAAAGTTCTAAGTTTAGGCCTTCAAGTCTGCCCGCTTTGAGCTTTCCAAACCCACTTTCACTGTGTTTGTTATTCAATATCCAATCACTCAATACCACTAATGAGAAAAAGGATAAATCCGAAACTATTTCAATCACGTCTAATGTACACACTTCCTCGTGGAAGATTATTTCCTCTGCTATGTCCAAAAATACATTCTTTCCAGGTATGACCCCTGAACCTGTCATCATAAAAGATACATTTAAGGAAGCAAGGGGGCTATGGGTTTTCTACAAAATGTAATAATTATGATTACTGTAGTGGGATTTTAGTGCAACATGGATGTGGATGTTGTTTTATGATATTCATGCTCACTTATCCCCATACTCACGCTTCCCATATGCATGTGCCCATGAACCAATGAACCAGACATTAAGAATATGTGCAACAGATCCAAAGCTGGACTGAAGGATGTGGTTGGAGAAAATGTTTCTCTTGCTGATGGTCTCGGAATAATGCTGACACAACATCTGTGTTACCATATCTACATAAAAGTTAATAACTACTGGACAGGAAATACTTTTTTTTCAGTTTTTTAAAAAAAAAAGATGTTCTCCCTGATAAAATATACTTAATTTTATATTTAAATAATATCGCTGGCAATTTCCTTACTATCAACAAATCCCATGAAAAAAAAAAACCCATCAATGACACAGGCCCATTCATTCCCACCAAAGATTTTAAGAAAATACTTATTATTTCCTAAACCAGCTGGACACTGTGACTGTTTAGCAAACATCACTTAAACTGGAGTCAGTTTGTGGGATAATATTTTCAACCACAGATTTGTTGCACTGTTGTTTCCAGCAGCAGCACTCCAAATAAAATACATTGTCCAAGTTCATCTAATGAAGGAATATGTCAGCATGTGCAACGATGTGGGTATCCATGGTGGTCTATGGCACGGAGGAATAAACATGCTTTGGCTACACAGGCAATTCTTATCTGGTCTTATACTGTGTTTTGGACAATATGAAAATAGAAAATTTCACCTTTATCTGTACAGAATTACATAAATGCAAGCCCCCGAGCCAAGTATGAAAGAAATATCTGATAATCAAATGTCATGCTATTTTATCCAGGATATTGGTCATTTGCCGTTCATACATGCATGTATGCCCTCTGGTGAGTAAGTGTGACTGAGAGAGAGAGAGAGAGAGAGAGAGAGAGACGGAGATCTGACTTCCTGTTACTCTGTGGAGATGACACACTCTTCTGCTAGACAGGTGATTGGGTTACAGAGCAGGACTGGCAGCCTCCTCTCCGGAGAGAATGAAGGCTCTTTGTGGCAGGATGAGCTGGACTCTCTGAAAGGGAAGGTCGAGTCAAACGGGGAAAAGAAAAAGAAAGACTGGAGGGACGATGCGAAAATTGGTGAGGAGGGGTAAATAGGGGAAGGTTGACAAAACACCACACACCTAAACCCTGCGGCCCGTCCTCCATTGTCTTCACTGCTGTTTGTTGGCCTAGACGGACGCTGAGTTCCTGGGTGGTGTCCGGGTTGCAGAGCCACTGCCAAAGGGAGCCCAGAAGAAACAGATATTTGTGTTTGTTCTCAGGCTATGTGGCGCTATCCCGGTCCTGTTTACAGGGACAAGGCGGTGTCCCCCTCCTCACCCATTATCTTGTCCTCGTCTTTCTGTCTCTCTCACAGAGAGATTAACACCATCAGGTTCTTTCAGGGGGCTTGTTTTACATCCAACACTGCATATTTCTGCCATTTTGTCTGAGTTTCTGGATGCATGAGGTGTGATCCAAGATATGGTCTTGCAGGCACGCAAACACATACGAATAAAGGTAAAAATCATGTTATTATGAGATTTTTAACAGATGTGCTAAATATGGTGCTTTTTTTCTCATTCTCAACAATTGTATTAAGATGATTATTGTCAAAAATTATTATTAACATAAACTTAACATTTAAACCAATAAATGAATATAAACATAAACATTACTTTTGATGTTTCAGTGCAACATTAATGAGGTCAAAATAATTTGTTTTGAGACGAGGTTTTACCCTAATAATTTCTGGCTGAATAGCGTTCACACAGTCTGAGCTGGCTCTATCGCTGCTCCAGTACCCTCCGGTGGCATATTCTCCCCAAGTTCATCTTCTGACATTACAAAGACGGCCACAACCTGACAATGGAGATAATATTTTCACTTCACAATGGCTCCCAGTCTCTGCTCTGGGCGAAGGCTCAGTGGCTGTAAGCAGCCCGGGTTTTCCCATCGCTGTCAGACGGCGGCCCAGCCCAGTGGAGAAATGAGTCCCCAGGTTGCTTAAAGGCCCAACCTGTCAGCGGTCCAGAGGGATTAGCCATTCACAGCCTCCATATTGTTCTCCAGGCCACAATAGGCTGCATGGGGCCCAGTCCTTTGTCATCAACTCTGTTGTGAACTTCTGCTGGGGCAACAAAGGTGTAACACACCTGCAACTATGGATTAGGACTTTTTTTACCCTCTCTTGTCCTTTTCTCTTTCTTTTCTGACACATTGCTCATGGCAGTGTTGGCCACATCAAACGTGACTTCAGGAAAAAAAAAAAAAAACAGGCTTTCCTGATTAACACCCAGCGCAAAAGTAGACAATATGCAGAACATTATTTTTCTTTCTTTATCTTGCTGTTGTTGCATTGAGTATTCTCATATTCTTAACTGTGATTAAAATGTTTATATTGGTTGTTCTATATGTTAATATGCTGCAATGTTGTTGTTTTACAGCCTTATTTCAATCAATCTATGTACCAAGTCCTAATAAATGTCGGGAAGGATATCTTTTCCAGGCATCAGTCTTATTTTGACATCCCTGCATCACCTTTAACCTTGTGGAGAAATGTTCTGTCAAGGGTCTCTGATGGCCTCAACCAAGCAACTGAATCCGAAATCCAAACTTTTTTTTCAAAGAGGCTTGAACTTTTCATGACCACATCAGAAATCAAAGTGATTTCACGGTCATTGTGTAGAACGTGATGTCCTAAAACGTCTCGGTGGAAGGGAGACATTTATTCAGATGCGGTCTCTTTTCTGGTTTCTCTGAACAACGTGCAAGCTGCACAGGTGCAATGCAAAAATAGATTGTGTTATTACAATTATATTTGTTTGTAATTAGTTGCTTTACAGGGCTTCCTCATCATTACAACATTTCCTGTTGTCAAACTTCCTGAATGGCACTAAAAAAATATTTTTGCCCTAAGTTAAGGTGGAGTTTTCCAATATTTTTCATATTTCAAAATTCAAATACATTTAAATCTATAACAAGGATGTTTGTCTTTTTGTTTTGTAACAAACACTGTTGTTGTCAGTTTCTTTTATCGTTTTTTGCAACTGTGTGTAAAGGATACATTTTTATTCATTCATTTATACATTTATACATTCAAGTTATAGTTTTCTCCTATTTATCTACTTGTTAAGAAAGAAATAGTCGACCACGGTTATATAAAAATTTATTTGATTTTTATATTTTTTATTAATTGTGAGTTTCTAAAAACAATTTAAAGAAAAAAAGTTGAGATTTGATATATAACTTGTTTCATATTATTGTTAGCATTGTGTCCCTTTAAGCACAGTGCCTACTTGATGGCAAACACATTTAGTAATATTAAGTGAATCAAACTTTAAGCTACACTACAAGGCATAATACAAGGTATCCAAGGATTGATTCTGACTCAGTAGATTTCCCCCATGCTTAACTATCCCTTTAGGGCAATAGTTAGAGACCTTCAATCAGACATCATATCTTCAGGATTAGTTTTATGGTGCATCCAGTTCCAAATTGCTGAAGAGGGGATTGTCATTACGGCACATGATGGTCTCTTTGGGCTAACCTCAGGGTCACCATCATACAACGAGACGCAGCTGACAGCGACACTCGGCCAGTTAGCGCTGTTTGATGGATCACCTGTGCACGTAGTGTGCATGCAGGTTTGTGTGTGTGTATGTGTGTGTGTGTGTGTGTGCCCCTGGAGAGGCTCCATGGCCGGATGGTGTATCAGATGGCACGTTAATTACTCAGCCTTCAAAAGGGGGCTGTCCTGGGTAGAAGTGAGTGGAGGCCTGATGGCTGTGTGGTGGTCAGAGAGGCTGCCCGTGGGGAAAAGGCGTGGAGATGAGTGGCACATGTGGAGCTCTACATGCATACCCAGTGATCCACATCCACAGACATGCAACCACTCATACAGGTGAGCAGACAGATGCATCATAATGACATACTAGGCTGTATCTTTTACTGTATGTTGCTTATTCAAGTTTCCAAAATGTGATGTAAGAGTGGCACGAAAAGCAAACTAATACATAGATAAATTACATTTTTAGTGGTACAAACCTGCAATAATAAATCGGTTTCCCAAGAAGCCCCAAACACAGCATTGACAAGTTATAACCTTTTAAAGTTTTATTTACACATCCAACAGACATACATTTAGAATTAGATCTGGTCTTCTGACAAACTGGAGTCCAAATTTCACTCTTACTTTTGTCATGTTTTGACCTCCACCCACTCCTGAAGGAAACATCTGTCCCTTTAAATGCTAACTACTCCACTATGTTCATTAACTAATTGCATTTTAAACAGATAACAGCAGTGAGAATGACACTTTCAGCACAACGAGTGGATCAAAACAGTGAAACTGGAAAATGCTATAGAATAAGCTGATAGAAACAAATAAATCTGTGTGGCTTCTTCACAATGAGCGATGCCTTTGACAACATCACACAAGTTTCATCTGATCGTTGGGTGTTGTGAAATTATTGATGATAGCAGCTTTAAACTCATTGTGTCTCATGTATCTATGAGTGTGCCTGTTTGAATGTGTGGTAGCTGTTCCTCTGTAATGGGACAGTCGAGATGGGCACTGGCCTTTGACCCCACCTGACCCAGACCATCCCCCTGCCTCTCTGTCTGCTACCCCATCACACACACACAGTCACACACACCGCTCAGTGTTCCCAAAGCCCTCTCAGACCCCCTTCTTCTGTCCGTCAGATCAAAGCTTGCCGGGGGTTGAGAGGGACCTGACCCATGGGAGAGGAGGAGGACCCTGCTGTTTGGCTAGTCGGCGGTGTGGAAAGAGACAAACAGGCAGCTCCACGGACAGCCCCCCGGGCTGATGGAGCCCTAAATCCTTGGAGGTTTCTCAAGGCCATGCATGACAGAGGTGGTCGTTTGTTCTGTCATCATAGAAAGACATGCTCACACACACACATACAGATACACACACACTTGAAAAGACAC
Source organism: Synanceia verrucosa (assembly GCA_029721515.1). Classification (NCBI taxonomy): domain Eukaryota; kingdom Metazoa; phylum Chordata; class Actinopteri; order Perciformes; family Synanceiidae; genus Synanceia; species Synanceia verrucosa. The sequence goes on along the minus strand of CM056568.1, from coordinate 11,635,171 downwards.
ATACTTTTTCTCTCACTGTCTCTTCCTTCTCTTTCTGCATCAGTAACACACTCTCCTCCTCTCTCACTGTATCACACGTTCCGTGCCTTTTCTTTCTTCTTTTATCTGTATCGAAACATTTTTCATCCATCATCTTTCTCCCACTGCCTTGGCCTGAAATGAAGATTCATTTGCACCATATAATGGAGACACAAGTGCTATCAGGTTAACTGTTCTGCAGTTGTTTATGGCACTGCAGCCAAAGGATGTGATAAGAATTTACTCTGATCTTCAGCAAAACTTAAAAGATCAGACAGTGGTGTGTGTTCTTGTTTTTAACCTCATTATGCATCTTTCTTGCACTGTGAATATTCCCTCGGCCTGCTGTCTGAGCACTGTGGTGTCGATTAATCTGCATGATAATGAAGACCTTGGTGGGTGTGTAATCACCATATTCATTCAATAATTATGTTGTATTCATAAGGAGAGGATGTTTCATGATCTGTTTGCTTGCTTTATCTCCACATGATTAGATCTAATCACTCCTCAGTAATACAAAGTTGTTGATTATTTTTTTACTTGTAGCCCTTTCGTTTATACCTTTATACTGATTATAATGATTTGCATCTATACTGCAAAAAAAAGAAAACAAAATAATATCTAATGTCAACAATTATAGGTTGGTATTTCACCATGTCTCTTAGCTGAGCACCATAAAACACAGTTTTACAGCATGACATTTCTTTTGAAATCCCAGAGACACCTGATGCCTGTTTGAGCTACTTCATGCATCTCATACTAGCCTCCTCCGTGTTTTTATTAAGCACCGTGCAATTTCAGGCCCTGTGCTGCCCTCTCTGCTCCCTCTGCCTCTGGTGTGCAACAAAAAGACATGCCGGAGTAGCAGTCATTGACTTCCCCACACTTCCCTGTCTCTTCTCTGTCGTTTACAAGGTGACAAAGCTCGCCACGGTGTCTCAGTGCAGCTGGCATCCCCAGTTAACGGAGGGCTCCCATGTGATCTATCTGCATGATACTCATGTTATCTCCAGTGAGGGCTTTTAAAGCTCTAATATGTCTTTTCCACATGGCCCAGACTAGTTTAATTATCCCCGCCTCAGCTGTGGCCGTGAACGCCCACAGCTCTGGTTCACTATGTGGGAACCATGACCCTGCTGCATATGAACTAATACTGATATGAATTATGAAATAATACATAATAATACAACATACTGTCAGAGAATGGCAAGTTCTTTTAGTATTCTATTCTACTATTCTACATTGCTGTCCTGCTTTCCATATATTTATTTCTTCCTTATGCATTAATTATTATTTAATTTTAAAGGACTGCTGCCTTTGATCTATATAGTAGTAAAGTCATTGGTTTGCAACCAACCTATGGCTTGTGTCCCTTTAAATCAATAAAGTCAAGTATTTCTTTAGGGAATTCAAGCAAGTAAAGAGCGTATAAAGTCAAAGCCATTGAAACTGAAACGTAAAAAAGGTTTTGAGCTTTCTCATATTTTCCCTGCTTATCTATTTCGTTCTCCGCTTTATTTACTAAAAACCCAGATTTCTGCCTGCAGCGTTCATGCACTGTATGTGAAAAAGCAACAGCATAAATTTATAAGAGAACATTGTTTGCGCTAAAAACAACCACCCAGTGTTGTGTTCATACGATACAGCAGGCTTGGCTCTGCCTGTCAGGTCTTCTGTGGCTCTGAGCAGTATGAGAAGGTGAGACACTCTAATAGGATCAGCCAGTATGACCTTTTCACTCCTCGCCTCTCTCTCCTCCACTGCCCACTCCTCACCCCTGTCGCCCTCCCTCCCACCTCCACTCCCTCCTGGCACCATTGGCGCTGGGTGGCACCCAAGAGCCACTCAGCCCAGCGGGTAGGGTTACAGCAGCCGAGGCCTCAGCTCACATGTTTTAACAATTTCCTCTGTCCTCTGTGAAATTATGCAAATATTTTAGTCCAGTTTCCTTGAGTCTGGAACACCAATTAAGAGTGTCTGTTTGGTTTTCGTGACAGCTGTTGAGGAGACTTGCAGACAGTCAGGCCTTGCACTGGAGGTGAAGGGCTCCCTCCAAGCAGGCCTGGACCCAGATGTGCTGATGCACAGGAGAGCTGCAGAGCATGTAGAGGAGCGTCACTGATGAGGTGAGACTGGGGCATAAAAAGGGGAACATTGTGTGAAGAGGTTGAAAAATGAAGTCTGTGAGATGGAAAGGTGAGACTGTCAATGGAGGTAGAAAGGAAAACATGCTGACGACAACAAGGACAGAATGACATGAAGATGTGGAGTGGAAGGGATTTCATACTTTCCCAAGATAATACAGATTGTAGAAGAATAACAGACCATTGACATATTCTAAGGAAACCTGTGAGAGTTTTTATCAGTCTGCCTTCAAGGTGTGCCAACACCAGCAGGTAAGTCCATATCTGCTGTTACTGCCATGTAAAAGCACAGAGGTCAAAAAATAGCTGGGCTTCTTCTGCATTTCTAATCAGTACCCCACCAATGCTCTGTCCAACTTATCTTTATTCCCTTTTCTTCCACCTCTATAAAGACTAACCACTGGTCATATCTGGCACAGGAAAACTTGATCTAAGGTCTGAAAGGCTATCAAGTCCACTCTTCCCCATTGGAAGTCCATCTCGGTGGCTCCAGAAATTCTCCATCAAGCTGAAGTTTTTGATCCAGGGGATTGTGCCGTCTGGATAAATGTTCACTGAGCTCTGTAAGTGGAATGGACCGAGGTCACGGCACTAAAGCATCTCCCTCAGTTCAAAGGTGGGCATGAGAGTGAGTAGCAAAGACAGATTCATCTTGGTCAGGAGAAAACCTCTTGAAAGGAGGGCATGTAATCGCAATGTGGAGCGTGACGGACCATATCGTTATTAAACGGTATTGTTAAGGAAATAGGAGAGAGGTCAAATTTGATGTAAGCCACCCTATTGTGACATTTGAGACAAGCCCTTCACTGATGCTGGTGATAGATATAGGGTCAGCTTTGATGAGCTTATCCATCACTATAAATAATGGTACGGAGGTATATGTCATTAAGAGGTGAAAAGGTTTTTTTACTTAAACTTCACTTAAAATTCTTTTATGTTATTTTAATAACATCTCCCATCTATATATCAGTGTTATTCCAAGTGTCATTATCTAATACTGTGGGGGCTTCTCTATCTGTTAAAACTCTGGATACAGTATTTGTGAGATAAAATTGAAGGAAGCCAGTTGCAGAGTGAATTTCTTAAAATATTAGTTCAACATTTTGGAAAATGCTCATTGATTTTCTCACAGATGGTTAGAGGAGAAGATCGATACCCCTGTCATGTATGCTGAATATAATAAAGCTACACTAAGCTGTTGATTAGCTTAGCTTAGCACAAACACTAAAAAGAGGGGGTGACTGCTTGGCTGCAAAAAACATGTTTTGTTTTGATGCTTCAACTTAAACTACCAAGATATAACATGCTTATTAGTGAGCTTTAGAGGATGTTGCTAGTGGGCAGATTTTGCTGCCTTTGGAGAGAGCTGCTTTCCTCTGTGCAGTTTCTGTGCTAAGCTAAGCTGTTTGTAGCTTCATATTTACAACACAAACTACGAGGTTAACTAAGACAAAGGCTATGTTTCTCGAAAGTTCCTGCAACTTTGTTTCACTCTTTCTATTCCTTTTCCTTCATGCAGTACTTTAATTCCCATCCCTTGTTCCCATTTCCAAACTCTCCTCTCTGTGGTGTCTTCTAGAGATCTTAGTGTGGCCCAGCTTTTCTGCTCCAGGTGGTCTGCAGCCAGCCACCTGTGTTGTCTTTGTGGCGCTGTCATCTGTCTCCGGGCAGGCTTTGTGGGGTTGCCAGTGTGAGGACAGGCCTGGTGAGCACCGATGATGGAGATAGTGCTTTCCGCTGTTGCTTCTCCCAGACTCTCACAGGACTCCAGCATTGCCAGATACGAGGAGCAGCAATGTTTACACCCCGAGTCAGTCCCAAAGACGAATCCTGGGAAAATACTGGCCCTCATGTTATTTGGTTGTGGAATGGTGTTGCTAGGTTGGAAAAGGTGATATAGTATGTAGTGAAGTGTAAGTATAGTGCATGTGCAGCATCACTGTCATACCACCCCATCATTAAACTGTCATACCTTCATACTATTGTGGCATAGCATCCATGCTCCTGTCATGTTAAAATACAGCTACATATATTTTGGATTATTCATTACATACAGAGTTGGAGACATGAGGTGGGGACAGTTGTCAGCCCCAAACTAATGCATTTAAATGAATCCCCACTTGAGGGAAATAGTGCAGCTATGACATCCAGTTGTTACTCTACATAAACTGGAGAAAAGACACATGTAATGAGAAGAAGCTATTGTAGGTGTTAAAAAATGACTTGCTTTATAAAATTCAAATTCCCCAAAGGTCTAAGGGATATTTCCAATTTTGAAGCTTGAACTACATGTTTTGTATCCTTGCTCAACAATATAATGTCAAAGATGAACTGTCAGTTGACTAAATGATGAATAAAATGATAATTTGACCTCATGCATGTAAGTATTTTGGAGTTCCTATTGGTATACAGCCTAATATTATGTAAGAGATGAAAAAATACATTCAAATAGGCTACAAAGAGGTCATGATTAAACTCTCTTGAGTTATAGATTTTACAGTTTTGATATGATGTAAATTATGTAAGTATACTATGTATTCCACAGAGTCCAAGTACCATAGTGATGTGAAATACTTTAAAGAAAGGGCTTAAAGAATATATTCAAAAGACTGCTTGGAGGTCATGGTCTATAGGCAGCTTCTTTATTTACCATTACACCAGTGCATATTCTCAATATCCCAGGACACCGTTCCTATATTCACAGTTTTATTTACTCCTCATCCGGAGTGTTGATAAATGGCGCCGCTGCATGCGCCCTGGGACTCTCCTGTTTAAGGAGCGGCGAGGCGATTTATGAGCGTGCTCTCGCAGGCTTCACTGTGATTAATCGACGCCGTCCTCCACGGCCACAGGCAGGGCAGGGGCAGCCGGCCCTCCACTGTTTGGATAGGGAGATAACATCAAAGCAGCCTGCTGCTTGTGTTAAGAAAATACTGCATTCTGGGTCAGTGCAAATGAATCCAGGAGGAGCTGGAAACTGTTTTTAATGGCATTCCCATCGATATATTATCACTCTGTAGAAGCTGAGCATGGAGGTCACAAATGACATTTGCAAATGTCTATAACCCCAGAGCTTCCTTGCGCTTATGTTGATGATTTGTTTATGTTGGGTTGTGTTTATGAATGAGGGGTGAGTGTTGCCAGTGAGATTTAACATTAATAACTGTTGCAGCACTGAATAAGTTAATTACTTTTATTTACTTAAATTAGTCTTTCCCAAACTTAAACTCTCGATGGTTGAAAGTTGTATACCAAGTTCATTCAAATGTGTTTCAGATGAGTAGCTGGGTGTTAGCCTCTGAGATATTTACCTGGCCCGGTGTTCTTCTCCACACCTGCACCATTGATCACAGGTCACCCTGATGAGCCGGTTGCTTCAGGGCTGACACTGTTGCTCTTTTGATCTCTCTTCATGAATGACCTGCTTACCACCAGGCCCCAAAATCCCTCTTGTCTCATGTCAGACTAAAAAAGAAAGAAGTGTGTCCTAAGGGATGTGAAATGACTGTGTGTATGTTCACTGAAAGTGTATCAGTTCATCAATTTCAAATAATTTAAATTGACTGGATACATCAGGTCTGTTCTGTTAACGAAGTAAAGTAATCCTGGCCATATACCTTTTTTTCTGATCTCATTTGCACATCAAACTAGTTTCTCTCCTCTTTGGACAAATTTCCACTCTTTTTTTCTAGCTCCGACTGCTTCCTGTGGATCCTAAAAGGACACCAATTTAGCTGAATTCAGGCTGAGTTGAAAGGCGCACTGTTACCTGTCCGCTGGGGTAGAACCTCTGCGGTGGTTGCCCTTTCCCATGCTTCCACCACGGGACCTCGAACACAGGCAGACAGAGGGGACACCTGTTCCCTCGGAGAGGTTGGCCAGCATCTGAAATCTTAGCGTCGGTCCTACCTATTTAGAGCCGGGCAGCACTATAAGGCCCCTGCGCTGTGATGGGGCGCAGGAAACCCGAGGAGAGAGCAGGAAAGGGGATGCCTATAGCCTGATGAATCTGGCTCAATTTGCCAAAACACAGTGCCTCCCTCCACAAGACCATTACCCACACTTGCAATAGAAAAACCATTGTCTGGTATGAGTCTCCACTTATCTGTGTATTCTTTATCGTAATGCAGAGACACAATGGTCTGCCTGTGCTGCACTAAAGGACAAAGTTTAGTGCTGCAGTGAGGAAGTGAAATTAAATGTTTCTGCAGCCATTGGTGTAAATCAGCACAATTATAGTCTGGTAGGAAAAACATTGGCTTCTTCTGGAAATATCTTTGACTCCAAGTCATAAATTATTAGTGCAAAAACCCCATCACTCTCTGAACTATTTGCCTGTTTTTGGCTCCTCTGTGCCACTATTCATCTCCTAAAGAAACAAAGGAGCAGAGAAGTTGATTTGGGACCCAAGGAGGGTTTCACGCCCCATTGAACATATGTGGTTAAAACAGTGGCAGACTGAAAGAAGAAAGTGATCCTGGTCTAGTGTTTTCTTCTCCTTGTGCTTACAGTACAGCCCCACTGATAATGACTTCTGAACATCTTCTGTTAAGAAAAAGCAATAATGATGACCAAATGCTGTCAGGAAAAGGGGTCACAAGGGCAGTCACAGTGCAGTGAGAATTTGTCCAAGAGGTTTCCGCATGAGGCCTTCAATGAGCCTCATACTGTCTCCCTCCTCTCACCATATATCAGCCTCCCCTGCTGAGGGTGAGTCACCTTCCCCATACCACCTTTGATGTCCTAGAGAACCTGCAGCACAATTTGTGATCGACGTTAGAACTAAACTATGTCGCAGCCTCACGAAGGCCCCAGACAGTTGACCGTGATCTATAAGACTGTTTTAATCCTCCCAAATTTTTATGGTTCTCTCCTCTCGTCCGTTATTGTAACGTCTTGCAAGTGCACCCTTGCTGATATGGCGGGTTGCATAAGGTACAGCATAAAAATGTCAAGAGCCTCAGTCTTCCACCATGCTGAAGACATTGCAAGAGAGGATGACCACCAAGGGGCCATCGCTGAGGACTAGGTCAATGTTTGCGTGCTGCCTTCAGAAGCCACTGGGAAATAACCAGCAGCTCTGGTGGAGACGAGCCCAGATACAATCTTCACAGTTTCCTTCCTTTGACTTCCACTATCAAACATATGTGCAACAAGAATGCTTTATATGAGGGTCAAGTCTGTGAAGGAGGAACGCTTGGAGACAGTGATTTACACAACAGCAGAGTTGAGTTTTAAACAACACGATGCTATTTCTTCAGTGTGCATCTCTTAGGAAAAAAAAAACTGGAGTCCTAGCAGTGGTGGTTTTGTTGTTTCCTGTGGTGAAGCCTCTCCAGTGGCTGTGGTTAATGTGAGGAGAGATAAATGGCAAAATCACATTAAAGTTAAACATTTTCTGAAGCTTTTGACATAATTTTGTCTTAAAGCAGTCCCAAAAAACAGTCATAAAAATCCAGCACTTCCATTATTTTTGGTTTCAATGCTTTTTATTTATGAATATGGCTTCAGGTTAAACCAGTTACTCAGTGTGGTCTCTCAAAAGCATGGTCACATGTGGAAAGCTAGTCTGTGTTGTTCAGCCCTGGGTGACAGCTTAATGTGGGTTCCTAATTTATTCACCCACTCATCCATTGACTCAGGGCCAAAGGAAAAAAGAAATCTCCTTTAGAAGCAATAGAAGAGGGTATGTTATTGGGGACAGTCCGTTAAGCTGTCCTCACCTTTCCACCTGACCTGCGCTTGCTTGAGATGTTTTCTAGCTGAGGCATCCTTCCTGTCGGAGAAGCAGAGGGGTGATTAATGAGCCCAGCATGTCGAGAGGGAAATGTAAGGGCACCCGCCGAGAATTATCGATCTTGGAAATCAGCAGTGAGGGAGAATGTGGTGGAGAACCATCGGAAGAGTAGAGAGACAGAGACAGTCATCAGACAGGAGACTGATGTAGAAAGGGAGGAGAGGGCTGTGCTCAGAGCTGGGAATCTGACGTCAGTCCATCTTTCAACAGAAAAGAGTAAAAAGTTATTTATTTTCAAAATTGTTTCCACATATATGCATCTCCAGCTTTCATACGGTACCATGATCAAGTGTTGATGAAGTGTTTTAAACACAGAATGAGCTCGCAGTGGTGGAGGAAGTACTTCCAATGCTGCACTTAAATGTAGCAATACTATAATTTAAAAATACCCTTTCACAAAAAGGTACTTTAAGTATTCAGGAAAAAAATATCTAAAATGCAAAACATGCCCCCTATGACTGATATACTATTATATTGTATATTAAAATATTTGTCTATTTTTACTGAAGCATTCATGTGGTCAGTGCTGGTTGCGGTGTAACTAAAAAAACATATTTTATAAGCTCATATGCTTTGTTTGATAATTCTTAAATTGCAATTAAATTGCAATTAATACAATCAAAAACAGTAAAATGTGCAATATTTATACTGTATATAATTGTTGTGGAGTGGAATATTCAGTTACTAAGTTTCAACTACAGTATCTCACATTTGTTGGTAAGTACAGTAGCCTACTTGAGTAAATGCACTAAACTACATTCCACCACTGCAACTCAGAAAGGGAGGTTGTGATCTGACTTTTCTCCTTTTAATGGCCGGCACTGCAAGCCAATCAGCCGGCCAGGAATTCTCCTGGCGCTCCCAATGGACAGTCCAGGCCTCCCTGCTCTGTGTGCGGCCATTAGCCTCTTCCTTTTGTATACAGACCAGGCAATGATGGTCGCTCTCCAGCAGAAAGAAGAGGAGGGGCTCTAATAGGATAACCCCCCCCACCATTAACCCAGGGGAGCTTCCTCTCAGAGATGCTATCAGTCCCAGCACACGTCTCCATCATGCCAGCCACAGCGTCTGTCTATCACCCACTCAGACAGCCTGTACGTTAAACCTGCCGGAGAGGACACACTCTGGTGGAATAGAATGAGCTTTGCTGTTAATCTTGAACATTATAAATATATATACAGTATATAAAGTAGTAGAGGTGGTTATAGCCTGCAGACCTTCTGGCTTTACATCTTTCTAATATTCACTGTTTACACTACAAACATCTGCACAGAGCTGCAGAGCACTTAAGGAATCGTGCCTCTAACAGGCAAAACGTACACTTGTTTTCTTAAAGTAAACATCATCTCCATGGTGAGTGTATTTCTTTAAAGGTGACTGACAGTGCCTGTAAAAGTAAATGTGATGCCATTCTAGCCAAAATATGATGTAATCAGTGTCTAATTTAGTGTGTTTATTCTTCGCTCCCATACAGTATAGCTCCTTTTTGCCAGACAGTTAACTGCCAAAAAAAGGGGATATTTTGATTGCAGACAGAGTGGGAGAGAAAAAAAAACATCCAAGGTATTATATCGGTAACATTAGTAGTAGTAGCCTATTAAGGAAATATGCAATATTAAATGTGAGATTATGAGCTAAATAATACTTAAAGATATTTTTTATTTTACTGAAGCAGACTTCTTAAATGATGGACCCACTTTTATTGAATAAACTTACTTACTCTATTGTTTACTGGAAATGTATCAAGAACGAGTGTCTGCGGACACCTTGAGTGGATAACCATATGCTGTCACAGTAGACCAGACGCGCCTCATATTGAGAGCTCTGTTGATCTGGGAATTGTGTGGGAGGTGGAGAGCGGGGGTGGAAGGGGCACGGGGGACTTGTGAGAGATTTCTAGAGGTACAAATCAAGGATTTAACTACTACGCTCTCTCCTACTCTAAATGTATAGGCCGGTGTTCGACCGTGTTTGTTGTTGTGCATCACAAATCACATTTGAGGAAATGAAGAAAGTGCTGGGCTGTGAGGTGGAGATGATGCAGAGGGATAGACAAATAACAGCAGATAGAGACAGAGAGAAAGGCAGATATTGCATCAGTACCATTGGCCTTTATTGGGCCACACATTAAATCCAAGGCAGATGTTCATTCCCTTTGACTAAACCACATCAGCTGTCGCTCCCCTTGTTTCCTTCAGCCTCCCCAATTATTTCTCAAAAGACAGAACCAAAACCAACTATCAGTAAACATGCCGACTCCTCAACTGGGAAACCCCTCTCTGGTTCTGACACAGAGCTACAGCTATGGCACGCCAGCTTGAGGGAAGTGTTATTATGGTTTAACATGCCAGCAGTTCTCCCTCGTCATGAAACAAACCCACCAGCCTGTCAAACAACTGTTGCCTTCTTAGGGAGGCACATTGTCATTTGCTCTGTTGAAGTCTCACTTGTGGTTGAATGTTGATACCACAGAAAAGAGCCAGTTTGTGAATTAGCAATGCAACTGAGCGAACTACAAAATGGCCTTTGTGATTCAAAGTGGATGAGAATGCACAGCAGTGAGGGTCTGGGAGATTTTTCAATAACATGCTCATGCAGTGATCAAACATTCTTAACTTGGAGATGTGTCGTTCTGCACTAAGGAGAGTGTGTTGATGGTGCTTGCTTATATCTGGCAGCAGGCTGAAGCTGTCAGGTTAGAGGTGAACCTAAAAATCGTATAGAAAAACCTTCACAAATCCATTTCTACTTACATTTTCATGGGAGATAGAACTTGTTCCCTTCCATTACTTTGATTGTGTCTCTTGCTGTATGAAATCGTAGCATTTTTGAGTGAGCTGCATGTTTAGCTCTTGCTTTGCCCTAATGGTGCCCAATCAGTTCCACCAGGTCCATTCCAATGGTATAGACGGCCTCTACCCTGATTACGCTGAATTGTGGGTATTTCCTGCCTCTAAGCCTCGCATATGGATTGAGTAAGGCAGTGGCTGAGGGACTACCGTTTCTCTCCACTACATCTTCATTTCTTTCTCCCTCACTTTTTTTTCCTTCTTTTCGACGTAAAGGCAAAACACTTTTGTTTTTTCTGGCTCTGCTGTCAAAATACAGAGCTGGGCATTGGTTCAGAGTCTGCTCGCGTTGTAGCCAAGGAAAATCCCATGAGACAAGTGTGGCTAAATGCAGTTTAATCCACATGATCACTATCCGTCTGCGGATTCAACCACACCTATTGCTGACCTATTGCTGTGAAGCAAATCCATTTTCATTCAATGTATGGTCTCCTACTTCAGGACAGAGATGTTTTCAATACATTCAAAACCTGGTGAAGGTATATGTGTGTTATGATTAAGTCACTTCCACTATATGGGTTGTGGCCTGTTTTTATGGCAGAGATCACTTTGTATTCATTAAAAACAGCAGGGTGGATGATCTGTAAATGCAATAAGTCTTTTTTCCCCTAAAAAGAAAATTATTACATCATCATGAAACACAACCTTAAAGTAGAAAATGCCATAATAGTACCTGTAAGTGACAATGCCCACATAAATGTGTTTAAAGTAAATACTTTTGTGCTGCCAGCACAATTTTTTACTATTTAAGTACTCTGGGCCAGACCCTGAACATCTACCAGTTATTGTATTATTGTATAAAACCACAGAAATGTAAGGCAAACCTGGCAGAAAATAGTGTCAGTGAGAGAGATTACAGACATTGGCACATCAGTAGAATCATATTATATCCAAGAAGAACCAATAAAGACACTCCTTTCCAGTATTCCTGATAACATTTTTAACCTCCACACTACATTATTTCCTCCAAAAGCAATTGTTATTGTGAGCCAAAAGCATTCTGGCATGGTGATCATTTCAAAATATAACTTATTTACTTATCTCCCTACCATGGTTATCTGTAAATTTAAGCCCATTGCCAACTGGCAAAGTTTCAAAAGTTTCAAAGTATGCATCTTATAAACGGTCATGGCTGAGGAAAAGGAGAAGAAGAAGTCTAACATTCAGTGCCAGTTTTCTTCATGACATTTCAAAAAGAATTCACAAATACTTAGTAATTGTTCTGGGCAGTTTTGGAGGACTACAAATTTCCCATACTTTGTGCTATCCCACAGGACCAGGGCTTCATAAGCTCTTTCTGTGGGAGATTTTGGCATTTGATGACGGTGGTTGTATGTTTGTATTAAACATTTTTTGGAATGGGTGGCTCATTATTTTGCACTCCGCTCTCAAACACAGGCCATACTTCCTCTCCAATATAACCACTGATAGAGGACAGACTGAACCACATTATTCAGGGTCTCTCATACCTGCAGGGGTATTTGATTTGGCAACTGGACAGCCGTCACCTCGAGGCCATATACCACCAGAGCAATGAATTAAAGCCTTTTGGTTATTCTTGTATTTTTGTATTTGGGCAGATGTCTAGCAATTCAAACATATAAATGCCAGCAGATGGTGATTAATTACCAAAGGACACACAGGGTTATATTTCATTAAATTTATATTTTGTGTGATTTAATAAGCACTTATATCCAGATCTTATATTATTTTTTTTCATGATATCAGGGTTTGTGGGGAATAGCTTCACAGGGTTAAAAAACTGTTCTTTAAAGGAAAAGTATGTGATCTGAATGAAAACAAATTCAAAATACAACTTTCAAACCTCCTTTAAACTCCCAAAGATATGAGGAAAACATATTTACACCCTGCTGATGTGTTGCTGAGCGAGCTTCTTGCGTCTAGGGCACAAACTTAAACAATGCTTCTCCTCAGGGATCCATAAAGTATCATATTGTAATCATATAAAAAGCTGTATCAAATTCCTGTTTTTGGCTTTACTATAAAATAATAAAATGTGTTACTGTCTTAAATTGTACATGATTGTCGCTCAGTGAATTATATAAACCTTATGGATGTAAGGTGATTTTGGGAGGGAACTCATATAGTGTTTTTATATGCCCTCAGCTGTTTGAAAAGCATTTCGTTGTGTTGCTACTCTCTGTGACTGCTTCTGCCGTCCTGTGGCTAACAAAAGAGATTGTGTGACACCTACTAAATTACTGGTGTACAGTGATTGATTGACTTGTTGTTGGCCTGCCATGACCACTGGAATGCACCTCGTGTGAAAGGTGCCTCCAACAAACACACTGGTGCATACCTCCTCGGGTTACCTGGGCGGCACACCAGGTATTATAAATCTCATTGTGTGATGAAAAAAAACAGGATAAGATAGAAAGAAAGAAAGAAAGAAAGAAAGAGAAAGAAAGAAAGAAAGAAAGAAAGAAACATTGCCTCCTTCCTTTTATGTATCAAAGAAAATGCGTGCTTTTCTCCAGGTGTGGGTTATTTCAATTTGCTTGTAATGTGATAGGACACTAATGCAAAACACCAGACCCATAAACGAAATGCAGCATATAATGTAATGAAGTGCATTGTCTGATTGGTTATGGTAATTCTTCATTTAGCCACAATAACCTCACGTTCAGCTGCCTCAAATCCAGGAAAACCAGTTAAAACAGATGTGGCTCTAAGGGTCCAGAAAGATCTGTGAAAAATGTGCCTCCCGGCAGAGGTACCACCAAAAAAACCTGTGTAGGAGTGTTTTCATGCAGTGAAAGCATTGTTCTATTTTACTGTACTGCATAAATCAAACATTATAGAGGTGCTGAGAATAAAAAGCATCTGACATTTTTAGCGTGACAGTTCCGCCGTTGCCGTGTTTAAGTGGCGGAGGGGGCTTTGCAGCGCTAGGCCGAGATCTCCTCCTGTTAAGCACACATCCTGTAGGCTTTGTCCCCTGGCAGTGACCTGATCCAGCAGGAGGAAGCAACCAATCAGGGAAATATTAGATCAGCTCCGGGAAAAATTAATAAAATTCTCTCAAGTCTGGCTCACCTACTGTACTGAACCATGAGATTCATCCACACGGGTAAAGGCGTGCACTTTATGTGCTTTCATCAGAACAACTCCATTAAACTCCCCTCCTCCAGGTTCAAATGATCTATGGGCATCATGATACGCTTGTGGAAGGTGTTGTGTTCCTTACTGCTGATGTCCAGACAAGGGTGGTCTGTGCAACCTGATCCTTTGACATCACAGAGAACATGAAAACATGAAACATAGTTATTGATCACAGCGTCCGCACTAATCAAATAGCACCCTGGTTTGTTTGAAGTTAAAAATGGTTACAGTGGGTGTTTACCATTGCACTTCAGGATCCTCCAGCCGCACCCCTCTTCAACATACACAGACAGAAGTGTTATTTGTATTGTTAAATTTACATTAAGTCCATTTTAATTGCATCAAGCCACTAAGCAGATCTCACAATAATGGGCCTGACAGAGAAAATTGCAATCATCTGTGAAGGGCCTGCGGCGGTGTAATGGACAAACCTGATTAATTTAATCTTGTTGCACTCCATTATGGCTGCACTTTATCATTTCAACAGATGGAGCACCAAGAAATTAAAAAATGCTCTCAAGGATATGTGGCACTTCCCATCCACTCGAACCCCTTTATCGTAAGGTGTGTGGGCTGCCGTGTTGAAACGAAGGCCTGGACTGGAACCTTTGGATGAGTGCATTTTCCCACTCAAATGAGATTATGTGAACAGCCAATTGATGCAACAAATCACCAGAATTGTCTTGTGATGTATTGCTGAAGGCTGTTAAGGACTGTCCATCCAATCATGTAGTCCAGTGAGTTGATATTATCAAAGGAGTAGAGTGACAGTTGCTTTACTATTTGGACACTAAGCATGATGCATTCATTCAGCTCTCTTAAAGCTTGCAGAAATTTCTGATATATCCTGATATTTCTGATATATCCTGTTGTCTGATCCAAAGTGAACTGTAAATGTGACAGATCATTGTGTTCAAATTAAATATAACAAATAACAACTTCATTGCCTCTTTAATTTTTTTGAATATATATTTTTTAATAAATTTTATGTTAAGTGTTGCTGGGGTTATTTATGCTTTTTTTCCTCACTGCTGATATAGATGTATATGATATAGAAGTTGTGCCAGGAATCGCTATTCTAAAGGTCAGTTTATAATAATTAAAGCAGTGGTTCTCAACCTTTTTGAGATGAAGCAGTATCTCATTACTACCCCTCAACACAAGTTTATAAATTATGAGCAGCTCTATCAAAAATTATGTTTTCCCTTGCAGATTGTTTAACTGTAATAACTTTCAAATACAGTCATTCTCAAGAAAGAAGCAAAGATTAGTATTTTCTATCTATGGTCCAGACTTATGGGCCACTGAATTTAAGAATTAAACATCTGACTGTTAATTTGATGGTTATTTAGGGACCTATAGGTGGCGCTCTAGTTCATATCCAAAGACAGGGAGAAACGTTGTCTACTGTATCCCCTGCTCCAGCTCTTGTTTGGTATGTATTTTTAATTTATTCATGCTATTTTGGATTGTTGGGGCCTATTAAGCATAAAAATATGTGTCATCTTTAGAAATTATGTGAGAAAAATTATGTCACCAGAAATAAGTATTACGATATAGACAACACAAAATGTGATGCCCACGCATGGAGGGTATACAAGCACCATCATATGGTTTTCCACAGCAAAGGTATATTTTATTATGTAGTGATCCTTAATTCTACTTTAATAAAATACTAATGAATGCACATAATTGAAGTTTTATAATGTTTTATGTTATAAAAAAGTGGAAGTTTTGAACAAACTATGGAGTATGATTATAAAATATGGTGACATTATTGACAAACACGCAGATTGTTTTTGAAAGGTGTCCTTTGATCCAGACTCGGGGTGGCTGAAGCTTCCCTCGTGCACGCTCTATTTGATACCAGAGGACAGCGCGCGTGCACAGGAAGGCGCGTGCGGATCTACCCTGTCAATCCACTGCAACCTGCTGCTGTTTAAAAAACTTTTTATCGGTGTTTATGTTGGAGCTTTTTAAGCGGGCTCTCGTCTCCCCCTCATGTCCGCCCTTGGTTGCCCATTCAGCGGACAGCAGGCAGACAAGCAGCCGCTGGCTGACGGTCAGAAGTTGATGGTTATGGACGGAGAGACTTGTTGCTTTCGGTGGTAGCAGTGACGCAGTGAGGTGGGTAGCGACGACACGACTGCAGTGGGTTTACTCTCTGTTACTTTCTTGCCTTAGAGTTGCACATTTGTTTGCCTGGCTTGGTGAGTTGACAACTTCATATTGAGTCATTTCCATTATGGGCGGAGAGACAGTAAGACAGACAGCTAGCTGCATGAATCATAGCTCCAGTGTTAGCCGTGCAGTGGTAAATTCAAGCTGAACTAATGAAGGCACAAACAACTGAGCTGCTACTCAAGTCATTGTAGTGATGGGAAGTCCTGCTCTTTGCAGAGATTCGTCTCTTTTGGCTCGGCTCCCAAACGGCTCTTCAGTTAGTATCACTGTGAGCCTTCTGTTTTAGCCCAATTTAGAAATTATGAATGGTTTGTGTGTTAATAAAATAAATTTACATCCAGGTTTTCATTAAAGCCTTTATTTTATGCTTTTCGTTCTTACAAAAATACATATACAAAATGTTGAACATTTTAATCAAATTTTTAAATGGACTACTGAACACAGGAAACAAATCAAATGAAAATCTTAACATTATGACACTTAAGATTTAGTTTTATTTTTTTAGTACAGTTTTTTTTTTGTTTTTTTTTTTAATTATTTTTCATGTTTTTATTATTCATTTGGCATGTTCCACTACACTCGCTGTCTGCCCCCCTTCCCTCTTCTACATAGTGGTATGATCCCAGTCTGTCCTCACATTGGTCCATTCCCTTTCAATAACTGGATCTCAAGTAGTCCTCAACACTGTTTGAATTAGCATTACTGCATAATTCAGTTGTTGCATCAAATAAACACCATGGATTAATAACTGCATTCTGCAGTATTTTGTAACATGTGTTGTCTGACATCCCCCCTTAATATCATACTGTAAGACTAACATGCCGTCAGTACCAGAAGTATGGGTGAGGCAGGTAGTTCAGGTTGCATACAGGACATTTATCAAAATATCATTTGCCTTAAGTTAACAGTAGTTGTACCTAGGTTTTACTCTCATTCATTCTGCCCCAGGCTGCAGTCATTTTTCTGTCTAATTATTTCCTTTTTTACTGTGCACCACACTTGACAGTGATGGATAGCAGGTTAAAAATGGACATTTTCTCCTTCATTCGTGTATGTTGGATTGACTCAAGCGTGCATGGTGTTCTTCCCTCAGACCAAAGGGCCTTGGAAATATTGTGTTCCCCTCTGTTTTTCCCATTCCAATATGATACAGTTTGTCTTCATTTTCCTCTGACTTGGGCTCATTTTCATGATATATTGCCGAAGCACATCATTAAGACAGAAGTGTAGGTTATGTCAAAGTTATGCCATCATGATTACAGTCTAGGCTGCAGACGCAGGCCTTATATGAGTGCAGCGGTACTGAATAAGCATCAACTGTGTAAAGATGGTGGCTCCCTCCATGTTTTTCTTCGTCTCAACAGACCCAAGTTGTCAAATATCAGCAATTCTTCACTGTCTAAATGTTCAATTCAAGAAGCTGCAATGTTTATGCACCTTGTTAAATGTTATGATGACGTCAATGCTGAGTATTGGCTCGCTCGACTGAGACACATTTCTGAACAAATCATATAGTGCTGCAATCACAATGGTTCAAAAAAAATGGTCTGTCTCGTAGGTTTCCGTCTTTTTAATGTAAAAAAAATAATTATTATTATATTTTAGCTTTCTCAGACATGCAACATGTATGATCAAGGGGCAGAATCATCTGTTCCCCTCCCAATATTACTATTACTATGGTTAAAAAAAACGTCCAAAAATGGTGAAAGTATCCATCACAGTTTGCTAAAGCCTAATGTGGCATTCTTGCACAGCTTGTTTAAACCAACCAACACTTAGTAAGGCAAATAAATGCAAATCTGGACTTTTTAAAGCATTTTTTTCTCCTGGTGGTGATCTCACATCCTCTGAACGGTAATCTTTATGGACATCTTTATTGGCACTGTGGAATCTCTTGTTTTGTTTTGACCCACTTTCTTTTTTTGCTGTTTTTTGTATTTTCAGTCACTGACCTGAGACGGAGCAGCTGTGACCCAAAGATTCAAGTTCAGAAACTCGTTCTGTTTTATAAAGTGTGGTAGCGCAGCAGGAATACTTCAATGTATCATGTCTGCAGCAATGAGCAGAACAAGTTTTATTCACACATGTACCACATTCCCTATGTACTGTACATGTGCTTCATGTTTTCTTTAAGACTTTACTTCAGAGGAGAGTTCTCCAGTCTGTTCTCCTTACTTTTGAAGTTACATGCTCCTCCAATTACCGGGGCCATGCAGTCTCCCCTATAGTGTCCTTGGACAGCTCTTTGAGTGCCTGAAAATGTTGCGGACCATTAATTCTGGATTGTCTTCATCTGTTTGCATAATTTTTCTCCCCCATTTTCACAGTCTCTGCTCTCAATTTTTTCCTCTTTTATGAATGTTTGATTCTTCCAGACATTTAAATGTTATACTATTTTTCAATATCACTGACAGTTGTTAAACTTTTACATCAGCCTGTTTTATGGTGTACTGCCTGTCAGCTGTGTACTGTGTGTTTAGGTTGCCCATTGAAACTCTCCACCTGCCAGCAATATTCAACAATATTTTTCATGCTTTGATTAAAATTTCCAAAGATACATAAAGGCAGAAACACAGCAGTGCAGTCAGTAAGCACAAAATCAATTTTATGTTTTAAAAAAGGTGGGTGTTTTCTTTTACCTTATGCATTTTCTAGGTTTTTCAGTTTAGACTAATTTGCTGTCAGGCAGGAGGTTGTTTTTGCAACTCAGGCAGACTCCAGAAATTAATTTAGCCAAATAACCAATTCCTCCTGGGCCATGGAGGTTGGGACACTGAAACACTGAAATGGCCCTGGTAGGCAAAGCCGCCTTTTGATGTCTGGAATGTTTTGGCTGACTTAGAGCAGGCGACTGGAGTGGAAGGATCATTTTCACTGACCCATGGGATTTTTAACCATTTTCATATACTGAGAACAAAACAAAGTGAGGAAAAATGCCTGAGCTGATTTGCATCGACTTTGCTATCAAAAAACTGAAGGGAAAAAAAGAAGTGAGGCTGATTAACAATGTCTTTTTCAGGACATAAAGTGTGATCTATGTTGGTCATCGACATTATGCACACTAAAATGTATTCTTAAGAGTTTCTAAATTATTGCTATTAGGCTTGGCTTTTTGGCCTATCTTTAAAAAATCAGCTACGTAGTAAAAGTGTCCTTCATTAATGTACCCTGTGTGCTAATTACGTGGTCATTTGGACTGCGGGCAAAGCAAATACAAGGTCCATCCTAATAATACAAACACTCTGATTGTACTTGTACTTTCATAAAAGCCCTCGTTAGTTGCAGGCATTGCTGGTGTAGGCCTATAATTTGTTACATCCAATATAAAAGAATCACCACAGTAATTAATACAATGAATTCCTATAAGACTTTAATTACAACGACTGAATGCTATGCTTTTATTAAACAAGCCTGAGGAAAAGGGAAGTGCATGAAACCAGGCGGTCTTGAGTAACGGGCCGCTTGAATTTCCAGCGTAATAAATAATTCACAGGTCCTGTGTGATGAGCTGCTGAGGACAGAAATCCCTAATGACAGCTTTTTATAACCTATGACTCAGCTGGCCATTATGCCTCTGACATCCTTACACAGACCACATTCCCTCTGCATGCTCAGTGCTCACTCCTCTCTCACTGCTTCTCCTACCGCACTGACAAAAGCACCATATACAGTCTCTTAATGAAAGAAAATGAATGGAAAACCTATTAAAATGAAATTATTTCATGTTAAATGTATTTTTACTCACCCATGCTGAAAATGTCTTAAGGTTTTTGCTTAACAAAATCTATCTACATTAAGTTGTAAAAGCTGTTTTTTAATTGATAAGACTATTGTCTTTTCCTTGTAATTTCTTACTTCCTGTCAGAAATGTGTCTTTTTGCAAAATGCATTTATTAATCAGTCTCCATGTCTTCCTCCTGAACTTGTTTGTCAAGTGTGGAAAAATCCTGAAAATGTAGCTATTGTTTGATGTTGTATGTTTGTTTTAAATGTGGTTCTTAATTTCTCTCCATTGTCTTTTTCTGTGTTATAGGTCCATGCAGGAGGGACTGGGCTAACCTTAACGCCTGCTGCCTCTGTGGTGTGTGTGTGTGTGTGTGTGTGGTAAAAGACTGAATAATTGAGTTTCTTCCATCTGCTTAAAGCCTGTGACTGATCAAGTGTTACAGTGTTTGATTGGCATAATGGCACCGTACCCCCCCAGGTAAGGTCAGTCCGAGCAACATCTGGGTCCATTATGCATTATGCAACTCCCAGCATGAAAGGCAGGGCCTCATATGGTATTGGTTGATATCATTGTTGTTATCATTTCCAAACCCTAGCTCTCACTAAGAATAGGTGGTTAATTTTAGATGCAAAAAACGATCCGATTACTCAGGCCTCCGCTTGTGGTTGTCCCCAGAGTTAGTGCAGGGAAATAAATCTGGTGGCCTTGATTAAGTACCTGACAATAGAGTTAGCACAGCACTAGTGGTTTATAGTAATACAGCGGACATGGGCAATTAGGCCCACCAAGTAATTTACAGTACTGCTCGCAGGCGGTGACCTGGTATGAGCTTGGGACCACCTCAGTAACAAATTAGATCGTATAGGCAAGCAGAGCAGCAGCTCTGTAGGACTTCCAAATAAAGCAAAGCAATCAAAGATTATAAAAAGCTTGATGCGTATTTCAAATTTGTTATGATTTTGTTCTTTTGAAAGGAATAACATATGGTGCACAGTTTTTCATCTCTTATTTTCTGGGGAATGAATGATCACTTTTATACGTTGTTGATCTTTTTACGTCAGCGTGGACCACTCTCCTCTCGCTGCTACCTATTAATTATGAAATAGTGTAGGTCTTGCCCATTTCATTTTACTGCGTCTTCCTGCTGAACTTGGTGTGAAAGGGTGCTGTTCTTAAATAGGTGTGTTAAAACTAGAGTGGGGAACGTTTCCCCCAGCGCCCACTCTCCACAGCATTATGTCATCAGAGTCAAAAAGGCACGGCTGAAGAAAAATAGCTTGTTTCGCACATGATAGACACCTTAACACATGGAGCAAATGGAGCGGGGCATGTGGCTACTTCTCTTTACTGGAGCAGGACACACACCACCTCCATACACACACATTCACACATTCATACAGTAGGTGCATTATAATCCTCTACTGGACTTACAGTAGGGACAGATTTGTTTCTTATCTTACAAATAAATATGACGAGGAGGATGACTCATATGATCAGTCCTTTTTTCAATATTTTTACCCAGCAAGGCTTAATGCTGTTTATGTATATTTCAAAGCCATTTATTTGATACTACTTTTATCATTGGACTGTGTTGTGTGTAGCAGTGAAGAAAAACAGTGCCCTCTTCTGCCTGCATGCTTGTCTCTGTCATGCATAGATTGAAACATTACTTCAGATTTTGCTGTACACCGTGTGGAGAGTCTAGCATTCTGTGTCTGTGGCTTATCATCCTGTTGTACAGGTCATCTTCTGGGCTGAGGGGCAGGACCCCTGGAATAACTCTGACCACCATTATCCCTACTGTCAGCACATAAGCCTTAGTCTGAGCTGATTTCATCTCGGCCACCACAGGGTGGTTGCCCTGCTCTCTATAATGCACCACTGCTGGGCTGGTTTCCTCAGCAAGCCTCTTTCATTTAACACAAGTATTTCCTCCTGTGTCAATACCGTTTCTTCATATGTAGACCCCTGTAGGTCAGTTTCTTTGTTGTGTTTGTGGTCAGACACAAAGCAAAAATTCAAAGTAGTTTTACAGTGAAACAAGTGAATCTGTTCCATGACGGCTAAGTCATGCCTTATTCATTACGTTTACACTTTTATTGCCAGTCAGAGCTTGCACATTTCACATGATTGCGGCAGATCCGTCTATCTTTATGCATCTGTCATTCATGACGAACACCCTGCAAATAGGGGGAAAGGCTAATTGGCATAAACTCCAATGATGTAAGCAGTGCCACACCACTAACAGCTGTGTGTGGTCCACCGATGCTTGCACAGCTATTTTAGAGCTCCAAGCCAAAGGAAATAGTGTATACTCGCACTACACCTGCAATGCAGCTCGGTCTTGAAGACAGACAGTGTAAGCAGCAGAGCATTTTGTTTTTTTCCCTTGACAGAAAAAGGATTAGTTTCACTGAGCTCAGCTATTATTTCTGTGACCCTCTGTCAAATCTAATACATGAGCAATTATTAGTAAATTAAGTCTGACTTTCCTGAAATGAATGCAATTTCTATTTCTGATAGATCATGTCAGTGTGAATTAGTCGTTCCTATTTTGTTTTTAATTGTACAGATGCTTTGTATCCAAAATGCATGAATGAGCTTCTAATTATGACACTTATTCACTCAATAAGGAAATGTTTTTTTTTTATGTTATTTCCTCAGACACAAGTGTCAACTTGTTGCTGCACTTCTGTAACAATATTCGGCATTTCTGCTACTGATGTTTAATCACTCATTAGCCTCTAGGTGACATGAAACAGCATCAACCTGAACCTTGCATTTGCCAGTCAGAGGCAGATTGAGTGACAGGCACAGAACAGCACATCCCTTATGTAAACCCTTCCTCTACCACCACGAAATTAGAGTGGCTGTTGCTACACGCCGCCGCCTCCTGCTTCTACACAAATGAGAAAGTAAGCACTCCGGTTCAGAAGTTCACATTTTGGATGCGTGCCGGAACTACTTAAGGCCAGTGACGTTTTTCAGAGGAACAGGTGGTCAGAGTGACATAATTCTGGCTCACTGTTAAGATCCTTAGAAATTAGGCCCTGCTGCCCTGCCAAAAGTGTTATTACTCTGTCGCTACGTATACATACAAGTTTATCTGACTTATCACTAATGTAATGTGATAAAAAATGGAGAGACAAAATTAAGATTGTGACATAAATATTAATTTACATTATATTTATTTACACCAGCTCCTACACTTAATATATATTTTTCCAAACAAACAAATCACATACAAACAGTATGCACCCATCATGTCTCAAGGCTTGGCTGAGGAAGCTATTTATTCTCATCCACTGTTAACTACTGGCACATATGCGTTAGAGAGGAATGCCATTCAGAATGCAGAAAATATATTTAGTTCTCGCCAACAGACAGCAAAAGGCACCAGTGGGTCTAGCCCCTGTGTGAGAACAGTTATTTTTGTCGCAGTATGGACTTTCAATTACCATAATCCGCTGCTCTCTCTCCATCAAGAACATCAGGGCTGATTAACGATGTCAATGCATCAAATGAGACACAGTGTGTATCCTAAATAAACATAGTTGAGAGAAATAAACATTTCTCACATTAAAAATATATTTCTATATGTTTTCTAGAAAGTGTAAAACAAAGTTTGAGAATATACTGTAGTACAAATTAATTTGACTCCTTTTTTCTATGCATTAATTTCACAGATACTGAATAAGGAAACAGGAAACAATATGTAGAATAATTGCTTGCCTTTGGTTTGATAAGAAATCAATGCATGCAAGAATTGATAAATGTGCAGTAACATTTTGGCAGCTCTGAGTTATTGTGAGTTCCTTTAAGCCCATTAATAGGTAGGTGCTTATGGACAGTGGAAATACCCCACAGCTGCAGTCTGGCTGCTGCTCCATATGTGATCCTCCTGTCAGACCCTCAGAAAACACTCAAACTTCACCAGCATGCAGACACAGTGTCAATTGCAGTCATGCAGACATGTGTCCAGCAAACATTCAGGGTGTATTGTGAAGCCACATATTCTTATTTTCTTTACCATTATATAAATGTAATCGTATCATTCAGTAATGTAGTGATGAGTGTGTCTGTTTAAGCTATTTTCTACAGACTTTTAGGGTCATGAAACATTCTGCATGGTTTTATTTTGGGAAACCCTGTGAGGTCTGTTTTTATATTTGGTGGAGGTTTTACCTAAAGCTGGGCAAATCTCGTAGCAGAGCCGTGTGATTCAACAGGGATGAACAGAGAACAATGGCCAGATAAGTGAATTACCTACCTGGTAGGAACTCACAAGGGCTGTGTCCTGAAGCTAGGCAACTGGCAGGCTCTCTGTTTGCATTAGGAAACAGTTGAGCAGCTCCTGCAAACACAACTTATCCTGTTTAATTGGCAGCATAATTCCTGCAAAGTTGCCATACATGTCTGTTTTTCTTGAGCTATACAAACAGTAGAGGGTAGTGTGAATGGCAATTGAGTGGTTAAGTAGAGGCTTTTCTAGAAAGGCAAATAAATGTCAGTAAGCATTGTGTAAACACTTCTGAACCTTTAAGTTGACACAATTGTGTTGTTTATCTTGGAGCAATCTGAATGCCAGAGTTAGACTGCTGGCATATAAAAAAAAATATTTGTTCAAATCATACCCAGCAAATTATTAAGTCAGTCAACTAATTAATTAGTAATTAATTACCAATAATTAGTCATTGCCCATTCTATGATTAGATTATGCATCAATTTATAAAATTATGAAACTAATTGCCCAAACATGTAAATGGGTTAGATAATAAAACACAAAAAGCAAAAATGACGTGTTAAAATCTGCCATGCATGGCATCAGCATATTGAGCACAGTTGGATTTCAAATTAAATACAAATAAGGACTTAAACAATGACAACATAGCATCTATGCCTTCAGCTTTGGAACAAAATCTGCTTTGACTGAAAATAATGAAAAATAGATTTCTCAGTCCTATGTCTGATCTGTTGCCATGAGTGAACAATACCTTTACCGTCTCTCATTGCTCAAACTTTTTAAATGTCCTGGAGGAGTTCTTGTTCGAGTCCCAAACCTACTGAGATCTCTTAATGAAGGCTTTACCTTCCAGGCAAGCATATTTCTCCGAATGACAGTAATTTACATATGATGTATTTAGAGAAGAAGAGGGTAGGCTAATTCTATTTAGAGATTTTCCTTTGTTTTAGGAGTCATTAGCAGCTAGCTCAAATCTAATTTTACAATTTCATCAGGCCATCTTGGAAAGCCTCTGTGAGCTCATCAGAGAGGAGCATTTATTGCTAAGTGTTCTCTATTGCATTAGCACACAATAAAGCGGCCAGGGACTGCTACAGACGTTTATGTGGAATCCAGTTAACACTCCGCCAATTCGTTTTTTATTGGGACACAATCAATTTTTATTCATTTTAAAGCCAGAATGCTTTCTTTCATTGTGTGCCTACCCCAGCTTATTATGCCCTAAACTAATTACTCAGCTTTTTTCACAAAATGCTAATGTTTATGTTAAAGATTTCCTCTTTGAAAATGCACGCCTGACGTGCATACACATAATGAGAGATTTTTTTACATTCTAATGTAAGTCTGCCCATATGTTCTTCATTATCGCATGCTTCCCACAATGTTATTTTAAACATAATAATTGCATTCATTTAATTTGTGGAAGTCTGGCAATAACAATAGTGTCTGAGTAATAACACTTAGTGTGGCGTATAGGGAGGGCTAAACACAATGCAGCTCATTTCTTAACCCACATAATAGAGTGTAAAGTGACTATCATGAATACATACATTTGATATATTATTATATTCAAAGCTGCTATTTGTTTTGGTGCTTTTGTGAATAGCAGAGAACTCAATCCATGTGTGATGTAGAAGCAGCTGAAGACGTCTCATATGTGAGCTGAGTGTGTGCGTCTTCACTGCTGTGTGATAATTAGAGTGCTTAAGTGCTCCTGGAGACAAGACAAACCCAGAACCCCTCTTCCTCTTAGCCCCTCCTCTCATTTACCAAGGCGGGCTTTAATGGCTCCCATTTGACTTCGATATCATTTATTGTTTGGTATCAGATATACACCTTGTACCCTTGACCATTTGCACTGAAGCACTTTTGACCTGAACTGTAATGCAGGCAACAGATGCCAACTATTTTCCCTCCATCCTCCAACCTCCAGCCCTCTGCTGCTTTCCCATCAGTGAAATGCACAGGCATCCTCTATTCGGTATTGCATTTCAATATGCACAAACAAAGAATATTCATAGCTGCATCCTCAGTGACATTGCTCAGGGAACAGTAAATGTGTGTGTGCTTGCATGTGTGGGATTTCCGCACTGTATGCGCGTGCAAATATTTCTCTATTCCAGTTTTGGGATTTGTCCTGCAGTGGGCTCTGGAATGCTTTCAACACATTGATGAGATGACAAGTTATCATTGATCTGTCCTTACTTAGTGGGATCCATTAAATAATATATGGGCTCCTGCGCATTACCAGTGCACTCTCCTGTCCTCGACCCATTAGTGGAGGAGGGCATGGGGCCCTAGTGGCTCCAGGCCCTCAGAGGTCCTTGGGCTTTCATTTAATTAAATTATCCTATAATGAAAACTCCCATAATGAGATTAATTTTAATTATTTATCAGCGGCCGATTTGAGGGAGAGGCCACATTAATAATGCATGAAAGGGCTAAACATTTTTCAATTCATCACCTTTTCTTTTTGTTAAAGATGCAATTTATAAAGTGCCCTGCAGCTGCTAGAGGTGATGGTGGTGGACGAACAGGCCCAGGGGTCAGTCAGGAGGGCTGCTGAAGTGCTTGACTGTCATTTGATAATGTGCATTATTTTGGTAAATTAGCATCACCACAAACTAACCCATATGTGGTGTTATGCATTCCCTGGTGTGTTTACGTTCATTCATGCCTCAATTTTCATAGAAAATATGGTCTTTGTTTTGGCATGTTCCAAAGTTTGATGGATTTTATATTAATACCTAAAGGCAAAGAAGTAATCAACATTCTGTCTGTAATTCTCTGCTGAAGTTTGTATACCTCCATCAGGTCGGCATGCTGATTCCCCTTGTGTGAGCACATTAGAAGACTTTGGTGGCCGGCCAACTGCATAGGGAAGATTGTCGACTGTCACACAGTGTGAAACTGTAATTAGCTGGCATGGAAGTGTGCTTATTTGAGTTCCCGTGCAAGACTGATAGTGTTACAGTTGAGATATGTAAGCTGATACATTGTTGAAAACAATTACCTTTTGTGATTTAAATGAGCGCATTGCACATCTACCAAACTTTTGTATCAGCTGACAGAAACATACTGTATAGGCAGGCAGAGAAATGGTCTAGGGCAGGAGGTAAGAATGTCATTGGGATGGTGAGCCGAGTGCATTTATCAGGCCCTCATCAATAGTTGATTAATAATTCAGGCAGAGTCTGGGGCTTCTTTAGGGCAGGGTTTCAGCTAGCTTGTAATTTTGTAAATTGCATAGTCATCATGCAATGGATGTGCCCGGCTGCTCTGAGCGTCTCAGTTGTGAATGTAGGTTGGGATTTTAGTAACAGGTACGCAAAGAGTTTAATCCAGATGTGGTGGAGTTGTAGTCAGGTATCCACAACAAAAGCAGTGGGGAAACAAAGGGCTCCTGGAGAGAAACAATACAGTGACAGTTGGAAACATTCAATGTGCCAAAAAATGAAATGTTAAAGCTTGTGATGCACACAAATAATCTAAAGCAGACCCAGAGCAAAAGATCTCAAGACACAATTGTAGTCAAGCAGATCCATTGCTTTCCACTTTAAGCTTGGCTGCAGAATTAACAATATTACCCAAGTCCAAATGGAAATCAATATTCTGATAGTGGCTTTTTGTTAAACCACCGCCCGGTCCTTTGGCAGATTTCCACCATATACTTCCCTCAGGATTGCAAGAGACAAACAGGCATTTCTTTCCATTGTGAGTTGTTCAAGGTGCCTTGGCCCAGGTGCAGCGTGACCAGAACAGTCTGTGGCCAGTGAATGAGCAAACCCCTCTATTACCACAAGCCAGCTCTCTGATAAGTCCCATTCAACAGACTGGGCCCTCTAATTGCCCTGACCAGTATTACCTGTTCTGCATCCAAAAGTGTACTATTCTTTCACATTGTTTCCTAGGCAACTGGAAGTTTTTTGTGACCTATAAAAAGTTTCTGCTCCTGTAACCGATCCGAGGCTAGGCGGTTGTTTGTTTCCATGGCAGGCTGTTGAGCTATTTATAGGTCTATCTAGCTGGTGCTAGTAGGCACAGAAAGCGTTACCAACTATTTTTTTCAGTCATTTAGACGAAAGAAAGAGACTCTCTTGTGCTTCTGATAGCCTGAAAGTCAACTACAGTAGAGAGTTGACGGGATGTTTTGAGAACAAAAACCACCTGGGGCTCCAGTGACTGAGTCACAAAGTCAAGAGGAAGAAGGCTTCACACTATTCTCTGCTGTTTTCCCTCTGTCTGATTTTCCCCTCTCAATGCAGAAGCGGATCCTAGTAACAAAACTTAATGTTTATTTTGGAGTCGGAGGCGATGCCCCGGATGATCGGAATTTCTTTGTTGTGGTTTTGCTTGTGTTTTTAGCAAAGCCGTGTGGAGCTGCTGGTATTGATGATTCATGTGTTCATCATCGGAGGTCCTTGGCAGTTCATCACGACTCCCCTCACTGTGTGCGTCTTCACCAAAAGGTTAATCAGGGAACCCTCCATATTAAGTGATAATTTATCTCTGATTCACAGGGTTGAAAAGGCGTATTAATTATCAAAGATGTCGAGCAGAGTTCAAGAAGCAAGCTCTCCCTTCAGGCATTTGGCAGCTGCATCAAACTTAACTCCGATTTCAAAATCTGTCTGTCTAACTTTCAGTTCTCTTCACTGTCTACTGTATTGTAATATCATTACCTGTATTTTCTTCCAGCTCCAATGTTGCCTAAAAACTTTCAAGGCTCACTTCACGAACTGTAGTTGTTGTCAAATTAAAACTATATATAAAAATGTTGACAACCAAATGTAGATATAGAAGGAAACTTTTGAGTCCACAGAGAAGATTTAAAGAGGTCAGACAATAGATTGAATGAGATGGACTTAAAAGAGGTGAGATATCAATAAGAATCCATTTAGTTTATGGACTAGATACATTACCTTAACTAACAATCAATCATTTCTCTCTTTAAAGCTTTTTAATGCACGTAAATCTGACCTGTCAATACATTTCCAGCGTCATGCTCACTCTTAACACCATTGTTGTGGTTATTCACCTGCCTTAGTCCGTTTGTTACTTCCCCTTTGAAATGGACCTTTTACTGTACACCCTTCCTTCTGAGCACTTTTAAATTCCAGTAATGCTGATTTGCAGCAAATACAATTCTACGATGGATGAAGATGATAAGCTTACGGGAAAAAAATTCTAGCAGTGGATTAATTTATGGAAAAGACAAACACAGGGGTCATGAGGTCATGTGATATTTTTATCTCTCAAATTTTGCTTTTGGTGTTGAGAATCTCTTTTACTATTGTAGCAGCAGTGTTACTGCCTTGGAACATTTTAAGCTATGGGACTGTTCTCCCTCAAATCACTTGTAAGCAGTTCTAGCTAGATGAGAGACCACATATTTTCAAGTACAAAGGGAGAGTGTGCTGTAAAGAGCGCATTGCAAATTCCATTTCCTCATGGAGGAAGTCACCTTTTAGCAGGACCACTGCTGTTCCTAATGCATCAAGCGGAAACAAACATGGAAAGTTGGCATATCATTCAGTCCAGTCGGTTCTATTGATGTTTTTCACAATGATATGTTTGTCCAAATGAACTGCATTAGGAAGCTGCAATGTCTGAGGTCTTGAGAAACTGGACTAACATTACAATTAAACTGGATTGGACAGAGAGAATTGATGGTTACTTTCAACGAATTACTGTTGTATTTATGGTTTATAATCCACTGTTAGTGGCTTCCTCACTTTGACGGTGCAGCCTTTGTTTTTTCATTTGCAAAGTAACTTGGACAGCCCTTCCTGCTCATTGGATATTGATAGTGTAGCAGTAGTGCTCTACTAAAAACAATAAATGAAAGGCTGTCTCCGTTACTCATGATGACTGCAGCGACAAGTACCAGGCGCATGCACAGAAGTCACCAAGAGGTACTTTGGGGTAAGGTATTAGCATATGCGTCAGCACTCTCCTTGCATAGTCTTAAACTGCGATTACCCCATTGGTTATTTCTGAACTTCTTGTCATGCCTCAAGTCCCTCTGACATGATTGGAGGCACACACTGGTTCAGCAAGCTGCTAATAGTTCACACTGTCCTCAAGGCTGTGAAAAAGTGTGCAGCTCAGCATGTTTCCTGCTGTTCTATAAAATGAGTGACATTTGGTGCCGAGATAATCCGAGCTTTGGTGCACATGCAGAAGGAGGCTGGGTAGACAGATACTGTAAACCCAGCTGTTAAGTCTGTGCAGGAGTTTAAAATTACTGAAAACTGGTGTCCAATGGGAATGCCCATTCATCACTGCAAATAACTCTGCTGTGTTCGCTTGCATTTGCCTCTTAGAGAACAATTGTGTCTGTACGTTGGATATAAGTTATTTTCCGGTCTGTATTTCTGTTTTATTTATGTAGGGATAGATAGCTGATTGGTAATACCTCGGGCTTAAGTAGGCTTGTCTGAGCTCTTGTATCGTCCTTTGGCACATACGGTACCAGAACTTGAATGTGGAAGCACATTCTCTCAGTGAGACAAACCACTGGCTCGCACAGCACTGCCTCTTTTGTAACTGTATTTAGTCTCTAAGCAGAATGGCACAGACCCAATCTAAGTGGCTTTCATCTGGCCAATTCAAACAGACGTTTGACCCCAGACATTTGCCTAATGTGTTTTTGTTATGTGGACTCCTGGCTTCACAAATGTCACAGTGGCTGGACTAGTGGGGGTTTGGTGAGTGGCTCTGGGGTTAGGAGTTGGGGGTGGTGGTGGTGGTGGTACAGGAACTGGGAGTCAGCCTGTGGGGGGGGCTTATAAGGCAGAAGTTAAGTCTATAACCTCTGCATTTTGTACTCTGACTAACTGGGAGTTGGTGGTGTGGTGATCATAAGTTCCCAGTGATGACCAGCCCCTCCTTCCTCATGGGCCAGATCTGCTACGAGCCGCCTGATGAGCACCCAGGCCCCCAGCACTCTGCTGACCCGGGCCCAACTGGGCAGGCAGCTGTGGAGGAGATGGGGAGTGCCACATTTCTGGCCGCCCGGGTTGCTCAAGTCAGAGTCAGTCCCAGACAGTTGGGACAGCCCTGACAAATGCTGCCATTAGAGAGGTGCTGAAAATTTATTACCAAACATATTGGTATTTTGGGTGCAGCTGACTTAGATTTAGTGGCGTTGCTGACGAAGCTCCGTCTTTAAAACAGAAAAACAGAATACCAGATTACTAGCAGAAAGTCAGGCCCCCCCACTTTCTGCCCTCATAACAATCATTGATATCTGCTCAATATTTGCCAGCAAAGTAAGCATCGTTGCAGATAAGCAATTAGGGAATGGAGGGAGAAGATGGCTTGTTTCAACTTACAGGAGTCAGTTGAAATTGTTTTGTTTTTCTATTGAATGTTTTCAATTTTTGTAGGGCCGTTTTGAGAAGAAACAGCAGGAAAATATGCATGTATATGTTCTATACAGCGAGCCTACTTATTTTGGGGGGTGTTCGTTGTATCTTTTCTGTCTTCTTTCCAGACTGCAAACATTTAGTATAATTTTAAACCGCTTCAACGAGGCATATGAGAGCATTTATCCATTGTGTGTGTTATGTGGTGAGCCATACTGTATGAAAGCTTTGTTGTTTAGTTAAAGAATAGTCCATCCAACACTACTGAGGCTTGACAAAAGCAGCTTACTATATGAAGAATGAACTGAGAGAAACAAAAAATACCCTCAAAGGTGTATTTGAAACACTGATTTGTAGTCTAAGATCATAGCTTATTTTTTTAAGACAGTGTGTGTCAGAAAAATATTTACATATTGATGACTAAAATCATAAATTGAAGATGAGCCATTTAAAAATAATTGAACCTTGTTTTTGTGATTCAATAAGCTGAGTTTACTCTTATTATTCTTTTTATCTTTTAACAGGCCGTATATTTTAAGCATAACGCCCGCGGTGATGTTTCTGGCCATAGTGATGTCTCGTTCTGAGTAATAGGTCTCTAAAGTGTGCTTGTTTGGCTTTTTTTGGGCCTTTGGAGAGCAATAAAGTGTCTGTCTGAGGATTTTCGGGGTCCTTATAGACTTTCTCCAGGTGTGCCTGACTGGTCATAAAGTATTCGTCTCTCATGGTGTATGCTTGGACAAATATGTCCACCGAGTGTTCTTCAATCAAATACTACCCGTGTTAAAATGGGATTGCTATATTTTATTTACTTTAATGTACAAGTGGGTATTTTAGCTGCAATACTAAGGTCACTCTGTTAATTTAAGCTTGCTTCGTCCACTGAGGTTAACCATTTCATTTGTTCCTCACTTTTTGTGGAGGGAGGCTCCTATGTATTTTCATGTTGAGGTATGCTGTGTTTACTTTCATCACTGCTCCTCAGTGAGGCGGACCAACCTGATGTTTGTTTATGAGGAATTCTGGCTTCACTCGAAACTTTCATTCACCACTTGAAAGCACTTGACTTGCTACTAATTTACCTTGAGGGACTTCAAAATTATCTGTCTGCACTGTCAAAATCTTTTTTGTGGCAGCAACTTATCATCATCAAAGTTTTTCTTTAGAGTTAAATGAAAGCCTGGTAGATAGATGGGTTAATGTTATATTGTTTGTACTTGAGTACTGCATGCAGAAAACATCTGAAACTCAAGGTAACATGTTTCTTTGGACCTCAAAATGATGTTGGTTGTTTTTTGTTATTGTTTTTACTTTGATTGCTTTAGCTGTTATTGTTGCTATGTTGCTTTTAAGTTAACACAACCAGTGGGAACGGCAGAGGAATGGAGTAGTATTGAAAATGAGCTTGAATTTCCCTTGGTCATCAGTGCTGCTTTGCTTTACCAAGGATATGTCACTCTGTGCAGCTCGGTTATTTTCAACAGGAAACTATGCACATTGAATAACTTAAGGAATATCCAGTACCTAGCACTTCCAGCGCTCTTTGACAAATTGCCATCCAGTAAACTTAATGTCCCACTTGTGTCAGGGGCAAGGCTGGAGGATGGGAGGGAGGTTTGTGTGGTAAGGGCTTTTTTATATTTCCTCCTTAGTCAATAGGTGAACACTTCACCTAGTAATGCCTGTATAAATATATAAAAACTGTTATTTTATCCAAAGTTATCCCAAGTTCAGGTTTCCCTTCTTGGGGGAAGGTTTCGAGCGTGGTGCTCTACTGAGACTTGTGTCAAAAAAGGGAACTTGAGCCTCCCAATGTGTGACATTGTACAAACACTGTAGTAGTTCTACCCAAACAAATTTGCAGCATATGCATATGAAAATATTGCAACTGTGTCACCAGGGTGTTAGCATTTTGTTTCATCTGTACCATTCGATCCCTTGTCACACCGTTCCTGCACCTTTCACTCTGTTTATTTCTTCTTTCTCAGGATAAGCAAACTCACTTTACAGAGATGGTCCTCCTTTTTGTGGGGCTACAGAGGAAAAACTTGGTGCACTTTAGCATCTAAAACTTTCCAGGCACTAGGATTCCAGTTAGATGTGCATTAACCCTCCGTTCCTTATCTTGAAAACGTAATCAGCCATTTGGACACGAGTCTATTTTCATGTGTGTGAGAAGCTGAGTGGATAACCTGTTGGCAGTGGAGGACAGTGTAGATCTCTCTTCACTCTAAATTGCAGGCAGGGATCCCTGCAACCCCACATGAGGACCATTGAGTCCCATCAAGATAATCCTTAATAAAGAACGGCTTCACGTTTAATCTTAGCTCACTTCTCAAATTTCTTACTTGATATAGTTTTTGGCAAGTGACATCTCAGAGCTGATGTTGGTCGAACAGTATCAGTGCATCTTTTGCTAAGCTTCTATTTGGCAGATGTCAAACTTTCTGTTAGGCTAGATACGTTTTTATAGTTTCAGAAAATATTATCATGTTCTAATTGATGCATCTAATTGAATTTGCTTAATTAGTGCTTCTGAAACTACAGTTTTGTATTTATGTGTTTTTTCATCTAAATTCAAAGGTCAATCTACATTTTACATGTTTGCATTTAACAGCGTTTAATTTAATACAGTGGATCATGAAAATAGTAATCACCAAACATCAGCAGTTAAATTGCGAGATTGATTGGAGCCTTGATTCAAAACACACCATACAGCACTGTACTCAGGAGATCGGAGTTTAGTCGTTGAGACATAAACAACTCTGGATAATTATACTGTGCAATTTGAAAATAACTCACTTGCAAAATTACATCTCAAACTAATTTTGTACAGCTGCTTATTGAAATAGAGAGCGACAGAGTAAATGCAGTAACTCAATTGGCATGTGTACCCCTCCACTATTAGAAATAGTTACTCGAGAGTCCCCAAGCATCTATTAGTCAATCGAGTTATCAAGAACCTGTTCAATGTGCAATATATTTCATGCTTCGACATTGAAAC
The DNA here is from genome assembly GCA_029721515.1 of Synanceia verrucosa. NCBI lineage: Eukaryota > Metazoa > Chordata > Actinopteri > Perciformes > Synanceiidae > Synanceia > Synanceia verrucosa. Next base: position 11,600,712 of record CM056568.1, on the reverse strand, counting down.
GTGAGCCTATATGGATTTACCTGTGGGCAGTTGGTGTGGAAGAGGAGGTAACACTTACATTTCCAGCACGTCCACATCGTTGCTGCAGTGTATTTAAATCAGGAGCAGTGCAGCTTGAATCTATTTCTGTCAGCTCCTTGTTGACTACTGCGACATGCAGAGGTTGGTTGGTGTTGACCTGCTTTCAATATGGGTTGTGAACTCTACAGATGATCATCTAGAAATTTATTAGTTATTTTTAATTGAAACAACATGCCATATAGTAAAACCAGATTTTTCTTTTAGTGGCACACGTCACCATTTTTTATTTCTTATCATCACCCACTGACTATAAGCAGTGCAGAACCACTAACAGTATGCTATTCTTCTTGCCGTGGGTGTTCTTCTTCTGTCATCACCTCTTTACCGTGCTAAATATATGATTTCCTCTTTCTTGGTAATCATTTTTCAGTATTATAGTTGGTATTTCACCTACACTTTTATTACGTTGAAATGAAACAAAATGTAAATGCTCCATTGACCTCTCCTCCATTCATTACACAGAACTGAAAAGAAGTCATGACATTTTGAAGCAAAAATCTGTACAGGCCTCATCACCAGCTTGAATAAATCACCAGTTGGAGCTCATCAGTAGCAGCATGGCCTTGTGTATTGTAGCTGCTTTGCACAGTTGAAATAATAACCTGGAGCAGACAGAAGGCAGTCATTACCTTGCAAACAGACACGGTGTGTATGTGTTGACGGAGGACTTCCACTAGACTGCCGTGGAGACGGACAGAGCCGAGCCGCTCGGCCGCTGTTAAACCTCTAGCTTCCCATCACCTCAGCTAATGACCTAAGCCCTTGTTTACCCTCACAAGTCCCTCTATGACAAAAGAGAAATCCAGCAGCGACCTAAGACTCACAAGAGAGAGCAAAAAAAATGTGGTTTGTGGTGAAAAAAAGAGCATAACAAAAACAAGAGAGAAAAGTGGGGGAGAAGAAAAGCGTGGGCCCTTGGGGTGTGTGAGCACAGCCTGGTGTTCCACTGGACGGCCAGGCCGGAGGACAGATCTGCCGTTTCATTGTCTTAGTCTCCACTGATATAATCTGGAGAGGGCTCTATTGCTTAAAGCTGTGAGTGAATGACATATGGGGAGCTGGTGTGAGGCACAACTCCCCCGTGCCTCCTCCAGACCCAAAGTCTTCCTGTGAGCGAGCACCGAGCAACTTTTCTGCTTTTTCAAACAGCAGCAGCCTCCCTCTCCCTCCCTCATTCACTGCCGTCCTCCCTTCCTCCCTCCCTCTCCCTCTCCCTCGCTCTCTCACTCTCTCTCTTTTTTTCCCTCTTCCTCAGACGCTCACTAGTCACAGCCTGAAGCAGTAATCGGACAACTCTCTTTCTCACTAGGACCGGGTCTCCTGAGATACGGCGAGGGGCTCCATGGGTTCCAACACCTAAAATGAAAAAGAAAAAAGAAGTCTTGTAGTTAACATTTATCGTGCTACAGATTCTACCAACGCCCAAAGAACTCTTTCAGAAAGTTTGCTGTCCATTCTGCTGGACTGAACGATCTCTCCGTAGAAGATTTTTTTTGTTAAAAGAAGACATAAGAAGGGATAAACACACAGGGATTCAACCATAATTGTAGTGAGTATGACTTTCAAGTGTTTTTAATGTTTGATGTGTCAATTTACAAACTGTCTTGTCTAATTTTTGGGTCTTTTAGTGTGTGTGTGGTATTATATCTTTATTTGGCACAATTGTATTAGCGTTTAATTTAATTTCATTATTATAATTCTCAATTAAAGCATTTACATTAACAGGACACTAGGAGTAATGATTTAATTTGTGCTGCTATCTGGTCATTAACTGTTAACAGTACTAATTAAACCTGTATTATTGTAAGAATTGTAATGCTGCAGAGCTATTCCAAACTATCTAATAATGATAATAATATCAAACAAAGACAAAAAAATGACAATTGATCTAGATGAATATTCAATTTTCATTTTAGTGTCACATCCTGATTAAGAGGTAAATTTGAGATTGTTATGTGATGTTATTTAAATAGCAATTCAGGGTATATTAACAATGCATCTGGTAATTGCGCAACATCTTAATATATATTCAGTTTTTAGTCTAATGATTTTGAAAATTGAACAGTTCAATTTGTCTGTAATTATGAATGACGTGTATAAAAATGTACCCTAAAATTACAATCTTAAAAATTGTGACGACAACTGTGTTCATGCATAGTTAAAAAATATATTGTTTTAAAAAGTCAAAAGCCTATTTTGTTAGCATGAGAGAGTAATTTCCAAGTTGCAAATAGATCCAAATTCCCCATTGAAATATAGGGATATTCTTCTGCTTCCAGTTTACATTTTTTTGATCAGGCTAGGAAAACATGCTGCTCTCTGCAGGAGTCCCTTTTTGACTGGCAGAACAAACAAAACCAGCACAGTTAAAGCAGTTGACATCCAATGCCATCTGCTGAGGCCAGGAATGCTGCGAGGAGATCCGAGAGGCTCCCAGCGTCTGACCGAGACGACAGGCCTCGACTCCCGGCCGTGCCGTGTCTCCGCTCGCCAGTATTTCGCATGTAGTAAAGATGACTCACCCGCTGTAATCACTAGCCTCTCTAATTGAAGGATGTTCTGGTTTAATGTTCTGTTCATGATCACAGGCTTACATCACAAGTCAGGGAATTATAATGTGTGTGAAGGGCATTTCATCCCTCTCAAAATGTGTTTTTTTCTTTTTCCCTCCTCTAATTCCTGTCATTTTCAAACGCCTGCTGTAGAAAGGTGTGTTCGTTGATGAAAGAGAGGAAACAGAGAGGTTAGGATAGGCTTGTGAGCCTCGGCTCAGTGCAGACAAACATGACAGTGTGTGTGATTGCCTGCTGCGACCATTCACTCACACAATAACTTTATTTGTCCAATTAACAGATAATGAGCCGGCTGATTTTGGGCTGTTTGCACTGTGTATTTGCCTTACGCAGGGAGTGATCAGGGTCTCTTTGCCGTGGCTGTGGAGCTCATGCATGTGTAGCAGCAGCGTGCACAAGCAGGAGTGATCGGCAGTGATGGTGGCATTGTTTGCCCAAGGCCTGATGTCTTCCGTAGAGATGTGTCTCTCCAGCTGGGCCCTCGACCTCTTCGCTCAGAGAGGAGATTGCAAACGGTGAAAGACAGAGGGTGAATTGATCATGACTCGCTGATAGTGCTATTATTGAGGAAGGGAGAGAGAAAGAAGAAGGAAATAGGGGACCTCCTATTAAGTACTGGGTGATTAGTGGCCAGGGGTTGTTTACTAAATACTGTGGAGTGTCATTTTGTTAACACGCCACTGTTTGGATCTGGAATATGTGGCTGAAAGAACAGGAAATGAGCTTTAAAGATTTTTGTTGATTGCCATCACAGGACCTCAATCAGTAATACCCACTTGTGTGTTTGTTTGTAAATGACAACATGTTTACGTTGTGCAAGATAATAAGGAAGCTGCTGATTTGGAAGAAATTGTGTTCAGAGGGATCATGCTGCAAATGGTCTTTCATACACAGATTTTTTTTTTTCCTCTTTAAAAATTTTGCAACTGCTACTTTATAACCTTCTACAAAGAACTAAACAGATTTAAAATACACTCTGCTTCATTATCTGTTTCAATACTAATTTAATTAACACAATAGGTCAGTGCATCAGATTTAAGAGAAAAAGAATAGCAAGCCACAAGCATTAAAGTGATATAATTGATTGAAGATTTGTCACTGGACTTTGTTTCATCTTCGTGTTGTAAAGCCTGTCCCGTTGTGACTGCGGTGGTCACGGTGGTAGGCAGGTTGTGATAAAATGTGCACCTTTAAATCTTGTTGGATTGGGGCCTCAAAGGCGAACTGGCCTTCTGGAAATAATTTTGAAAGGTTGAAGAGCACAGTATTAACAGATTTAACGTAGCTATTGAGTGAATTGCTGGAGCACCATGTCAGATTGAACCAAATGAGAGAGACAAATTGCACATCAACACACAGCACATCTGTTAATAATTGGGCTTTTAATTACAGACAAGCTCGACATTTTAAATTATGTGCGAAACACTGTGCTTTTATAATTTGTAGCCGCAAGTCTCACTGATATATCTAGTACAGACCAGTACATTTCATCTGTATATACATAAATATACATGGAATTTATATTTTAAAAATAAATATTGCACATGTATTTTATGTATTATTTATTTGCAGTGATAAAAAAATAATATTAATGATACATTTAAACAGACTAAATTTCTTTAAAAAAATACCCTCTTTGTTCAAAATTATACCACCATATAGTTTCAAATGCCTATCATTTTATTCAGAATGTACAATGATTGTCTTATCTAAAATACTTGACTTTTGTGGGTGAAAAAACACCATGCTATTTTATGTTGGCAGCCGTCATTTTTTCGCCCACGTACAGAGACACAAGTGAAGTGTAGCATTTTGTAAACTGTGCCTAATTCCACTCACATCTGTGTTCAATTGTTGTCTGCATCTACATTCTTTGAGAGTGGATTTATTTTTCCTGGGCCACCATGTGGATTCAGCTGACCAGCTTAAGTGGGGATTAGTTGTTTTAAAGTTAGATTTTGATTAAAGCATTGTTTTTCAAAAGTTGTAACTCACAACACATGGTTTACATAGACTGTAAAATTCAAAGGGCCATGGACTATAAAATTAATATCTAGTAGGGATGACACAGGGAGCGGAGAACAGAAATAAACACAGCATATAGTTCTTTTTTATTTGCAACAGTAAATGTGAATGAAAATACTCAGGTGAGATAACACCATGGGGAATCTTTACTGAATAGTAATGAAATATGTAGCAAAGGTGAAGAAACGATTTGTGCTGGGTCAGACAGCCTGCATGCAGAGATGATCCATGCTAAAAGCTTGGCCATGGCCATGTTTACCCTTGGAGACGCAGGTCTTGAAATAAGTAAAGCGAAACAAAAGGTCCAGCAAACAACTGTGAGTGAAGCGTGTTGTGGCACTTCTTCTTTTTTTTTTCCTCTTGATGACACTTCCAGTGCCTCATCTAACCTGGCTTTGTTCCTGTTAGCTTCAAAGACCTGGCAGTTCAGGTTGAACTGAAATGCACATCAAAGATGCTGAATGCAGCCCTTTTTTTAAAACAATAAATATTTAGCGGTGCAGAAGAAAGGCTTGTGCTTTTAAATCCCTGCCCCCCCCTTTCCAGTCTTCATCCCCCTCTGTCTCTTCACCTGGTTGGTTTCACCTGCTGGCAATGCCTGAGACACCAGCATGTTAATGGCTTCGCTGGCCTGCACTGCTGAACAGAGGAACCAGCCGCCACCACACACACACACACACACACACACACACACACCATACCACATCTCTCTACCACAACACACTCTCTCCACAACTTCCCCCAACTCTGTGATCACTGTTAATGTACTGTGGCAAAATGTGTTTCTCTTTCGTCTTTATGGCTTTTACCTCTGCGGACTTTCTCTTCCATTGATATTTTTGTGTTTTTTACATCCCGTCTGCATAATTTAGCATTGGAAAATGCCAGAAGGAGGCACTGCACTGCTGTTGTCCATAGTTTCTAAAGTGAGAATGATATGTAATGGTTATTTTTGCAATGATGGCTGCGCCATTAGCAGTGGGAGAGTTGGCAAATTGTAAAGCTGGAATGGTATTCATGAAGGCTTTGCCTTGGTGTGAAGAGCAAAGCCTGTTGAAAAAAAAGAAGAAAAAAAAAACTCATGCAGCTCAGGTTACCCTGGCTCATGTAAACAGTCAGCCATTAAAAAATCATGCTAGGTTTTTTAAATCCTTTATATATCTTTTTTCTGACCAGTTGAATACCTTTGACCTTTTTTTGGACCCTATATTCCTGCGGTGGGCTGGAGTCTGGAGTCAAGTCTAATATAGTGTTGTAGTCATGCAAGTATATGGCTCTGCTTGATGTTTGGAGAGAGACGAGCAGAGCGGGAGTGGACAGAGCAAAATGTAACTGTCAGCTAAAGGAGAGTAATAGAGGCATTCGTAGCGTCATAGGAAACATATGTGGCTCCATATGCTCTCCATGTTCTTGTTTCCAGTCTCCTTCATTGTCTGAGATGCACCACTGATCTGGGGGCCTCTAAAGTGCCCTGTGTGTGTGTGTGTGTGTGTGTGTGTGTGTGTGTGTGTGTGTGTGTGTGTTGCACCACTGATCTTGGGGGCCTCTGAAGTGCCCTGTGCATAAGTGTGTGTATACGCATGCAGACATACATGAGTTATGTGTCTCTGTATGCTACAGAAAAAAACACATAAAACACAAAAACATAAAAAACACATGACTTTTTGTGTTGCCACAGTGAAAGAAAAGATGTGTATAATGTCTGTATGACTGCATGTATTGTTCTCTTTTTGTCTATTGTGAATAGGCTGTGAAGTTAGATGTTGTGTATGTGTGCCTGAGCTGTGCCATGGCCCCAGGCTGGGGCAGGCCCGCGGGAAGCAGCCCTGACGGTCATTAGGACCTGTCAGTATGCTGGGAGGCGGAGTGCTGATAAATTTCAGATAGTGTCAATTGCAGATGAAAGATCTGCTGAAGATGCTAGGGGTGTCACGCTTGACTTGTCTTTGCTCAACAAGTCCCGTCTTCCTCCCAGCAGCAGACTACCTCAAGCAGGAAAGCGGGCAGGCTGTCCCACCCTCTGCTGCCCCTCGGCCCCTACTCTCCCAAACCCCTCACCCCTCTACCTACCTTCACCCCCCCACCACCACCACCACCCCTTCCTGCTTACCTTGGCTAAGCCGCTTTGCATGTTGATTGGGGGAGGGCTAATCCAGTTTGCAGCTGTCGTAGACCAATGATGAATCACCTTTCCGTCATTTGGCTGTGCTCCCCTTGCTCGGGGAGGAGGGAGGACCTGGAGGAGGAAACAACAGTGGAGAAGGGCCGCGGCTCGGAGAGAGACAATGTGCGCCTCTGTTCCCCCGCTAGCCCTCTCTTCCCTTTCTGCTCCAGAATAACAATAATGTTTTCTCAGACAAGCCTTTTTGTGTCATGGATGGCTCTGGACTGTGACACTGAGCTGCAATAACAAGGAGTGACATTGTTTCTGCTGGGGCAGGTGGAGGCTGGATAAAGAAAGGGAGTGTGGTTTGTGAGGACTCAAAGCCATCTAGGTCCAGGTAAGAGCTCAGCTGAGCCTTTGCCAACGGCATCAGAGACGTGTAGCTCTCTGTGTGGCTTCACAGATCACCTCAGACACTTGGAGATAGTTAAGACTTTTTAGACATCAGCTGATAAGAAAGATTTTGAGCCAGGAGGAGAAAACAGAGTGTAAAATGTAGATATAAAGTTGATTGGGTGTTATTACTTTTTTGTTGTCATTGTTAACTTTTTGGTCTGTAATACCATGCTTAAAAATATATCTTTTTTCCATTCATAATTAAATTGGACTTCAACCACAAGAAACCACTGCATGTTCTGAGCTATACTGCAAAATATCATAATATGATAACATAATATTGTCTTAAATATACAAATGCATATCATAATTTAATCTTTTTATCTCATGATTCTGGCTTCTTCATGCCATCTGATAGCAGCCAGACTACTCAGAGTTGCTTCAACATTTATCTTTGTGGCCTTGTGTAAAGTGCCAATGTTTATCGATAGCAGAGATACCCAGAGTCCCGGAATATAATTGGAAATGGCATTATAATGTACAAAACATTTTGTCCTAATTTCATTAACTCACTGTTGCAATGGGAACAGTGGCGGAGACAAATGGGATCTAGAGTTTGTGGCCGTACTTTTCAAATCACTCATGCCTTCTTTCCACTTCATTGTCTATACTCGATCAAATCCTTTGAGCACACAAATGAGAAGATAGAATAATGTTTTCAGTGGCGTGGTCTTTTGTGTAAACACAGAAACAATTAAGGAGCTTGCCAGAGCAAACACATGCCTCATGAGCTTCTCATCTGCCCATCACTGAGGCATGGGCTCTTACAATCAGACAGAGTGCTGCACTTTTAACAGGCACATTAACCGTCGCCTCAAACCAGCAAACATCTGTTAACAGTCTTCGATACCACACAAAACGATATACACTTAAGGCCATTTCTGCTTAAAGATACATCAGAGTAAATTGACAGTAAACACGTTGGGTTCACTTCTTGTAAAACAGTGACTTGCAGTGTGTTTGTTGTAATGACAAAAATCAGAAACTACCTTATCAAAATGTTTACTATTCATTTCATAGCTGGCAAATCCAAATTTTCATTGTGCATATGTGAGTGTGTTTTGTGTGTCTATATGTGTGTCATTTCACCTTGAATATTTCTTTCATTTTCATTTGTTAATTATGTCCTTTGTCGTCACATAAAAACATATTTATTTTACATTAACTTCAAACATCACCTGTAATATAGCCATTAATAAACTTTACGTGAATTATAGATTTTAACTTTTGTTGCTTTTTTTTAGTTTATATTTCATCACAATTTTTTCTAAATCTGGACTACTCTCATGCATGTTGTGCACGCTGCGTTATGTATCAGAGCTGCGTGTCTTCCCTGAAACCAGAGTGATATGTGTAATTTGATTTGGTGTGTGCATGTGTGTGCATGTGTTTGTCTCGTCAGGTCTATGGAAATGCAGGATCTAGCCAGTCCTCACAGCCGAGTAAGTGGAAGCAGTGAATCTCCTAATGGTCCCAACCTCGACAACTCCCACATCAATAACAATTCCATGACACCCAATGGCACTGAAGGTATGTGTGTGCTGTTGCTGCCTTTTAGATGCTCTCTGTCATACTGTTGCAAATTAAAAAAGGCAGAGAATGTTAACAAAAGCATTCAATGCATAACTTTCAATTCATTGTAGTTTTATGCATTTGTAGCGATGAAGCCACTCTAGCATTTTTGCATAATTTTGTCATAATTTTAAGAGAGCATTACTTACTTTTGTTGCATTTATATTTTGTTAAACAACCAGTGAAGAAAGCACACTTCTTCATTTGCAAAGTAGATTCTAGCTTCAACAATTCAGTGCCACGAGTTGTTTTCCAGCAACTATTAGCTGTTTATTTAAGTAGCCATGTAATTATTCAAATCCCACAGCATGGAAATTACATAGTTTTGCATGAGGTCTCCACTGTACATAGTTATTTTCTCAGGTGATTCACCTATGCTTAAATCTGAGCCTTTGTTTGGTGAAGCAGTCATCTCCATGTCACAAACCAACACACAGCCTATTAAAAACATCCTCCCTGTCACATAATCTTCAGGTTAGTCTGTGCTTTGAGCTCACGGTTTACTTTTTTGTGTGTATTCATGACACAGGACCCGTAGACATGGTGCAGGCTGTCATCATGTGTCCCTTTGCCATTCTGTCTTTTCTATAGGTGATAACATCACAATGCTTACCACTGCAGACTGGTTGTTAGGTTCTAACTCACAGTCTACTGCAGGTTTGTCTACTCTTGGTGACACAATGAAAGGACAATACTTGGTGTTTTCAGCTGAACGCAAGAATGAAAGCACTCCCTTTAGTTCACCTTTTTGAACCACATACTTCTCCTATGAAGAAATTCAATTTGTATTTTTTTTTTCTCCAAAGTCCCCCAAAATGCTATTCAAGAGCTGCTAAATTATAAAGTTACCTCAACTATTGTGCCTTTCATTCAGAAACTCTTTGGTATCTGCTGTAATTGTTGTGGTATTCTGTTCCAAGCATGATTTGATACCGACTGGATTTGAGTCCATTGTTAATGAATGACCAGATTGTACTGTGCATTTTGTTTTCATTTGGACGTTCCATGCTGTTTCCTGAATACAGTGGTTATTGTGTGCTCTGTGACCTGAGTGTGTGCTAGTTTATGCATGCACCTTATTCTTTCATCGGTGTTTTCTTCTGAAGAATCGCCCCTCGTCAACATACGTTTCTGCACTGAACGAGCATAGCGGAAACATGTAAAACATGACAGCAAATGCCTTCTTCAACCATGAGGGATTCCACTGAGCATGACTCCCATGCCCACATTGTCAATTTGTTTTGCCAAAAAGAGGAAAAAAAAGAGAGAAAAAAGTCCTCCAGCCCGCCTGAAGTGAAATGGATTGATTTCAAAGATTCCTGAGCTGTCAGAAAGCTGTGAAATTGTCTTTGCAGATCTATTGCTGAGCTGTATAACGGAGCCAAGGTCAAACAGCGTTCGCTACACTCTTAAAAAGATTTTATACACCATACATTTCCTTGACATTTCAATTACTGTTGTACATCCCTGTGGAGCTCTTTTTTATCTCTGACTTGAACACACGTCTACAATAATGGTTTTTATTTCATGCTGCGTTTTGGTACTGATAAGCCAGTAATTTATTATTAAATATAAACAATAATGTATTTTTTGCTTAGTAGTCAAATGGAAGTGTGATTTATATTGCACCAGCTAAAAAGTTAAAATACATTTCTAAAATAAATTGAAAAGCATTAGGAAATGGTTCAAGCACATTTCTTAGTGTGTAATGATTTACTCCAGATTTAACAGTAAAGATCAGTCATAAAGATAAAACTAATACTCTTGCACCATCGAATAAATCCCATCAAACAGAATTAGAGATAATAATAAAATAGAAAATATATATATGAATTATATTTATAACAGATAATTAATTTACATTTTGTGGCATTGTTATAAATATTGTTGGAATGTTGTTTGACTTCCTCCCTGTGCAGTTCTGTTTTTATTTAAAAAAAAAAATAATCTGAAAGCCTGAGATCATTTGACGTTAGACTGATCTTTATTTATTTTTCTTTTCTTTTTTTCCAGGCTTGATTTGGTGCATTTGGTGACAATGTGGCTTCTTTGTTTGCAGTTAAAACCGAGCCAATGAGCAGCAGCGAAATCGCCACCTCGGTACCAGACACCTCTCTAGACAGCTTCTCAGGATCAGGTGAGGCTGGAGGACGTGTGTGTGTGTGTGTGTGTGTGTGTGTGTGTGTGTGTGTGTGTGTGTGTGTGTGTGTGTGTCTGGCTGCGTCGCACACACACAGCTGCAGAACTGATTAGTGAGAGATGATCCCAGAGATGGGTGACCTATAAGCCGGGCCCCAGGAAGTGTCCCTGTAGCTAAAACACCAATATGTGTGTCTGTGTGTGTGAGTGTTCAAGAACAAGCGACTCTGCTTTGTCTTTTGTCAGCATATTTATATGCTGTGCTTGCTTGGAGGTGTGTGTGTGTATGTGTGTGTGTGTGTGTGCGCGTGTGTGTGTGTGTGTGTTTGTGTGTGTGTGTCTTAACACTGCTGGTTCCCATGCCAGTGAGGACCAAATTATGACCTGTAATGGTCTGAACCTGTCTGTCCGGTGGAGTGACATGGCGTCCCAGTAGCCCTTGCTCTCCACAGGCTGTTACCCTATCGCCCTGTCAGAGGCAGGGTTTTCACACCTGCCTGTCAGCACGGGAACATCACACACAAATAAAACCAGTACCTCAGAGTATAATGAGCATAGTCGGAATTGTAAAAGAAATGATCTCTAATGTGAGATTTTTTTTTAACTTATTTCTTTTTCCCACCCTCAGCAGTATCTATGTCAACCTGCAAGCACTCTTTTCTATTTTCTATAAACATGCATTAACAGTACTGCATCCGACTGTGCATAGTATTATCTTGCTGCTAATTTCCCGTATTTCCTTAACTGTTTAACTAAGTACTTGATACTTGACTCTAGAAGGGCATAAATCACTGCTATGACTTTTGTCTCCGACAATATTAATGAAATTTAGTAATCTTATACCCCATATCCTCCACGGGGAAACCCACAGCGCCGTTCCAAAGAGCAGGTTTCGTCCAGTGGCAGGTGCTGCTGATGTGGGAAAAGTGTTCAATATTAATAACGTGTGTGAGGGGTTACAGCATACAGTTACATACAGTTAGCGCTCCCCCGCAACCAAATCCCTTATTTTACATGTCACGACCAATTAGACAGATGCTTCAAAACTGCGCCACTCTGCCGCTGTTAAATGTGAGTAATGCGGCAGAACTGTGGTTGTTTCCTGAAATTAATTTAATGTAGTAGATGTGTTATCAAACTTTAATGTAATAATGCATTGTCATATAATTTAAATCTGCTGTTTTGCATTCAAATTCCAATATTAGTGATTTTAAATTTTGTTTATAATGTATTTAGTTGGCTTTTATTAATTGATATTTCGAACTTTGTAACTGAAGCATGCAGGCAACATTTAGAACACTAATGTAAATTCACATTTTCATATAGAAGAGTTTATATGCTTTTTAATTAATAATGCAGATTCAAAACACTAGTGTGAGTTATTTGTGGCTGAACTTTCAGGTTAACAGTACCGTGGAGCCACATAGTTGTACGCATAATGAAGGAATAATTATGCAGTAGCACTCATTACCTGCAATCAGTGATGTCACTTCCAATGTAGTTGTGGCTTGAAAGGCTCAAGGCAACGGCAGCCACAGGCCGAGACTGATTCAGACCATGCTGTGTGTGTTTACACCAGCGGTCGTCATAGCAGCCCAGAAGTATCTCAGAGATACGCAGGTCAGCAGAAAAACCTGATGTTCTTACCTGATTATTTTTGCTTCATTATTGCTCTCCGGTTTTCAACCTTAAAAAAGGTTACCGAAATAAATATAGTAATGCAATGTAATTACAGTTTCCTTGGAATCCAGAAGTTCTGTTGGCAAAAGATAATATTTACCTTATTTCTTAATGTTTAAATATGTGCTTGCCTCTTTTCTTTTTAACTCTCCTCAGCTATTGGAACCAGTGGCTTCAGCCCAAGACAAACTCACCAGTTCTCTCCACAGATTTACCCTTCCAAGTAAGGTTTCTTTTATTTTTCTTTAAAAAATAAGCAGCATCCAACTTCATTTGGATCTTTAATTAGATCCTTCTGTTAGATTGAGGGTTTTCAACTGGCTTTGTTTGCCTGGATGTCTGCAGCTTGCTCACTCCAAAATCTGTTGTAATTATTATCTTTCAAAAATTTCCTTTGCCATTTATTGTTCTTCCACCATGTATATGAGCTGTGTGATGCTATCTGTCCTACAGCTTGGCTCAGTGTTTAAAGTGAAGTAGCACAATCACAAGGAATTTTTCAGTTAGTCCTTTTTCTTTCTGCCTTCCTTTCTCACTTTTGTCTTTTGTTTCTTTTCTCAAATAGCAGAACATATCCGCATATTCTTCCTACCCCCTCATCCCAAAATATGGCTGCGTATGGGCAGACGCAGTACACCACAGGAATGCAGCAGGCCGCAGCTTATGCTAGCTACCCCCAGCCTGGACAGCCCTATGGCATCCCAGCTTATGGTAAGATTTCTCAGCACACATCAAAACCTCTTCTTGTCCTGCTAAAAGATGCTTGTTGACTACAACTAAATATTTTCCTTCCTGAAGGTCAGGTCCAAGACCTTGCCCATAACAAACCGTGTTCCCACAATTCCTTCAGTAAAGCCGGAGCAGCAGAGATGCTGAGTTGTTGTTTAGTGCCTGCATATTCTCCTTCATTGCAGTAAAACAGAATTTGCTTGTCAAGCTGTTCAGATAGATCTGAAAGATTAATGATAAAAATCTGAAAAACAAAAACTGGTGAGAGAAAGCACAGAGTAAATGGCTTGCTGTAGGCTTTATTTGTCTAAAGTCTTAAGAGTGTTTTGACCCCAAAAGACTCTCTAATATGTGGAGGAATTTACAGTGTTTATTTGAATGGAGTCCTGCAACCCAGTGCTGCATAGAAACTGCATCATGACTTATTGAATGTAAGCAGTGGCCAGTTTATCTCACAAACACAAGCAGAATGTTTTATTACTTGTGCATCGTTTCACAGATGACCTGTGTAATAATAATAATAATACTAATGATAACATAAAACTAAACAGCCATAGTCCTAACATGCTTTTTGGATTTACAGCCAAGTAGACAACTCATTTGCAGTGAGACAGAACACAGTGTCAGATAATACTTCTTAATAACTGTTGATTGTAAAAACCTTAAATCAGATAATCAGTGCTTGTGCATTATGAGAAGTGTGTTATGCTAATAGACAGAAGCAGTGTCCAGTGTAATTTAAACCTGTGTGTTGACTGTTGTCTGCGCATCAAACCGATCTGGTGTCACTAACTGATTTAGGTCCATTGTGGGCAGGCATAAAGACGGAAGGGGGTCTGACCCAGTCCCAATCCCCAGGACAGTCGGGCTTCCTAAGCTACAGCTCTGGCTTCACCACGCCACAGACAGGACAGGCCCCCTACAGTTACCAGATGCAGGGTGAGGACATCTTTGTGAATCCTTCATCTTTTTCCTTAAGCATCTTCACGTGTCAGTTTGAGGGTTTGTATGGTGTCAAAATGTCGCTTGAGATGCCATTACTCTCTCTCAAAGCTGACAGCATGTCTAATTTTACTAACTTTATGAGACAAAATGACAATGATGTGTGGTGCTGGTGTATCTATTTCCATCCTTTGAGTTCTCGTTGTCTTGGTCCTTACTTTGTTTCATTCCCTCTGCTTAGCCTGTCCAAATAAGGTTTATTGTACTCTTTTTCAAAAAAAGAAAAAAAACAGATGAGAGAAAAGGTCTCTGTCCCTGATTTAATAGCATGCAGAGCCAGATGGATTCACAACACGGGCCTCGCTCTCACCCCAAAAGATGGTTGCATCCTGGCGGTCGTTATGTGTGCTGCCTCCCTCTCCTCTTAAAAGAATGAACACAGATGGATAAATGGCAGACACTTAGAAGGCACCCAGCCTTTGTTGTTCCTCTCCCTGTGATCATATTTGTATTTGTTTAAGAGCTGAGACCGTAGAGATTTATGGCCTTGAAGCCGATAAAGATGAGTTGTTGCACCCTGTTCTCCCCCCTTTCACTCTCTCTGTCTGGTCATGCATACTGTTTAAATGTAGATCAAGCCTTCTGTCATGTAGTGTTTCTATTACTCTCCTGTTTGTGTTGATTAAAAAAACATGGACACTGAGGACAGGTAGCAAACAGTTAGCAAAGTCTTTGTCTTCTCTCCTGTAATATCTAATGTGTGACAGTAGAAACAGCTTCACATGTTGTTGAAAAGCCTCCAGAGCATCTCACAATAAATAACGCCAGCTCAGCAGCAGATGTGGCGTGGGGAAGCCTCTATTCCACGCCTCTTAACCAAATACAGTCGGCCACAGCCAGAGTTTTACAGCGCGCAAAAATGGAGAGAGAGGGAGAGAGAGAGAGAGAGAGAGAGAGGAAGAAAGGGAACAAGAGACGGAGCATGTACAGCAGAATGTTCAAGCTGCTGTCCTGCCCTTAGTGGTTTAACTCACGATGACAGTATTATGTGCCCATTCATCTTCTAAGTATTATGCTCTTACTGCTGACTTTTTCTTTCCCTCTGTCTAACTCTGTCTCTCCCTCACTGTCTCCTGCTATCTCTATCAGTTGCCCCACGTATTGTTAAGTGCATCAATAATTGACAGCCATGGTAGATGACAGATTGACTACTATTCTGGCCTTGAGTTCTCTAACTGTGGCTCTGGCCCTCCGCCACACCATCATCATTACTCTTTCTGGCCTATTGATCTGCCTGGGCGAGGAGCCTTGGGCCTGGGTGTCCCAAGCAAAGACTCTTTTTCCACATCTGATACTCCTCCTCTCTGTCCGTGTCCCTGCCACCAGCCTGTGGCCAGCTGTCAAGGCGGAGGACGATTAGATTAATGGTTTACTCCTTACTTTCATGTCCAATCCCATGGAGCTTTGTGTGGGTGCTAAAGTTGTGGCACCAAATCATAAAGAGAGCCAGCATTTTGGGCACCTCTGTTTGCAATCCCTTGTGTCAGTTTACATGTCAGTGCCAGAGGTGTGTGAAGAGATGAGAAGATCATGCTGGTGGGACTGAGCAGATGCTAATTAGGTGAATAATTGGATTCCAGCATTCTGTCCCAGTGGCAGTGCAAGTGAAGAAGCTGAAGCCCTGTCTGCCTTTTTAAAAAGGGAGCCCCATCTGGACCTGATAGCCTATTCCCAAGTGGGGCATACAAACTTCTGCTACAAATATTGTGCACTGATGATAGACATAGCCCATGGCAAGGGGACTGATCAAGCAAAGCAAATGGACTTCCAATTGTGGAGCCAGAAGGCAGGAGGGGAGGAGGAGAGGAGGGAGGGATGTTGTCTGGTCTTGAGTGAGTGAACTAACTGGAGCAGGACAGGGGGAGGGAGAGAAAACATGCCCCCAGGGGAAGCACAAGACCCCCTCTTTCTCCCCTATTTCTCTCCTCTTTCTCCCCCCTTCTATAACCAGCACCACCACCAACAGCATGGGCTCGTTCTCACTGCTAGCGGGGGTCCCCTCAGCTTTTATGTGGCTTCTTGTTCTCCACACAGCAACCCTCAAACCCTGCCAGTGAGAGCTTTTATGACTGTTTGAACTGTGCATTAGGCTAATTTGTTGTCCTTCACAGCCTTGCTCCTCCTTGTCTCTGTCGTATTGTTCTGTCAGACTTTCACTTGATGTTGAACTTTCTGCGGAGAACCCAAAAGTTTTGGAATTCCCCCTGCAGCCATAGGAATATTAAACAACAGCAAAGAGGGAGAACAGTTCTGATGAAAATAACCAGTAGAGGCCAGGATGGAGAACAAAGTGAGAATCTGCTGTGTGTGTGTAACTCCGGGAAGCAGAGTGAGAAACTGCACAAATAATTAGTGGATCCTGGTAATCGTGGGAGCTTGGGAGGTATTTGTTTCTTTTTTGGCCACAGCGCTGGGTATTTAGCTAACTGTCAAGGCTAAACACTGAACCACATCTTCTGTTTTTTCTGCTTTCTTCCATACGGTACCCGTCATGCACCACTTCCCCGATCCTCCCCCCCCGTTCTGAAAGCTGCTTCACGTTTGTCACGGTGAGGGAGGGCCCTCCTGATGGGACCAATGACCACAGGATGAAAGGAACTCCCTCTGTTTGTCTCTGGGAACAAAGGTGTAATTACGCCCCCATTTAGGAACACTAAATTTATCTCCCCCTTCGTTTTCACTCAAGCAGCAGGATATTTCTTGGCTACAGGTTTTTATGCAATAATGCAGCAGTAGTACTAATTCACGGTCCCTGTGGATGTATGGAGAAGTGATTTGTCTTTGTATGAACAGAAGCAAGTGATAAAGCCCACGGGTGGTATTTGTAAAGGATGGAGGAACTGCTTTCACACCTCGATACCATTTTAGACATTTTAGTAGTTATTTGTAATGAAGTCTTTAAAACTCAAGTCAACATCTGTCTAAATCTCTACTTGTTATTGTTCTATATTCAGTATATGTATGTTATATTGTTATTATTAGCACGCAGAATGCCCATACACCAAGCTGCATTAATAATCCTATAACAATCACAGTCGCAATTTTGGCTTTCCCGATGGATGCAATATTTATGCTTTAGAGTTCTCTGACCAATCCCAGGGTTTGCTTTGAGCAAACCATTATAAACATGATTATGGCTGCAGGAAAAATGTTAAAATATGTTACACATTGTTTTTTATCAAATTGAAATGTCTTAGTGCAGTGACACTATTTTGTTTGGACACAATTTTTGACAGATCATTGCATGATTTCAAGTAAACGTCATTGGGATCATGTTAGGTTTCTTAAATCTCACCCTGCTACTGGTTTGTGAATCATTTGAGCTGCTCCTCCTGCTGTACAGGTGGATGGCCGCTGAAGAGAGAAGTCGTGGTCTAGGGGCTGCCGCTGCTCCGCTTCTTTATTACTCATGTCATGTATATTATTAAGCCATTAGATGCTATCAACCCTTTTGAATGACTTAATTACCCAGGAGGACCATCCTTTTAAGCAAGTGAAAAGAGGAGCATACATATTCATTGGGGCTGGATGTCAGCAGCAAACCCCCCCAGACGCTTCTCACTGCGACCTCAGCCCTCTTTCCCCATACATCTCAGTCTCACTACACTGCCCACACTCACCCCCTTCTGGCACCCTCATGCTCCATCCATCGTCCCCCCTTTTCTTCACCCCACGCCACCCTTCGCTAGCTCGCACACAAAAGTCTCTTGTCCTCCTCACATTGTGCGGGCTTGGACGGCTTTGGGAGCAGGTTCTGTCCACCCCTCACCCTTCTCTGCCCCCCCACTCTGTCATTCATCAGGCCTGATCCAATCACTGATAAGGAAGGAAGAGGGGAAAGATAAGGCCACTGTTGGGAGCACTCCCTCAGGCCTCCCTCTATTCACCACCTCACATAGTTGTTTCACAAAATAAACCCCCTCCCAGCAGTGCACTGCACTGCTTGCAGTACCACAGATTTAATAATGTTGTTTGATTAAAACAATGGTGTATACATAACCCAAAAGTATTATTTTCTCCTAAAGGTGGTTCTTTCACAACAACGTCAGGATTGTATCCAGGAAACAACTCCCTGACGAACTCGACTGGCTTCAACAGCACGCAACAGGTAGCTGTGCACTTCCCTCTGCTCGTTCCATTTGTCTGATCTGGTATCAGTATGCAGCTATGAGTTTGAATTGCAGACTTCTTCCCAACCTGGAAATCTTTATGAAACATGCATACTCAATATGCTACATTTCATCTGTGACACATTCAAACATAAATCACTCAGGATGTCAAAAGCTTTGTACGCAGGATTATCTGCTGTACCTCTTCCAAAGCAAATGTATTATGCCACGGAGGAAAGGGAGAAGAAGAAAAAGAAAACAAGACAGATCGTTGTCCAGATGTAGGCCTGAACAGACATATGTTTGCATTTATGTTTTGGAATCTGCGCTGTAAAGTAGCAACACTGGTGCAGGGCATATCTCACATTTCTCTGCCAAACCTTCTGCTTGTCTTCCTTGCTCCACCTTTTTGATCTATATCTCCCCTCTTCCACCACTCTCTACAAATCATCCTTTATCTCTCTGTTTGTATTTACTTATCTTTGTATCTAACCTACCATTTCCCTATAATCTCTGTTATTTCTCAACAGGACTATGCCAGTTACCCAGCTTTTGGCCAGGGGCAGTATGCTCAGTATTACAACAGCTCACCCTACACTTCACCCTACATGACGAGTAACAACACCAGCCCCAGCACGCCTTCCACCACCACCACCTACACCCTGCAGGAGCCACCCACTGGCATCACCAGCCAGGCCCTCTCAGAGAACCCTGCAGGTACAAAACAAACAATGAGCCTCCTTGTATAACCTGAATGTCAGGAGTACATCTAGTGTACTGTAATGTGGCAAGCAAGAAAACTGAAATCAGATGTAGGGTTTCCCATAATTTAATGTGACAGTAATGCATCATCTGGCGATTGAGCACTGATAGTATCTTTATAAGTCAGTTAGAACTTTATGACTGCATTTGCAATTGTCATCAATCAACACCAAAAGACTTTAGCTAAACTTAATTTCATACGCTGTTGTCCAATTTAGATAAATGACATCTTTGCTATTTCTGGTTGACATGTACTCTGTTACCTCTTGTTTATTAAATCATTATGAGCACAGCAGCTTTTAGTGCTATAGCTGTGTTCTCGAGCTGATTTATGATATGTTTATAACCTGTAGGCCTGCGTAATCACTAAAAAATGCCTCAGGAAGCTGTCCGTCGTGCATCAAGACAAATGGTCACTCGCACTTCTTTGCTAAAAGCAAATAATAGCTCATCTTCAATACCCTCTTTTTATTCTCTCCTTCTTCCTTCTTTCCTTCCTTTCAGCAGAGTACAGTACCATCCACAGTCCATCAACCCCCATTAAAGATTCAGATTCGGATCGATTGCGCCGGGCCTCGGATGGAAAGTCACGTGGCCGGGGAAGAAGGAACAACAACCCATCACCGCCGCCTGACTCCGACCTTGAGGTAGGGTGAGCCCGCTACCTTGGCGACAGACAGCCTCGCCCTGTCTGAGGCACATAGACACTAATCCACTTACTATATGGCTGCCACACCAGCTTTAACACATGATGAGCATTAATTCTTAAAGTTTAGATTCCTTAACTACAAATGCATTATTGATGCACTGTGGAATATATGACATTACTAAACACATATATAAAGTTCTCATGCATGCCTGATAAATAAACAATGCCATTAAGTAAGTCATCACTGAAGTGAATAATATATATATTCTAGTCATCAAAGGCTAGACCCAAGCTGTGACTAACAATGGTACCATTGCACCATGAGCCATTCAACACCTTCATAGAGAGCATATGTCAAAATGAAGTCTTAGTAATTCACTGGGCTATTCATTAACATGATATGAATTCAAACAAGGCTAATAGCACCCATTATCGCACTGACATCATGGCGTGTTAACATATCTAGTTAATTAGTTTGTCACTATTGATTACTCTAATGTAAAGGGCAGAGGGTTTAAGGCGTGTGGTGGGGTGGTGGGAGCAGTGTTGCGGTTACCAGCCCAAGCAAATGGATCCTGGTCCCTGTGGCGCACAAATACACGCTCCTGGCCTATTGACCAGGAGGATCACCTTGCAGCCCTACAGAGTGCACCATTGATTTTGCCTCTTTTCTCTCTATTTTTCTTTGTTTCTTTCTTCCCCCCAACGTCCCCCATCTCTCCAGCGAGTTTTCATCTGGGACCTGGATGAAACAATCATCGTTTTCCATTCCTTGCTTACGGGTTCTTATGCCAACAGATATGGACGGGTGAGTGACATCAGACTGTGGCAGTAGTGGTGCACTTTATCAGTAAAACACATAAATATTAAAAGGAAGGGAGAAAGGGATCAGAGAGGGGGAAATGACCATTGAGCAGAGGATTGATTTCACTATAGAGTCCATAGTGAGAAGAACTCAATGTACAGATAATTGTTTCTTTTTTTAATAGGTCCAATGAGGCTTGACAAGTATTTGACTGCTCTCTGCAGCTGTTGGAGCTATGCATGGCTGGTCAGGGCTCAGCTGTAGGGGCTCCCAACAGTTGCACTCTGGATGTCTATTGACACATCTTAAGTGTTCCTTTCTCCTTCAGAAATGCCACATTGTTAGTTTAATTAAGTGCTTCTCAATCCATCCTTTTCAGACAGGGATCTCCCTAGAGACCCTGGCAGGAATCTGAGTCCATCCAGTGTAATTCAGTCAAAACTCAAACTAGAACACAGAGATTCCCTTAAAGTTGCCTTAATTAGAATTCAATACAATACATTACATATGTGTATATATACATCCTAACAAACATATATTGTTATTACACTAGAAGGTTAATTTCCATCCTGTGTCACTGTATGAGACGAAGAGTTTACTTTTCCAGGCTTTGCTGTTTGTTGTTACATGTAAATTGCTTCTCTAAATTTAAACTTTCAAAACAAACAATTTTGGAATTTAGGCAGAATCTTATTCTCATGGTTTTGCTGCTGAGGTCATAGGTTCTATATTGCCTTCATGTTGCATCACCCACACTTCATTATTTAGATATAATACATAAATAACTGTTGAATCTTAAAGTCAGTTCATCACACACGTTCAGAATTTTTAAAGTGATAAATGAATCTCCATTTTATTTTATTTTTTTGTGAGAGTCCAGGATGTTTAATCGCCGGTTGTTTTGACTATGAGGTGCCTGGGTTTGATGTCAAAAAATGACATATTGCTCCTCATATGTCAGGGAGCTTAGCGTCTGCGGCCCGTGCTCTGTGCCTTTGTTCTGGTATGAGGGGGTGTTTGATGGGGGCAGTGTTTTGTTTTTGGGGTGAAAGAGGGCTGCCCCACGACCCTCCACTGTTTATTTACTTTATTCTCAGCCCTGCATGCTGGGTAAAGAGAGAGCTAAGGCTTGAGGAGCTGTGGCTCCAACACACACACAGGGTCTCCAGTGTGCTCCTCTGAAACAGGAAACACTCCCGACTCCATAAGGACCCGTTCCATCAGAACTCATATAGGAAGTGACAGCCGCTAGAGTCCCTCTCACTCTCTGTTTCCCCTTTTGTTCCCTCTTTTCTCCTCCTCTGCACATTTCAGTCCTCTTTTTTACATAATGTTCAACCTCATGCTCCAACCTGTTGACACTATCACATTAAAGTGGTATTATAAGAGGGAGACATGCTTACTCACTGCAACCACAGAGCATGCTTCCTCAAAGCCTATCAGAAATGCACATCTGTAAACTACCTCAGAAAAGAAAGTGAAGCCGACCGACATCCACCACAACAAGCAGCCCCTGCCATTCGTGTTATCCCCATCTTAATGTCATAAACATACAGTTACTAACTAGTTTTCCCTCCTAGCTGCTCCGAGCTTACTATAAATAGATGTGTATCTAAGTGAGCACACATCCACACTTTCTCTCACTTGGTGTGACCTCCCACCCACTCTCCTTTTTTTCTCCCTCACATACACACATAAACACACTGCTGCTCTTATCAGCTCTTTTAATTGGCATCAAGGCAGCTCACCCCCATAAAGCTGATGGCTGAGGCCAGCTGTGCTGCTATTGGGCTGGCCAGGGCTAGAGCTTAAAGTGGGTGGGGATGGATGGGGGGTTGTTATTGGTAAGAGGCTCAAAGGGGAGGGGGGGTGGCAGGGGGGACTTGGCGCCCCTGTGGATGGTACTGACATCCCGGGACAGGTGGTGCTGGAGCAATGACAGCAGCAGCACTTTGGCCTTCTGGCCTGCTTGTATTCTTAACTCCCTCACTGACTGATTGTTTAGATTTAATTGGAAAGGATTCACTCACGCCAGAGAAGGCCGTCTTTTCCCACCAAACTGGCCCTTAACGCTAAATCACACAACAGCGGCAGAGGTTGGGGAGAGGGACTTGGTAGCCTATTCATGAGGGAGACTAATTATTTTTGATGAAATCTGACTGAAAGATTGATTCAAACTGGGAGGTTAAGAGGAAGGAGAAAACCTCGAGAAGTGGGGATTGAGCTCTACTTGTGTGGTTTGTCCTCTGTCATTTCAGTGAAACCATAAGCATTGTGGGGTGTGACAGCTAATCAACAGAGAGCTCAGGTGTGTCTTCAGGTGGTTTAACTCCATAATCCCTGCTTCTGGTCCTGTCTTTAGTGCAGTCTCACCCAGCTGCAGACAATCCCCCTCCACAGCCTGCCATTGTCCCCCTTCACCCTTTGCTTGCTGGAGACAATATGTTAATTAAAGCTTTAAGATAAATACAACAAAAAAAGAATGGAAGTGCTCCTATCCAGCTGGTTAATGAATTATAATGTGTATGTGTTGTTTTAGAATAATAATGGTATGAGAAAGTTAATTTTTTAGACTAAAATAAGTGAGCAATTTTGTCTGTATGTGCAAGAAAATTTGTATAGGCTAGTTTCTAAGTTGTTTATCCTAAGACTTTTTTGCCAATTAATTATCATTTTAAAAGGAAAATTGCACACATTGTCACAGACTCATTAACTATTTATATTGTAGTTCACTCCTCTCTGGGTTTTATCTTACAGACAATGCAACCCTGTCACCATTACAGCACGTGTCGCATTACTGGCAGAGACCATGATTTAAGGAGAAATGCGTCTGATGCAAGGAACAATACATATTTATCCTTGCATTTGAAATATTAATGAACACCTCAGAGCTTCAGGAGAGATTTTGTTTAAATCACCTGGAGAACAATCAGATGATGCATCAGCACAAGTATGTTGAGAATGGGCTATTTTACGATGAGGCTGTGACCCCCAACTCCTCTAAACCGACCACCCTTCCTGAGAAGAGACATGCTTTTACTGCATTCGTTCAAGTCTGTGGCATTTCTGATGACTATTCTGGTCCCTTTTGGAGGGTTGTAAATAGAGGCTAAAACGTTCAAGCCTGCCTAATGTCTTCTTTTATGGTAACAGTCTGTTGAGGAATTTAAAGGGATTCTGTTTTAATTGAGTACAGGGAACAGCGTTATTTATTATTTCACATTATCCCCTTCAACTGGAGCACAATTATGGTAATATTCAGAAGAAAGATTTTAATTTGATTCAATTGTTTTTGTCTGTTTTCCAGGATCCGCCAACATCTGTATCATTAGGCCTGAGAATGGAAGAAATGATCTTCAACTTGGCCGACACACACCTATTCTTTAACGACTTGGAGGTGCGTCTGTTTTTGCATTTTTTTTTCTCTCTTCTTTAAGCTCTGTCTTTGGTTCTTCTATGTTCATTTTCTGCACAACTGTGTTTTGTTTACCTTGTGATGTGGTCAGAGGAGTGTATATATTCTAACAGGAGTGTACAGATTTTAGTAAAAGCAGCAACAACTGTTTCATAGCGTGGAACCCGTTTCTCAGTTATCAGTCCCATAGCGATGAAGTATTACCTCGGAGCTCAAGGGACACCATGAATTTTACATGTGCTGTCGGTCTCCGTCATTCCTGGGTCACCAGGCCTACCCCCACTCCCACAGCGGCCAGCTCAATTTGTCAAGCTCTAGTGTTTCTGTGGCTGCTCTGTCTGTCTGTGTGTCATGCTGTGTGCCTGGTGTCGCTGCCCACCTACACCACAGATCCCAGCTTCGCAGCATGAAATCCCCCACCATCTCCCCTCCCACGCCTCTTTGCCCCCCTGATTCATGTACGGCTAGTGTAAAAAATGCCCCAGGGGCACAGGAATAGAGGGATCAAGGGTAGGAGGTGTGTGCATGTGGGAAGTGTGTGCTTCACTCTGGGGAGAGGTAAAAGACCAGAGGGTCAGGGATGCTTATAGGCTCAGACTGTATGCATAAGTGTGTGCCACATTTTTCCACACATACACAAACATGCTCCCCTCTGTCCAGATCCAGATGTTAAACCCAGCTAAATAAGTGCTCATCACATTTTAGCCACAAACAAACAATTTAATCTCCATGATATCTCCCTCAACACTGTCCACTTCTCACTCTGTGAGTTTTATTTTTGAGATTTCTTTGTCCCTCCCTCCTCCTCCCGGTCTCTTTCTCCCAGTGAATCTGATCCCACTGACCCAGCACTTTTCCTCAGTGTCCTGCTTTATGCTGACCTCACAGTAGAGGAAATGTTTTGTTTGATACTTAAGTGTGAAGAGATCTGCGGCCAGTCTGCCAAGTCTCATTACTCACCACCGTGTTCGGCTGTGTGTTACATGAAGCAAACCCAAGAGGAAGAAAAAACGGCGGAGAGAGGGAAAGAAAATTTTCATCCTCTCCCAGACGAAAGAGTGACTGAGATTCCAAACGCAGTCATCGTGATCAAAGTTAATTGGCTTCAATTGGCTAGTTAAATCTTTCCTTATGCCCTGGCCATGTAGAATCCATTGTAGCTGCACTTTATTTAATAGATGTGCCCCAATCATTTGAAAAAATGGCAGTTTGTGACAATGCTTAAATGTGGTTTTGCTCAACATCTGTCCTGTGTTTTGATTTCTTTTCATGTGTGATGAGACTGTTCACAGACGAATTGGCAGCTCAGACTGCTTATCAAATTATTGTAAAATGCAACGCGTATATTTCTTCTGCTCTATTTCAGCAACAAAATTATTAGATTTTGTTTTGACACTTTAAAGCTTTAGATTTTGCTCCAGTTGAAAGCAGAGAAGTATTAGGACTGAAATAGCAACGCATGGTCTGCTGCAAGAATGCTTTTTAGAACGTCTGCTGTAAAGACCCCTCTGCAGTCGCGGCAGTGATTTTCACTAACAATCATACCAGAGGAGGAGTGACATTCTCTTGAAGGCATATTGATCTCTCCTCTTAAACTGAGCTGGGCCAGTCGGAGTGTTAAGTGCCAGTTCTCAGCAATGCCTAACCAGTTGTGTTTCCTCTGTGCTGATTTACAGCCCTCCACCTCAGATAGAGCTAAATAGAGTCCAACTATAAATACCACAGCCAGCAGCAGTTATGTATTTAAGCATGTGCAGAAATGCATATGGTCCATCTAATTTAGTCTAAGCCATAAAGGGAGACCCCAGAGGCTGTGCAGAAACACAGGTGCAGAGTTAGTGGCCTAGTGTGTGAGTGTGAGTGGTCCATCTAAGTCTTAACACCGTTGTCCTGCCAGCCTCAGCACAAGAATGTTCAATACGGACTCAGTGTCTTTGCGCTTTCACCATATGTGGAATCCTGCATCATTTTGCTTGTATTAAAATGTTAATTTATAAGATAAAATAATTTATTTCAAATGCACAAGGCCTTTAAACATCACAGTTAAGCATAATTTTGTTCTCAGCCCACCACAGCCAGTGTTTTCTTTTTTTCTATGGGCTCTATGTGTGTGTGTGTGTGTGTGTGTGTGTGTGTGTGTGTGTGTGTGAGTGTGAATGGAGGCTGGACAGCGTTGATAGAGCTGGTGAGTGACGATTCAGAGGAAAGTCATAAAAAGAAAGAGGGCATGCCGAAGGGGTCAATAGGGATCAGTTTCACCCTTATGTCTCTCTCTCCCTCTTTCTCTTCTAACATTTTTCTGGATCAGCGCTTTTTTCATTCGCTGTTTGATCGTCTTGAAGGTGCATCCCAGAATCACCGCACCTCCCCAAAAGTCCTTATAATCTGCACACAAATCCCTCTCGATCGATCACCACACAAATTACTTGTGCTGTTCGGCTTGTTAAAGTAGTGTTGTATGAACACACTTTTTAAAATACTCATTCAAGGCAACATAATTCATAATGATATGATCCCCACTCTATTAGTTTTTCTTACATTTTCAGTGACCACAGAGATAAATATACAATCAATGTTACTTCTAAAACTGCACTTGATACAAAATCAATATTTTTTTGTAATTTGTTGATCAACAGCAACAACATAATTGACATTTTTGTATTTTTTTTTAATTCATTACTTTCAGAATTAAACTCTTAATATTATCAAAATAATATACTTATCCTTGTACATTAGTATTTAGCTTTTTAAACAAAAAAATGGTGAATTTGCTTCACCATTTTCCCTCAGCACAAGGTGTGAGGTTGAATGTGGATTTAATTGATGGTCTAGAGTGATGTGTGTAATGAAGCCCACTGAGGCTGAGTTCACTGGGAAGACTGACGGCTCTCCTGTGACTCTGGGTGTGAGTTTACTGTAGGTGCGCTATCACAGAGTGCTATGTGGGAACCAGGGGCCTCTCTCTCTCTCTCTCTCTCTCTCTCAATAGCAGAGTCCCCTGTGCTCTCTCAGCGGGGTATATGGGCTGCCGTCTCCCCCTTCCCCGGGTGAGAAAACAGCCCTCCCTGTCTGGAGGATAAAGGGCATGGGGGCAAACCACTCACAGTGAGAGAGCGGGGGAGAGGTCTCTAAAGGTGGGAACATTTTAAATTAGTTCACTGATGCCTCCATGCTGCGTGCAACCCTCTCTCACACACATGTACGCTAAACGTGTTGTGCTGCAAATTCTTAACATAAATACTGTACGAACACACATGAAACAGACTCTCTCTCACACACACATACCTGTGGAGCAACCCTGTGACACTGTGAGCTGACTGCCTTTTATAGCTCCCAGCCTGCAGTCGCAGAGTTGAAAACTCCTCTGTCACTCTCACCCAGGGGCTTCCTGTTAATGAGAGATGCTGTGAAACGCATGGTTACCTTTTCCTAGTGGCTGAAATGGCCCTCTAGAGCCTCTTAGTGTGGAGCTATTCTGTTGGTTTTATGTCCCACCATTGAGAGTCCTGTACTCGCCATTCCATATGATTGGTAGCTTTATGGCGTTTTCCTTGATAGTATTTTTTTTTTAAATTTCCACAGTGAGGAGAAATATAATTCTGTGCTTTTCATTGATTCATGAAATGAAGTTGATCGCTTATTTTTTTATTTGTATTTCAAAACACTATCCTAACACATAAAAGCGAACAACCCATCAAGATGCACCAGTCAAAAACTACAAAAACAGGGACTAGGAGGTTCCTGTTGTTTTGCTCTCAATATACCATACAACCAATTCTCAACAGAGAACTAAACAAAGTCATATTTTCATAAATAGCATGTTTTGTCAGATGGGCTCCTTTAGTTCTGTGCACACTGATGTGGGTATTTCATCATTTGCCTGGCCGCTCATGCAGCGGTTCTGTCATGCTCCTCGACATAACTCCATCACATCTCGAGGCGGGGCCACTGATGTGTTTTTGGAAAGACTACAGAGAAAAAGTGGAGGTTTGAAAAGCCACCCTGTCAATCTTCGCTCCACAGAGCTCCACCTCACCCCCACCTCGCTACCCACTATCCTAACACAGCCGATTCATGCACCAATGGGAACTGAGGGTGCATGGAAAATATACTATTACTGTCTGGTGACAAATGATGATATTTAAGAATAGATTTCTTGTTCTGGATTAAAGAGCACCTGCCCAGCACAGCCTGTGGAGGCAGAAATTTGCACAGATTTGTCCAAACAACAGTCTGCTTGGCAAGAATAAACATTTTCTCTCTGTGGATACATTTGTTATGAAGGGAAAATGCTGAAACGACTGAGATTTGATATTGCATTTAATGTTGAGCTCCGTGAGGTGTGGTTTGGACCTCCAGTGCCAAAAATAGGAAATAATGAGAAGCAGCTCATTCATCACACATAACTAATTTATACTTTTCGCTGCCTACCTGTGGGGCGATTCTTACTTTTCCAACTTTTCCAGTGGCTGTACTTATCGACCAGTTTGTGAAAAGTCTGCCTGCTCCTGGGCAGAGCGTACCTTCTCCTCCTGACCGTGTGAATTTTCTGAAGCCAGCATATATTTCTCTGTACCTGTGCTTTGTTTGGCGCCGCTGTTTGAATTCCGTGGCTGTTCAAGCACAGATTGTGGATTGGAATGAAGTGGGTTCGAAGAACTCTCCCTTTGTTGCCCACATCCTGTGTTTGACCCCCAGGTAATCACGGTCCCCACCTCCCTCCTCCTTCCCCCCCACCAACCAGGGGCGCCTGTGGTGGGAACGGAGAAGGAAGTTGCTGGGGGTCACAGACCACGGGGGGATGACAGCCACTGCCGGTGGAGTGGCGGTATTGAGAACCTGCGAACCATGGATGAGCCTTTTTCACATGGCATTAGCCTGTAGGGTCACAAGGAATGCTGTGATGACGGCTGTTATCGCTCACACTGCTTTTGACCACCCACCCCCACCCCAATAGCTCACCTGAGAGAGAGGATGAGAGAGAGGGGCAGATAGGGAAGCACTGTGACCCTGACTTTCATGAGAAAACCGGGTCTAAGAGTTAGTTTAGATAGCACGGTCCTTCCTGTGTTTTGGTAACATGCATTGCTGACTCGCCCTGTCTTTCTTCTCCCTGCTTCTGACTGTTGCAGTCACCACTCTGAGCTCTTTCCAGGGCTACAGGAAGACTCAGACCGTCATCTCTGATTGCCTAATGACAGATGCCAAGGAAACAAAGAGGGCTCTGATAGCTTCCTCCACAGTGAAGAGTTTTCAGCAGACCAGTGGAAAGACAGAGAGACAGGGAAAGGAAGAGAGAGTGAATGATGGAAGCATCCCAAGGCTTCAATTGTTGTGCCCTTTTTTTAGCGTCTCTCTCTCTCTACAGATAAAGAGTGCCTGGTAGCTCAGATAAAAGCAAAGAATGCTGACGAATTTAACAGAAAGACATAGTGTTTGCATAAGGAGTAATTGCGATGGCTTCTGGTGGAGGGTCTTCACTCCTGAGTACAGTAGGAACATCTGGAGTGAGTTAGTGGTGATTGTAGGTTTTAGAGAGACCACTGTTTGCTTGGTGAGGGGAGAATGGCGGGGCGGGGGTTGTACGATGGAAAAGACATGTTCAAAAAGTTCTAAGAAATTCTCTGACTGTCCCTCAATGTGCCACCGTGTTGAAACCCTGTCATTCTGTTGTTAGTGTTATACCAACAAAATAGCAGCAAGTAATTTTTAGTCAGAGTCAGATTTATTTATTCTCCTATTAAGTCCTGCATCCACATAAATGAACCATTAATAATGAGACGTTATTTTAGATTTGCTCTCTTTTCTTTATTTTTTATTTCATAATCCATCCATCATCCATAGTGCTTCTTCCCATTCTGTCCACTCCAACTATACGACTCTGCTAAACTAATGTGAACCTGCACCATCCATGGCTCTGTGGTGTTTACGAGGCCTTCAAGTGCCTCCTAATGACTACGTGTAAGGGTTACTGTACAACATTACCCACAGCCACCTCCTCTATTAGCTTTCCCAGTCCTCCCAGGAAGCCGGTGCAGAGGTTTATGCCAGCCCCAGCTGGGAACAGTAATTGTTGGAGTCTGTCTTCCAACAACCCCCTCCTTTTTTATTCACAGCACACACACATTGGCAAACTTCTATCAGGAGGTCTTGAGCTCAGCTGTTAATTAAGCGTTACAGTATTAAAAATGTAAACACAAAGAATTGGAACATGTACAGGGTATTTTTCTTGGCCTTTTAAATTTTAACTTAGATGTTAACACTTTACATTTGTTGAGGTTTGATGTGTTTATTGGCTTTGAGGATTTGGAAAAGCCCATGGAAAAATCATTCATAATCAGACAGCAATTATAACAGTTAGGTCTAATTAATGACACATATTTATGTGTTTCGGGTCATGCTGGCACCTAAAGTAGGCCCATAATTAACATGCTGTGTAATACTGTTCTCACATAGCTATTTTGATCCATGCCGGCTGTCAAACTCTGAAAGAACATTACAGCAGAAGAACAAACACAAGGAACTATTGTCATCAAACAAAGTACCAGGAGACAGCATACAACCAGGCCATGATATACCAAAAGAGTGCTTTACAGTTGGCTGATTGTGTCTGATTCATCAACAACTAATTACTGGATAATAGAAGCATTCCAGTCACTTGCACCAGAATGGAGGGGTTTGAAAGAAGGCTTTATGAGGTGCTTAACCCAGGGTGCTGTTTTTTGTTTTCCTAAACAAACAGACATGCCTCTACTACTTAAGGAATTAAGCACACAAATACTTCTGGTTTGGGTTGCAAGCAGGAAAAAAAAAAACTGGGGATAATTTGCGAACATAAATTATCCACAAGTTTGTTGGCAGCCGATCTTCAAGCTGGGACAAATTGCTGCTTTCTTCAGCTATTAAAGATCTGCTGTTGAGTGTCTGGAAACAGATTAGGCCAACAGAGTTAAGACCCCGCCTGCATCCCATCTCCAATTGGCAGTCCATCTTCTGGAACGTGGGGCTCGGGGCTCGCTCCATGTGAGGTCACTTTGGCTTCTCTTCCCCCTTCCTTTACCCACTGCTCTCCTCCATCTCCACCTTTCTACCCTTCCACCCCCTTATCGGGGTGCCGGAGCCCCGGAGAGGAGGGGAGAGGGGTCACAGGGTCAAAGTCTTTTCCTCTTTGGATCTCGGGGCTTGCTGGGAGAGGCTTGGCGAGAGAATGGCTGCATTAGAGCAGGGGTTGGGGGTCAAGATTTTAATTCTGTTAAAGAACAGCTGGTTTGAGTTTCTCCTCACGTCGCCCTCCCCTCCCTTTCCCCACAAATCCAGGGAGATGAAAAATTTGTTCAGAGGGGAACCAGTAAAATAAAAAAGGTTTACAGTCCAAAGCCCTTACCCTTACCCTGCTCTAGCATTAGAGAGGAATGCAGTAACGTCAGCATTTGGCCTCAGTTAGATTGACTTAAAACAAGGAAGTCCTTTCTGTGTTTTGGTGTCTTAACAGCCGGATGAAACTTAATTAAAAAGCTTAAAAAATCGGGAGGGATTTTTCATACTTGAGACCGAAGGAATTCTTTCCCTCGAGTTTCAATTTCCATGAGAAATTATTATTTCTCACATAACTTTAAACAGGTGAGACTAACTTTTTGGCAGTTACACAACCAATTTAAAATCTTTCCAGAGCAACTACTTCATAGTGATATCAAATATGCTCTCTGTTATTCATTCTAGACTAAGGCTGACTGAAACAAATTGTGAGTTTGACATCACCTTCATTTCAAAGCCTTTTCCTCTTAACAGGGCTATTGCTCAACCTCAATATCAAATCCTGGATGCTAAATTTCTAGCCACCACAAGTTTTAGCAAAAAGAAGTTTTGCTAGTTTCTCTCTGCTCTGCCCCAAGTGAGATGTGTTGATCC
The DNA here is from genome assembly GCA_029721515.1 of Synanceia verrucosa. Classification (NCBI taxonomy): domain Eukaryota; kingdom Metazoa; phylum Chordata; class Actinopteri; order Perciformes; family Synanceiidae; genus Synanceia; species Synanceia verrucosa. The sequence goes on along the minus strand of CM056568.1, from coordinate 11,568,703 downwards.
AAATGCCAAGGCAGAACTCCTCACATTTCGAGCTGGCTGGGGGGGGGGCAGAGAGAGGCGAGGAAGGGGGAGGCACTAGAGCTCTCCTATAAATGGAAAACTAATAACAGATTTTTAGTCTGCTTTCTCTTCTGCGCTCTTTTGCCGGCTGGCTGGCTGACTGGCCCCGGGGCTGTGTTGGTGTGTGGCGCAGCAGCAATCAGAGGTCATAATTTCATTGGCGGTTAGCATCAGGTTCAATTTTTCTAGTAGGTTACATTTGCCAGAAAGTCTGGATTGTGTTACTGTGTACCGGCTGAATCAGTGCAGAGCTGCAGAATCCCTCTACCTTTCCAAAAGGAGCCAGGCACCCCCAGAGGGGAAGAGGAGACGCACATACGCTAAGAGATGCACACACTTCATACTCAGACACATACACAGACAATTAGTGCCATGAGGCTCTTTACATTCAGCGAGCCTGCATACACCCCTCTACCGTATGTATATGCATATGCTTGTAGAGCTGTTCAAATGCCAACCTGAGTGTTCAGAGATGCTGGATTGAGACTTAATTGGTTATGTCTGTGGTTGTACATATCTTTAGACCCCTCTAGTGGTCGCAGTCCATTCTGACTGATGGAGAGGTTACTTTTTGTTAGTGATGGCACAAGGGAAGGGAAATGTGGAGAACTGATTCAAATGGAAAAAGAGTAAAAGATAAAACTAATGATATAAAGACAGAGCTAATGCAAAGGGGATTAAGGGGATCAAATCAAAGCACAAATTCTTGAATAAATGTGTTGTTTCTACTGAAAAATGATGTAAAACACAGAAAGTACCCTCTCTAAAAAGTATTTCTTCATTACTCAAAACTATTTGATATGTTCTTTCTTCCAGGAATGCGACCAGGTACATATCGACGATGTGTCCTCCGACGACAACGGCCAGGATCTGAGGTACAACCCTGGTACACTTTCATTCTTCCATCAAATAGTCAAAATAAACTGTGTCATTTGTTGCATCAATGTTGGCACAGACTTTGCTGACAGATCCTTCCTTTGTCTTTATCTCAGTACGTATAACTTCGGCGCTGACGGTTTCCATGCAGCAGCGACCAGTGCCAATCTATGTCTGGCCACAGGCGTGCGGGGAGGCGTGGACTGGATGAGAAAACTGGCCTTCCGCTACAGACGAGTAAAAGAAATCTACACCACCTACAAAAATAACGTCGGAGGTAATCCCCAACAAGCAGTGCTGCTCTGTGCAGATCTGTAGAGTAGAAATTTGCAGATGTACGAGCCCTCATATGTGACTGTGCACTCGTGTGTTCTAAAAGCACACATGCCACACCACTTGGTCAGGGTAAATTTTGAAAATTTCAGTGGTATTCGGAGGGCTACTCCAACCTAAACAATGTTACCCTGCGTTTCAGGTCTGCTGGGCCCAGCCAAAAGGGAAGCCTGGTTGCAATTGCGAGCAGAAATTGAAGCCTTGACGGACTCCTGGTTAACACTGGCACTGAAAGCACTAACATTAATCCACTCAAGGTAGGACTCCAGTGAGGAAAATTGTACCCAGTCTCATACCGCACATATATAAACTTGAATGTGGTAAATAAGTCAAATCCATATTCCCAAGCTATTAAAGAAAACGCCAGTGCTCCTCTGGATAGACTTTGTCTTCTGACATTTAAAAGAGATCTGACTTTAAAAAGAAGCTGAGAATCACTCCTTCATTGCATAACATGTTTTAAACTTATACATTCACAGATTTACTATTTTCTGCACACTGTTTTCTTTTGTCCTCCCTCAGGATGATTTAAAATAACATCATGTGTGTCCCTCCCATAGGTCAAACTGTGTGAATATCCTGGTGACCACGACGCAGCTCATCCCTGCCCTGGCTAAGGTCCTGCTCTACGGCTTGGGGATAGTCTTTCCTATCGAGAATATTTATAGTGCAACCAAAATCGGTAAATGTGTGATTTGAATCCTCTTTTGTTTTGCTGGGCTGTGATCACTTATGAATGCTTGTTGTTTTTAGCTCGGTGAGTGTAAAAAGTTAAGACACGTGTGCTACCTAAAGTGACGGGGCCGAGGCGTGGATGGAGTGGGAGATTCAGTCACCGGAGAGGGTTGATGTTCTTCGATGAAGGAATCAGCCTAATCAGCCTGGGATTATTTTCCTGGAGCTGGGCCTGCGCTGGGCCTCCCCAGGCCTCTCCTGTTCAGTCTCTGCATATGAAACCACTTCTGCACATTTATGTCATTCCACAGCAACAAGACCCCCCCTCCTCTTCTTCCTTCTTCTCCACCCCCCCCTTTTCTGCCAGTCCTTCCCCTTCCTCACTGTTTCAAATGCAAAATAAACATCAAGCTTCACTCCCGCACTGTTTTCAGGCCACATCAGCGCAGAGTTGGATCAGAGTGCAGGTCGGGGCTCCTCGAAGCATTAAGCACGCTGGTCCTCCTAACCAGACCCCATACCATGCAAGAGTGATTTTAGCTGATTTAAGTCCATTTGTCCCATGTTTGAGGAGCAGAAGGGCAGAGTTAATGCTTTTCAGATTGCCTTTATCTGGCGGCTGATCTTATCACATCTCCTTGTGTTTACACTCTGCCCTATTTTGTTCACGTGGTGTTTTTAAAGGGGCTCTTGTCAGCCCTGCGCCTTTGAATCAACTTGACGGTGTTTAGTGTTGGTCCTGCTGCAAGTGTCTGTGTGCCTGTGTATCTGTTTGCATCCACTCAACACTCCACTAACATTCTGCTGTCGACTCCCCCACAGGCAAGGAGAGCTGCTTTGAAAGAGTAATTCAAAGGTTCGGGAGGAAAGTTGTTTACATTGTTGTTGGAGATGGTGTGGAAGAGGAGCAAGGCTCAAAAAAGGTAAGACGCCTTGGAATAATAGAGACCACATACTGTATACCTGTTGAGTCTTCTGGTGAAGCATTTAGCAGAAATACACAGAGCTGGGAGAAAAGACAATGTTTGGACTTGAGATTACTTTCCATGAGGTCAGGAGTTCATTGTGAATGCTCATAGAACACAAAACATACCTGCCATACTTTTCCAAAGAAAGGAATCAGCACCCCAGCTCTCCTCTCAACAGTCTTACTTTCATTCGTTTATCCTCTTATAGGGTGTCCAAGTACAAGAGAGAAAGTCTGTAGTGTGTAATCAGCGCTCTTCCGCCGCCATCTCAGGTTTACAGAGCAGGGGAGGGGAGAGATGCCATAATTATATATTCCTGCTCGATGCCCTGAGCAGTGTGAATGCTGAGTGTGTAATGCTAGGCAAAGCTCTTTCAGGCTGGATGAAGGCAAGTTGTGAATAGAGCACACATAAAGGAGATGAAATTAGAATATTTTCTGCTATGCCAAGCCGGATAGCACGAGATGAGTCAAGAAAGCCTGAAACTTGTCGGCTCTTGCTCCACGATTTGTTTATAGAGCATTTGTGCCAAATTTGGATGTAAACCGAATGCAGCACACAGCAAACACATTCGTTGGCAAATTAATGAGCAGCCCAAGAGCATATTTCTCTGACAGTTAAGGTGAGCCACAGTGTCAGGGTGAAGAGTTTGCCTTTGAAACGCTTCCATCTCCCTTTTCACCTGTTTCTCAGTAAACAAGAAGCAGAAGCGTGAGGACAGATGAAGAGCGATTAGGAAGAAGTAGCAACTTTCTCCCTGAATAAGTGTGTAAAGCAATAGCTCTGTATTATGAAAGGTGAACACACCCTGGGAATTTGGTCTCAAGGGATGATTGCGGAAAAAGATGCAAATATTTTCACTCAGTCTTGAGTTGTTGGGAGTGTGACATTGATGGAAGGATAAGGCAGTCCCCCACCCCCCGTCTCTTCTTAGTGGTGCGAGTCCCACGACACGCCATACGGTAAAAGGTTTCTGTGTCAACATCAGAGAGGACGTGAAATAACACAACAGTTTCAGCCGTCAGGAGGCACACATCAAATGTGACACTGTGTGGAACTACAAAAGCAACTGTCTAACAGTTCTCTCGGCCCTCATTCCTCCACCTAAAGATGGAAAAAAAAAAAAAGAACCCACAATCCACAAAACAATTCTGTCTTCAGTTATTACCAGCGCCTGGGAGAGAAGGCAGAGATAGCATCGCCAGCTTTTAAACTTAAAAGCAAAGACAATTTACAAAACAAAAAGCAAAGAGCTTTTTAAGGGTCAGTGCAGGCTCTCCTAAGCGGAACATATGCCTGGGAGAGGCCATACCTTTGATAAGGGAGGGTAATGGTCTCCACACACTGAGGAGACGAGGACTCTACCTGACAAGCTCCTTTCATTCTCTGCGACTCAGGTTTCTCCCCCCGTCCTCTGCTTGGGAACAACAGCTCATTTGCAGGAGGTTCATTCAAAAGACCCTGTGGGGAGTTCATTTCTGTTGAGTTTGTAGACAGCTCCTGGATTGGTTTGGTGGTATAAAAGCACACGTTGATGCTGGAGAGAACTTAGCTGGAGGTACAGATGTGCGATTTGGCTTCATAGACGTATGCGCAAGGGAGCAAGAGGAGCAGTCGGTGTGTGTTATTGATATGATTGCATTTCCTGGTGAAAAGACCAGGCTTACATTCACATTGGATGTATTAGCTGCAGTGTGAAGAATAAAATAGAAGTGTTAAGATGGGCTGCAAGTTTATTTTCAATATAATTTAAAATATTCATTATCTTTTTTTTCATTTAATTGAGCTTAAAAATGTCAAAAAAAATTCTCAAGGTCACATCTTTAAATTAATTTTTTTCACCTGAAATAATTTTTATTGTTCCTGTGATTAATGAGTGAAAGGGTTGATTTAAATATTGTAGAATATTTTAGACTAATTTCTTTTCAGGCCTAAAATGTATAGAATTTTAATTTGACTTTTATTCCGTTTTAAATCAATCGTTTCTATTCCTCCCTCAGCACAACATGCCCTTCTGGAGGATCTCCAGCCATTCAGACCTCATGGCCCTCCACCACGCTCTAGACCTGGAGTACTTGTAGCACTACACCACCACCACCGTACGCCCTGCTACGCCTCAGCACACCCTGCAACCTTTCACCTTCGCCCTCCAGCCCCGTCCCACGCTTACCGCAGACCCTGCAGCTCAGAAAAGACCCCCCTGCGCTGCCTGGCGTCTGTCTTCCACTACACAGGAAGAAAAGAAGAGGAGAATGGAGGAAAAAAGAGCCCGAGCACATGGTTAATGTGCTGACATATGGTCACACTTCGTCTTAACCCTAAACTTTTTTTTTTCCTCTGGAAGCGAAGGGGAGAGGTGAATTTACGGCGCTGCAGCTGCTTGCCCTGGTTACTGTGAATCGGCTGCTTTCTGAAGCTGTCAAAGTGTTTTACGGCCTCCTGTTTGTGCCGGGACTCTTGTCAGGGTTCACACCTGTGAGGAGAACAGAGCTACTGATGGCCTCGCCCGCCCCGCCTCGCCTCGTCACAGAACTCAGCTACAGCAAACCACAGGCCCACGACTACTGGTGGTGACATTTCTCCGTCCCTCTAGCTCTTCAACTCCTCTCTCTTTCTGTCTACCAACTTTTTGGACTCTCCTCTGTTGTAGGACAGACAGACAGAAAGACTGTCCACCTGGGAGTCCTGTGCTTGTTATTTATGAACAGAGACTTTGTGAGTGGCCCAGCGCCACAGATAAGGTACCTCGATAAAAAAAGACTTGTGCCTTTTACAAAGTACTATTGATTTCCACCACAGCGGGAGGAAGATGTCTATGGAAGAAACAAAAAAAAAAAAACGGGGATTTTCTAATAATTTAAGAAAATTACAAAAAACTTTATTTACAATGCTGAGACAATCGTGTATAGAGGAAATCTTTTTTTGTGTGTAAGTTTGTAATCACTGGACTATTCCTTCCTATATTCATTTAGGTACGTGCTCTTGAAAGGTGGCAATGCTTTTTCATTGAAGTAAATAAAAGAGTAAAAATAAAAGGCATCCCATCGCACATGAGCTTGTGCGACGCCTGAAAGTGTTGATGTGTTCAAGTTTTGTTCAGTAAACAAATATGTAGATAATGGGACTTTGTGATAAATTGTTTTGTCAAGACCAAAAGCATGGATGTCAAGTGTCAATGACCTTTCATTTTACTCTGTGATGTTTCTCGTCCTTAAGAGGAAACTCCACTCACATCTTTATACAGCATAATAGCTCTCCTCTACTGCAAGTCCTTTTTAGACTCATATTTTAAAGGGAAAGAGGTATTTTTTTTTAGTTATTCAGAAAGGTAGCTCACAACTTGTGTCCTTATGGCATTTCACCAGCTTGCAGCCCTGACCCCATACATGTGGAAACAAACTTAATTCTGAGAGGTTTTTCAGATAAGGCGTGGATGTGAGAAAACTCACTATTTCCTGGCTTCTGGGAGGCATTTTAACAACCAATTTGAATAAATCTGGTATTTAAAGCAAAAGCAGGCTTGAATAGGTTTTATTATCTTTTATACAAGCGCTATAACAACTCTTGTACAGCAAGCATAATTTTGTATGATGTAGTGTTTTTATTTTCGACTTTGAAAATACATTCTATGTCCCTGTTTGAAATAGTTGAAAAACATAAAGCCCTTTTCATAATGCTTCCTACATCCGTGGATGTAGAAACCATAATTCACATTGAGAGAAAAGCCACTAACTCCAAGGGTTTGTGAACACACACAGGACATGTGCTATCGACTGTGAATTTCTTAAGCAGAAACCCATTTGTTGTGTTTCTAATTTTTCCCTCCTTTGCACATGATCACTGTTGGCCTTTACACTTACAAATTGGACCCCTCTCTCCCCTAACACCCCCCACCTCCCCCAATCTCCTCAAAACAACTTCTTCCCCCACACCCCGGGGGTATCTACGTATTGCTGCTAGATCAAGGTAATGGTAGGTAACTAGAGGAAATGTTTTATAGATTCATACGGCACGCTTTTTTTTATTATGTTGCAATCATAAATGCAAACTGGAAATACTTTACACTACATGGGCCTCATTGTGAAACGCAAAAGATTGTCGTGTCTGCAAAATATATGTACAGATGTTTTTTTTTGACATTATTATTTGATTGTGTTTAAATTAATAAAACTGATTTGTGAACTGTTACATGTTGCCTTTTTTGTTATTTAAAACTATGACATTATTTAATATATTGTGTGCAAATACAGTTTATCACAGTTTTTTTTTATGTATTTGTCGCTGCTTTCCACTGTGTGTTAATAATAGTGGTATAACTTTACTATCAGTGTCCAGAGACTGATGCTGATGTCACAGGCCTCAGCCACTAATCCCACCAGGAAGCAAACAGAAACTGGAGCTGGTGCAAGTCCAGACAAAACATTGCACCCCAACACGCTAATTACATCCTATAACTCTTTGACTTAAAGACTCTTTGTTTTTATGGTTGCATTTCTATTCGTTAGATATATTTCAATGTATCTCAGACAATACTAAATTTTCTTGATTGCCTCAACAATTTAAAACATGCGTCACAAATTTTTGCGGCTCGTCAGGCCGAGCCAATGCTCAGCCCAGTATTTGTAATAGTTCTCCTTATAGCCGACGTCTGTAGCAGCCTCCGTTCGTGATTAACATATATAAAACCACTCAAAGTCATAGAGAGCTGAGTTAGTTTGAATAACACATGAAAAATATTTATGAGGCTGATTTTATGAGGTGGTCACAGCAAAGACAGTCCAGCATGTAACACTAGCCTGGACAGGGAAGAAAGTGTCCGGCCTCCAAAACCACTTTTGGAGAATTAAGCATGCATGGAATTTTATTTAGAGCCGCACAGCCCGTTTAATATCCAGATCAATTATGTTTTCAGATGGAGTGGGAGTGATGGTCGGGGTGAGGCGCGTACGCCTGCCAGGCTGGACAAAGCAAGTCAGGCTGCTACCGCCGGAATGCTCTGGCACAATGACCCCTAATGTGCTTTTTCCTCTTCCGAACAGCTGAAAGACTAAGTAGTGTCTGAAGTCCTGACTGGCTGTCTCTCTAGGAGAGGTGCTCTCTCTGCAGCACAGAATAGACGTCTGTTCTCTTTGATAAGTTTTCCTGATGCTCAGAGACCTGGCAGGAAGAACTCAGACACAAACGTAGACCAGACATTTTGTGAAAGAAAAAGTGGGTGTTGTGGCATGTCGGCCAGCCGCTCTCTGGCTGCTCGTGCAGAAGAGAAGGGAACAAAAATAAGAGCTAGATCGTGTCTGTGTGGTTTGACTTACAATCCTCTACCAGAGGAACTTTGACTTTCTGTGAGATTTATCGTCCTTTGAAGTCGCTGTAGATGCAGTGAACATGTCATGTGCTTGCTTTTGTTAGATATAAGTGTTCCTGTGCTTTAATCAGGCTTTACAGTAACCGTGTAATTCTCAAGAGGCCTGATCTTCGCTGAACTTCCATCAACCCCCGTTTGGAAATAAAGCGACCATTACCAAGCAAGTTCTCTGTTGGGCATTCCTCTCTGGCACGTCCTAGCAAAGTGCCCGCCCTCCATAAAACTGTACCGCAATAATAAACAACGCCATTGGTGATTTACGACCTTGCCCAGACAGTGATTTCATGCAGATTTCCATAGAGGGGGCCTCTGACGGTGCATCACAATTGAACTAATATTGTATTACATGCATATCAAACTCCCCCCAAAAAACCTGATCTCTTTTATGAGCAGGAAGCCTATTAATAGGCCTGTGTTCTCCTCTTGGTGGCTGGAGTGTCTGAAGTTAAGAGAGCTGGACTCTGTCGAGAGCAGATGTCCAGAGAGGGAGGAGGGGGACCCAAAGTCTTCATCCTTAGCAGAAACGACACTCTATTAGGTTGATTCAGTTTGTATTTCTTTATTCTTGACTTGGCTGATTCTGTTTGTCTGGAAGCAAGATAGACGAACCTGCCGTCACTGATTGCAGCTCCTCCTCCAGTGGTTTTTCACATGAAGGAAGGCTCCTTGCTCCTCGCCAGAGTGCAAGGCTCAGTTAACCTTGGCACGCAGCGAGAGTGACAAACCTGTTGTCATGCTGCGGCGGGCGGTGGTGCTAAACTAGGTCCTTTGTTTATTGTTTGTTTATTTCTCAGTTACTGGGATTTGACAGGCAGAGTGGGGCAGGGACAGCTGGTAATCAGGAAGTGGAGGATGCCAGGGATCTCGGCCAGGAGTGTCAACTCCGTAGGGCCAGGCATCCACAGCTATGCCTGCATGTCCCACACAGACGAGGCATTCCCACGAGAGTCTAGACTGTGACAACATACAATGCTGGTGGAGAGTTTGAGTCGGATTTGTCTAAAAAAGATTTATTTAATTTGAGGAGTCAAAGAGGTCACACACACACACACACATACAAAGTATACACACACATTCAAATTCAAGCTTGCAGTGATGAGGAAAGGGTTGATTGTATTTGTAATAGGCCTATTAGGGTTTTCTGGAATCCAGCATTGAAAATGATGTGTTATCTTAGTATAAGTAGTTGTTTTGACAAAGGACATGCTGTTTCAATAAAGCGCTGAGATACAATGATACGCTCTCATCATGCATATATTCTACACTTGCTCAGTAGTAGTAGTTGCTGCAAACATCATAAATCAGGAGTATTTTTTTTTTTTAATTTTCAGTTTTGTTTAGAAGTTGAAGCAGTAACTCCCTACTGTGTGCCTCCTGAAAAAAATAATTACTTGTACTTGCAGCTTTGCAGCGACTAAAGTTCATTCGCTGAGCAAATTCAGCAACAAAGGCACACTTTCACACAACCTCTCACCACGGCTCGTAACCACCGTGAGGTCATGGCGTTGCCAGGGCCGAGCCTGGAGCGATGCTCGCTGTGTGCCCGACCGCACCGCAGCTCCACCTGCGTCTGCGGTCAAACACACACACTCCCTCATGTTTACTGGGCCCACTGCACCACTCCATTTGAAGGCGAGTGGCATGGATTTATACGACTAAGGCCACCCGACGAGTGTGTGTGTGTGTGTGTGTGTGTGTGTGTGTGTGTGTTACGTGCACAACTTCTTAGCTAACTGAGCTACCAAGTCCCTGAGGGTTGATTTGGCTGCTGCTGCCCCTTCAGACCTCCCTGTATGCGCTGTGTTTGCGTGTGTGAGCATGCACAGAGTGTTTATGTGTGTTCAGAAAGTGCATGTGTGTGTTTGCATAGACCTCCCTCTCAGGTGTTAATTGGGCTGGCTCTCCCAAGTCAGGTCTCAGTCCCGGGCCAAGCTCCCTCTCTTCTGGCAGCAGAAGGAGCCAGTTTAATAAAGTCAGTGTCATCTGGTTAATAAAGCAGCCTTACGTCTCACCATGGCTTGTTTTTGCTTGATATTTCATGGGTTATGTTGTTTTTTTTTTTTCTCTGAAAGAAAAGTTTTCTTTTTCCTTTTAGTCATGCTGCTGCTTTACGTCCTCAAATACCAGAGCACAGATCATTTATTTGATTATTTTACACTTGCAAGAAGCCACATGTTAATATATTAAATATTACCATGTTCAAAGAGGAATATTCCATTGAGACAAAAAAAGGTTTCAATGTTTCATCAGCGCTTTGGTGCAAAGGACAATGGTGTAGTGTGTTTGTGTGTGTGTTGCTGTATCTGTAAAGGGTTAGTTCATCTGATTACAAAAAGTCAGTGTGAGGACTGGACTTCTGGAGAGAGCCAACGTTAAGCTGGCTGATGATGGTCAGTAATCCCTGCAAACCCTGAACTGGCTGCTCGCTAAACCAGAAAGTCTGTTTTCTATTCCTACACATATTAAATACCATAGATGTGAAGTGTTGCTATTGAGGCTTTGCAGTTTCAACAGAGCTGAGTGTTGAAAGTGATGTATGAGCAAGTATTGTCACATATTACTAGGTAAGGTAATGGCATTACTTTTTTCAGTAATTGAATAACTCAAATACAAATATATTTGTGGGGTTCAGAGCATTTTAAAAAATATATCTGAAGAATAAATTGTGCTATGGTAACTCCATAAATATAATAATCACTAGGTACCACTGCAGGTAAGGAAGATTTTTTTTTGAGTAATTTAAACAATTTAAGAAGTAGAAAGTGACTCATCTTGTAAATGGAGCAGAGCAACAAAGGAGTTGTTTTATGCCACATTTCTCTCCCAGTATCTCCTGCCCAGCCTCCTTCTCTCTGCTTCAGTAGGAATGTTAATGTTTCGTTCCAGTTGGCTGGAAAGGTTTCTTTGCTGTGCCTCAGTCTGAGCAGGGGACAGAGGGGACTGGGACAGAGAAAATACTCCATATCCTGGGTGACTCTGCTCTTCTGGGGGATTACAAAGGGTTTAACTGGCGGATGAAGGACAGCAAAGTGGTAAGTGACATTTCTGGTCTGGGAATATGGCAATCAGCAGCATGGAGCCCTGCCAAGTCTCCCGGCCTGGCCAGAAAATGCTAAAAAGGCTTGGTAGAGGGTAAACAAACTGGGTGCTGGCAAACAGTGCAGGAGGGGAAAGGAGGGAAGGGAGTGGGGGGGGGGTGTCCAGGGGGACAGATCTGTTAACCATCAGTGGCTGCGTTTCATCCTGCCGCCCCTCTCCAAACTCTTCAAGGGAGGCTTTGTGTACCTGCTCCGCAGACAGGAGCTGGGAATTTGGGGAACAGGAAACCAATGCTTCCCCCTCCCCTTCCCTTTTTCCCCACACCTCACCCATTTCCCCGTCCCCTGTGCCTCCAGCTGCCCCCAATGCACACACCAAACATTCACCCCCTGCTGATCGCTCCTACTTCCACCCTGAATAGACATGTTATGTCACCTGAAACACACTCACACACACTAGCAGGTAAAGTCGAAAAGGGGACACTGGCTTGTCCAGCTGATTTCCTCCCTCAGTCAGTCATCGCTCAGCTCTGATATGAATGTACAAAGATTGCAGTGCATCATCAAAAGGCCTGTATCCTATGCTTTGAATTAAAACAGGGTTGTAGGTATTTAAACTTCAATCCATAATTCATGATCCTCCCTCTGAACCAGCAGCCAAGAGAATCGGAGCATTGACAGAGTTCACTATGTTAATTGTTTCAGTTAGTTCATGAGCTGCTCAGGACTGTTCAGCCACACAGCTATACGCCAGTTCACATCAACATTTAGCCTACTGGAAGGATATTATTCCTGACAAAAAGCTGCTAGTCCTATTACTGTTACACCAAAAAGGTTAGCATGGGAGAGTGAGAGCAAGAGTTCAGTAATGCATTTATGGATCACAAGCAATCATAATCTGACCATAGTTTAGCAGCAGCAGGTTTGTATATCAGCCAACATCTGAATCACATTTTTTCTTTCCTTTCAAAAATACCATACATTCATTCAACCACCTCTATACAACAACCTGCTCCTGTTTCAGGATGCTGACTTTATATCATGTATATAAATGGTAAATGGACTGCAAACATGCTGTGGTGATTTTCTCATCTTCCAACTACTCATAGTACTTTTACATTATCATTATCATACAATATCACATTCACACACACACATTCATATGCTCATTCATGCATACTTAAGATGCTTTTATATTGTTATCATTTTAAATTGGCTTTAAACACAGCTTAAAGCACAGCTTAATCCAGGTGTGCCTGACAGGCACACCTGGATTAATCAGTTTGTCTCATAATGGCAGGCAGGAAACAAAGGAGTTGACTGAAGTTCAGGAAGTAGTGCAGCTGTGCATAAAGCCTATTGAGCTAGAAATGTAAAAAAAAAAAAAAAAATCTTGAGAGAAAAGAAACTAGGCAAGCTAGTTATTCAAGTGCTATGCTACTACCTGAAAACACACTGAATCATTTTGATGCCTCTGCCTTTTAACTTTGCAACCAGGGCAGTCTGATTAAACCTGTATGGTATGATGTTACTGTCCCTTTAAGAAGGTAGAGCGTTGCCTCAGCGTGCAGAAATCTTTAGGAGTGATCATCTGTCTACTGTCAGCCTATCTTTATTCATTCCTCTTAGTTCAGTCGGTGGTTTAGTCCTGGACTTAAACTTTAGACTCAAGTTAAGAGCTGTGTCACTATCAGTTTATCAGGTTAAGTTTGAAACTGTACTACAAGAGTTGACAGAGAAGCAGCAGCTTCGCCCAGAGGTGTTTAAACCTGCAAACATTTCACATCCCGGTGAGTCAGTGTTTAAACATCTGTTAGCCTAGCATGCTACTCACTGCACATTAGCAAAGAATTCAAACATATAAAGGCCACATTTACACCAAACTGTTCAGGATAATATTGAAGAGGATAAATGCATTCATTCATGCTGTTGGTAGTTTGGTAATGTGTGTAATGCTAGCAACATGCCACACACGGTGCTAGGCTAGCATCATTTCACATGCTAAGGTTCATGTATTAATGGCATCTGTCATCTGTCTCTGTTCAACTAGCATCACCGTCACTGTCCTGTTGGAAATTCATCATAAAAGAGATGTGGTAGGACTCATTCATTTATCCATTTGCTTATTGAAGATCTCAATTTTTGTTTTTTGTTTTTTTGTGGTTCATCTATTTCCTGTTTAGCCAGGAGGAAAAGTGTATTTCAGTGTGTGTTCAGATATTTGGAAATCCACTTAAAAAGCTGCTGTAATGCCTTGATCTTTTTCATCGCTGACTCGCTGAAGCTTCCTCATGCATGATCAGTTGCGTTATTTGGGGTGGATGTGGATCAAATTAATGATCATCATTTATTTGTTGTTCTATACAATATCCATCCATCCATCTATTATCTACCTCTTATCCTCATAGGGTTGCGGGGGGGCTGGAGTCTATCCCAGCTGTCTTAGGGCAGAAGGCAGGGTACACCCTGGACAAGTCTCCACCTCATCACAGGACACATAGAGACAGACAACCACTCACACTCATATTCACACCTATGGTCAATTTAAATTAGCCAATTAACCTAATCCTCATGCATGTTTTTGGAAGGTGTGAGGAAGCCGGAGTACCCGGAGAGAACCCACGCAGACACGAGGCGAACATGCAAACTCCACACAGAAAGGCCCCGGGCCCAGGATGTGAACCTGGTATCTTCTTGCTGTTGATATAGTAGCAGACTATTTTCTATGTAAAGATATAATGTAGTAATGTCTACCTGTGCAGAGAATGAAGTCTCTCTCCCTCTGTGTGTGTTGTAATCCGAGCATCTATGCATGCTCGTAGTGCATGTGAACAAGCCCCACTGGTGAGTTCAGTTTCTATGTTGAAATGTTTGTTGGTTTGTTTGTTTGTTAACATTACTTGCTTTAAAAATAGCATATTTTGCATGGCTCCCATAGCGCCCTGATTGGTCGAGGCTGAAGGGATTCAGTGTCTTCTTTAATACGCAGCAGGGCGATGAGCACAAATACTCGTCCCTGGCACTGAGTTGACACAAATCATAAAGGCTTCATTGTGAATGCAGACTTGTCTCCCAGTATGCTAAATTAAAAAATGGATGTAACCTAATATAGGATGGTAGCGGCGATAAGATCTGGAATCGGCCCGTGTCCCTGCAGGCCCTCCTCCTCCTCGCTACACAACAAGGTAAGGAAACATGGTGACAAGAGGTGTTCAGGAAGCAGCGAACACCCTGCAGATCAACAGATAATATTTTTCTGGCAAATAAAGTCATTCCTGATCCTTAAATTACATTTTCACCTCCCCAAAAAAATTGTCTGCTCCCGAAGCCTGAGGCACTGTCTGTCTGACGCTGAGGGAGGGGGGGGTAAGAGGAAGAGCAAGGCGTTAGCTGACGCCAGTGTTGTGAGTGTGTGTGTGTTTGAATGTGATTAAAAATGTGTAAATGTCTGTCAGTGTGTGTGTTTCATGTTATGTGTCGGTGAACATATTTGTGTGTGTGTAGAGAGAGAGTCACTCTGCAGCACCATGACAACGGTGGGGCCGTCTGATCCTCTCTCTCTAATTGTCTGTGACCTCGTAACTGGAGAAGCACTCTCAAGGCAGGAGGAGGGCCTTTCACACGGCAATCACTTTTGGATTTGTCCTCTATGCAACTCCTGAATACCACTGCCAAAAAGAGGTGTGTGTGTGCGCGTGAGTGTATGGATATATGCAGCCAGGTGTGACCGCTTCTTTAAATCCAAACCCTGTGCTGATTGCCAGTGAGGTACAATATACGTGAGGTGGACAGGTATGTGTGGATTAGACAGCTGGGTCACATGATTGGCTAGCTTTTGATGTTCTAAAAAAAAGGTCAGTGCATTGTGATCATAAAAGCTATGGCTCAAGTGATAATTACAACACTCTGTGTGTTTGTGCCACCCTTATTTCACACAAGACATGAGCAAATACAAAAAAATGCCAGCCACTTCTTTGAGTTTATCTTAAATGCGTTTCTTTTTGTTGTGAAGAGAAAATTAAGGATTAAAGATGGAAAAATTATTATTATACTTGCTTATTGTGATTTATTCCAGTGAAAGCATGTTGAGTTGAGCATGTGGGCTGAGGTGAAAGCTGCCATCCTTTAATAAGTGAATCCAATAAGTGAATTTTTGCTAATAGATTCTTACATTATACTTTACATTCTATCCATCCACCTCCATCACTGTCTGTACGTCTCTGTCCATCGTTCCCTCTGTTCGTCTGCAGAGACCTGACTGCTCTGATGTCTCTGTTTTGTTCCTCATAAAGGGGCCTCAGTAATGGCCCCTGTCACACACACAAAGGTATTAAGGCCTAAAGCCTCTCTCTCTCCGACGCCACTGGCAGCTGGGCCGGGGGAATAATTTGATTTGGTATTTTATGCTGGAAAAGAGCCTTTCTTCCCAAGCCACATTTGCGCTTGGCTTCTCCTCAGCTCCGCAGCCCCCTGAAAGACTTTACATGACATTAACACATTTCAGAGAGCATTACGGCTTGAAAAGAGATTTGTCTAGACAAAGACATGGTTTATTTGTAGTTAAAGCTTCATTTCCTGCCTGTTCCTTCTCCTGCACTCTCTCCCTGCACCTTTTCCCCCCCGCAGCCCCTCCTCCCTGCGTGACTCCTGCCGGCGCACAATGGTTGGCGCCCTGACAGGTAAGAGGATTTCAATTAGTTTACCTCGAAATGGGCCCGGCAAAACGTGATTAATGAAAGCAATTAGTCTCTGTCATGTCTTCAGCACACTCCCGCTAAATCACCGGACTTCTCTTCGCTGACGCTAAGAGCAAATTACATCACCCAGATCCTCTCTCTCTCCCTGTCTCTCTCTATCTCGGCCTCTTTATGAGCTCCCCATGTCTCAATGAAGAGAGCAACGGAAAAGAGAAAAAAGACAGGAATGAAAGCCAGCTGATACCCATGTGTGTTTTTCTTTTTCACTCTTTCAGCGTATCCCATAAACATCCAGAATTTCTTTAAATAATAGAAAAAAAACATCTTTTCTACCATTGAAAAACATTTACAAATCACCATAGATGTTCTATATGTATGTGTGCATCAGACTGAATATATTTATTGAGCAGTGTGTGTGTGTGTGTGTGTGTTAACGAGCTGCAAATTAATCAGAGGCTTTGGCTTTGCTCCCTTCATTGTAGCACATTGTTTACACTCCTTAAATGTACTTTCCCCTCTATAACATGACACGATACATACAAACGTATATAAACTATAGAGGGATTTATGAAGTCAATGTTTTAAACTTGTACACTCCAAAGTGTGTGTGCTTTATGGACTCCTGTCACGGAACTGAAGCGACTCTCAATCTGAAGAAATGAAATCAAATAAAAGGGAATTTACCGAGCCGCAGATAATGTTTAGTTAGCTGCAGGCTGGGTGGACCTGAGCCAACAGTAATCACTGCCCACTAAGAGAGAAGCAGTCCCACCTGCTTCAAATCCATCACATGTGAGCTTCCTCTTCTCCTAGTTTATGCTTGTGTTATATATCCATGCACCACCTATACCATAGCACTCTCCCCTATCCTGTCTGTGGCACTCTGAGCCCACTTACTACTATGCTGATATGCTGATGTAAATCTGTAAGAAACAGGTCATAATATAGTCAAGTTTCATTCTCAGTGATTTCCTAAATTTATTTAGTTTTTAGTAAATCTTACTAGAACATTTGCATTAGTTAGTGTCTATTTTTAACTGAGGATTACATGTCACCATGTAACCACCAGTATTTTAGATTGAATAGTTTTCCTGCAGACTTTGTCACTTTACCTATACGGAAAAGAAACAAAAAAAAAATGTTAAAAATCTTTTTAAAAATGTACTGAAAATAGTATATGATTTACTCTTGAAAGTGGCCACTTTTGCATTCTTTTCATACAAGATAATAAAAAGAAGTATAAGGATATTCTGTCATATACTATTGTGTTAAATACCCAAATAATACAAGTTTTATTTTGTTTAAATTTACTAAGGATCTTATATCCGGATTCACTGTCTGCTTTACACACAAGTTTCATACAAAGGAGATTTCCTTTGCAGTATTTTACTATAGTTTGCTCCTCATTAAAACTGCTTACTTAATAAAGTCCAGAGACTTACTGCACCTGACAAAAGGTTAATCTCCTAATCCCTATGCTGGCTTGCCTGTGGCCTTTTGAAAGGTGTGTTCGGGATGATAGGGCTCACATATTTTGACATGATCCTATTTCTTCATTTCCTGCATTGGCTGGGAACAGGCTGTAGCTAGACCAGGCGTTCTCCTCTTCTCGCTCCCTTCCTGTGCCATTCTTTCTCTTCCTCCCTCGCTCTCAGGTGCCTGTCAGATGGAGGATGCCAATTAGACAGACTCGTTCCTATAGGGGGATGATCGGAGGTGTTTGGCATGGAGGCCCAGTCCACCTTCTGACACTGTTTTTCACACTGACACACATTCCTGAGCGTGTCTATATGTGTGTGTGTGTGTTGCTGTGTGAGTGTCTATATTGCATGTTTCTGTGTCTTTCTGCAGCAGTTCACTCATGTGCCAGGACTTGTGAGTGACCTGCTCCTTCCTGCTTCAAATGGAGGCGGCCTTGTCAAGCTGTCATGCTTCAGGACAGTAATATCTGAGATCCCCCCTCTTTGCTCCTCGCCTCATCAGTCAGAAATTGGGGAAGCCAAAAATCACAGCACACACACTCCACTCTTTCTCTCTCTGTCTGTCAGTTTCTTTCTTTTCTCACTCCATCCCTCTCTTCTGTTGTCTAAGGTTTTCCTGTCACCGGGCCAAAATCTAATTGTTCAAAGCTCTGTCAGCCTCCAACACTTTGATATTTTTCTCAGGCTTCAAAAGAGCACGACAACAATAGGCTTACGACTGCAGGGCACGCCGAGGTAGCCAAGACGATATTAGTTATCACATCTTTATATCTTTATGTTCGCTGGCATGGCTCGCAGACTTCTACTGGGGGGGAGAGGAGGGTGTTTTCGGAAGGAAGCAGACTTGTTGGTGGTTTCTCAGGCAGCTTGTTCGATGCCTCGGGATGTTTTTTTTCCAGCTCCAGCTCAGGTAAATATCAGGGCGTGTATGGTGTCAAAACTCAAAATGGTGGCGTGTCTGTTCTATGTTAATTGCAACGTTGAGGTTTTTGTAATTGACACTGTCTTAATGCGTGTCATTTTTACAGGTTGTTACTCACGTAACCACAAGGCCCAATCTGTGTTGGTGATGATTAAGCCTGCAAAGAACAGACAGGCTCAGATAATTTGTTACAGATTTAATCTTGGCAACACTTTAGTAACACTGCAAGATAGTATCAGCGACACATTTACCTCCTTATTTTCCTTTGACAAACATCCAGTCAAAGCCTAATCTCTAATAAACTACGTAACTTTTAGCAGAACAAATAACAAACCCCTCCTTATAAATTCTAAGTAAAACACACAATTCAATACACAGGTTTTTTTTTATTATTGCTATTGTGTCTAAGAAAAATGAACAAATATTGGTCACATTAAGCTGTAGCTATATCCTGAATTCACTAATTTTATCACATTTCTCCAATTTTTTTAACATTTAACTAAATGCTAAACTGCTCTATGACTAAATTTCAGTTCAGCATTTAGGAGTATTGTTTAGAAAAAACATGCAAAATACCCCATTATTAAAGTTATATTCATAATGTATTATTATATTTGGAGTGGTGATTAATTAAAATGTGATTTTATCATTATTCAGGTTGAGAAGTTTTACCAAATTAGACATATCACATTGTCCAATCTAAAGATGTCCTTGTTCTTATTCAATTACTTGTAATGTAATTCTGTCAAGGGAGCCAGCGCTCGACAACAATAAGCATTAGATTGCGTTACACTTTCTTGTGTTTTACTCCACATAACATTAGTTCACTTTTCACACAACAGTGATCCAATTTCTGTGTTTCTCTGTAACAAGTATTGTTTAGTGTGGAGGTTGCCAGCAGCAGGTTAGCACCTACTCAGACCTGCTAACATGATATGCGTTCACCTCCATGGGGGATATGCTCCGCACGATCTATTTATGGATGCTGAGTAAAATGACACTTTAGCCTCAAACCCCTCTGTCTGAAAGAGGAAAAAGACCATGCTCATATGTGACACGCAGGACAGATTAGAACAAGAGATGGATATGACTTACAGAAGTCCTCATCTAACAACACCAATGTATAATACATTATATTATACATATATTTTATGCAGCTGGAGATTATCAGCTTGCATGTAACACCCCATGAGAACACAGATTTTAACGTTTGTGTTTGTGTGCTAACAATATATACTGCGTTAATGTTATAGTTGTACTAGTTGTAGTACTAGTATAGTCATTAGTAAGCTTAATGGGCTCTGGTGGGTGCAGCTTTTTAAATTTTGGAAAGAGCTAGGCTATATAGGCTATTATCTGTGCTTCCAGTCTGTATGCTACACTAAGCTAATGGCCTCCTGGCTGTAATCCCATGCAGTAATGAGATTACAGTGCGCTCATGTCTGTGTCCTATGAGTGTGTGTGTGTGTTATCCATTTGCCAAAACTACTGAAGTAAGACCCAAATTTTAATAACCTGGAATTTTCCCTTCGATGTAAAATACATCATGTAGAATAACTTATCCCCCTCTCCACCCATGTGTGTAATGAGTAAAGTGACTGCAAACACCTTTACCAGGTAGAACAATGTGTGAAAATGGTTGTGGGCTCTGGCCCCGACAGGAGCCGCCTTTGTTTTGACTGAGTCTCCTTTCAACTCGGTGGGATTTCCTCCAACATCCCAGTGCTCACGTTGAACGTGGAGTGGGTAAAGGCGTAGCAGCCTAACAAGCCGCCTTCTCCATCTGAAAGCAGACTTTCACTCGCTCTTGCAGAAAATGGCACTTTCCCTCTGGGACAGGGGAGGTTTGGCGCGGGCTTCAGACGCAGCTCGCGGTTAGCCTGCTGGCAGTAGCAGCCAGTCAGTCCCCAGCTCCTCTTCTCCGCCTCGGCAGCTGGGAACAGTGGGAGTTGTGGGCTGCGATCACCGGCCAGCACAGAGCCGAGGTGAGCTCAGACTCGCTGCTTTTCACTCACTCAACAGGACGTCTGTTTTTACAAGCCTTCAAACGTGCCAGCAAATGGGCAGCAAATGAGCTATGATGTCCTTCATCAAAACACACTACTCTTGAATTCTGTTTTCCCATGGTAAATATATCATACAATTACATGCTGACTGTATATCCATATAGTCCAAGCTACTGTATATACATCAGACATTTGATAGAGGTATATCAACACATGAGATAGCCTGTCTGTTTTGTCAGGTATCAAATAACAAATCTGCATTTCTGTTCAAGACACAGTAGAGACAGTATTTACACAATAGCTGGCCTTCTCATACATTACCATAAAATCAGCCGTACAGGCTAGAGAAAACAGCTTTTTAAGGATTTCCTCTCCTATAGGAACTCTTCCCTTTGCTTTTTTTTCCTCAGGAAAAAATATGTTTTATGTTTGCGTGTTTTCGAAAGATAAACCCAACATCTCTCTGCCTCCCTACCCACGCTCCTCTTTCAAGCAAACTAAAGCAAAAGAGAAAAAAAAAACATATGCTAGATTGAACATGCTTTGTAATTTCTTTTGATAAGCAATCAGTGTCTGCTGTGTGTATTATGGAATCAGATGTTGCTTCAGAGCAGATTTGCTCCCATATGTAAAGCCATCTTTTCATCATGTCTGTGAAAACACAGAGTGAGAGCAACAAGAGAGGGCCTTCTTCTCCTTCACATGTAACAGTCAAGTTCATCCCAGTTCCCCAAACTCAGAAAAGTATGTGGTGTCTAAATAGACACCACATACCGCTCACTGTTAAACAAAGTCAAGATTAAGTTGGGAAGAAATTAATCCTAATTCCAGAAGCTTTTTGTTTCCTCTTGTATATTTTTGCAGCAGCTGCAGTAGGGATTTTTACTTTTTTGCAAAAAAAAAAAAAAAAATAGTTGCTGAAATCGTCACCTGGCAATTCATGCGCTTCCACATGCCTCAATAAAACTACATAGACTACGCTGTAAATCGTGGACGTCATGGTTGATGATATTCATGCTTTTGTTTATGATCCTTTATACATTCAGGAGGTTTATGGCCCCACAACACATGAAACTATCACTAAGGATTTTATAGCTTAAATAATCTTTGATTATCAGTGTAGAAAAGGCTCTTTAAAATGTTTCTGAAGGTTTGGTGAAGTCCTCATGCCATGCTCTCACCATGCCATTTCCTCTCATCCGGTGACAGAAAGTGGATTTATGTGTATGCGGTTGCCTGGAAGACCCTCTACTGTACCCTCCCTGCAGAGCCTGTCACACAGGCTGATGTATTCCCCTCCACCCCCTCTCCCTCCCCAAGCTTTATGATGGAAACTGATACAAACACTGTGATAGGGTTTCGGGATAAATTATTCACGCTTCCAATTCTCTCTGCTGCTGTTTCTCTTCTTAGAGGACGTCCATTCTACAAATGGAGTCCTTTTTTTAGACCTCATCCTTTTAATTGATCTTGTGAAGAGGGGCGCACAGTTACAATTCAGTGCGCCACGTAACGGTTTGGCCGGGCCGGTGTGTGTTGTCGGGTACTGGCGGCCTGTGCTGCTGCAGGGCATTAGGTGCCTCAAGATTTACAGCCTGGTAAATGAAATGGCTGTCCATCGGGTTGCAGGGGCGGCACATCAACGGAGCACCGGCCTGATGTCTCTACCATCTGGTAGGATAGGCCTTTAATTGAAAAGAATTTCTGGACTGAAGGGGAAGAGCTGGACCAAGTCTCCTAGTCCCCCAAGAGAGAGAAGTAATGAAAAGAAAATAACTTCTCTCCTCTTTAGTGCCTATGGAAGCCATAAAGAATAACAGGACATGGTGATATAACAGATACACTGCCGTAGTGAGTGGGTGAATAACTTTCATATTACAGCCTACCATCTGCTAAGACGGTTAGGAAGCCAATTGGATTAAACGTTATGGCCACTTTGCTCACCACGACTTTTAGGACTACCTTCAGGTGGCGGTTCATAAAGCATTTCTTTGTCAGATTTATTTAGACATGAAAGATGTGATTTTACTTTTGTGTCAGACGCACCCACTCCATACTCCCACTTTGAGATTTTTCTCAAAACAAACAGTATGGAGGGAGAAGACGGCAGGCATCCTGGAGGCCATCGAGGATAACTGATGAGTCTAGCAGGACTGGAGGCAGAATAACAGTGCTCACCTTTAATGTGGCTTTTACCGTTGGGATCCACTGAGTCCCAGACAGTGCCGGTGTGCAAGTCTGTGTGCATGGGCAGTACTCACAAAGAAATAATTTCACGCGCTAAGCAAATTATGAATCTGATTGTGTGATGTGTTTGGAGATTATGGCTACAGTGCACATCACAGCTCTGGTATGCTCATGTGGCACAAAGACACCCTTCCACTTGACAGTATTACCGTCTGTGATGAGCTCTCTGC
This sequence comes from Synanceia verrucosa, assembly GCA_029721515.1. Lineage (NCBI taxonomy): Eukaryota > Metazoa > Chordata > Actinopteri > Perciformes > Synanceiidae > Synanceia > Synanceia verrucosa. The sequence continues at coordinate 11,545,865 of CM056568.1, read as the reverse complement.
CAGTGTGCATGTCTGCTGAGCTGAGCTGCTGGCTACTTCTGTGACAACCCTCCTGACTCCCAGACTATACAACTACGTGAGAAAATATATCATTTACATCCACTTTCAAAAATATAAAAAGGAAAGCTGTACCAAAGTGTTCCGTGTGAACCAATTCTCTGTGTGTATACTGCATGAGGTCATTGGCAAAATCATTTTAAGCACCCAAAGGAATCACACACACCCAAGGTAAACAGATATAGATACTAAAGATAAACAATAAAGAAAGTCATATGTAGGCAACATCAATGGCAAACACTGTGCTGCAGCAGATGAAATGAAAACAAGTGGTAATAATGATGATTTTCATCTATTTTTCCACGTCCTTGTGACTGTCGGCAGTGTTGAAATTAGGCAGCCAGGCGCTCTTTGAGCACACATCTAATGACTCTTGTGTTTTTTGGCATATTGTTTGTTTTCATCACAGAAATGAAAATGCATGTAGCCGTACAGGGCGTGGACACACATACATTTTGATTTTACGCCAGCGAAGGTTAGCCTCGCAAAAGCTGCAGTACGTTTCACTCTCTGGCTCTGATTTGGAGTTAACAAAATAAGAGCGCTGTCACTGAATCTGCAAAATACTCCTGTCAACAGAGCGAGAGCGCACATGTAAGCCACAGTCTTATGCTGAGGAAAAATGTAATCAGATACTTCTCCAGTCACAAATACAGCTCTGAACAAATTGCACATGGGTAAACCATTTTGTTAAAACAATAGCCAGGAATAGGCAGAGTGACACAGTGTGTGTGTGTGTGTGTGTGTGTGTTTGTGCGTGTGTGTGTGTGTGCGTGTGTGTGTGTGTGTGTGTGCGCAGGCATGGATCGCAGCTTGTCCACTGACATGAACCCCATTAGATCAGATGACAGCACTTCATAATATTGACATATTCACAGCATGAGGTGTGCTATTCAAGAGGTCACTGCACTGATGATATACTGGACACACCTGACATGTCACAAGCTAATTTTGCAACCAGCTCAGTCACCAGACAAAACGAGAGAAAGCTGAGCCTTATGGGAATGTAATATTCTAATGTAACTCTGACAGATGACACACACATGCACACATATATTATGGACATAAATGCTGGTACGGATGTTATGGATGTTTCAGTTTTATAACATGAGTTAAACTTCATTTGTATTCTGAAATAATTTAGTACTTTAGAAAAAATATATTTCGGGGCAATTTTTTTGGCAGTAGTTTGGCAGTAGTCCTAATTTAAAGATTAGAATTCATTTTGGTGTGATGGGTGTTTCTTACAGTAGTTTATTATTTCCATTTGATGACAAATGTTTGTTGGAAAAGCGGAGGAGAAAAAAGCCAAATGAAAATCACATTAGGTTGTTACACATGTAGCTCTAGCTGACAGATTTTTATCCAAACTTAGGGAGAACTAATTTAACCATGTGCTTACGAGAAAATTAGATTTTGTTGATTTTTTTAAATTGACACACTTAGCAGGTCGTAAAATCATGATATCGTTCCTTTAGAAAGACTGTCAGCACATAATGGTTCTTACATTTTTGAAGGATTCAAGCTTATTTTTTTGTGATGCAATTATGATTTTATGTCTCTCAAGTTTTTGACACAACCGTCTTTGCCCTTTCAGAAAAGGTCAGGTTAGCACAGAATAATTTGTCTGCGTTTGGAGGGTAAATGGGGTAATTGTGATGTTGACGGCCTAGAGATGATCCAAACTCATGCTGAAGCCTCCCCAATTATGTGTGTGAGGTAAAGTGGCCCCAGCCAAAGCCAATGAGAGTGGCTGTAGCTCTCCTCGCCTCCTTGTTCTTAGACAAACACGCCAGTCAGACATCAATAGGAAGCGTCTCTGTTTTAGCACGGCTGACCTTTAGCTGCTCAGTCTGTGTCCACCAAGACCAGACCTGCACGTCCCAGACATTTAGCAGTAATCACTAACACCCACGAAGCTCGCACACGCGAATTACATCATAAACCTGCTGTGACCCTATCGGTGGCCGTGCCCAGCTGATCTGCAAAGCATGATGGACAGATGCACTGCTTGAGAGAACAGCACAAGACCAAAATAAATAAAACAGTGCTGCCGGATGACAGCGTGGGGCTTTAAATGGTGGCTGATGGAGGGTGGGAGGAGAGGAAAAAGAGTCAGAGGGCGTGATTGAGAGTGTGTGTGTGTGTGCGTGTGTGTGTGTGTGTGTGTGTGTGTGTGTGTGTGATGGGGGGGGGCTTGTGGAGCTAACATAGTCTGCGTTATGCCATGCCACGGGGCCAGCTGGCAGGGTTTAAAGCTGGCATGACAGAATGTGACAGAGGATCCGGAGAGCGGGGACTCGGGGAATCCCGACACAATAATGCTGATGGCAGGGGCTAAAGCCCAGATTTAATCACAGCCATCACCCACCTGCCAATAGAAAATTACACAACGGATATCAATGGCAGCCTCCCTGTAGTGTTGAGCCCCCAACAGAGTTTCCAAGCTGGACCCAGCTGTCAATCACTGGGCTTTAACGGTACAGAACAATGGCAATGCTATGTAGTGAGCACTGTAGACTGCCTTATTATCTTAATAATAATTTTAAATAATAATCCATCAATAATTTTGTAGTCTATAAAATATATAAAAACATACAGTACAGTCATGTATTGAATGCAAAAATAAAAAAAGAAAAGCAGGAAATCTTCAAATTAAAAAAAAAAAATGTTTCCAAACCAAATTATTATCAATTAATTACAGAAAATATCACATATATAGTTCCTTTACAATTATGAATTATACACATACACACATATACATGGAGCTATCAGTATCACACTGTTTCAGTATTTACAGTTTCAAATGTCAGCTGCCAGGTTTTGACCATCATACAGGCTAATCTTTAAAAAAAAACATTTGTCTGACTCATCAAGACTCTGTTTCTTTGCTAATTTACTTTTTTCCCCCTCTGTGTTGTCAGAAATCAAATCTCTGAGAATTTAGATTATATGATGGCGTTGTCAGTCTGGAGCAGAGTGACATTTTGTGATTTTAACCAGAGCTTTTTTTAGTGTCTCCAACAGGCCTGGGTTTCAATCATATATAATCATGTACGCACACACACACACTCACACACACACATCTCATCAAGTTAGTAAGCGCTGCTCGGACTTGACAGGTAACGGTCCTGTGGTTTGGATACCAATCAGTCTCCCAAAATGTTTACATTTCAACTGTGCTGCATGCTTTGACTCTCAGGTGCCCCTGCATAGATTGCTCGACCACAATTAAGATCTATTAAAACTAGAGCAGCATTACATACAACACACGCACACACACACACGTACAGTATTTTTTTTACCATTTTTGATCACTCGGCCATTGTAAGATACACACCAACATATTTCAGTTTCTAGAAGTTTAAGTTTCTTGAATAATGAATGGTTTCTGTTCGTTTGAAGTATTCTGTCTGCTGATTTTACGTGTTCAAAGTTAAGTCATCATACTCGCAGGATTGTTCCTCAGATTAGATCGACCCAAAAGTGACTCAGCCTTAACCATTGACATACGCTTGATTTCAGCCTGTCTTTTATGTCGGTTTGGTTGGACTGCGTGTGTTTACGTGTGTGTGCGTGTTTATGCTTCTGTGTGTTGGATCCTGACAGCTATCACTTCTGACACAAAGTGGTTGTTTTCTGAAGGCTTTGCTCCGTTTCATGTTGTAATAGCTTCCCCATGATGGCGGAGAGGACCTCTGCTCCACGCTGCTCTCAGCCATGACTCTTGCAATATTTACATGTTTACGCTCTCACAATTTCCATCTGTTGTTTCTGGAACAATCAGCAGCAGGGGCCTGGAGAGACGTACAGGGAACTGCTGTAAGTCGCGCTCAACTTGGGTTTCATGATTGGGAGGCTGGGCCTGATTATGCTCGACTACAGGGGAGGGAAGGGAGGGGGTTCGCTTTCTTTCCTTCAAGGCCCTCTCAAGGTTTCTGATGGAGGGCTGGAAGAAAGTGAGGGCTCTGGGGGATCTGTGTGAGCTCGACCTCAGAGAGAAGCTTCACCACGGTGAGATCAGGGCCCGTAACCCTGCTCACCCCTGATCCAACTGGCCGGGGCCAGAATCACTAATGGATTTCAGATACATTGCAGAATCAATCGTGAGGTTCAAATGTGGTCAAAAACAATTTAATGTGGCTGATTATGATATAAATTGGTATGTATATCTGCCATGTAGTTACAACAACCATTTTAAAAAAGAGTGGAAAAAATCAGTCATGGTTAATTATAGGTTCAAGTTTGCAATTTTGCAAAATACAAAAAAAAGTTTATTAATCAGTCATAAAGTGCAGCCTTTCAAAAAGCAAGGAGTTTAGAGAGATGACTGACATCATGCACTCTGGAAAATGTTGAGTGGTTAGATCTTATCGAAGTATCAGCGAGGCTGGTATGTGCCACAAAATAGAACACTAAATAATCATTTAGAAGTCAAAAGAAAACTATTACTACTGAGAGGTAAAGCGAAACCCCCCGAGGCAAAATGGGAGCTCGAAAAGAAAGGGTGATACTGATGACTGTGTGGATAGAGGCAGAAAGAAAGCAAAGAAACACAGGCAGGATGAAAGGGTGTGTTGGTCCCTTGTGATGTGGCTGCAGACGTAGTGGGTCCCAGCGTCAGCCTGGCCCCGCGTCGGGTTTCCCCATGCCGGAAGTGGCGCGTTTCCCCTGGCGACAAGCTCTTCCTGCAAAATAAAGAAATCATTAGAAAGATGACAGCTGGGCCAGCCAACAGAAAGCCCAGGGGGCCCGGCCTCAGAGAGCTGCCACCCAGCATTAGCTAGCCGCGCTCGGCTTCACCATCGCCTCCTTCAGAAGGTAAACAACGCTGCTGCAAAACAGCCCAGTTTCCTGTGTCACACTCTATCTCATTCCTAATTTTTCTTTTTTCTATCTGTGATCTGAACGTGCTTATCTGACACTCAGGCGCTCACGTCGCCCAAAACATTCTGACATGGGAACTCCAAATCATGAGTAGAAAAGTCTGGAGCTGAAGGGTCCGGGCTTGGGCAGTGACCCCTGGCAATCATGGCGTGTGGCAGCCACGCCAGGGCCTCCGCAGCACGGCCTTCTGGGAGCACACCACGCCACATTCCAGCCCGAAGTCTTCCCCAAGCATTTCCTCCACAAGCCGTCGTTTACTTCTGTCTGCCAGACGAATGTTGCCGAAGAGCCAGAGGACTTAAGGGTGCATTAAGAGAGCTCTCCCGAAAACCATCAGTACTTGACCTCAGCTGAAATGATTACACTGTAAGGAAGATATTTTGAAGTTGATCCCAAAAGATAGTCTCATCTTGTGCTTAAGAGCCTACAAGGGATGAACTGATGCTGCCCTTGGAGCAAATGATGCTGTTTATAATTTAGTTTCTTATTATTACAGGAGATGGTTGAATCTTTAAGAAATTTGTGTTAGCTACTTCTTTACCTTTTTATTTTGTTCTTTAACTTAACTAATATTATTGAAGCAGAGCCCAGCTGGCTGTGTCCAGTCTTTATGATAAGCTCATGTTGGAAAACATGCAAGATTAGTGTTGAACGTCTTGTCTAACTCTGCAAAAAGGGAAATAAGCAATCATAATTGTGAATTACAGTTATTTGTATGTTTTGGCGTGTTTATGTGTATATGCATTGAGGGGGTGTGACGATCAAAACATGGCACGGCCTCACAGACACCTCCAGGTGCTGTGACTCTGTTGCCATGGCGATTAGGAGTGACATAGGTTAACACCTGCTAGCGCTCACTCATGGAGATTAATGTGGCTGCTCAAGCAGGACGCGCGTACACACAGAGACGCAAGCACAGGCGCACACTCACACCCGAGCGCCGTCGCCTCTAATGGGGACTGATAAAAGACAGGCTCCATCTCTCGCCAGCAGGACTCACTGGGCAGCTCGGGGTCAGCTCCACTGCAAACATTTCCATGTGCTGCTGCATTTAGACATGCAAGCCTATGACTAGGAAGCAGGAGCCAGTTTCTCTGGACTCAGTTGGCCTCGATACACTCCCTGCAACGCTGTGACAGAAGGCCGGTGGCGACACAAGGTCACTATGTTTTCTCTGAGATATTAAGTTACAAAAACTCATGTCAGCAGGTCACCACGGCTGACAGGTAGACAGATGTTGGCTGCTTTTTACTGTCTCTTCAAGAGATGTTTTAAGCAAGCTAAATAAAATCTGAGCGAGCTAGAGGCTGACAGACCGTCATGCCATCCAGTCCACATCGTCACCATGGCACAGTAAATCGTAAATGAAGCAGGAAGAGCAAGTTGATCCAAACTGCTCTTTGGATGTTGACACACTGTGGCTCATTTCCATTGCTGAGCGTAGCCGTGGCTCAGGCTCATTTACACACACAAATGAGGCCGACTGCAGAGGCAGACGTTCCCCTGATGGGAAGCTTGCCAGGATCTGCTTTTGACACAACAGTCGTTCTGTTGGATGCCCCATCCATCCTGAAATATAAAAGAATCCATTCAAGCTAATTTTAAAATGCAGATTTTCTGCCTCAAGCCCAAATCAACTGAGATGACTGGAATTTAGTTTGTAGTGGTTACAGCAAAATCACACGATCTACATAACTAAATACCACCAGGGCTAATGAGAATTATTCTTTTTGTCATTTAGATAAACTGACCCTTTAAGCCTGTATTGTCAACCTTTGTAAATAATAATGATGTTGTATGCTATGATCACTATTGTCCGTCATTCGAAGGTTCCCCTCTGCCTCCACAAATGGTTTTCATTGGACTGTGCAGCCTCGAGCGCCTCCTCGCCTCCATGTCGGCATGCATCTCAGAGCAGTGACTGTAAAATCCTTTTGGGACACTAAGCCCTTAATGATGAGGGGATGCTGAGGTAAGGCAGGTACCCTGACTTCCCTCCTAAACTGATGGTTTTTGAACAACTCTTAACTCTCCTGGACTCGGGTGTCCATCTGGGCCTAATCACTCACATGGTACTATTTATTTGGCCTGTTAGAGACTCGGGGATAATCGGACCCCCCTGTTTTTTTTTCTCTTCTTTTTTCCCCTGGTCCTAATAGCAATTGATATGCGCTATTAGAGGGTATTCACTGTGTAGTTTGTGCTCACATGAAAGCGGTGGTCTGTTTACAGAATTCTAAATGATTGGGATTTGGAAAGCATTGTCATCACGGTTAAGACCAGGGAAAGGATACAAGGCACTTAATAACAATGAAGAACAAGATCCACGGGCACGCTTCACTGGCAGGGCAGAATGTTAGAGGGGTAAGAACGCCAAATTCATGCACTGACACATAACCAGAAAACTGTGGACTGGCATGTTTTTCTGTAGCATTTATTGTATTCAGTGGAGAATCTAAGGAAGTACATTATTTTATAATGACTTGAGGTTCGAAGTCAAACACAGTCCATCAACCAGAGGATTCTTGGTTTACTGTAGCACAGTTGTATGTTTTTTTTCCAAAACTGATTTGAACTCAACATACTGTGAAAGACCTTCCAAAACCACTCCTACCATACTTATAAAAACAAGCTCAGTCTGCTTAAAATGGACAGCAATACTTCATTTTTGAGGAGAGGGTCTCCCGTCAGCTAAATCAAACTGTAGGAATGATATTCATAATAACAGTGTTTTTTTTCCCATATAAAGGATGCCAACTATAGAACTCTCTAATATAAGCAGCATGGTCAATCTCAGTCTGTTTGTGATTATCAACAATACGTAATTCTGCATCAAATCTGAAAGGAGCTGTTGTCACAGCACTGTCACGCTATGGCCTGCCACCATAATGGTACACAACGACAACAAAAAGGCCTTCAGTCTTTTGTGGAACAGCCCTGTGGCCCACATGCACTTATTCAAGAAGTGCTGAAAACATGTTCTGCAATTGATCGGCCCTGTCATTTTGTACATTTTGCAGAAAGAGGGAGGAAGGAGGACAACAAAGCTCGGAGGTGTAGAAACAGCCTCGAGGTTTGGGGATGCATTGTTTAGACTCTCAATACGAAAGGGAGGAGTGAGAGGAGCGGAGGCTGGGAATCACCCCAGGGGACGAGGTGGTGAGGAGGAGGCACGCTAAGAAACAAAGTCCAGGTGACATCCTAGTGTCAGTGACGCCCATTTAGGGGACAGCACAGCCGTATCAGTGACAAAAAATGCTGCAGGCCGTAAACTCCGTCAATGCTACCGTGATCCTGACAGGCTAGAAAACAGTTTTCAGCGTAGACCTTTAGAAGACAATGTGTCTTATATAAGGCCCCACTTATTGTACATGTAAAGTGTTGCTGTCTTTCACTTGGTGATGGATGGGCTTTCCCTGGGCATTTCTAAAAACACACATGGATGGGACAAGTGAATAGTTCTTGTCCATCCCCTCAGTGCTGTGACTCATTTAAACGTTATGAGTCATGTGGCTTCTCCAGCAGAACTGGACCAAATCTATTCAAAACAGTTTTCTGATGACAGATTGTTGGAGCCGTGGTTTTACATTTTGGGACATTTTTGAGGGTTTATGACCATGGATGAGATGAGCAAGAGCTTCACCTTCAAACTCAGTGTGGAACAGTGTGGGACAGCGGCCATTTCTCTTAATATCACTTGACGCTACAATAAAGCATTTATGTTACCTTTCAGTCTGGCCACAGCTGAGCTAGCAGCGCGTAGCTAATGGTGCAGCTAACAGTGAAAACAACTGCAAAACTGGACCATGTTATCAGCTGTAAGATATTTGGTTTATGCTATATTAATGCTTTGGATGTAGAGGAGCTTAAAGCAAACTGCCTAATCTGCAAAAAAGCCCAGATGCAACCCCTAGCCACCAACGCTCTCTGTAGAAAGACGCCTATTGAGGATGCCTTCCTGCAGAGATTACGTCCAGCAGTTGGCCCAGTAATGTCTCAGACTCCCCTTGGCAGACATTGTTCAGGAGAAGGACGTCACAGCTACTTTGCTTAGCCTATAGCCAGCTTGACCTGGACCCATATAAGACACAAAAAAGGGTTCAGATTACAATATGGATCTCTGGTTTTGCCTCTGCCTCTCTCAGGTGTGACTCTTTTCTGTTTTGAGATCCAGGCTGGGCTCCTTTCCAGGTACCGTGGTGGTCGGGCTTTTTCCTATGACGAAGTAGGATCTAGAGTAATGGATCTATTTAGCAGTAATATTCCTTAATGGAAACAGCCTAATTACAACTGCAAATAACCACAAGCCTTCACAAAGAATTAAATGTACAATAACAGAAAAAAGGCAGGTCTACATTTTCCAAATGATGAAAAAGTGAAACATCTGCCGCTCTTAGCAGGTTAAAGAAAAAAGTCTGGATAAGGGTTTGGAGGGAGAGAGAAAAATGCTTTGTCACTTTAGATTTCACAGCACCAATTTGAGTTACGAGGCGGCTAGTTTGGATTTCAAAGCCCTCTAGTTCCAGGGAGAAAGGAAAAACAAATATTTGTTTTGTGGTTTATTGTGTTTTAATATGGCAGCGAGACAAGACGCAAATTGGAAGCAGAAAAAGTAAGACGCAGCTGCTGAAATCAACGAAAAAGGATCTGTCTCTTCCTTTGAGGAAGATTTGGGACTTTGATTACTGCCCAGTGTGATTATTTGAGTTTTAAACTTACGATATGGTGCAGATTTTGTATAAAATTGGAGTTTTTTTTTCACTTTCTCAAAGTATTTGCTTGACTTAGTCTGTCATGTCCTCTCAGCTATGGTCTAATTTCCATTGTTACCAGCAAGATGATCTCAGATATGAAAGCACAGATGGTACAACCTTCTTCAGAACCTCTCCGACTCAAAGGAACTACCTCTCCCAAACAAATAACAGCATGGTCTCCTCTGCTGTGTGGATAATTTCAAATAAGATTAGAGAATCACGTCCACATATCCAGTGCCATTAATAGTGTCTGTGTTTGATGACAGGCCACAGTAAGTGGCAGGTATATTGAAATGAGGCCACCAGGGACTGCTGATTGTGAGTTGAAGGCCTGTGATCATCATTCATCACCAGGCGGTACACCCCTGTCGCTGCTCTCGGTAAGCCCCACTGGCTGCTAAAATTGAATCTCAAGTTGTGTCCTATTTTGGTTTGAGGAACAGGTGATGTGCTTGGCTCAACACGTTCCCTCGCCTCCACACCACCCCCTTGGGGCTGTTAGTGAATGCAATGACAACATAGATTCCCAAGAAAAGGAGCTGAGGGCGAAGCAGGCCGTCTATTCTACAACATATATTGACAGCCGATTGGCATGGCAGAGCTGTGGCACACATCCTTGTGTTTACCATAAGCACCTCAAAAGGCAAGACATTTGTCTCTGCTTTTGTTTGGTAAAATAATTCCATGTTAGACAGAAAGTGGTAATCAGTCCAGCTCTGTTTAATTTGCTGTCAGCTTGCGTAGCGCAGAGCTGTCTGTCTCGCTTTGTTGGCCTTTGTTGACATATGCTTGACTGACTTGAAAATATCCGGTCAAATTAGGCAAATCCTTTGTTCGTCTCTGTACACTGAACTGCACTGGATAAAACACTGAAAATATGACTGCAATAAGCAGAGCAAATTATATTTAACTTAACCAAGTGATTCTCTAGAAGGGGAAATTTCATATTCCTCTGGTTTGCAGCTGGAAGACAAACAGCAGCAACGCAGACATGGCCTGTTTCATTGTCAGCAGCAGCACACCTGGACTCTCCTGTGCTCTGCACCTGCCTGTCTGCTTTCAGTGTAAACTTCTCCCAAACCATCATTTACATGTAGGTCAAATCCTATTCAAATGGCTCCATCTAAACAGAGGAGCATTTCAAAACAGACACCCTCAACTGACATGTGATTGTGCGTCAGTTTGGATAATGTCTCCGCAGAAATAATGAAATGAATGCTGCAAACAATAATCTCTGATTGATTATACTGCCATCATAGACCCTTTTAATTAATTTTAATACATCTGTTTGCTCGTTTTGGTCATTTTAAATCCATTTCTGGCAAACGTTAAAATAAATATCTTTCCTGTTACTCACAGCAGGGGTGGGATTGAGAGAAATAATGCTGCTCTGCTGTGACAAAATAGTTGTTATTTGTCTGGCACACTACTTAAAACTTTCCTACAATCTTGCAATTATTTCTACCATGTGGATGATTACGAGGAGAGCAATAGATATGCACAGGCAAATTATAGTCCAATCTGGGATGCTTAGATTTGAATACCAGCATGCTTAACTACAAAGACCATGCATGGGAAGAGCATGAATCATATAAGAGGAAGGGAGCATGCAGCCAAAAGTTCCACATCCCTGGCTTCAGGGGAACAGAGTGGTCCATTGATGGAGAGTATTAGTGCAGTTGTTATGAGAGTAAATTTAAAATGTTTCAAGGTAACAGTTCTGCAGCATGCCAAGAATTATCCCCTGATGCAAACTTCATTTAAAGAAATGAGCCGTCTATATTAACCAGAATGAAGACAAACTGGTACAGTGGCTGCTCTCTCCTGTGAAAGTGATCACATCTTTATGGCTCCCGTCGCTGCTCTTTACAGATCTGTTTCCCAGAGGTATTTGATGGGGAGAGCCAAAGAGGGAGGAAGTGTGGGTCTGCAGCCCCCGTGTTAACAATGGCTCTCCTCAGACCCCGGCCCAGGCCCAGCCAGTCATGAAACACCATGGAGATGTTATTGACCTCAAGGTTAACTCTCCTCAGGTAAGCCTGGGAGATAATGGACAAAGAGCAGTTCTTTTACAGGTGGAGTGACACGGCATATCCGCGCCGCGCAGCTCCTCTCGCATTGACAGATTTTCTAATTCACTGCAGATTCCCATAAAACTGGGTGGCCAGGGCCAGCTCTGCCCAACAGAGGGCCCATTCATGCTGGGTGGGATAGGGGGCCCGGCCAAATTAACCTGGATTAATTTAAAAGAGCAAAAGGCTCCCTACATCCGAATAAAATGAAGATCAATAAATTAAATGTCCAGGTCAGGATGTCAAGTTGCAGCGATGATCGACTGACACACCAAAAGCTCGAGTCCTTTGGCCAAGAGCTGGAGGGAAAAAAAAAAAGAAAAATGGGCGAGAGATCCTTAATTACTTTATTCCAAAGAAGAGACGTGCTTCCATGCGTCTCTCTTTACATGCTAGAGTTGAACTCCTATAAACACACTCATGTCAGAAAAGAATGCTCATTACTTGTCTCATTTGGCTCTGGGATTAGTCACTGCAACAGGGAAAGAAAACCACTTGGACATCTTTTAAGTTGTTTGTACTCCAGAGGAAGAATTATTATTTAACATGTGATTTATGTCTCTCAGGATTTTCCAGTAACTTGTGGTTTTTTTCTCTCCATTCTTCAACATCTCCTCTACAGACTGGGAATGGATGCATGAATGGATCCCCCTCTTCAGTTTTATCAGTCGAAGGTTCTGTCTTATAGATGTTAATTTGTCCACCTGACACCACAAAGATGTTGCCTCAAAGAAAAGGTATGCCGTAAAGAAAAAAGTCTACCATGCCCCCGTGGTGCAGCAGCTAGACCTAAACCTGAACCACAACATGTCATTCACGGCATGATCAATTATCCAGTAAGGGCAGCCTTGTAAGGAGACCATCTCATCATGCAGCCATTAATATCTTAACAGTGTCTGCCTGGAGATGACATACAGGACAATGGAAAGAGGGCCAAAGAAATGACCAAGTGGCCCAAACCCAAGCTGTTAGCAGATTAAAGTGACTTAAAGATGCAGGGACCTGAATTCTCCATGACAAAGGGTAAGGCAGGTGATACAGAGATTTTGGTAAGGTCATTTGAAGGCTTGTCTCTGCCTTTTCTCATTATGTTGGAGTAGTCTAAAGTCACTGACAACATGTTGCATCTATGATATCCCGATCATATTTCTCAACAAACAAAACTTCATATTGTTAAAACCACCAAAACAAGAGTGATATGTGACCAAAAAAATAAATCAATTCACATTTTAGTTAATATTTGTTTTTGTTGCAGGAGCTTGTCTGGCATGACATGGCAAAACTTTAATTTTATAGAAGTATTTTTTTTACCTTTCCAGGGATTTTATCTTCCATTATCATTTCTAACTTCACATATAGAAAGTTAAGTTATATATGAACACACAATCTGTACGTGAGTGAAGAAGGACATGCGTACGTTCTTTCATGTGACCATTTGTAAAGATACAAAAAACAAAACAAAGTGAGGCTAATGTGAATTTAAGAACTGAATTGGTTAATTTCCCAACCGTCAGTATTGTGATGCCCACGGTGTCTTTTTAAATGAAATAGCAAACCTGTCGCTGAGGCAGGCTTCGCAAATATGCCAACAGGATACTTCCTCAGATTAGCAGGGCTGTTTACACAGTCCCCTGGTAATCTGGGCCACAGGGGACATACCTGTACTGTGTCAGAGGCGGAGCTTGAGTTACACAGTGGGACCAACCAGCCACAACGGCCCACCCCAGAATACGATACAGAGGGTCCAGCGGGACTGGCCTGGCTCCAGAGGGGTTGGCACTGGGTCCAACTGGCCTCGTCTCCCCCTGCCAGACAAGGAGAGGAGTGCTGTGTGTGTTAGTGTGTGTGTGTGGTTGTGTAAGTTGGTAGTGGGAGGGGTATACCAGCTGCCACCTCTACATCCTTCCTTCCTGTTCTTATTTTTTTTTAGGGACATACTTTGGTAATTGGCTTGTCTACAGGTCCATAAGCAGTACTGTTGGTACACACACACACACACACAAAGAGGAAGCTTTAACCGTGCCTCTTGGGCCCGGACAATGACAGCGCACAGAGTATACTGCTGTTATTGTGCACTGAGAAGAGGGCAGCTTTGATGGAGCCTAAAGCCAATGGAAAGATAATAGGAGAGGGTTGCCTTGTTTGAACTGTATGTATTATACAAATACACAACTGTGTGCTCATGCACACATGTATGAGTGTGTATCCTCCTTCTCTCTACCAACAGAGGCAGTATGACATTATAGCTCTCCTTGACCAGTCACAACAGTGCCTGACGTGGTGCATGTGTGCCTCGTGTTGGTGGGCTGGATGCTGTTTTACTTGTGACCTTCTACCCATCAGTCCCTAACCCAGAGGAATAGGGTACCAGCAGGCAGCAGTGCACTAACACAAAGACTTTCTTTATCACACCAAGGCTTCAACAAACCCAGAGTTCAGTTTTCAAGGGCTTATCAAGATCTTCTGCAAGTGTGCTGGAAAGCCACTGATGCAATGTAAAGAAACACCCCTGGGATTTTACAACCCTGAGCATTTATTACATGTGAGGTAGACTCTGTGTACAAAATACAGGTTAGTCTTCGCTTTTATCACGTAGTTCACACTGAAAACTGCACTGTAGCACTTAAACAGAAGTGAAACAAGATGACAGACACATAACAATGCTGCTAATGACAATGATAATGATGCCAGCCGCCCTCACTCCTCCCACCCTCCTCTTAATGGGAGAGCAGGGTGTGTTCAACAAGCTCGTGAGGCAGGAGGATGATTCTGGAGTAAATCACTTGTGGAAAGGTGAAATGTGGCCAGCACGAGTCGGCCTAATCCATGCCAGACATGTGCAGAACACCAGAGAAGCAGGTGCAAACAATTGAAGCAGCTGTCAGTGAGCTGCCGTGATCTCTTCTGATATCTTAATTGTTAGTCAATCCGAGAGCAATTTTGGCAACATTGCTGTCAGCCCCGGGACTTGCCCCGCTCTGCTCCCATCTGTCAGAGGCTCGCAGGGATCTGGTGCAGCTCTCCCTCCCTGACTGAGGGCCCATGTCTCTGGGATGTGTGTGTCCAGCCCATCCAGCATCTCTGAGGGAAATCGGGCCTGATTGCTGCCATTTCCGCTCACTTTGGCGGTTTGGGTCGGGGGTGCAGGCTAATGCCGATAATTGCCACGTTTCAAAACTACTGGAATTCGTCGGGCCTCCCACCCAACAAACCCTGTCCAGCACAGTCCCGACCCCCATGTCGGTTCAGTGCTCCTAAACATCATGATTAGCATAAGAGCAGAGTGTGTGTCAGCATAGATTCAGGTCTAGGATCTGAGACTCTCCAGATACACCCACCATGGAGTCGTTAGGACAGAGGCGATCAGGAGCTGTGTGGCCTGAGCTCCACAGATGTGAGGCCGAGCAATCAGACAGTAAACAGCACCACAAAGAGCGCGGTGAGCTAACGCAACTCTCGGCCAAAAGCAGCAAAAATAATCATTCTGATTTGACTCAGTGTCAAATATTATAACCAGGGAGTTTTTAAAAAACAATTGGGTAGCATGTGTTCACACACATTCACAGACAGCCAAGGGGCGTCATTATATAGAGATAACTCACAGTGCAATGACAGCGGGTGACCTGCCTCTACCCATTCAACATGAGATGAGGCCTGACTCTCGGCCCAGTCTGACCCTCCTGGTGATTTATGTGGCCCCAGTAAGCCGGGTCTATTTGAGGGCCCAGTAAGGAATGAAAGTGTTAACAGAGAGTGTTGGGGAAGGTGGGTGCTGAGGGGAGAGTTATGAGTTTTCTCAGCTGAGCGCCCAGCTTTGGGTTTCTGACATTGTTTTCATCCGAGAGGGAGGAGAGAGCAGCGGTAGTAAAAAAGGGGGGAGGCCGGCCAAAGGATCGATGGGGGGGTATGGAGCTCACAGGCTTGAACTCCACAGCTGAACCGCTGACCTCGACCATCCATCAGTGCAGGGTGTGACAGGGCAGGCACAGGGGTATGTGACAGAAAGGAGGGCTAGAGGGAGCTGGTGGCGGGGGAAAGGGACAGAGGGGCTATAATGGGCTGTGGGACATGGGAGGAACCAATCAGGGAGTGGGGGGGGGAGCAAAGGAAGGAAAGACCAATGTACTGTAGAGGGATAGAGAGGGTTAATAGGCTGGGAGAGAGTGTGTGTGTGTGTGTGTGTGTGTGTGTGTGTGTGTGTGTGTGTGTGTAATACAAAAAGTTCATGAGAAAAAAGACGCTTCTCTAGATTCAAAAACACATCTAATTCATATCTACTTAGGTCTTGTTATTGCAAATTTAGGTAAATGTTAAATATTCAAGAGGTAAAAGTAAGGGATCATTTGTGTCCCTGATAGAAACCAAGGATGGATTCAGATACAATTATCAGTAATGAGTTAAAAAGTTTATCATCATAACACCAAAACAATAGCTGCTGAAAGTTTGTGGCTTCATGTGAATAATTAATAAATTATAAATCAGTCATTTCCAGCAATAATGGCCATTTGCAATATTAATAATGTCTCAGTCATATTGCAATCCACTGCTTTGATGTAAAGAAATAAAGTATATATTTCTTTTTTTATTTGCTATCACAAAAGTAGAAAAAGTATATACGAATAAGCGATAAATTAACTATTTTAACAACTTGGAACTAAAATCCAAGATCCAAAATGCAGCCTGACGATCAGAACCAAAAACTTAGCTTCTGCTAGAGACAACAGCTTCATTTTTGTGATATACTGTTTCTACTTTGTTAGCTTTAGGCAGCGCTCAAAGCCAGATTAAACCCTCCCCCATAGAGGCTCATACCGCCAGCGTTTTTCAGCTGTTGCCCAAGACTCACTGTCACTTGGCTCCACACAATGCATAGCCAATGGGTAGACTGGATCCCAGCATCCGTCCTCAAAGGGGCATTGGCCCTCAGCCAGACAAGCCTGAGCTGGGGCCCCTGTCGCACTGAAAGACTAGAGCAACACTAATGGTTAAGTCTGAGGAAGAGTCTGTGGGAGAGAGGCGAGGATCATTTTAATATGATCCAGTTTGGAACTCTGTGACACACATTCCAGTTTCATTAGAGGCCAAAGATGGAGTCTTATGTCGGAGGCATTAGCAGTTATAGGGGTGACTGTGTTTGCCTGCTTGACACTGTGTAAAAGAGGGTTAAGACAGAGGTTGAAGACCGATGGGGGTGGAGGAGAACAGAGATAGAGAAAGAGAGAGTTACCAGTTAGGTTATGGCACTGCGGCACGGACAAATCCATGAATCCATGAGCAAGCGAAACCACTGTTTTAAATAGCAGGTATCTGGTGTCAGTGTGCCCTGAGAGAGGCCCTCTCCATCAATATGTTCCTTTGCCCTTGTCTGCTCCTGATATCTTTATCTTGTCAGGGCCTCTCCTGTATGTTCCACCTCAATGGCTTCCGTCTGCGCTCGCCCTGTCCTGTGCAGATGGGCCGCCGCTGGTCGCTCCGCTTTAGGCCCTTGAGGCTGGATGGGGCAGGAGCAGGGGGGAGTGATGAGGTGGGGGTTAAGGTGCAGCGGGGGTGAGCTGAAGGCAGTCTTATGTCAACCTGTAGTCTACAGGGGCCTCATTACACAGACGCCAATGGAGAAGCTTTTAGAGGGCAATTAGACCATTACAGATAGCCGAGGGAATAAATGAACACTCCCTATGTGCTCTGGATTTTTTTTTCAATTTGTAATGCATTTGGGAATTTTACTCTTTTCCAGTTAATATTGAAAAACAATACACTAGTTAACATCCTGAATAAGGAAACTAATATGAAACATCTTTCTTTGCAATGATCCCTAAAACTTCAAAAGATGAAAATAATGCAAAAACAAAAATGAACCACAGTCTGGTTTAGCTGCTCCTATCACAAATCAGCCGTGTTGAAACTGACTGTACTGTAGTCTGGTAGCAAGAGGAAGCTTCCACTGTTCTTCCTGTAATTTGGAGCTTACCCTGAGATGAAAATGGGAGCGAGGATTGTGGGAAATGACAGATGCGGCTCGGGAGGGCCATTGAAGAGGTCATATGTCATCACAGGGTCGCACACGCCCTTTGAGCAGGGGCCGGGATGTGTGTGTTTTGGGGGGGGGGTCGCCTTCCCACACTACCTGGAGAAGAGACGAGGCCTGGGAACGCAGCTAACCTGGACCTGACTGCCTCCACTCACCTGTCAGGCTGCTCATAAGCGTGTCTTGGATTTATGTCGGCCGGTCTGGCGGAAACAAACCTCTTGTACTGAAGCTTTATCAAACACTGCACCTATAAATCATCACCATCATCAACGTCACGTCCCTCTGCCAGCGTTAGAGGTTCTGACAGACCGGCGCCTGCACTATATTTAATCTCTGTCTTTCTTCATCTCCTTTAGTCACTTGCAGTGTGTGTGTATGTGGATGTGTGTGTGAGTGAGAGTAGCTCAGGACCAAGTGTGTGTGATTTTAATAGCCAGCAGTTACCTGCTCACATATGATACCCCTCCAGGCTGCTAGGGCAGATGGCTATTACTTTCCAGTTGTGAAAATCAAGCTTATACAAACACAGGCAGGACTGAGACATGCTGGCCCAAGTGTAGTATCCCTCTGACGGATGGTATTGGTGTGTGTGCGTGTGCGTGTGTGTGTGTTGTGATGAGGGCTGATTCTCTGGCGTCTGTCATGCGCAGCCTCTCCTGTGGAAATCATTAAGTAGGAGCACTAGGCCGTCACTTCCTGGCAAAGCATGCAAGTGAGATGAAGAGCTTTATCACTTTCCAGGACAGGTGGGAACATTATTGAAGGCAGGACGGTATTAATGTCCAACCCAAATCAAAAAATGAAAACATCATTTGATGGCTTTTGCATTTGTTTTTTAAGGTGTTCAATGAGCGTCTGCAATTTTGTGCAAATTTGGAATTTGAAAACAATTATACTGACTTTATTTACAATTAAAGAATTACAAATAATAAATAGGCTAAGTAGTGGTAATTTAGACTTTTATACTTATATATACATACACACACACACAGACACACATATATATAGCCTTGATTTGTAGACATACAGCAGCCAACTATAATTTTCCGGTTTCATTAATTGCGGGCATTTCATTTTAGGTATGAAACCTGAACGTCTCGCTGTCTTGAAACTCAATAGTCCTTTTAGTGTCAAGGTTGGCCCTGTTCTGCTGCCTTTCATGGAATCTGCCATCATGTGACCTGCCCCCTCTGTCCCAAACCGCCAGGATTATTGATCACTCTCTGTTGTGAGTGAAACATTTACTGTAGCCCATATTGCTGCACACCAGAGGGCGGATCACGGATCACTTCTTTTCTGTACAGTCAGTCGATAGATAATATTGTGGTAAATTATTCAGCCTCTTCGGCATGTCAAAAATATGATGTTTAAATAATAATAATAATAATAATTTTTGAGAAAATAAAGCAACTGCACGTCATTATTTTTATGTCATTTTAAATGTTGTATCACCATGATTTTTCTTTGCATTGCAAGTTTTTTGAAAATGTAATTTTGTGCTAATGTACATGCACTTTCAGACTACAAATCTGATTATTGGTTAAAAAGGCTTATTTCATTTTTTTTTTTAACATATTTAGAGTCAAAGTCAGAAAATACCGTCAGCGGCCAGAAAACAAAATTATGTTTTTAGAAATGAAATGTTCTATAAATCAGAATATAATTATATATGAACACAACCCTCTGTAACAACCTTCATAATATAAATACAAATAAAAATTGGTCTATCTAACTGGTTAATATAATAAATCATTAAAAATTAATTAATTAATAATTTTGATAAAATGTCATAAATATATGTATTGTATAAAAAACTCAGACACTACAGGGATATAGAGAAACAATGTTTAACTAATAGATATCATCATGAAACTTTCCTAGCTGATTACTTATTGTAGGTTAAAACACTATTTCTTTGTATTTGTATGTGTATTTGTTTTCTGAAATCGTATGTCAAAATACATAAATGATGATTATTTAATGCTAACTTTGGTGAATTTGGGAGAAATCTGGGACAAAAGCAAAAACACTAAACCCTAAATGTGATTTTGGTTGTTTTCTTAATCTTAAAGAAAAGATGGAAACAAAATTGTCCAAAATCTCAAAATTGATCAGTGCACTAAAATTAATAGATCGATAGATCGATAGATAGATAGATAGATAGATAGATAGATAGATAGATAGATAGATAGATAGATAGATACTGTATTCATCTCACAGAGAAATTCACAACTAATTAAAATTAAAATTAAAAACTATGTTTTTACCTGTAGTCTATTGTCTTAATGGCTCGAATCAAAGGTGGTGTTGAAATACAAATCAAATAAATATAGTGCTAGATTATTTAAATACAAATAAAATAGTAGTTGGTGCAGTTTCTGTGGAACAATTAATATAATCATTATTACTTTACCCTTTAGGCTCAGTTTTTGATATTTTACCCTAAATTTCTTTTAAATGTTAAATTACCTTTAGTATTCATAATACAAGAATTTACAGAAGCTTTTAAAAAAACATCAGCATTATAATTATTCCTGCAAGAAAACTATTTATATTTTGTTACATTTTTCAGTTTCTTTCTGTATTCATCCAGATTTTTAGATATTTATTAATCAAACATTACTGTTTATATATTCAGATGAATTGAGCTCTGTATTTCTGGGTGTAGCTGCAATATAAAAAAAAAAAATAAATGAGATTTTAGAACAATGCATGCCAATTATTTGTCTGTCAAAGTAATAGAAAGACTGGCTTACTGACTTGAAGCAGGTCATACACTAAAAGTTGGTATTCATGAATAACTTCATTAGGTAAAGGACAGTTTGCTGCTCAGCTAATTAGTGCAGAGTGGTGATGATGGTGATGAGGCTGGATCAGGTGTCTCTGTGACCGCTGGCCTCCGGCTCAGACACTGACTTCAGGCCTCATGTAAACCTCAAAGCTGGCTAGTGTTTCCATGTACATATACCGCCATCTACTGGCCCAACACCCTGCAGTATAACAGCAGTCTGTGTGAAATGACTCAAGCAGTCATAAATGTGGAAATTTGTTAAGTGTAATATAAACCTACTGCATATATTTATTTGTGCATGATGGGGATGAATATAATAGAGATTTGATAACTCACATTATTCTTCAAGCACAGTTTGGAGTGTGATTCATGTTGAATTTGCATTTTGTTGCTGAGGTAACAGTAAAAACACAGCAGCTACTGCATAGAGGTAGATAATCTCTGGCCTTGTCATAATAAATCTGAAGTGTCCATTCAGAGCTGCATGCTGTCGGCTACACAAAGAGAGCTTACTGCTGATGCTGAAGCTCAGTGTCATGTGCCTGCCTGAACTCAGAGCCCTCTCTGGGTACATACTGTACTGTCAAGCCCGACCTGGACTGGACCCTAGGGTGGCATAAAGTATACTTTTGCTTCACTCGGTTCATAAAATGATCAATAATAATCATAAGCCAAAGTTAGAGCTCCTATCACAGAATAATTTGTTAATATTGGGAGGCAGGGGACTGTTTGTTTGAGTTCCCCATTGCCCCTTTAAAGAAAGAGGCACTTCTCACTTGAATGTGGTCCATGTTGACTGTAAAACAGTACTTGTGTCATTCCCACTTTACCAGTCAGTTTCACCCAGCATCACCTCTGACTGCACTCCTCCGTCATAAACTTTCCACAGATTTCTCCAACAGCATAAACTCTCAAACATCTTTGGCGCAAATTACAGTGTGCGATTCCTCTGGCATGAGCAGCATTCAAAATAAACTGCCTCTAATTGTGATGCGTTGACCATCTTCCCCCCCCAACTGTTGTTTAGCTTGGCTGTTGCCTTTGGCTTTGTGGTTTCAACCCAAATAGCTCAGTTGGTGTGAGAGGGAGAACACATTATTATTATTCCTGCTGCCCGCTACACTGCACATGCTAATAAGGGAGGACCGCTGGGATGTTAAAAAAACAAAACAAAAAAAAAAAAAAACAGGGGAGACGATGATGTCATTGGTTTGCTTTATCTGAGTTGGGATCTGAGGGGGGTGTAGTTTCCTCTGGTAGAGACGCTGGGGCCCAGGAGTGAACCCGTGGCTTTGCCAGGGAGCCTGTTTAAGGAGATTACTCAGTCACCACACCTTTGTTGCATTATAGGCCAGAGTGAAAGGCCGTGCACTGTGGACATCCCAACGAGACGCCATAATGACAGCTTTTTGACACTCATATCAACATGGACAGACATTCATCTGAGCCAAGTTTTGTATTTCTGCCTTCTATGATGGACGAAGACTTTTCAGATCTAACCCTTTAAAATTGAGACAAAATGTTGACATTTTGATCCTTATAGTCAAGAGTTTTCTCGATAGCAAACTTGCTTACCTCAGTGCTTGATCGCAGACATTATGGCATTATTAGTGCTTTATATCAGTTCATGTAAGGCTCATGAAATCAGATAAAACTAAAGACTACCTCATGCAGCACAGTGGTGGTGGTCTTAAACAGTATATGTGATCAGATCAGATGTCCTGAACAAATTGCAATTACAAAGATGAGAAAGACACACTTTAAAAAAAAAAGTGCAATACTCTCTTAGGAATTATTGCAAACCCACAATTGAGTTAAGTAATTTCCTCGAGGTCTGGTAAAGAGATGGTTGAAGTCCTCAGTTACACTCAATATGCATCCTCAATATTTTAGTGGTATGAAGTGATGACCTTAATCACATCTAGACGTCAGCAGCACCAAAACTCTACTCTATTTGGTCAAAACATGATGTGTCTTTGTCATGAAAAATGTATGATTTCTATAAAAACAGTGTTTTAAATTTTCAGTTACAAGAAAAAAAAGTGAAGTTAAACCGCAGTGCACTCTGGTTATGTAGTTAGCTACTGCACTCTGGCTTTGTATTTCTGCCCATGGCATGATGTCTGCAGGAGCTACAGTCTGAGCCACAGAAAGACAACTAGACAGCAAAAAGAAAGCTCTATCACAGTTAAGCCTGTTGGTGAAAGAGAAAGAAATGGCTAAAGCAGCACAGAGCTTAGTCGCTGATGAAAAGAATTGTAAAATAATCTATTATTGGTGTTATTATATTAACAGTAGATGCCTGGGTACCTCTAAAATGAGATACTTTTAATCCCTATATGAGCTGTAAATAATTAAAACTCTTAAAGGAATAGAGTGGAACAGTGGCAGAAGTATGTTTTTAGTGTGTGATTGCCTGAAAATAAGAATGAGCTGTTCATATCTACTTATGGAGCAGGAGCTCTTCACAGATGTCCGCCATGTTGCACCACCATATTTCTACAGTCGCCCAGAATGGACAAACACTGCCTTTCCTGCTTGGGCCAGAGTCGATAATGTTACTCACTGCTGCCACTCTCTGCTGCTTCACTTCCCACATACACTCTGGCTCTGCTCCAAATCTTCTCTTATAACAACTGTCTGTAGAGAGGAACACTCTTGATTTTCTCCTGCATGCTTGACAGTTGGTTGCAATCTGCAACCTCACCATTAGATGCACTGCTCCTTTAAAGGTGCTAAATATGAGATTGTGAGTGTTTCTATTGCAGTGTATACCATGGCAGCAGTGCTGTCGGAGCTAACAGTGTTTACCGAGGGGGGAACATGAGGAAAGGCATATTCTTATGTTGTTATGATGTCGTGCTGGACACCGTCATCAGCTTAACCGTCCATTTGAGAGGGAGAGCCGCTACCTCTGCTCAAGCAGATGTTACTCCTCTGTATTTTTGTAGAGTACATTGTTGTTTTGCTGCTACAGTAAAGCTCTAAATCACATGTAGAGAACCTTTAAAACAAACTAGTCAGACTTGTTTGCATGCAAGTTCTGTGGCAGTGATGTACTTCTTTTTAAATGCATTATAGTAACCTTTCTAGATCTGTTACGCAGAATGCTAATCAGCCTCCTCTAAGCTTCACTGCATTAAGGGCAAACTTGGGGCAAACTTTGCACTTATTTCCCATGGCAGCAGAGGAGTGAAGTGATAGTCTGAGACTCGGGCTGGTCCTGGTGGGCGGGGGACTTCCACAGAGTTCCAGCCTGATTTTATAGCCCTGATAAAACGTCCTCCAGGGTAATTGCGACAGGCAGTTGCCCCTTTTCATGCCCACACTACAACGACACCACAAGAGACCGGAGAGAAAATTTCTCACACCGGCCTGTCCCTCTTACTCTGGCCCAATATGGCTTTTATGGACATTTCACCCCGTTCGCTGCAGATGGGTTAAATATTACATCAAAGCGTCTTTAATGTTTCACAGTACCTCTCATATTTCTCCCCAGTATCGAGTTCAAAACTGGCGCAGGCTGCATTTTTACAGTAGATTTAATGGATCAATGTCCATAATCACATTAGCACTGGCTTAACATACAACAAATTTCACCGTACCGGCATCAAAGACTTGACCTCTTGTTATAATCAGGCATAGCATCTTTTCCTCCACTCAAGATCTATGGGCCCTCTGATTCTGGGAGAAACAGAAAATTATCAAGGGGGTGATAAGCTATAGTGTACGCAGCTCAGAGAGTAGCTGTGAGAGAGAAAAACATTTGTCCTCCATGGTCGCACAGTCACAGATGCTTTGTACAACTCCTCAGTGTTTTCATGGATCATGCTGATAATCCTCTGTTCATCAGAGAGTCTGTGGTGAAATAAATCATTGCCCTTATAAAGAGTGAAAATACCAGAAACATTCGTTCTTAAAGTCAGAGGGCAAAAGGAAGTGGGGAAGAAAAAGAAAACATGATGTATGATGTCTGAGTAGGAAATACCACGACAGTCTTCACTCAGCACTTCCTGCATGAGGCCAACAGGCCATCAGTGAATAATACAGATTAACAAAAAATTCAAACAGACAAACTGCAGACAAACTAGAATTGATGGCTTCCACTGAGGCACTCAGGGAACAGGCCATGACGTAAAGGGAAAAACATGTCGGGTTCCCCCGGCCAGGTTAATCAAGACAAGCTTCCCCTGCACTGTGTGTTTGTGTGTGTGTGATTGCAGCCCAGTGCTTTGCTTGTATGCATGTGTGAACCCATTTCTCATTCACAATATGCAATCTTATTTTACGGCTGAGCGTATTTGCCATGCGTGGGCTGTATGCATGAGGTCTTTGCCCATATTCCTCTACCCAGCACAGCATAAATAAACAGGAATACTCTATAATCCATCATCCTGTGTGCTATGGGAGCGTGCCCAAAACAAACATGGCTTCTGTTTTCTATCTGTGTGAGAGAGACTGTGTGAGGGCTAGGACGAGTAGCGCTATTATGTTAGTGCTCAGTCCATGACTGTGAAACATAAACCGGCTGCACTAAATGAGGATTATACAAATGAGCTTCCTCTTTACTCTTTGTTTCTCTTTGTCTCACTGTCTGGACAGGATGCAGAGCACACAGGACATTTTGTTTAATTACTCCAACAATTTTTCCCCAATAACATTGCTCTCATGTGACCAAGAAAGGCTTGTGATATGGTGAGATGGCATGTTGGTAACAAACTGGCTTATAATTCTTTTTTTTAGCATTTATTCTATGTTAGTTAGTCGTGAAGAGCTGATTGTGGATTCATCTTGCTGAAAAAGTTCTGCCATGATGCAGCTGACCTTCTTGTTGACGTTTGAGGGTAACAACAATTATAGGACCTTTTCACGTCAGAAAACCTGTGCATATGGGCTCCATCTTTGCTGCACTGGCTGGTCCAGTTACCTCATATTTATAGGTAGGCCTTTTGGGATTGAAATGTCAGTCTGTTAGTGAAACGTCTGGATCGATTGTGGTGAAATTTTGTACAGACAATCATGATGAAACTTTTTATTTCTTGCAAAACTAATGACATCTGAACATTTAAATGGGTGGCGGTGTCAAAGAACAGCCTCACAGAACCACCAGCATCACTGCAGACTCTCCTTGTTATTATCAAATGTAACGAATCCCTGTTGGAAAATTCTCATTCAATCTGATGGCAGAGTCGGTCTATTATAACATACTATAACTCAGGACAAGAATAATCAAAATATATTGCTTGTATATTCCAGTCTTGTACTGGATAGCGTCAGCTTAAAAATGCCTATATTAATGGGGACATATTATGCAAAACTCACTTTTTGTGGGCCTTTGTAGTCACATTTGGGTCTCTGCTGTTCGTATAAACACTCCAAACGTGAAAAAACCATCCATGCGTTTTCTTTGAGTAGCTTTGTGTCAAGAACGGGATGCTGCTGTGAGCTGTTTTAATTACCCAAGCTTCCTGACGTCAGGAGCCGGGATTTGTATAGAACCGCCCCACACCTGTCGAGTATGTACCTTTGAGCCTCCCCCTATCCAGCTCAGAGCTCAGCTTGGTGCAAAAAAACTTTGGGAAGTTCCGGTAGTCCTTGAGTAATTAATATCAGGAGACATTCAACATAAGATCTGTGAGCACAAGGCTCATTGGACGCTAGCGTAATACACTTGTAATTTGGGTGACTCTGACTACTGTTAACTGTACTGTCTGTGCACTGCAGAGTAATATTAGCCTCTTTATCCACTGCCAGTGTGCATCTAGAAGTTAACAGAAGCACACGGTAAGGCGAGAGAGAGCCAGTTCCTCTTTCAGACACAGCTCAGGGTTATTTAAAGATACAGACACAGAAACAGTCTGTTCTCAGCAGAGCTCAATACAGTGATTTTTAACTGGCTGGAATTCAGGACCAGGGCTGAGATTGGGGTAATACACTTTGAATACAATATTGTTGGACGTCCGAGACCTATATAAAATTGCAAAAAAAGGTGTCTAATATGTCCCCTTTAATTATTAATTTTGCAATGGCATGATACTTTTTCTGTATAAAGGAAATAGTACATTCCCATGGTGGTCAAAGCTGTCCTATCTAGAGCTCAGATTCACTATGACTAGTTACTGTTGGTAATTGGTGCCTTATATCATATTTATGGTAACATCTGACCTCATCTACAATATTTTCTGCTTTAGCCCAGAATGACTTCCTTGTTGCAGTTGTTGTCATACCACACCAACAGCCACTCTGGAGCACAAATCCATACAGTAACAATGGCAGCGCTATTGTTCTCAGTATAATGTATTTTACATTATCCTCATTCATTGCATGAGGACTTTATTTACAGAGCCCCCTTGGGTAAGGCAATGCCATGCTCTGATCACACACCAGCCCACTGCATGTAATTATCCTCAGTCCGCTCTCCAATCTGTCACTGCCCAAGCTCATTTGTAAGAGTGCATGTACAGTGATTAAAGAAACTTCTGTGTCACTGCAAAAAAAAAGAAAAAAAATGGGCTTTCTATCACTCCCCTCCCATTCCTCCTCCTCCACATTCGGGGAATTCTCCAAGAGCGAGGCGAAGCTGCCATGTCAGCTTGAGCCAGGCAGACGTGTACAGATCGCCAACATTGCTAATGCATCTGCGGCACTGGTGCAGCAAGTCAAGTCATAATAATTAAAGACATACAACATCTCAGGACTTCATTAATCATGGTTTATATGGACTTTGAAGCCCTAATGAAAAACAGCCAGCCTCTCTGGGTTTATTGTGTCTGTACAAATTGTGGGGATGGCGTACGCCAGGACTGCCCCCCTCCTGACCGGCTGCTGCAGGATGTGGTGATGGAAAACAAAAAGATAAGATTTGGTGAAAAGCTAGTGATGGTTATAGAGAGGTCAGCGGTCAGGGTTGTTTATGTCGACACTGAGCACCATTCAATCCATCGAAAGTAAGCCGCTGACAGTGACGGCAGTGTGAGGTTATGTGGCTTTGTGTCTTCTGCCCTTGTGTGTGCACTCAGCGGTCAGTGTTTTCTATCCTTGGCTGAGCAAAATGAAGGCCTGTAGTGCCTCGGAGAGTCATCTTGCACTGTCACATGTCATCATCTTTGATTCGCTATTAGTTTCTCAGCTTCTCACCGTGCTCTCCAGCCCTTCTGGAGGTGCATTACAGTGAGATCAGAGTGAGAGATTACTGACTATTACGCTCTCGGTGCCAGAAGTGGAAATTATAGAGAGGTTGTCAACGC
Source organism: Synanceia verrucosa (assembly GCA_029721515.1). Taxonomy (NCBI): domain Eukaryota; kingdom Metazoa; phylum Chordata; class Actinopteri; order Perciformes; family Synanceiidae; genus Synanceia; species Synanceia verrucosa. The sequence goes on along the minus strand of CM056568.1, from coordinate 11,518,029 downwards.
CAGAGTCCTGTCTGCTTGTTTTCTCTCAGAGAGAGAGGGAGGTAATGCTTTGCTCACCACGTTTCATCCCAATGACTTGTGACTGGTCCCTGGCAGTGCTATCAGGGGTGAGTCACAGCCAAAAGTATGTGTGTAGCTCAACGAAAGCAAAGGAAGACAGAGAGGGACAGACTGCTTAGGACTCCAGCCCAGGACACATGCATCTTCACCCAATAAAAGTCCCTTTGGCAGGTTTACATCACATTAGTCCACTGAACCCAGGAAATATACAGTGGAAGGGAGAGAGGGAAGCATCCATCATCTGAAATGCAAAGGATGAAGTCATTTTATTTTCTCCACAATGATGTGTCCTGCCTACAGGTGCACTGATGCAATATCCTCCTTTTGGGTCCAAAGGTAAGGTACTCAACATCAACACTGTTTTAGTTATTAATGTAGAACAAACAAACAGCTTTGCTTACTCTAAATTCACATTAAGAAAAAAGTCTCAAAGAGGTAAGAGTCTGTCCACTGCAGCTCCACAGTAAAACTGAGCTCTGTGTGGTAACTGCCTGGCAGTGATTCATTTCCTCTCCAACACAAATTCTTCACTTAAATTTGTCATTTTATGGAGTGCCTCTGACAGAGTGCAACTGACAGATGAAAGTTAAAGTGGTCCCTTGGAGTAAACAAGTCAAAAAAGCTCTGAGTTTGGCTGAATTAAAGGAAGAGAAGGGGGGCGCTGAGTTTATTTGAGAGCCAGCAAGCATGGTGCTCTCTGGACCCTGCGGTTTGTCAGCGTTCCTCCCAGGTGAGCTCACACTGGGCCACCCCCCACCACCACCACCCTGCCTTAGCCAGGAAGAAACAGACTCACACTATATTTTGCTGGTAGTCAAAACAAAATTAGTGCTGGTTTGTTATTTCTAGTTAGCTCATCCATGACTCCTGTGTTCATAAATTCTGAGGAGAGGGAAATATTCAGTCTCCACTTAAGGACTGGAATGAGTAGGATCAGAGTAGTAGCTGATATTGAAATCAAGGTCAGTGACATGATATCTGAACTATATTAAAGCCGGCGCTGCTGTGTGGAGCAAGAGCTTTAATCCTATCCGAGTGACATGCATCCCAACTTCAAACAAAAAACTGAAAGAATATGGAATTACATAAATCATCCAATTGCAATTTAGATTCTAACAATAAAATCACTTGTGCACTTAAGAGGGCATTAATGTGATTAGACGACGCTGGGACTTGAATGTTGTTGCACTAAAACTGAATTTATGGTTGCTGCAGTATGAGGATGTAACGTAGAAAAGTCAACCTAGACAATACCTCCACCTTGTGTTTCACATGTGTGTTACAGGCTTAAAGAATCAACATCCACTGAACTTTACGTGTACTTGATGGTATGATACTGTTCTGACAACAAAATAGTGGGAAAACTGAGAAAACAGCTTCCAAGTATACAATGTCACAATCAGGCTTATTTGTGTGTCTTTCTCCATCACATAATTGTGCTTATCTAATACAGAAGTTAAACAAAATGATTATGATGGCCATGCAATTTTTATTACAATGCATTATTAATGGGATGATATACAACTCTGGAAAAAAAATAAGAGACCACTGCAAATGATTAGTTTTGCTGGTTTTACTGTTTATAGGTATGCGTTTGAGTAAAATGAACATTTTTATTTCATTTAATTAAGTGCTGACAACAGTTCTCTCAAATTTGAAATTGAAATATTGACTTTTAGAGCATTTATTGGTAGAAAATGACATGACATGACATAACAAAAAAAGATGTAATGTTTTCAGACCTCAAGTAATGCAAAGAAAACATGTTCATATTCACAACACAACACTAATATTTTAACTTAGGGAGAGTTTAGAAATCATTATTGGTGGGATAATCTCAATATTTAATCACAGCAGTGATTTTTATAATCTTCTTCATAAAATAAGCTTTCGTTCAGGTGATCACCTGATCAGTGTCCCATTAAGTAGAATGAGAAGGCTTACGTTGCAATGAACAAACACTGGAATGGACTGGCTGCCATAGATGTAGAGATGTTTACATTTGTGAGAGTGGTCTCTTATTTTTTCCAGAGCTGTATAATATCTTAGGAGACAAGGTCAGCTGTCCATTAGGATAAGCAAATACATATCTCTGTACAGGTATGCCAAGAATAAATATGTCATTCATCAACAAGTTTATTAAAACAAGAATAAATAAAGATATATAGATATACTCCACTATATTGCACTTGTTTTCTTTGCCAGCCATTTGTGTTAGTAATGAAAAAGCAAAATGTCCTCAGAATATGTTTAAATCATCAAGGCTGTAAAAAGTTCCTTATTCTCGTCTCTGCTTCCTTCTCCAGACCGTCCACCTCATCTGCCTCTCGCCACTTCTCTCTGGGATGCAGGAGGAGGTAGTACACCACGAGACACAGCAGCCCCAGCACAGAACCCCCAAATACCAAACTACTGACTGTCAGCAGAAACATGGCTGTCTGCAACTCTGGCCTCAACAAAGCCAGCAGTGAAGGAGCCGTGACGTTTATGAAAGCATAAAACAAGTAGTAGACGATCATGGCTCCTCTGGTGTTCTGTCCTTTAACGTTGAAAAAGGTGAACACGAGGATGACTCCGATGACTGCTCGGTACAGAAACTCAAGCCTTCTGGATGAGCAGAAGTCAGTCTGAAGCACATGAGTCCAGGTTGTGCCCAGCAGCCAGAGGACGGTGAGGACTGCTGTGCTGCAGGGGCTCAGTATGAGGAGGAGGGCGTAGCTGAGGATGTGGCTGGTGATGGTGCAGAGTTTGTAGAGGAGGTAGATTGCTGTGGGGAGGCCAGAGGGCATCTCCTTGATGTGGGGGAGGGATCTGCGCAGGCAGCGGCGATAGTCAACCAGGGCCCAGGCAATGTTAAAGAAGGAGAACGCCATCGATATATCTGAAAGAAATGCAGAGATGCTAAAAATAACAACACACTAAACTCATAACACTTCCTGCCTCTACTTACACTGCATGACTGAGCCCTCCTCGTGGATCAGCACTATGTACAGCTGCAGAAGGAGCTGGGGAGCACTCTCCAGGAAAGCCTCGAACAGTTTGAGCATGCTCAGATCTGTAGCCAGGCAAAACAGATTGTGGTGCACATCCCTCTTCTCCTCCACTGTACAGGAATTTGCTGTCCAAATCACGCTGAAGCCTTTCTTCAGCAGGTGATAATACCTAGCAACAGGTGGTTGAAAAACAATGAACAGGGTGTAACACATTATCTTTTTTCTGCTGCACAGACCATGATGCAGTTCTTAACTGCAGCTTAAATGTGGTCATTCCTGTTTGCTTGTTATACCATGTCGCTGTGAATGATTGGCATACCGCACATTTGGAGTCACAGCATACCACACATGTCATACCTGATGAAGCTGCCCAGACCAAATAGATGCAGGACAGTAAATCCACCTTTGGACACACCAGATGTGGTGGGTCTCCACTCAGCATTCAGCAGGATGTTATTCATGTCGTCCATGTACCAGGCATAACTGAAGATCTGTGTCACCACCAGCCCGGTCAGAACAAACACTACAGTCAGTCCAGTCCACACAAACTGCTTCTCTTGGAAATATTTCAGTGCCAGTGCAATGTCTGTCCAGATGTCCACCACATATAGGCACAGTCCAGCAATGGTTAAAAACCAGCGCAGTTTAGTGTATTGATTGTCTGACTGAAGCATTTTGTTATCAGGTGAAAAGTTCAGCCAGAGGTTTCGGTCTGTGATGCAGGTACAAACGTGGTTCGCTCAGTTTCCTTTTAAATGTTGTGAAGAAAAGCTGCTGTGGACAGTTTGGTGTTGGACTCCAGCAGATCAGGGGCCATTCTGGTCAGTCTGTAGAAGCATTATTAATGTGACAGCAGCAGTGACTTCATAGGAAAGATGACATGAGCAAACATTTGGTTGAAATCTTCTGCAGATTTACCACAAACCTTATGATGGTTTTGAAATACAACGTGACAGCAGTCAGCTGCTGTGTCACAGTCACCTGCCCTTTAATCTCTATCATAAACACTCCTTTTCCTGATACATGAGCACACTGATTGTAGACATATGCAATAGAAAAAAAATATTAATTTTCAGCAGGAATGATAACTAATGCTCATTGCAAACTTTTATATAAGTATAAGACTTAATGTATTTTTCTTAAACTAAAATGGCATTAATCACAGAATAACAATGTCTCTTCACATCCTCCAGCTTCCAATATAATTTTAAACTCTTTAATGACAATCTGTGGCATATTCTATTTACTTCAATCCAATAAAGCCATAATTTTCTTTTATAATCATTTTGAACTTATATACAAATTCCAATCCCTCTTTAATTATTTTTTATATAAACTTTGCTTGCCCACAGTTAGTTACTAATAATAATTACCCACAATTATTAGTGTATAACACTGTCAGTTGAACTTACCATAGTATGTTGCCCATGGTAGACAGCTGTGTAGTCACAGAGGTGAACTCCTCTGCATGCAGCAGTTCTCTTTCTTTTCTCTTAACTCTCGTGACAAGCTCCACCTCGGTGACAACACTCACACAGGAAAAATGTATTGCATAATAGATCTTGTGTCTGTGTGCATGTACTGTAGGTGTATGTGTGTGTGCATGACTGAATGACAGTCCTCACTCCTGTAGACATAAAGTCATGTTTGACAGTCGGTGTTGGCATTGGCAGACATTCATGTGAAACGTGAAACAAAGACAGGTTAAGCTTTTTACTGCTGTGAGAGTGACGTAGCACCTCACCCACTGGGTTTCCTGTAATGTAAGTGCTTACAGTAAGTGTGGTAATATATATCCATCTCAGATCAGTAACACTGTATTTTCAAACTATTCTTATGAATAAGGTGTGTGTGTTATATTATGACATAAGCAATCAAAAAAGTTAAAGTATAGAAGCTTTTAAAAGAATAGATAACACATTATTTCTCAGACTGGAAGTTCAAACAATAAGTTATAAAGCACAAAATGAGTACCGAGTTCCTATCAATGGTCTGAAAAGTCAGGTTATAGTTATTGTAACAACTGTACATTTGTATTTAGCTTTGGCTGGAGTGCAAGCATCCTGCTCTCTGTACGTACAGTAGCTAAGCTGACATTGTTTTTGTTTTACTGCTCAAAGCTGCCTGTGATTGTAATAGTTAGATGCTTCTTTGTTCTTAGGAAAACCTCCTGTCCAATCCAGTCAGCCTGTAGGAGGGTTATCCCCACACATTGATGCCATTGATGTTTGCCACTTATGTTTATATATACAGCTCTGGAAAAAAATAATAAAAAAAAAAACACTCCAAAATGATTAGTTTTGCTGGTTTTACTATTTATAGGTATACGTTTGAGTAAAATGAACATTTTTATTTCATTCTATAAAGTGCTGAGAACATTTCTCTCAAATTTGAAATTGAAATATTACCATTTAGAGTATTTATTGGTAGAAAATGACAAGTGGTCAAAATAAAAAAAGTTGATGTTTTAAGACCTCAAATAATGCAAAGAAAACACGTTGATTTTTAAACAACACAACACTAATATTTTAACCTAGGAATATATATAATAATACTAGTTTATACTAGTTTAATTGATACAGGATTATTTGTTCACCGAATTACAGGAGAAGCTTGGACAGATTCAAAAAAGATGGTTAATCTAATTTCATCAGTACTTTTGTTAATTAGTTTCCTTGATTTTTTTTTTAATGGAGTTGTGCTTCATGACCTGTCATGAACTGTTTGTCCAAGCAGAGTTACCGTCGCGCAGGTTAACGCCTTAACGCCGATTAATCACGTTAATTCTCTAATTTCGACAATAAATGAGGGAAAATCCGTCCATGTATTATAATATCATAAACTGTTATACTCCAAAACTCTAGGGTGCGACAGAGAGAGCCAGCTGTTTCTCTCCTGTGCGTAAAGGAGCCTCGTTGGTCCGTCTCTCCCCGTGGATCCTCCCACTATCAGAAGAGTGACACGCCATTCAATCGTTGCTTGGCCCTTGGCTGGTAGGAAGCAGTCGCTTTGAGCTTTCTGCTACAGAATAATACCGTTAATATCTGATAGAAATTACATCTGCGCCGCGTGGAGCCAAAAAAAAAAAAAAGCAGTTGGCCGAATCGTGTCGACATGGGGATCCGAAAAAAGACGAACAAGAACCCTCCGGTGCTGAGCCATGAGTTTGTCATCCAGAACCATGCAGATATTGTTTCCTGTGTTGCTATGGTGTTTCTTCTCGGGCTCATGTTTGAGGTAAGTCCCGTCCACATGTTGACTGGTCTGGATTGTGGGACAGTGGGGGATGCAGAGAGGACAGGATGCCGAGTCCTCCCATCAGTCCTCCTGGAAAGTGACATGGCTGTCCGCTCTTTCCCTCACACTACTTCCTCCCTTCAACCAAAGTTTTCCGTGCACCTTATAGCTTTAATTCCACTGTATCCTCGGCTCACTGTGGTAGCTTTGTGTTTCATAGAGATTAAACGTGTTTGTCTCTGACTAGAGTCCACCATCCATCTGGCTGCTTCCCGTATTGAAATCGATATTTTTCAAGTCGCTCGACAGGCCCGCCGTTTGCTCACAAAAGCAAAGTTTTTCATGTGCAATGTGTGGATTTATCTTCCATTTGGCTCATGGAAACGTGTCAGTGTGTTGCAGACTTGCAGCACTATGTCGATGTTAACACCGTGCAGCGCTCTGGACTCGGTTAGTTTATGCGTAGATGTGTTACGTGGCAATCATACAACGACTGAGAGGGCTGTCATCACAGAAACCCGCAACCGAAAGTTGTCCTTGGAGCTAAAACAGCGTTTTAAACGGGACTCGTGGCTGCGGGTTGATAAGCGGGACCTGTTCACACACAGTGGACCGGCTCTGTGCGGCAGGCTGGTCCGCTTTTACGCACATTCCTGCTCCATTTCCAGCACGTTTCATCCTCGGAGAAAAGCGGCGCCATTAAAGTCAAGCAAGGACTCGCTCAGCTACTTCCTGTTTTTGTTCTACAAAGTAAAATCCAGTCCAGTAACAGCTGTTGCAAAGCGCAGCTTATATTTTGTCGCACTGACGGCATAAACACTGTAAAAAAAACAAAGCTATTTATTTATTTTGTTAAACAGCGAATGTTCCTCTGTTTGTTTTATTATTTTGTTGTGAAAGGACGGATAAACAACGTCCATTAATTCACCTTGTTATTAAATTATGTTTAGGTTGTATTTGCTTTTCACTACGTTGGATCATTGTTAATTCGCCATCACAACAGTCATATTTACTTTATAATATATAAAGATGTATTTCTATATACACTCCATTCATTTCTATTTATCCCCAACAATTGAAGTAAAGGACTCACTCCCATATGGCCTCTTAGTTTTGACTGATCTTTGTTCATTGTCACCTTAGAATTTCTATAATAATATAAAAATTAAATGCCCCAGTTCTAGTGGATGAACACAAGTAACTTTCTACAATACAATGTATTTGTGCACGGTTAAAATATATATATTTTTTATATCTACAGGTCACCTCCAAGTTTGCAGTGTTATTCATAACTGTCCAGTACAATGTCACCATATCAACGAACGGTAAGTTCAGCATTGAATTGATTGCAATATGGTGAGAATGGATGTTTTCAGGTGATGTGATAAAATGAATACTGCAGGTTTCAACATATAATGCAGTATTTTTTTTTAAGAGTCATCCTGCTGGAAGGCTCTCATTTGGATTCTTGAGCGGTACTTGCAAAGCTTTACGCAAACCCATTGAGAGCTCTTTTTTTCTCCTTTGAAGCTAAATTTAGTCTGCCTGATTTATAAAGTTCTCTTGTGGCAAGGTTGTACTGGGTGAATTTGGGCTAAGGAGTAACGCAGGTCTCTCAATTCAAGTCCTTTTCATTTCAAAGTTATCGGTTTCACTGCCAGCTTCAGATACTGTTGAGTGTGTCTGTCTTACAGGTCTGCCTCCTGATGATTCAGTTCTTATCTCAGACCATGTACTGAGCCTTGTAACTTATTTACAGCTTATATCTAATTAGACAAATGCATGCAGCACCTAAATCTCTCTGTAGTGAAACAAACTCAATCACACCACTGTGTTTTTTTTTTGTTCTACAAATGATGGGGCTGATTTCATTATGTGGCTGCATAAACCTGAGCAGAGGCTTTCTCACTGTTGTGCAACAACCAATCACATTATTCTCAATGCCTCACAGATACTGGGATGAACGCTGTATAGATAATAAGTAAGACAGAAGAGCCTCTGTGCGTTACACTGTGGTATTTTCAAAGAGGTGTAATGACACACAGTCAAGACTCACTAATCCAAACGCTCCACCTCAATAATTAAGGTTATGAGAGAGCTGACACACTCATCTGGATCAAGCCAAACTGGCTCGACAGTTCATGTTATGGATAACCTGGGTGTAGACATTAATAAAACCAATATGGCCTCTTGCAGCAACATTCTCTTAAATTTGTCTTTATATTTTCCCTTAATTTTCTGTTAATAGAAGTCAACTTCGCTAAATGTTCTTAACCATCCAGATGTGCTCTTACCCTCGTGCGCTGAATGATGAGTCACCCTTGGTCATAAATTAGAGGCTGTTGGTTTATTATTAACACAGGTAATGTCCCTGAAGTATGACAGAAAAGCATATGGCCAAGAGAAGAGCAAAAATATGAATACTGCTGAAATATAAGAGCAACTTTGGCTGCTCCATCATTTCCATTGCATTTCTAATAATTATTTTGCTCATTTCGATGACTCTGTCTGACCTCTGTGTGTGCAACTGAAGGCCCAGAGGAGACAGCCGTGAACCACTTCCACCATGGCATCAAGGACTTGGCCACGACCTTCTTCTACATGCTGGTGGCCATCATCATGCACGCCATCATCCAGGAGTACGTGCTTGATGTAAGTGAGATGAAAACTGACAGACTTTACTCTCAACAGTTTTGCATTTTTTTAATGTTGCTTGTCTTTGCAGAAAATCAACAGGAAGAAGCACTTCTCCAAAACTAAACACAGCAAGTTCAATGAGTCGGGCCAGCTCAGCGCCTTCTACTTATTCTCCTTCGGCTGGGGTGCAAGCATCCTGCTCTCTGTACGTACAGTAGCTAAGCTGATATTATTCTTGTTTTACACCTCAAAGCTGCCTGTGATTGTGATAGTTAGTTGCTTCTTTGTTCTTAGGAAAACCTCCTGTCCAATCCAGTCAGCCTGTGGGAGGGTTATCCCCACACATTGATGCCGTGAGTTACTGTTTGTTATTTCTTTGTGGTTTGAATAGACTGTACAAACATTTTTTTTTAACTCCTGTTTTCCCTTCAGATTCCAGATGAAATTCTACTTCATTTGTCAGCTTGGCTACTGGCTACACGCTCTCCCAGAGCTGTATTTCCAAAAGACAAAGAAGGTATGTGTGTGCACTGGGCCCATCATTGAGGAATAGTGTTGACATACTGTAGCATTTGCTTGGACTGCTTCCTCTTTGACTTCCTTGGTTATGTTGCATTGTTTCCCAAATTATACAGGCTTTGCTTAATTCCACATGCAGAGTAAATATTTATCATTCTTGGCCTCCCATCCTTTGTGTTTACTGTTTAGGAGGATATTCCACGCCAGCTTGTGTACATCTTCCTGTACCTGGTCCACATTGCAGGCGCCTACATTCTGAAGTAAGAACTGCCGCTTTGGAAAGCCTAACATTGTGTGTGATTGTGTGGGACATGTGGCATTTCTCCTTCAGGGGAAAGTGAGTTGTTCCTGGCAGTTGTAATGAAGGATAATCATGTGTCCTTGTGTTTTTCAGTCTGAACCGTCTTGGTCTGGTCCTGCTGGTGTTGCACTACTTTGTCGAGCTCCTGTTCCACGTTTCCCGTCTGGTCTACTTCAGCAACGAGAACAGACAGACGGGGTGAGTTCTCGTGTTCAGGATGGATGCCAAGTTTTGCCCGTCAAGAATTAAGAATTACTGATGGTGAGAAGTTGTCCTCTTGTCTTCCAGTTTCACCATATGGGCAGTCTTGTTTGTCCTTGCACGGCTGCTCACCCTGTCCCTGTCCGTCCTCACCGTGGGCTTTGGCCTCGCCACATCTGAGAATCAAGGCTTTGATTTGGCTGCAGGAAACTTTAATGTTATTTTTGTTCGGTAAGTGTGTCTGAGAAGGGAAATGGGACGACTTTATCCTAAAATAACATTTGCTTCTGTTCTAAAGATGTGCAAGCAGTTGACTTCAAAATAAATATATTCAGTATTATCACAGATTATTAAGATTTCTGGATATTTTCTAATTCCCATGGGGCAAATCAGTCAACATCAGGTTGGCCATTTAGAAGAGCTTATTTCTACACTCACTGTTTAGCACTGAGGTCCAACAATCATACAGGAAAAGGCTCCATTGTAAAACAGGAAGAACGGTGTTCAATAAATTAAAATGAAATGCAGCCACAATACATTTTTATACAAGTAACCTCATGTTGTTTGTATAAAACCTCAGACATTGTGAGACACACATGGCTTTATTAACCTTTTGATTTACTGACTGTTTCCGCTCTTTATTAGGATAACGGTCCTGGCTGCCATCTGCCTCACTCAGGCCTTCATGATGTGGAAATTTATCAACTTCCAGCTGCGTCGGTGGAGAGAGCACGCCCAAGCTCAGACCTTGAAAAAGAAACCAGTCCCTTCCAAGAGCAAATCAAAGAAAGACAAAGGTGAGCAACGAGCACCAAGTCCATGCTTGCAAACACTTCACATAATTAATTTAGCAACTAAATTAGATCCTTTGTTTTTAGCCAATGGAGTAAATGGAGTGAACTCCCACGCAGCCGATTCACCGAGAGCAAGAAAGGAGAAGTCCTCATAAATACGTTCCCGTCAGCGCCCTCTACCACCCCTCCTCACAGAACCATCTTGTTCCCCTCCTGCTTCCGTGGCTGTATCCGACCAACGATCCCTCCATTCCTCGACCACGCTATGCATTTTCAGCTCCCACACAGGACTGACCTCCCAGTTAAACTTCAAGGACCAGAATGCATTTAGCTTTGATTGTTGCCATCGTCATCCAGCACGCCTTGATTTTAGCAATCATTGCTCTGCTGTGCCATTTCGAATGAAAACAAGACAAATAAACTATGGAAAAAAAGACCTTATTTAAGAAGTGCCTAATGATACAGAGTGTTTTGTACAGGGTGTGTCATTTTAAAATTTCAGGATTGACAACGTCAGTGTTTAATGTTTCTCCCCAAGTCAGTTTGTGTCATGCTTTTTCCTAAATAGTGTGTATTCCAGCTTGTGATTGATTTCCTTCTTTTCTTGTATTTAAACCACCAACTCCTGTTCCTCTCTTGAGGGATATTTGTAAGCATTGTATGGAGTTCCGTTTCTGTTTATAATCTCTTATTTTTCTTACATTTGAAGGTTGCACACAGTCTTAATATAATCCGTCATGGACTGTTCACACTCACAGAGCAAGATGTAGGAAAGATGTTTGTGTATAAAAGCAATGCAGGAACAACGGGAGACTCAGTACAGTATTGTACAAAACTGCCAGCAAAGACGTAGTGACCTGATGTAGCATTCAATTATCAGGGTTCAGAGCAGTTTGTAATCCCAACAGAATATATTTCTCATCATGAAATAGTGACATTATTGCCATTCTGCCTATAACACTGTCAATAAATGATCACACTTTGTGTTTTAGTTTTGTGTTATAACTTTATAGGCGATAAGTAAAGGAAAACCAGGCTAAACATCCCTTTAGCCAGAATGATTGAATCACTGCCTTGTATGGGCACTAATCATTTGCTGTCTAAGTAGAATGGGATTTACTGTATTTGTTTGGCTTTGTTTACCTTTAAAATGTCCACAAGAATGATTAGCTGTTAAAAGAATGGACTGAGAATGAGAAAACTGTATTTTGTTTGGATGTTCTCCTGTCACACCCATCCACAGACATGTGCCAAATGAGCCTGACTGAGTGCAGTCAACTGTATTGTAAGAATCAATCACTGAAGTGACACTGGCTTACACCTCTCAGCTAATTTTAGGAACAAAGTAGTGAGTCATGGTTGTATATCAGCGGTTTATGCTGTTTTCTTAACTTGTCCTGATTGTTTATCTATCTTACAAAAGAATAAACTGTTTTATTGAAAGAAAAAAAAAGTCTGTCAGAGTTATCATGTGTCTTTAATTTATGTCACGATAATTTGCCTCAAGCGGGCTTTTCAATCTGTACAGCAATTAACCCATGATCTGGATAAAGAAAAACTACCCTTGCAAAAACTTTAAAAAGGGGAAGAAATCTCACAGAGGAAGGCTTCCTTCTTTCAGAGTAAACACACATGTCGTGGATGCCATAAGCAGAATAATAGTAACATTTCATAACAAAGGGGAGGAGTAATTATATGGCTTGTCAGTGCCACACTATAGGTGGCAGATATTGATAAGAAACTGCAATGTTGTGGCTCAACATAACTTATATTGTGTGAGATGACAGTGTGATATTACAGTAGGCAATATTAATGATCTGTGGAGCTTGCACTGCGTATAGTCATTAGTTGCAGCCCTGAACTGTTATTATCAAAATACTAATTGATAAGTCAAATATGCCACTATGAAGTGCCATGTTGCCATCTGAATATTCTGTTAATGCTCAACATGATAAATGTGTGGCCTGTAATGAATCTAAGGATTCTTCTGTTTAATCTCTTTTTAAAAATATCACATTTTACTCTGCTCCTCTTATCCCCTAAAACAAAATAAAGTTCTCATTTTTTTATTCATACATCTTCCTTTTCAGTTACTGTAAAAACATTTACAAAATGTGGAAAATGTTTCAAAGTGGTTTTCCACATACAGTATGTACACAAATATTTGTTTTAAACTGTCCTGAAAAAGTCCTGCCCTTGGGTAAACAATTACAAACAGGAGCAACTGTCAGAAAACCCTACCTCTGCTGGTTAAACGCCTCTGCATGCAGGTTTTCTGGTCCCCAGTCTTTTACTGTTGTTCAGGAAAACATGCAGAGCAGCCTGGTCACCACTGGGTGGTGCTGTTGTTCATGTTTTAACTGGCAGAAAACGCCTGCTCGCCTGTTTGATCCGGGGACAGTTGACCACAGTAAATCAAGGCAGCTAAAGTAGGACACGCTTCTTTTTTTGCACTATCTCCAGAGCTTGTCATGTTATTTTACCGTTTGTTTTAACACACCTTGTGTTCGTTGAAATAATCAAGTAATACAACGTGTTGACAAATTTTGCACATTTTCCACATTTTCGAGTGTTATAACATAACTAGGTTAGGTTGAACTTTTAGACATAACCTAATATATCTGTTACCAGCCTTTTTATTTACAGTGCTTAAAACACATGCTTTTATATTTTAATATAAATCTGCATGACCTTAGCATACATGCTGGTGAACTATATGTACATGGTGTAACATGTATATTTACACAGTTTTCCCCATTAATGGCAAACCTTCCTCGGGGGTGGGTGTGATATATAGATAGCCCACCTTTAAACCACAACATTAGCTACTGACAGTCGCGACAAGGCTGTGTTTTCAAATAACTGTCAGCAAATAAAAGCGGTTCGATTAGATATCAAGTAAATTGTCATCCTAACAGGTAAATCACCGTCGGGTTTGCTGACGAACCCCGGCGGTGCTGAGTTGATACTGCTGGAGCCCCGTGATGTGGTCTGGTGTGGGGGAGGATAGCAGCTACCAGCCAGATAAACACTCAGCATTGGTTTGCACAGCAGGAGTAACATGGCGGCACAGTTAGCCAGCAGAAATGTTGTTTCACTACCGCGAAGGTCAGAGTGGCGTCTGAGAAACGGAATTTAACAAGGAGGACACAGCCGAAAGTGTTAAATCGTAAGTAGCCACACGTGTCGGTGCTGCTTGTTGGGACTGGACGTGGTGTTTTCGTTGTGAAATCCACGACTCAATGCAAGGTCTTCAATCTCGGTTGTGTGTCTGTCTGGCACAGGCTCTCGCTTCGGTGTTAGCTTGTTAGCAAGCGTTAGCTTCTTGGCTAAGCCCGCTGCCTGTGTCAATAGTGTTTTCTGCAGCAAACTCAATTAGACGGCTCGGACAGCGAGCTCGCGAGCGAGTTACTGCAATGTTTGCCAGCCGTGTTTATTTAGCAGTGGCCACATATAGATGTTATGGAAACCAAAATATAGCTTGCACAGTACTTTAATATGTCATTGTTTTTTGTTTTTTAGCTGAGTGACCGTGCACACAACACCGGACGAAGTTCGCCAGTACAGCAGGAGCTGAGTTAGCATGCTAACAGTTTAGCCACGGGCTAGCCTGGCTGCTTCAACGTCGTTGTCAGAAGAGCCAGAACAGTCCTCACCAGCATGTGTTTGAGCGGGCTGCTAACTTGATTTGTTGTGGTGTTAACTATGCCTCTGTACTGCTTGCCACGTTAGGTAAGTTGACGAAATTCCCGCATTTGTTACCGTTGTTGGGGCTATTCTCATTTTTCTGCTGAACTAATGTTTCTCTTGTTTGTGTTTGGCTGGTGTTACTCTGCATTGTTGGGGTGCTGTGTTACCGGGCTAGCTTGCAGCCAAGCTATAGTGTGAATTTAAACTAGTAGAAGCTTCAGACGTTTCACAAAAGTGATAAAAAAGATCACCAGAAACCCACAGACTGTTGTTGTTCGGAGAGGAAAACAGTGCTTGCAGTTTGTTGTGACACTCCTGGTCCAAAAAAAAAACCTTATAAAACGCATCGTTATATTCAACACAAGGCATTCATGGATACTTTATGTTGGAGATGTAAACAGTGGCTTTTAACTGAATAGAGAAGATGCTCTCTGGAGATGTAAAGTAAACCCATGCAGTGTGTGGGACAGTGCTGCTCAGAGGTTTAACTTCATGTTGCTTTATTGTGCCTGTGTGGAGAGAGCAGTGCACTCCTTTCAAGGGCTCTCCTGCTTGACTGACTCAGGACTATACAGACAGGCAGCTTGTGCCATGTCAGTGATTGTCAGTGCTCCTCTCAGTAATGCAAGAGGAACGCACCTTGTAGAACCAGTTGAGCAGTTTCTGTTGCTTCACTCTGCCCACCTGATGGTGCACAGCAGCACTGATGCTGTCACATCGCTGATATGGGATTTAACATGATGTGTTTCCCAGCTGCGGTTTGGCTGCTAGTTTGGGGCTTGACTGTGGAAGCTGCAATGGATTTCTGTCAGATCAACTCCAATGAGTTTGGAAGATCCATGAATGGCATGCAGTTTATACTTTGTATAACATTTCTTTAAAGAACATGTGTGGTTATTTCTTTCACCTGCTGACATGTGTTGTATTTTAACCTCCTTAAACATTCTCCCCCCCTGTGCCTGAGGTTATTGACTTTTTAAGTTACAGTGAAACAAAACTCATTCACTCTCTTCAAGTTTTTTTTATGGATATTGACTGAAAGTTTATCCTTGGAAGACAGTACGAATCAAGTAGTTAAAAATGTCTTTGACACCTGACAGATTTTAATTTGTGTTAGATGAAACGCCTGCGACAACTCCCTCCCAGTGACATAAAAAAAAACTTTCCTACAGTATTTAGCTTTTGTGTTATTTGAGGTCATAGCACACTAGTTTATGTTTAATAGCATATAACAATGCTTTTGACTCTGGTTGGCACACAGAAAGAAATGTTTTTGTGTCATTTTGCCTATTTCAACTGTGTTTGGATGATGACAGATCAGGAATTCATGCAAGCTTGTATGCAAGTATGTGGATGTTTATACAAGGATAAGTGGCTGGAGGTTTTCTCACACTGGCTTGGCACAGTTAGACTAATGGGTGTTACCTAGATGTAATTCTCTGCCTGAACACATTGTAAACTACAGCTACTGCAACAGGTGTGTGACAAGAGTAATGCTCAGGGCAGTCACATGGTTTGGAAACAACAAGCTTTACATCCAGTGTTCGCTCAGTCAGGGCTCATCTCACTCAGCCCTGTAGTTTCCTTCACACACAGTCCTATATTGATATTGAGCTCTTTTAGTCCATGTTCTGCTTGTGTTCATAATTTGATAAGACAAAGTGGTATTTTGTAGTGCGCTTGAGAGACAGGCCTCTCATCTTGTAATCACTGACTTTTGCCCTGTGATAGGCTTGCTTTGTTGTGTCACCTGAGTGATACTGTAATCATTTGACCCTTGATCTGCAGCATATGCTGCCACTTTTTAGGTGATTGTCTGTCACTGTTGGTCTAATGTGATACTCCAGTCCACTAATGAGTAGTAGTTTTTACTGTATAACATAAAATTAAATGGGTTTTTTTAATTAAAATCAAATCACAATTGATCAAATTGTATTCCAGGAAATTGATGTCAGATGTATTTTGTTGTGTGTTGCTAAAGTTGAGTTTTAGCCTCTGCCTTTTTATTAATGTTGAGGCTTTAATATTGTTAGTAAAATTATGTTTGAGGTTAACACTTATTGAGACAGGAAGATAAAATGTCAAATTCTTTCTAATTTTTATATGTTCTTAGACTTCTATGACTGTATAGGAATTAGCTTTGGGGCTTGGACTGTGTTAATTCATTAGTTGTGACTCTGAACTTATTACTGGGTCTCTTTTTATGTAAATATTATTATCAAATGTTAGAATCAAAATACTTATTGACAAATCAAACCACCCCTTAAGAAGTGCCGTGGTGCTGTCTTGATGTTTTGTTAATGATCTCTGCATGAATCAAAGCAGCATTTCTGTTTGAATCCCTTTTTAAACACACCGCATTTTACTAGCTAACTACTCCATACCTCTTATTTCCACACAGTCCTCTTTGCTAACAACATTACGTTGACTCATTTGCACCAGGCTGGAAAATGACATCCCTGCCTCTGCCGCTTAGTCCGCCCAGCTCCTGAGCAACATCGCCATGCTCTCTCACACAGGCTCTTTAAAGTGTACTACGCATGGTCTTCTTTTTTAAAAGCTGTATCGAATGACAACATCTAGCACTGGCAGGAATCTGGGCTCTCCCGAGGATGCTACCAAGTATTACAACCTTATCTAAAATCAGAAAATTTCATTCAAAAGCTAAATGATAGGAGAAATTATACTTTTATTTCCACTTTTTAAAAAATAACCATAAATTAATTAGAAACCAAACTGGAAGATAGACTCAGACAAGTTAAATAAACACACAATGGCTCCTTGTCAAGTTTAGATGTAACAGATCAGACTGCATTGTGTTATCTGTCCATCACATGCTGTGTAAGGGCTACAGCGTATTCTCAACATGATGCACTGTTCCCCGGTATCTGTTTGCCTTGTCTCGCTGGGCATCTCACCCTGATCTCTCTGCATTTGCGTTGTCATGGAAACAGCGGCGTGACAGGTCCTGGGTGGGCGTGAGGGATGAGCAGTGGGGAAATGGCCAGGTTTTTAGAGCGAGGGGAGAGGAGGAGGAGGAGGGGAGAGACGTCAGACGTGAGGCAGAGATGGTTGATGGAAAGCTGAGAAGGCTTCGACATGGAAGAGGAGGAGCTGGAGTATTTCCTCCTGCTCTGCTTCAAGGCGTGTTGTCATTGTGCTGTTAGCCGACCTCAAACCAGCCTTCACATCACTCTGTGCTAAGAGTGGTTCCTCTCTTGTTAGCAGCAGCCTGTACACAATCTCTCTAGGTCTGACTGTAGAATAGAAAATGTCTGTGTGCAGTGCTTGCTGTTAAAGAGTTAACGATTTAACAATGAAGCTGCCTGTCAGGTAAGATAAATTACTGGGTTTGCCCTGGATCAACAGGAGGGATTCTCACGACATCACAGTTTGCTGATAATAATTGAGTCCTCTGCTCTTGGGTAACTACACGCTCCTTTAGTTTATGAGGAGGTCTGATTTAGGATGAATAACCATGGAAGAGCACCCTCCTCAAAAGCAACATCCAGGAACATTTAAGCTTTATATTGGCAAGCAAATGCACTGTTGAAATGCCCTTGACATGTCTGTGATCATTCTCCAGGTGGGGTAATTCCCTCTGGCAGACGGTTTGTGTTTGAATGATATGGCTAGTCATTTCAATCTGTAATGTTTTTAAAACTGTGATTTGTAACCTCACACCACTGCCTGCCTGACTCCCATGGAGGAACTCAGGCGATCCAACAATTTGGATGGTCCACGCTCCTCCACTTATGGAGGTCAGCTACAGCAAAGTGCATATTGATCTCCCAAGCTAAATGATGTTGTGGCGGCGTCGCCTATTGCTCATTGCTCAGAAGGTGCCCTCAGCCGGTTTTGCCTGAACAGAGGAGACAACAGAGGTCACATGACTATGTGACAACGCTCCCGCAGCTGTTTCCCCTTGTGTTGTGCGCCTGGGATCGCTTTACTGCACAATATGGTAGGGCTAATAACTGTTACTATTTTTGAACATGTACTCAGTACCTCATTTTCATTCACGCTTCCCACAGTCATCTCTGGTGTGATTGTGGTAATAAAATATACAATTAAAAAGTATTTAAACATAGCGGTGATAAAGTGTTTTATGGAAAGGCATAAAAGCTTTTCCCCCCCTTCCCGTCAAAGAATGACAAGGTAGATCATTTATCATATGAATGGTATCATCTAAATTGATTCATGGCAGAATCGAGTCGTACATAAAGGTCAGGGAGCGTGCTTTGAAGTCTTATTTTTTGCATGTGGGTGAATTGCGTTTCCCTCTGCCACAATGTGTTTGTGGCACTGGGTGCTTGCTTGTGGTTGGCACCTCTCCCAGTGCCCAGGGTGGAAGCCTTGGCACAGAGGGAGGCAGCGGGAACTTGGACTGAGCAAGCTGCCTGCTGGAGTCGGGTGGGTGGTCCAAAAATATGCAGTGCGAATCTGCCCCAAGAAAATCTGGTGCACCATCTTACTGTGGAGCGGCGGTAAATGGCGGCACCGTCGCGGGTCGAGCCAAGCTAGCGTGCAATGACATGTGCAGAGCAGCAGCATTTCTCACTCGCTCGTCATGAAGCCAGAGGAATGTGGGAGATTCAGTTTCAGGCTTTTCATTTCTGTACACATTGTGAGGGTCAAACTCTGACCAGCATGATTTCTCTTCCCCCCTCCCTCTGTCTCTCGCTCACTGCTGACTCAGCAGTGTTCCTTCACTGACCTATAATATGGTTTTGCTTGCTTTATCTTTACTGTTTTCAGTGAGGTAGGTAGGGGATCTCCTTAGCTGACCCGTGTTTTTCATCCATACTGTACATTTCAGGCACACCGGAGGTTAATGTTATGGCTAAATTAAGCACAGCCCCATCAGCGAAAGTACTTGTTTTCTTTTTATTAATCACCAGGAGCATAAAATGTTGCACAGGTTCATTAGCCTCATATCACGCCCCGTTAACTCACACAATTAACCATAAATGGTGAGTGAAATGACCATGCATGTGAATAGGTGAACATGTTGTGCATGTAAAATTTAAATCAGCTCTACATTAAGTTACCTGATGGATGTGAAGCAGTATCTTACAGATTATTAAGTTATCCAGAAAGATTTTTCTCAATGTCATTACGTTAAGAACAAAAAGTGACAGATCATATTATTTCCCCTTATTTCAGATTGTGTAACCTGCATATTATCTGTTTTATGTGGAAAAATTACTCTCCAAAATGAGGATTTGAAAGATTTTCTGAAACTGAGAGAGGTCGGCTCCAGATGGGTTATAGTTTGGCGACGCACTATTAGACTGTCAGCACTCCAGATCCATTTGCACAGAACCCTGATTTTATTTTTATAGGTTATGTGTTGAAGACATGGATTTCAAGCAAACGTGCAACAACGTGGCTCGTGTATTTTCAGATTACGTTGACTAAAGGTGAAAGCAGTGTAAGGCTTTGACTAAATAGACACCTCTTGACAAATGTATTGTTGATTGTAATTAGATGAAACATGGCAGGTATTCTTTTAGTGTGAGATAAAGGGGAAATAAAATCATTTTCCACTTTTCAGACCAATGGCCATGGACTAGACATTAGCTAGGATTTAGAAATTGCTCACCGCCGCACTAAAGGGCCTGTTCTTTTCAATCAAATGGATATTGATGATGACTATGTGAGCAAGCTAAATGCCACTTTTGTCTTTTGCTAACACTTAATTCCTGCTGCTTGGTTAAGTAACATTTTCCTTTCATTCTGTTTATTTTTGCTCCTAATGTCAGTATATAATGCTAATAGTGACTTATATTTATGATTTTTATTTGCAAGCTCTGAAATTCAGTGTAATGTAATTGTATTCCCTGCTAATTGTCCCTCATGGAGTGTGTCTGTTTGTATGTCAGAATACTTCCATTCATACATTACTCCAGAGATTTGTGGATTTGGCACCTGAAGATCCGGGCCGTCAAAACAAAACTGCCTCCCATCTCATCTGGCAGTGGAGTGCAATACAAAGGCACTCACTGGAGAGGTGGAGGCATGATGCTACACTGATGCTCCTGCTACAGAAGCAGACGGCCTATATATAGTTTATGTCACCAGCATTTCATAGTAATCACTATAACTGAGTATTTGCATGACATATAGTTTAATTGCAATAAAACACTCTGGTCACTCATGTTGGTCGTATTATTGTAATGCCTGTCCCATTTGCATGCAGATTTTGCTCTTTATGTCGAACTCTGCTTTTCAGGCAACGTCTGAAATCCACGGTGTATCTGTACTTTGTCTAGTCTTTACCATGCTTGGATTTAAAATGTGAGTTGCTAACTCGTATGACTGAGAGCGTGCGCTTGCATTCATGTAGAGCATTTGCAGGCGGCACTGATACAGACCGATGCTGGCATGCTTGTGAAGTGGAGGGTAGTGGTATTGAAATGTACACACATAAAACTGATCCAGAATTGAATGAGTTGTCAAATGTTTGGCCGACAGCTGGCGCTTATGGAAAACTTTGCTATACCTTCATGTAACAGACATGGCAAGGAGGATACCCAGCCAGAGGTGATGACCTCTGTGTCTGAAATGAACACTAGGGGTTCATCATTTGTTTAATTCCACAGGTTTACTTCAAATGTTCTCATTACTTATTTCACCTAAAGTAACATTATTTTAGCTCCTCTTAGTGACTCTGTCAGTGACTCGCTTTGTTCAGTAAAGGTTAAATAGCCATTGTTGTGGGGTCTGCCTGACCTGGCTGTCACTGAGTGTTTCAGCAGGGCTCTGTGTAAATGGAGAGAGAGAGAGAGAGGCTGCTTCTCTTTGCTATTTGCTCTGTCTGGTCCAATTACATGTTCCACTGTCAGAGCAGCAGCGCTGTTAATCAGGTAATGCTGGGGTTTAAAGTCATCCCCCGAAACCTGCTCCGGAGATTATTACCCTTCTCACACGTTGGTTCAATGGAGCAGACAAATGCTACGGACTTCCCCCAATTCAACTGCAAACTGGACTACTTTTGTTTGGTTTTAGACAGACACTGTATGTGCGTTTGCTGTGAGCATTGGCCTGTCACATTGTCTCAGTCTTTGGCTGATAAAGTGACATAGTTGTGTCAGCTGATCTCCTCCCCTCTCCTCTGTGCTAACATGGCACCTCCTTATCCTGAGTCTGCCTCCACTGCATAGCCTCGGGCCTCCACAGGAACTAATTGCTTACAAACTGTGACAGGCAATAAAAGATGGCGGACACACACACACATACATAGGCACAGTAGTGTTGTAGTTGACATGCAGAAGAGTCACAAGATGAGCTCCAAATCTCAAAAGCATGCTGTGTACGCAAAATTTGTTCTTTCAGCCCACATCCCTTCTTGCTCTCCAACTCTGCATTTCCATGACTCTTTGAGCTACACACACACACACACTTGCTTTCTCTTGTCATTATGACTCTTTTTACAACACAACTTATCAGTCTCATTATGGTATGTACACATGTTTGTTTACTGTCCCTGCTTCTGTTTGAGCAACCACTTTACCTGGCACAGGGTTACGTCTGCATCCGAGCTGCAGAGGTGCTCAAATGTGATAAATAAGTGTGGTGTTTTTTTTTTTTTTTGTTTTGGGGTTTTTTGCTAAGATTTTCAGTTAACTAGATCAACAGTTAGCCTTGGCTTCACAAGTTAAAGTTACTTAATTTATCTGTTACCAAGCTATTTGTTCAGAAGCTACGACCAGTACTGGGTTTAAAGCTGCTGCTTATAAAACAATAGCTCTTAACCTATAAGCTGTCACAAGCCTCATTTATGACGAAACGTATGCTTCGAGACAGAGTAATCAGATTATGTGATTTACCACACCTTGCAGTTGCTCCTAGATGAACAAAAATCAATTGATTATTGGTTAGGGTGAGGGTCTTGACCAAACCTCGGTGTAACTAGAGCTAAAAAGCCAGGTGGTTTCATTAGGGTAGACATCAGCCTAGATTCTTATTGAATTGAAGGCCATTAGTGGGCCATTCAAGAGGCACTCAGTAGGGGTTCCATTGGTGTTTAGCCCTCTGGTGACCTGGCCATTATGGTCAGTTTCTAGCACATGAACCATCTACCCTTTGTCCTATCTGAACCTGATTAGCCGGCTCATTAGCATTGTTAGCCCAGCCTGGGTGACAAAGCCTTTTACTCAGATGGAGCCCATTGCCAACTCTTGGGAAAAAGGGGAATACAGCTACTCCCAAGGTTTGGCTATAGGCAACGATTGGACTCACTTCCCATAATCAGTCTGCTATGTCAGAAGAAATGCAAGTTGTCTTGATGAGTGTGTCACATTCAAAGCTGTATCAAAAAAACAAAAGACAAAAAAAACTGTTGTCACTCAGTTTATGGCAGTTTTCTGTTCAGTTTACAACTTAACAATTTCACTTAATCTTTTTGTTTTCTTACGAATGAAGGATTTTGTGTTGCTTAGTCCATCCATCCATTTTCTACCGCTTATCCTCATAGGGTCGCAGGGGGGCTGGAGCCTATCCCAGCTGTCTTAGGGCGAAAGGCAGGGTACACCCTGGACAAGTCTCGAGTTCATCACAGGACACATTGAGACAGACGACCATTCAAACTCACACCTACGGGTAATTTAAATTAGCCAATTAACCTAATCTCCATGAATGTATTTAGATGGTGGGAGGAAGTCGGAATACCCAGAAAGAACCCGCACAGACACAGGGAGAACATGCAAACTCCACACAGAAAGGCCCTGGGCCGGGAATCGAACCCGGTATCTTCTTAGTGTGAGGTGACAGTGCACCACCGTGCCGCCCGTTGCATAGTCAAACAGCCAAATTTTTCTTAAAGTGGCTGCACTGTGGTTAAGGGGAGCTTCAACCTTTAACGTGATGAACTTTGGCCTCCCTTTTGAGATGATTTGCTACACTTGCATGGAGGCATATGTGCACACATACTTCTGTTGTGACTTTCCACTGGTCTTGGATCACACCACTAATGTCACCAGTGTATCTCCACCCCTCACATCACAGGAAGCCTTGGCACGGCTCGGCTGGTCTTCATTTTATCAATCTGTCACTCAAAGCTTTTGGATACAGTTTGCTGATTTTTAAGATGATCATTATTAAACTAGCTCAATGGAGTGTTTTTACGCATATGCCTTATTCTGTCACTCAGTCTGCAGATCAAGAGCTGGACTGAGACTGAGCATGTGACAGCATTAACTCTCATAGGAAATTCCTCCAAACGATGAGAACTGAGAGAGCAATGTAGGAAAGGGAAAAGAGGAAGGTGTACTTGAAATATGTGGATGAGGGAAAATAAGAGATAGAGAGAGAGACTTTATACGTTCACTATACGTGGTATTGTCAGGCTGTCATGATTAAGGTGTAAATGTGGTCATCTTCCCTGACTCATGGCTGTGCAGCAGTTCAGAATGCTAAATATAATGTTTCCTCATGGCTTTCTATCCACAGACTTATGCAGGGTTCATTGGGGGGAATCGGTTTACTCTCCAGTTATGTCAGCACATGACATCACATGAGTGCATTCCTCAGCTGGCTCACTTGGCAGGTATTTGGGAGAAATTACCCAGGCCAAGATGGGCTGGCTGGCTGGCTCTCCCTTCATCAGGCTACATGCAGCAAGACGACGCACCCTTCCACAAAAGCCTTTCATTGGAAGCTTTTTTTTCCCCACCATAGCCAAATAGCCTAGCAGAGTCTCTTTTTGAGTTACCAGTTGCATTTTCTAATTATCCAAATGGGAATATGATTTAAAATTGAAACTTTTCTCCTGTCTAATTAATTGTGTGCCATGATTAAAAAGGCACACAGTGTTCCACCACTATGTAATAAGCTTTGAGGTCCCCGAGGACATGAAAAGACCCTGTAGACACTCCACTTGAAGCTCCACACTAACTTAAAAACAGTAGCACTAGATAAGATGGCTTGTTGAGAGTTTGGAATGAGTTAACTTCAGTTAGACATTTTCCTGCACATATTTTGTATTCGGTTGATTAATTACACTCATGCATATGTTACGAATATACAGCATTTTGTATTGAATTAACTGTTTTCTTTCTAATTAGCCATTTATTTATTAATATACATGATGTGATGTTGCATTACTTTGTTTCTATGTTTTTTATGTCCAGCTCTTTAGTTTTTGTGCAGTGGTACAACCTGGTTAGCATGTGGTTAAATACTTTTTGTCCCACCTCAGCGCACCAAGCATCCATGTAGCAGGATCCTTGTCGAAGTAGTTCTTTCAGGGGTTGGCTTTTTGATGAGTCTTGCATGGGAGCTGTCCTTTTTCTCAGTGTGTGAGGATTTGTCTTTTAAAACAGTTAAAGCAGATGAAACACTATGGTGATTGACAATCTGCAGTTGTTTTTGATAATCAATCAGTCATTTTTCAGACAAAATTGTCACTTTAGACCAAACAATTACTCAATAAAATAATCTCTGGATGAATCAATAATGAAAACATTGTTATTTGTAGCCCGGAATATATACTATCACATCCTCACTTCTTCTTGTCATTGTGTATCTGTTGGAGTACAAAAATGGCACAGTTTATTGCACAGTACAATCTTAAATCACTCCCTTATTATACACTGTTCTTCCCTTGCAATGAGAGTCGTGCTGATTCCCACTACACTATGTACTGTACATGCCAATTTTGCTGTTATGTCTTTCAGCAGGGAGACGTGGATGATGCTTAAAGGTTTCCTCGCGTTACCGTCTTGCAGCAATGGCCTGAGGGACTCTCTGGACTGAAACCAAGGTGAGAAGCTGCAGCCAACTCTCCTTTTTTATCCAACTGTACTGTGCAATGTGTCAAATAGGTCACCCCAGTATATTTTTATGTAAAATTTTTGGTCATAAATTTAGACTTGTGTGTCCCCTCCTGAAGCCGTTGTTTAAGTTACTTAAGTTGCTAATAACTTGGATAAGAGTCCCTGTACACCTGTTGTCATAAGGGAAGAGGGCTGATGGTGGTTTTGATATAAAAAACCTCCTACCGGGGGGGGACTTCACTCTTAAACCCTTTGTGCTTTCTGTGAAGTCGTTTACAGGTTATATTTCAGACAGTATTGGCTAGAACGAGTCCTTTAGGATCGCTGCATTGCCAGCAGTTCTTACACCACCCTTTCCTGGACTCAAAATAAGAGTTTGCATCAGCTGAGTTTGGTTGCTATTAGTTAAAATCAGTTTTACTTTTGTGAATTGACGGGGCATTTGTTCCAGAGTATCATAATATGAGATAAGATAAGACTTTATTTTATTTGTCCCATAAACAGGCACCTGAAAAATGCTCTTTTATAGATTTATTTATTTGCATGAAGGAGCTGATTATTCTCAGTATATAGGGATCATTATTTAAAAGTGTTTCTGTTCAGAAAAGAGTTTCCAGTGTTTCAACACAGCACAAAGAGGTGTTTGACAGCTGGGACACAGAGCCAGGGACCAAAATTTACTTTTGAGTTTACCGGCCAAGACAGCTGGTAGATGAAAAAAAAAAATACTGGCCAGACAAATGGTTTTACCAGCCAAAAATAATAAATGGCTTATTGCTGTTGCAGTTTGCTATTAGCATGGCATGTTAGTACAATTATTACAAGGCACTAATATCATATTGTTTGACAATCACATGAGACATCACTAATTGTATGCAGAAATACTAATTCAACTGTATAAACACTTGTTAACACATTTGATTTGATGGATTCAATGTTATTTGCCCTATAAGTGCAAGAAGATCATTTATTGAGAAGCTTGTGAATATAAAAATTATGGAGGAGTTAACAACAACCGGCAATATAAAATCTGTACATAAGCTCAGAGTAATAATGGCAGTAATCCTATAGTAATTATTCTGAGAGGAAACTGTCTTAAGACTTTCTGTCGTGTTGTCTTCTGCTATGAAGCCTGACCCTCTGCAGGAGTCATTTCGCTCAAAACACTTTATCCACGGTTTTATGGCAGCAGCAGTAGTGATGGACAAGACTACGCCAGAGCCTGTGACGCAAGCACAAGTTCAACTAACTTGGCACGCAGAGTAGAGAACAGACAATTAACTAATGATAATTAAATAGCTTGTGGCAATTTTTACTTCTGACATCTGAATCTCTCCTCAGCCAGTGCTCTGAGCCGCAGATTCATTGTTGACTAGATTGTTGTGGAGAGGTGCTTATTTATACCAGTTAATCAGTTTTGCCATCCCTTCACTCTTTGTCTCGTGATTCCAGCTCTCCACCCCGTCTCAGTGTTCCTCTGACAGCCTGAGTCCAGGCTTTTGAGCTTATTATACAGAAAGCCCTCCCCTTCCATCCTGCGACATCCTGAAGTGACTGCCAGTGTTAAAGATTCATGAGCCTGATCAGCTTTCAGTAAATGGGGGTGGCCTGGCTCTTGGTTGCACTCCGGCACTTTAGAGCCATTACCTTGCAGTGATTCTAAAGCTTTTGAGTGCCACTTGGTAGCAGAAGGCAAGGTGCATACCTCTTTTCTTCATACATCAACAACAGATTGCTCCTGTTTATCAAATTTTTTAGACATGTGTCATTTGAATAACGCAGGGTTGCTTTGTGTACTGAGGATAACATGATAACATGAGGATTTAAATGATAGCTGACTGAAAAGTAGACAGTAGGCAAGTGTTGAAGATTACGTTTGAGGAGAGACTAGAAAGTGGATGCACTTATGTAATGTAATTCTAATGATGTAAATGGGCATACAGTCACAGATTCTGAATACACCTCTGTGAAAAATGCTCATGACATATTTTTATTCCCTTTGTTTCCTCATCATCTACAAGTCTTGTTAAATTCACCCAAGATCCAAGGTTTCAAAATCACATCACTGTTCATCTCTTTCAGTCCATCATCACATCTCCCTATGCCCCTCCTTGACCCAAACCTAATGTCAGAACATCTGGTTCAAGGTAACAGCAGCTGTCAGAGACCCGAGTTCACTGTAGACCTTCACAAGCTGCTTTCTGTTCTAACTGATATTGTTTCTAACAACATGTTTGTCTTTAATGCCATCTGACATGCTTCCAACATGTTTCTGTTTGTTTTGGCTCTTTTGGCAACTCTTCTCACCCCTGGATATATTGAGATGTAAAACGAGAAGATGTGAATCCTCTGGGCCCCTCCTCTGTCATGATTTCCACTTCACCGTGGGGGGAAATAAATGGCCCATGTTTCAGCTCACCAGAAGCGCTTTTTATTGGTGTGCATTTCTCTCCCAGAGCCTGTTGTGCCAAGAAGCCATGTGAGGACAGATTACACACCAGAGAGACATTGTTCAGTGCCCCACAGTGGTTTTGCACTTTCTGAAAGGGCCCCCATTATTATAGTGCAGGAGACTTCAAACGCTTCCCTTCAAATAGCATTTGATGCAGTTTAATGCACAGTCATGCCCAGCACTCTGTGAGTTGTAGAAGCACTGGGTGTGTCTTTATAATCAAAGCCCTGCTAACCCACATGATTACAGGAATGGCACACTGGCTCATGCCCTCTCCCCTCGGCAATCAGACACTGATTTTGGTCTCCTGTGCACGCCGTGCCCCCCACTGCTCCCCAATCCAACTAAAGTCATGTAAGACAAACACATGTCTGAAATAATAAGTTAGGATTGCACCACAGAGATTGAAATTGTGATAAAATGATGAATGACACTGTCATAAAGTCAGTAAATATGCTCAACAAATGATATGTTACTGGTAATACTGGTTTTGAGTCCCCATGCAGCTACCAACACCTTTTGTCTTTTGACATCACAATTCAGAGTTGCAAAGTAAATTTCCCTGCTGTGTCCTCTGTTTAATGAAATGTGTAGTTATGTCATTCAGACAGCCCTGCAGCCCTGCAGTCTAAGGTTTAGCGTGTTGTGCTTTGGAGGCGTTTATTGCAGTTGGATACAGCGTGTCATGGAGGTTGTATCTGAGGTTGACAGGAGGAAGCAGCGACGGCAGCACCACCATCTTGTTGTTTCTGCATTCCTCCCTCACCAGACAGGTTGGCTCCAGCTCGGTCCTGAAGTCTGCTCTTGTGACACCTAAGACATAAGCAGTGACACACACCTATGATCACCTCCCTCAAGTGCATCTAGTGCTTTCAAAGTCAATTGATTTTGTGAACTTTATCCTGTGTGTTTATCTGTGAGTAGTCTTTTTTGTGTTTGAGCTTTTTAACAACACAGTAATGTAGTATTTTGCACAGTTGCAAGTAAATTGTTTTCATATTGTGCATATCTCTTGGTATATTATGGAGTGCTGATATTAAAATCAAATTTCTAATGAACAGGTGCTGATATAGTTCCATCATCAATATTATGTTGCAGTGGTTTAATAACATAACCCCTCATTTAGCCCTCTGAGTCAATCACAGAGATATTGCATGATGAAGATAATAACCTGTAATGACGTGCGAAGTGCTGAGATCACACTGGCATGGCTGACAAATATGCAATTATGGCTGCCGTCTTGCCGTCATGTGTTTGCGTGAGATTCATGGGAAGAGGGGGAGAGTTTGAGTAGAGTAGTGTTTACTACACTTATGTAAGTAGAAACCACAGCTCATCACACCTTCAGAAGCAGCAAAAACATGGACATGGTCGTCCATCTGCTCCAATAAAACCTCATGACCCCAGCGCCGTGTCCAGTCAGATCTTCTCGCTGTGCTTTCCCTTGCCGGCACTTTGCCAGCAAGCAGTTGGCCAAACCATGAGATAGTGAAATACAGTCCCTTTTTATCACAAATGGATTTCACACACATTTTTCTTGAAATTTCCCAACATTTTGAAGATCTGACTTCTACTTTTTCACTTTGCCTTTTATACTGTAATGGAAATACGGCATGGCCCTACCCTTCACTACTGTAGCTTGGTTGAGAGTATTTGTTTAAAAGCTGCATTGCTTTCAATCAACTTGTCAGTGTGAACAATGATTTCACACCGTCTGTGACTAACATAAGGTAGCTTGCAGTGACTGATGAGCTGCTTGTCTCAACTTACAATACTAATGAACTAAATGAGCTGACAGCGTGATGAACTGCAAATTTGGTAGATGCCCTCCAGAATTTGCCTGTAATGAGGTTACTTACCCAACCCCCCTTACTCTGCAGTGCTCTGATGCTGTCAATGATATCTGCACACAGCAGCGCAGGTGCACCATTGGATCTCCAATGCATGCATGAATTTACGCTCAACCATATCAGCCGTGTTATCACAGCTTTTCCAGTGTCACTGTCCGCATGCCAAAGCTAGCTAAGCCTTGAGTTGATGGAGAGATAAAATATAATTTATTGTCTTTTTAAATGCTCCGCTAAAAGTGTTTCCTCGTGTAACATTCCTTCGTTTATAGTACTGTGGAGTTTATAGTGAATTAAATTAAATTGCCCATGATTAAAAATGGTCTTGTTTTTTTTCCACTAGACCAAACTTTTTTTCAATATTGAAAAACAAAGTTTTTCTTTAATTCATTTTAGGAAGACTAAAGAGCTGCCATGCACGCAGCAGGGAACCATGATTGAGCAGTGTTGTCCTGTCGTCTTCACGGCCCCTCACCTGCATCAAACATGGCTTTCAGTTGCCCTTGTTTTCCCTTTAAATTGCTCAGTTTCGTGAGGCAAAATTGCTTGTCTTTTTCAGTCGTTAAGTGACAGACGTGTGAGTGAATAATTTATATGCCTGTGCTCCACTGAAGGTAGATTGGCAGGCATCATCATGGACTAAGCTCAGAGCCATAAGAGTGATTGTGCCATCATCTCCATTATCATCATCCTGAACATCAATGCTTTGATGCCTCTGATGACTCTGCCTGTGCTCTACAGACCTTATATTTTCATTGCTAACAAAATGTTTGTGTTACAACCAAGACCTATTCATGTATATTGTTTATTGATTTAATTAACAGCACAAAAGACAAACCACAAATACAGAAACACCGCAGCAACGTGCTACCATTCACTGATTTATTTCCATTGCATGGTGCATCGCAAGGCTGTCATTTTTATGCCTTTGCTCAGGAACGATTGAGTGTCATACAGTGACATGTTAATTCTAAAATTAAAATAATTGCTGTTGATGGCAGGTTGGATATTTAAAAATGGCAGGTTTATGCGGGGTGATTTTTCTTTATCTTCATTAATTTAACTAAAAACAAAAAAAAAAAGTTGAGCTCTACAAAGACCAAAAAGAGTGAGTCGGGGAAAGCAGTGCCACGAGCTTTAGCTCCACACTTACTGTGGCCTGGGAGAGCCTTGGCAAGATGGACTAGTTAATTAAGGCCCTATTCACATGACAATGAAAATGGAAAGGTTTCATTGGAAAAGCAAATGGTAAATGATAATGGGGTCCAGAGTGAAAAGTTTTGAAAACATTATCGCTTTCATCTCTCTGCAAACAGGAATCGCGCTTACAGTGAAAACATGACGTGAGGCATATGCCCAGTACTCTTTCAAATGAAGGATATGCACACATCTGGAAACAACAACAGAAATCCAGCTACAGCCGACCACAGAGCAACATGTGTGCTGCTAACTGTGCTAGATTTGTTGTCGCTCCTCCAAAAAAAGGTGGACTTGCTGCATCACTACCCAGACCAGCGGAGACATATTTGTTATATTCGCCAAGGACTGAGTCGAGCACTAATGTTCCATCGAAGGGCGGCGATCAGAAGACGCTCTTGGACCAGACCGGGGCGAACAAGCTGCCTTTGGGATAATTTTGTCAATGGTGTTGTTGACGAGCAAGAAACTTCATGCCCCAAGTTGTTGCTGTTGAAGAGCTTCATCCTCGCATTGAGGGGAAATTACTAACATGAGAGCACCAGTCGGGGTTCTTAAAAAGTGCTGTGCACCTTGTACTATTTACAGTGACACAGCTCTGTTCGGTGTCCAGCTGTTAAAAGCTGCCAGAGAACCAGGGTGTTCTCCAGGATTAAAGATCCCTCCCTTGTCTGCCCATGTGAAGATCGGACACACCAGCAACAAAAATGGCCTGCCAGCTCTCCTGTCAGGCAGTCTGACTGTCTGTGTTGGTGTCATTGAGACGTGCCTGGTACACCCAGTCTCTCTTTTTTGTCTCACCGTACATTGACCCATCATTAATGCCATGTCAAGGAGACGAAAGCAACCAATCATATCCAGCCCAGCGGCACAAGCACAACCAATCAGATCTAGAATCCCCATGGTAACTTGTGCTGGAAAGTACAGGCACAACCAATAAGAACAGAGAGTGCCACTTAGCCATGAGAGTTTTAATGGCCTGTTTCTGTTGTCATTAATAAGATTCCACAACCTCTGCTATAGAGACAGTTATCATTTCAGTGGAGAGTACGGTGCCTCAGCGTAAAGACCCGATGGTGATCAAAAGAACATAATGCAAGGACACATGCAGAGTGGTGTTTGTGTTCATTACCTGTACATACACTGTAGAGGCCAACAGCACCCAAGTCAACAGAAAAGTGGAAATATGTTTTACCCTTCACAGTCTCCTCTGGCCTTTTGCCACTGCTTTAACTTCTCCATTTGAGCACAGACCCTACCATTAGCTTAAAGTAGGTCACTCCAGGCCAGGAGGGAGCCAGACTCAAGTTTGCATGGTCACTACCTCCCATTATAGTTTAGCCTGCTTCAGCTAAGCTATGCTGCTCCTCCCTGCTCTACATTGTGCTGTGCTGTACTCTGTAATGCCTTATGTAATGGCTGAGCAGTGAGCGGTGTGTGTCCCAGCCGTTTCCATGGTTAGAGTGGCTGAGAGTGTATCACAACACAGCATGTCCCAACCTTGTGCATTGTGCTGGGG
Organism: Synanceia verrucosa; assembly: GCA_029721515.1. Classification (NCBI taxonomy): domain Eukaryota; kingdom Metazoa; phylum Chordata; class Actinopteri; order Perciformes; family Synanceiidae; genus Synanceia; species Synanceia verrucosa. The sequence continues at coordinate 11,485,804 of CM056568.1, read as the reverse complement.
TAAAATGAAAGAGTCTTTTTCTTTCTTCTAGGTCTCTTTTACTCTCTCTTTATCTTTCACTCCCTCCATAACCATCTGAAAGCACAGGGCTGCAGATCACCCATTTTGCAATAAGAAATATTTTCCATCCATTCTTTTTTTTTTTTTAATTTCATTATTTTTTTTGGAATACGGCAAGTGTTCACATCTATGTTATGTACTATATATACCGTCCTATATTGAAATCCAAGTCCATTAGCTACCATCAAACTTTGGTGTAGATGATGGTGGTAATTAATAAGACATTGCTTTGATCAATAATTGATTGTCTTTCATTAAGTGCCATGAAGTTCAGCCTCTGCTGACTGTCAGGGTAAGAAGAGGAGCAGAATAAAATATATGTTGGTATGGATGCTCATCATCTGTGGAGGGACAAGTCTGCAAAGGCTCTCGTGTTGTTGTGCATAACTCTATGTTGATTTAGATGAAGAACACAAAATTATATGAAATCACAGAGAAAGCCAATAGAGTAGTGTAGTAGCAGAAAAGGCCCTCAGCCTGCTCGTCACTTTGGATTGCACAAAACATCCACAACATGAATTTGTACTTAAGATCTCATGCTCCGTTGCTTGATTTGAAAGAGAAGAGACAAGCTATTATTGTTCCATTTAATTTTTGAGTGACACCACAGGTAAAACATTCCCAGAAGTACTCGGTAAACACAGACACATGTTGTCATGATAAACCCACTCTGCTCTTACTGTGAGCTGGCTTTGCCTGGTGTCGTGTAACGAATGGGCTTTTCTTGGTACATGGTTGAGCGCGCAGTCTGGTGCTGTGGGCAAAGCGCCGTGTTCTCATTTCAGTGTCTCTGGGGAGAGCTGCACCATCAGAGAGAAATGATTGAATCTCTTTCTCCGCTCCATTTTCACTCATTTCTCCTGGAGTGGATCAACCTGTGCCCCCCGGCACAGGATTTTGTGTGTGTGGTATGCAGATGCACTTATTGTTAGCATGCTCACACACCTACAGTATATAAAATGGTTTCCACATAATTCTGCAGTTGGAGTTTGTCGTCGATCCAGGAAATGTTGAACGCATGTTTCGTTAAAATGTTGTATCTCTGTTTTCCTTTTCCAGACGGTGATATGCATTGAGGATGAGTGGAGTCGGTGAAAACCCATCTGACCCTGCCAGGGCAGAGTCACGAAAACGCAAAGAATGTTCTGCAGAACTTCTAGGACCCAGGTAAGACTTGTACCTCTAGCCAGAGGGCACATTTCTCCCTCATGGAGACATTTCTGCTTAATTTAATTATGTGTTTTCATGCAACAAAGTCAGGTCCAGAGTCAACCTCTTTATCACAAGTGTGTGGTCAGAAATTCTGCCCACTGCTCTTCAAAATTGCCCGTTGCCAAAACCATCTATTACCCGTTAAACAAGGGTGATGTCAGAGTTTTGAAGATGAACTCAAGCTCCAGCCACTTAAAAAACTCTGTACGGTAATCTCCTAGTAGTTACCAAGAATGGCTGTATGCTACGGCGGCAGGTAACCCTGTTGAAGTATGTGCATTAAATCTCCATAATTTATCTTTAAACAAGCACTCAAGAATAAGGCTTTTCTTTATTGATGCAGTGCTCCCTGTTGGCACAATGAAGAGGCCCAGAGATATATTTCAGGCCATGTGGAGAAAAATTGACCCTAGCCATATCCCTCCTCTGACTCTCCTCTATGCCAAGGTTTGCTGTAGATGTTAAGAGGGCTCTTCAGTCATGTCCAGAGATGTGTGTGAACACTCATCACTGGTGTAATTTTGTAGATGGCCCTTCTTTTCTTTTCTGCCTGATCTATCCATACATACATTTACCTCCGCTGACACCTTTTCCATACTTCACTGCCTGTTACCCTCTTCTTTCTTGGTTACCAGTCTTTCTCTCTTTGTTTCCACAGTCCAAAGCGGAGCAACGAGAAGCGCAACCGCGAGCACGAGAACAAATACATCGAGGAGCTCGCTGAGCTGATCTTCGCCAACTTTAATGACATTGACAACTTCAATGTCAAGCCTGACAAATGTGCAATCCTGAAGGAAACTGTGAAACAGATCAGACAGATAAAGGAGCAAGGTAATGTGGAGCTGATTTTGACTCTTTACTATGAGAGAAGTTACCATTCAGCTTTCTGACATACAACTTACATATACAACAAGTATGAATACCTACAAATGGATCTGACAGTGGTTTGATTTGAATCTACTTCTGCTGTGAATAAGGTGCCACAATATCACAAAGGATGTAGTTGTGGTCAGTATAACCACAAGTGCCACAGGTGGCACTGTGTTGGCAGAGGCATCAGCACTGATGGCATAAATATTATGGTTTGGGATCTGTTCCACACACAGTAATTGATGTTGTTATTAAAGGGCAGCACAAGTGATTTAATGTTCCCTCCATCACTTCATCATATAATGTGGATGAACCAGAGCTGTTTTTTGTTGGCTGCCGCTCTTTCCCACTTCCACCCTGAGCCAGAACATCAGGCAAAGGGATCAGCCTGCACTGTTGTACTTGCCAGCTTCTCCTTTTTATTATTCTTTAGCAATTAGGCGAAGTCTGTGTTTTTACTCTTCATGTTGGATTTACCAGACCAACATCAAGGGAATCACAAGTTGTTGTATTTTTTTCCTTACAGGTCCAAACAGCAGAAACATAGTTGTAGCTTTCCTTAGGCAAATACTAATTTGTGAATAAGCTTGGACTATGCATACAAAAGAAAAGCAGCTGAGTGACTGGTAGACAAAGAGTGGCCCACTCGAGGTGTACATGAATCAGCCCGGCTGATGATGTCAACTTGTTTTATGTGACTCACACAGCCAAGTGTTATGTAATTGTGAGCAATGTGATGCAAAAATCACTCACAAACTCTGGCTACAGTCTGTCCGTCCCTCCCCCACCATACTGTCTTATTCCCTCCCTCCCTCCCTCCCTCTCCTTACTCTCGTTTTTTTTGTGTTAGACTAGAGTGCCATCCCCTGCCTGCCTCTGAAGGCATAATTGTGTTTGTACAGCAACCACAGAGGGAAGGGCTAAACAGTCCTCACTTTTCTGCTTCGTTCTCCTGAACTTAATGGTCAGCAGGAGACACATTTTTATAGCTAACATGAAGAGCTGCTGCACTTCATATTGCTTCATTCTCTCACTTGTTGTTGAACTATCGATGCACTAAAATCTCATTTAGATCTAGGTTTTTATTTAGATTAGGTCTTTATGCTCAGTGTTAAATGTAACTCCTGTTTTCAGTGTAGCTCATCTGTTTAATATTGTTTATGGTGCACAATCTCTTGTCGTTTGCCCCTTGAGAACATCATTACTGTGTAAAAGATATTGTCAGTTTATGGTGACGTCGGTGAATGTATTAAATTACACTAGTGTCACTCAGTTAGGCTCATTGATGGTGTCACAGCCCTGCAGAGAAGTGCAATGCAGCCCTGATGGCCTTTGAAAAAGTGGCCTCCTACTGAAAGCTGTTAATTCATCCCTGTTTGTTCCTCTCATGCTGTCTGCTTACATTTCCCTAATTGAAATCATGGTGGAGTTGTGTGCTCACTTAGCATAGGCTTGGCTTATGTCTGCTTCCATCTTGCTTCTTAATCGACAATATGTTGAGTTATGATATCTTTATATAGCTTATAAAATGAGGGCATAGCCAAGTTTTATAGCTTCCTTTACACTCTTAACTGCTCACATGTGCCAACACAGCAGAGACCAGCTCTCATTGGCTGGAGGCTGACATATACAGTAGCTACTGAGCTGCCGCAAGTATTTGTATTCATTATACATATGTGAAAAATTACAAAAGATGCTATATGTATATTAAGAGCCTAGATAATAGAGTATCTGACAAATGCTTTGCTAGATATAGATTATGTAGCGTTATTACTGGACATTACTCTTCTAAATAATCAGTTCCTCCCTCTATCCGTGGCACAGTTCTGCAGACGGACAGAGAGCCAGTAAGGGCTGCACTGACAGTGAGTGATGGGTCTGTACCCAGGGCAGCTGTGCTGGTATACTGGGCCCCGCTGGGCCTGGAGAGGTCCTGCTGATGCACACATCATTAATGCTGAAAGAGATGAATGTGGGTCTGTGCGGTGCTGCACGAGCCCATGGAAGGGAAACCTGCATTTGTACCGGCGTTCACACATCTACAACCAAAAAAAGAAGGAAGGAAGGACAGACATGATTTTGTTTGCTTTTCACCACAACATTGTCTCACCATACGGTCCACCCTCTTCTTGGCATGGTGCGACAGTTTAATGTGTCCCCCCCAACAGCCCACTCATATTCTGCCTCTCATCATCATCTCCAAAAGTAGGGCAGCCTACGCTCTGAACATAAGGTTTCTCTACGTGGTTATTAACCCAATCACTCACATGGACAAATGCACAGCACCATGGTACATGTTACTCTGTTTTTCACTCCTTAGTAAACCCAACGAAACATCACTGTGTTCTGCCAAGGTCCAGTTCGGTAATATTAGAGACCATAGTGCTTGTGCATATGCAACAAGTCATGCTTTCTATATACATGCTTGAAATGCCAGTTCAGTTATTTGATATGAGGAGTCCATATGAACAGGGAGGCATATGAACTGCCTGAAGAGTAGCAGTGCTGAATGAACAGCTTGGTTCTTTAGTAGTGGTTCAAAATGAAGACTTTCAGCTGTTCATAGTTTATGATTTTCTGAAATCATCTCTGCTGTGACAAAATATCAGTCCAGCTTAAAGCTTTAAATAGTGTTTTCTTGAGAAATCTATCATCCATCCATTTTCTAACGCTTATCCTCACATGGGGTCTTAGCAGGGTACTGTGCACCAGTTCAACGTAGGGCACATAGAGACAGACAAACATTCACACCTATACGGACAATTTAAATTAGCCAATTGACGTAATCCCCATGCATGTTTTTGGATGGTGGGAGGAAGCCGGAGTCCCAGAAGAGAACAGATGTGGGGAGAACATGCAAACTCCACACAGAAAGATATATATTTATTTTTTAATTTATACTATCATATCACTTAAGTTATCACTGCACTGTTTCCTCAAATAAAAGATGTGTTTTTTAGTGTGATGTTAGTCTTATTAATCTGATGAATACATAACCTCAAACATAAAAAAGTCAAAACTAAGGTCAGAGTTAATATTAATTCAAATAAGAGAATGGTTTGTGGTCCACTTTTTGGGAACAAATATAGTCATAGCTATGATTTCCATAATAGCCTTTTTTTGGGGGGACATGACAATGAAATCTATCCAGCGGCTGCCACCAGCGTGACAGCTGCATGCTCTGACACAGTCATTTACAACAACCTTTCACTCGCTTGCTGTTCTCTGCTTGGGTTTGAGCCATGGCAACATGTTTTGACAAAAAGTGTTTACTCTTCACACGGAAAAGGTACTTGTTCAAAGTCTTGTCAACAAGTGATCTTCTTGTATGTGGGTCAATTAAGGAAGAGTTGTTTCATTTTTTTTTTCTCTCTTTGACCTGCATGTTTCAGTGATTTCAGTGAAAATGGAGCACCATACTTATTATACTACAAGAGATGGTTACGTCATATTTTTTAAATTAAGATCCATGTTCTCGTGAGACTGCATTATTTGTTGCCTCTAAACTTTTGTCACTGACTCTCCTGTCAACAGAAAAAGCTGCAGCAGCGAATGAGGAGGAAGTACAGAAGGCTGATGTCTCATCAACAGGCCAAAGTGTGATTGACAAAGATGCCTTGGGACCAATGATGCTGGAGGTGGGTAGAGGACGTTCTCTTGCTTATTCATAGTGTCATATCATAATATCACACACTGAACACTCATACTAGTGCTAACTTAGGATATTCTCTCCCCTTAAATCATTATTGATATATAATTATTCCACAGAGAACATACCCAGTGGGGTCGGACTCGGTAGTGGTTGATTGTAGCTGTGTGGAGTAAATGCTGCCAGCATCTTGTATCTACCCCAGATTGGCTGTAAATCACCAGGCGGAGCAAAGGCCTCGTTGTCCTGTGGAGGGCCACTGAAGTGCTTACGTATAATGGGAACGAAAGCAACAGCCTGGCGAATGAATCGGTCCATTGAGCCTCTCCTCTCGCTCACTTCCTCCCTCCTTTTCTTGCTCTCACTTGTTCAGTCCTCATTTCACTGGCTCTTTCCCTATCTTCTCTACATTTGCCTCTAGATCTGTCCTGTCATGGAATATTTATAGCTCTCCTGGTCCAGCGTCACTGAATCGACATACTAACTTGAGGCTAAATATAGGCCAGTGCAGACTGCATACTTTCCCATCTGTCAGCAGCCCCAAAACACAGCGATCGTCCATTCACACCCGCTCTGCTCTATAGCCATGTCCCCGTCCGCCAGCCCAGGCTCATTACAGGACGCACTGTGGAGATTGGCTGTCGGCAAGAAATGCACCCACGCGCCCAATGACCCCTCCTCCAAGGCTCTGTGATGCCCACTGTCATGCGAGTGCAGGAAGACGGGGAAAGCAGTGAAAAAAAACATTAATGTGTTTGTGTTTTAACCCTCTGGGGGCATGTTTTGTTCTGTCACATGATTGCTGTGGCATGTATTTTGCATTCCTGGTAGATTGTTCCGTATGGTTGCTGTTGTGTGGTGTGACAAAATCATTAGAGAATAGAAGAGACCAGGGCTGAATGTGTTGTGATTTTTTTTTTTTTTTTCTCACCACGCCCCTCTGTTAAACCTTGTTTAATCGCAAGTACTGTAGTTGTATGAGAACTTTTCCTTTTAAAATATAGTGTAATGTTGGTGAAGTTGTGATTTAAATCATTTAAGTTCAATACCAAGTCCTGGGAGAAACCTGTTTGAATTGTTATTAACAAGACAGTAATGCTTTGTCATGCTGAAAATACAGCATATTTAGCAAGAATTTATGTGAAGAGAGACACTGTTTGCAAAGCTCTACTATATCATAAATAACAGTAACACCCGGAGGGGAGTTGACCAGACCCTATTCCCTACACTATAACAATTCAATGCCTACTGTACATTGCTGTGGGGGGTTGAGTGGTATGGAGTCATACATCAACACAATAGGCTTGGTGCAAAATGGAGCATGGAGAGTGTGGTACCTTATTTAGAGTGTATTCATTTGCATCTGCTTTAGTCACCTCCACAGCGTATATTTAATCAGGGCATTGTAAATGAAGATATTGGCTAACGGCATTATTCAGGAGTGTCTGGGTGAAGGCAAGAGCTGGCTCTAAAGAGGGTTTGCTCTCTTTCTGTTTGCCCTACTTGTCCAGTACACTGCCTTTCCTCTCACGGGCTGGACTTGCGCAACAACCATGTTGCATTTTAGAACTGCACCACTTCACACAGCAATAGATGAGCTCTCCTTAAGTCTGTTTTCAGTTGTGCTGTGTTAATGCAGAAAAGGGAAATCTTCTGTCCCATGTGATCATCCATCCTGGGATGCATGACTTTCCTACACCCCAAAATTGAGCTGATTGCAGGTATGCTATACAGCGTAGTTGCAGAGACGATTAAAGATGCAGCATCAGGGGGAAGGGCAACCACATAAGCAACTGCCACTGTGCATTATATCATGCACATAATGATTATTTAAGCAGCAGTGAGGAGCAGCCACATTGGCAGTAGTCCCTGTCTCTTATCTTGACAGTAGATTTTACAGCTTTACAAGCACCAGAATTCCCTTTTAAGGGCTCTGGGTGATTTGATGGCCTAATTGACACCATCTTGTGTATAATGGCTGACTTGAGGCTGTATTATTTCAATTTTGTGATCCTCCCTCCCACAGTTCTTCCCAATCTCTGCAGGCACGTTTTATCCTGCTGTCTATCTCACACACTGATATTGAACATCTGCAGGTGTGATGGATGGACCCACCACACACTGCACTAATTACCTTTTTCAGATGTATGTAGATGTGTCAATTAGTGTATGCTCATGCTAGCTGACCGCAAACCCAGCAAACAATAAAGAAGCAAGGGAATTATCAAAGTCATTCCTTTCTTTTGACCACAGACAACTAAATCACGGACACATTTTTGAGCTGGACCTCCTGTTTGGGAACGAAAACACATATAGTGTCATAGCAGATAGTCACGTACGTGGTATTAGTTGAAAATACATACATATAGTACAGTGTATTTTCTTGACTTTTGTGTCCATTTCACTGTCAGATTTGTTCTGTGTTGGGGTAGAAAATTCAATAAACTTCCACCCTCTCTCTTGCTTTTCTCTCTGTCACCCCCCAGGCCCTGGATGGCTTCTTTTTTGTGGTGAACATGGAGGGTAACATTGTGTTTGTGTCTGAAAATGTGACCCAGTACCTGCGCTACAACCAGGAGGAGCTGATGAACACCAGTGTCTACAGTGTGCTGCATGTCGGGGATCATGCCGAGTTCATCAAGAACCTCCTTCCCAAATCTCTCGGTTAGTCAGTCTTATTTTCCCTGCCAGCATTTCCTTTACCATCTAGCTTTTTCTACCTGTCAGTTTATGTCTCACTGTATCACTTGTGCTCCTTGAGTCGCTCTCTCTCTCTCTCTCTCTCTCTCTCTCTCTCTGTGTGTGTGCTTCCTCAGTGTCTCTGACACCTTCGCCTTTGTTCTCCTCATTGTTCAGACAGTTGTAGGTGGCTGTTTGTTTGCGAAGTCAGTTTAATTACTAATTTAGTTTAATTTAATCTAGTTTAATTAACTGCTACAATGCTTATGATTAAACTGCTATGGAGAGAATGTGGATAACCTGTTCTGTAAGCTTTATAGACAGGGTTGACACTGTGCATATAACCTATAGACTCTTAATTTTCCTTTTGCCGATGCTCAGCTCTCACGCCTCCCTTTTCAGCTAATTAACTTCCTTTTTCGGCTTCTCTCCCCTGTCAGCTGCATCACTCCCTTCTTATATTCTCATCTCGTGCCCTTCCTTCCCCTTCTCTTCACTTTGTGTGTTATTTTCATCAAGTTCCCATTTCATGTTCTCGCTTTCCTTTCAGAGCCTTCCTGAAAAGCATTGTCTTTATGCAAGCATTGCTCATCTCGGGAAAACAGGCCATTTATTTTCATCGAGAGATATTTGCCCGTTCCTTTCTGTTTTGCCCTCTTCATTTCCCTCATCTCTTTTCTCTTCTTTCATACCTGCCTCAATTCCTCCACCATCTGTAATGTATGTCAGTGCACCCCATCAGGAGCTCCTAAGTCCCTTCCTCTCTTTCTTGTCTCCTGGTGCTTCGGATTGAGGTCTGAGTGCCCAGCCATCTGGGTGGGAGAGCAGCATAGAGCCGAGTACCTTGGAAACGATCAGCGGGCTGTGTCCCAGATACTGGGAGATTATCAATGCACTGAATGAGATCACAAACCAGATGGAGTGTGATGGGAGTTTGCTAGAGTTAAATGAGTTGTGTGTGTAACTCTACTGTACTCTTTATCTTGTGTGTGTGTGTGTGTGTGTGGGATCTGCTGCACATGTGTGTTCATGTGTGTTTGCTTGCGCCTGTCTAAGTGTTGGAAAGAAGAAAAAAGACTGGCAATGATATTTTAGAGGACATGCATATGGAGGCCTGGCTGTGATGCATGGCTGTGGATAGATGGCACAGAGCTCAGGGTTCCAACTGCTCATTATGACTGATCTCTACCCAGCAACTGCTCGCTCCTTTTTACACTTTTTCCGCCTTCATTCACTCTGTCTTGCTCTCATTATGTCTTTCACTTGCAGTGTGGTAGCCCCTCTTGGCTTGCCTGTCTCAGTTCCCTGTTTTGTTGTTCACTTTTGGCTGCAATAAAAATTTTGTCAAATAAAATCCCCAGGAGGCCGGCCACGTTGTAAATCTTCCTTGCTCCCTATTTGCTACTTTACAGTGAATGGCGTCCCGTGGTCCAGCGAGGGTCCTAGGAGGAACAGTCATACATTCAACTGCCGAATGCTGGTCAATCCCCACAGCGACAACCAGGATGAGTCGCACGAGCATGAGCCTCAGCAGCAGAAATATGAAACCATGCAGTGCTTCGCCGTTTCAGAGCCCAAGTCCATCAAGGAGGAAGGAGACGGTATGGAAGAAGAGGGGGGATGTTGTGGGAGTAGATAGATCCTTTGACACTGAAGTAGTGACCCCTACAAAACAATGCTGGACAAGCATTGTTTTCAGAACGGTTTAAACTCTGAAGTGTCTCCATTCCTGCAATATGTGTAATACCAGCCGTGACTTGAAGCACTTCACATTTTAATGTTCATGATTCAATCCAGACACTTTTGCTGTTATAGTATTTAAGAATAAAATAGTAATGTGAGAAATGTCCGGTTAGGATTTTAGAGCTTGCAATTTAATGTCCTGAAATATGAAATTCTGAGTCATTTGTGGAACAATTTCTAAAACAACCAGTAGCCATTATGGGGAGCAGTCAGCATAGACAAAAGGAAAACTATTTTGACTGATGAATGGAAGATTGCTTTGAAGAAATTGTTCTTTTTTCTTTTTTAAAGATAAGATAGAACTTTATTCCTTGTCACTGTATATTCCAGTGTTCAAAGTAGTTTTGCAGAGCAGGAAGCATCTCCACCTTACGTAACATCAAACTGAATTGATTGTTCATATTGTAGCTCACAAGTTTTGATGAGGACTAAAAAAAACCAAGGGTCTCCTGGGTTTAAGAAACCTCAGGACATGACTGCTGCAGAATGTAAACTGCTTTTTCATGAACCCAAAATACAGCCATTTACATCAGGAATAGATCATCAATTAGCTGCCTTGGGTCTTTTCATTGGCATTGTATGAGAAAAGCAGTTTAAGCAACTACTAAGGCGTAGTCCTGGTGCCACTCAACTTACATCCATGAAAAGTTTAGGTGACACTAGGGAGACGAGAGACAGGGCAGCTGTCATTATAGTCTATCTATAATTCATGCACATCCCTCACAAACCTGGGGTGTATGACTGTGAGGAAAGGGTATAGCTGTTACTGCATTAGATGTAACTAATCATTTGATAACCTTCAAACAATTCTCAACATATCAAATCTTCAAACGTTTTTGTGAGCACAGAAGCTGTGTTTGTGGCCATCACTAGCAAAAACATCTGCTTGCCTTCCCTGGGAAATAATTTAAATTGTATGTTGGCTCTGTTGGCCTCACAGTGTTCAGTCACTGAGAGGTCACTGGGCTTTTCCAGTGGTTTTAATGCCTTTAGACTGGAAATTGAGATCCTGTAGTTTGAGTAAATTTCCATTGCAAGTGACTGTCCCTTGTCCAAAAACCTTCAGCGCTTTCTATTGGATGTGCAACATCCAAACAAACAATTGCAGTAGTCTACATCTTAAATGCATTAATTGCTTACATCCCCCTGTCAAACTATAACTTGGTTAATTAAAACACAAAGTGAAAATGCAAATGTTTCACTCAGTCTCAACCTGTCTTTTTTCCCCTCTCTGACTTCCTTTGTGCACCAGCTGCCTGCCAGCCATACTTTGGCAAATAGACTGACTCGGACCCAGGCCAGAGTTGTGCTAGTGTTTGTGTGTGAGTAGCAAGGCAAGATCCGTGGTTGCAGTTGCAGGAATTTGTCCAGCCAGAGACAGAGGAAGGAAGGAAGGAGAGGGAAGGCAAGAGAATTGAGAGAGATTCACAGATCTAAGGGCCGGACCACCCAAGAGGATCTGTTTACAGTGTACACACTTAGTGTGTGTGAGTGGGTCTGCCTTATGTCCACATTGGGTGCGTGCGAGAGAGAGACCTGGCATGCATTTATTTGCCAGAAACGTGTGGGTTTTACTGGCACAGGAAAGTTAGATGGCAGAATTTTGGGGTCACCCCAGTCCTGGACTTAGCAGGGTGTCCTCTCTCTGTGTGTATGAGAGACAATGTCATGAGTGAGCGATGGCAATCTTTAATGTTGGGCCAGGGGAGGTGTCATCAGTGTGAGATGGCACCATAGGTGAGACCAGCCGGAGACACAGGCACCTGAGCGCATACACGTATGCATGCGCTCACACACATACACACACACACACACCTTCAAAGGTCACACTTCATCATTTCCCTTGCCGGCGATAGCAGCTCCTCCTCATGAAAGGAGCGGTGCCCTGATCCCCATGCTCATTAATAACTGTATTAATTATGCTGCCTGGGAATAACATGCATTTCATTTTCTATCCCTGTCTCTTTCTCTATCATTTACACCCCCATCCTCCCCCTCTCCTCCCCTTTCCCATCCCCCTTCATCCCTTCTATCTCTGGCCTGTTTTCTTTGTTGCATCTTCTACCTCATCTTTCCTCCACACCTCCACTCTCTCTCCCTCTCTCTTTTAGACTTCCAGTCGTGCCTGATCTGTGTGGCTCGCAGGGTGCCCATGAAGGAAAGACCCATGCTTCCTACGCATGAGAGCTTCACCACCCGCCAGGACCTGCAAGGTACACAAACCAGTCACACAGCTGGGAACTTACACAGTGAAAGTGAAACGTTCTCAACCCGCAGAAGTACACAGTCCAGTAAAAAGTTATAGCTTATATACCAATCACAGTGATCGTATTAGATCCATCCCATAGCAAAACCCTTTGCAAAAAAGGAGTGTTTTTACACAGACACATCCTCCCCACCACCTTATCCCATATCACCAGCCCATAAATCAACTCACAAGGCCCTTAGCAGTGAACCTATTAGATGAACACGCTTTCCACCTCTTTCTGCACTCTGGGAGGTAAAGTACCTGTCTGAACACTGGTGCAGAGATGCAGATGGCTGTCTATGTGTTACCTGGTCTTTGATGTCTGTGGCATACACAGACACATCACACAAATACACACTTGCTGGCATGTAGTAATTTACTGTAGTCAACCACCCAGACAATTGTAGGCATGCATCTATGAATTTCTACATTTGTATGTCTGTTTGTTGTGGCTGCATTCCGGGCAAAATAAGTATGTTTGGAATTCTAAAGCTAGATTTTTACAATACAACACCATATGCAGCAAGTCTTGAGTCAGTCCCTGTAGCTGTCATTCAAGCAGCAGTCCTTTTAAATGCAACACTGGCTCCTTTTAAATTGCCATCTGGTGATGGTTTCAATGCTGTAAGAGGGTATGTGTACATGTCCACACATGTAGCACAGATGTATTTGTTTAGCTCTAAAGATAGTTGAGCCTATCTGTGACTTATAAAATCATTCTTGTGTCAAAATGGTGATATCAAAGTTAGCACAAATACTATCTAATCCTTTGTAGCCAGGACTTTGTCCTGAGTTGATTCCAGTGCCTTACTTGCACAGTCAAGTCATAATTAAAATGTAAATAGATTAAATCCTGAGTATTCCTTAAATCAATATCAAACCACAGAGCCATTGTGCAGGAGAGTGGCCAACAAGCTGCTCTACATGTTAATGTTTGAGAGAGACATTGAATCCCCATCAGCTCAGCTGGTGAGAGTTTGTATATGTCTATAGAAATCCTTACTTCCATGTCTGAGTAAGATCTCACTAATCCGGTCCCCTGTGTTTAGGTAAGATAACGTCCCTGGATACCAGTCTGCTGCGGGCGTCCATGAAGCCGGGCTGGGAGGATCTGGTGAGGCGCTGCATTCAAAGGTTCCACCTACAGAATGATGGAGAAATGTCTTTTGCCAAGAGACATCAGCAGGAAGGTAATGCCACTTACTGCAGAGAATATTGTGTTTATTTTATATATCTCTTGATAGTTACTTAATTGGTGTTCATGATGCTGATGATTAATCTTGGACTGCTGCTTTGAGATCCTCAATCCAATCTCCATTTTATAGCTGTTGCTACTATATTTACTGATATAACTGCATGTGTGTCCTCAGTGCTTCGCCACGGCCAGGCGTTCAGCCCCATCTACCGTTTCTCCCTCTCTGACGGCACCATCGTGTCGGCCCACACTAAGAGTAAACTGGTGCGCTCTCCCGCCACCAATGAACCCCAGCTCTACATGTCCCTGCACATTCTTCAGAGGTATGTTTCCCTACCTACACATGGGTTAGGAAGAGAGAGAGAGAGACAAATCTGCAGCTTGAACTTGGATACATGTTTTAGCCTGTTATTGCCCTGCGGCACGACCTGATGGCTTCTCCTTGAATTCTGTGTGAATGTGATAATCTGTACGTTCGTGCTTACTAGTGGTCTGGGTCTCACGGAATAGAGCCACAAATCACACATGAAGGTTACTTCATTCAAAAAGACAAAACAAACCAATTTTATCACTTTTCTTCCTGTGGTATGTGCTGATAGTTTTAATTTGATTAGTTTAAAATTATTGACAAAAGAAAGCAGGAAATTACCCTTTTCTAAAAACAATGTTCCTTAATCCCACACCTCCCAGTGACCAGTTTTCTAACTTGTACACATTATTCTCAGTAATGAAACCTGTTGATCTACTGCGTTATCTGTGTTTGTTTTTAACCTCTAGGGAGCAGACTGTGTGTGGAATGGGCCAGGACATGGGGCCTGGCAATCAAGCCACAGGGATGGCTCCCAAACCGATGAACTCCTCCACTCCCTCCATGACTCCTCCAACCCCAGGCAGTTTGCCAGGTTCAGGGCCTCAGGGCCAAGACACGACCATCAGCAGCAACAGCACGCCTTTTTCATCTCCAGGCCCTGCTGGCCCTCGAGAACCAGCAGCCATGGGGGGCCATATGCAGGGCTATCGTTTTGGCTGTCCCCCACCACACAACCACACTGGGGGCATGCAACCACCACAGCAGGGCCCCAACTGGAGGATGAACAGCCCCTCGCGTGCTAGTCCCAGCCCAGCCGGTGGGCCGCATCCTCCTCAACAGAACTCTATGCTGTCGCCCAGGCATCGAGGCAGTCCTGGGGGTGCAAGCAGCCCTCGTGTAGCAGGAGGCCTACACTCACCCTCTCCAGTCGGGATTTGTGGTGTAGGGCCTGGAGGTGCAGGTAGTAGTAGCACAGCTAGTGCCCATGCTAACAGCTACACCAGCAGTTCTCTGTCAGCTCTGCAGGCCCTTAGTGAGTGCCATGGTGTAGGACATGGGCATGGGGCCCCTCATGCACACACTCTGGGGTCTCCTGACCGAAAGATAGGCTCCCCAGCTGGGGTCACCCCAGGGTCAGGGGTGAACTCTCATCTGATGTCAAAACTTGGAGGGGGCAGTGTTGGTACAGGAGAGTCCTTTGGACCTCACACAGAGGTGGGTCAGGGCCACACCCAGGGCCAGATAGAGAGCAACCTAGTTGAGCCCAAGGAGGAGAGGGAAGGGCACCCTGAGGGCCTCGACGCTCACAGTCGTCTCCATGACAACAAGGGCCACACCAAGCTACTACAACTGCTCACCACCAAGCCAGAGCCCCTGGAGACACCCTTGTCCCCTGGCGCAGGAGGTGATGGTAAGGACCAGGCAGGGACTGGGGTCCGGGGTGGCCACGCTGGAGGGAACACTCATGCCACATCCCTTAAGGAAAAACACAAGATCCTCCACCAACTGCTTCAGAACAGTACGTCTCCAGTAGACCTGGCCAAACTCACTGCAGAGGCCACAGGCAAAGAGCCAGGCCAAGACCAAACCCAGGCTGCTGGTAGTACAGCTTCTAGTGCAGATATTACTCCAAAGCAGGAGCCCTTGAGCCCCAAGAAGAAGGACAATGCCCTGCTTCGCTACTTACTGGATAAAGATGACACTGGACTGAAGGACAAGGTACCTAAGCTAGAGCCTGGGGAGGTGAAGGTTGAAGGGGGAAAGCACCCTCTTGTTAAAACGGAGAAACAAGACGCGGGATACGACCGGGCTGAACAGGTTCGTATTTAACAAAGTCTCCTCCTTTTGTGTCTTACTGCAAAAATAGTTTGTTTACTGCCTCATTTCAATCTCTGAGTTGATGAAAGACCTGGAGCTGCCCTAAAACTCACTGGTTATAACCTCCTTCTCTTTAGCCCATTGCCAAAACTACTTTTTTGCCCTACACTGCTCCACTTGCATCCTCTCTCTGAGCATTAATCTGGGTTAGATAGCAGATGTTGGCCCCTCCATATCCCGTGTCCACACAGGATGCTACAGCTAAACACACACAGTCTCGTGGTGTAAGTTTAGACAGAACACAATTGTGGCATATACAGGTATACAGTCCCATTTGCATTTACAGTGACACACGCTCAAGACACCGTGCATGTTTTTTCATTCACGTATATAAACACATCTGGTCCTTTCACTGCCTATGCGTTGGCAGCACAAGCTGAGGGAAGCTATCCGCCAGCTTCAAACAACTGTGACATTTGGAAGGAGCCCCTGTGGTTCTCCAGCCATTTGATCCTGGTTGCGTTTGGCCAGAATCCTCAGGTTTGGCAGCAAGCTCAGGTCAGGCCTGGCGCTGAAAGAGAGAAGAGGAGGAAAGAGTAAAAGGGAGGAGTGAGCAGGGAGAAATTTACTTCTAAAAACTATCAAATTCTGTGTAGCAGAGTTTTCAGCTCCCTAATCCTCTAATGTGTTGTCATGCAGGAAACCTGTGTATGACACACTCTACTAAACAACACAACTTCAGGATACAAGTCTAGCAAAATGTAGTTCTATCACTGCTAAACCACAGAATCACATTACATTACACTAATTAACATGAACACTCTTACCTGATTGATCTCTCTGTTTCTCTCATGACCTCCTCCTCTGTAGATCAGTCAGTCTCGGCCACTTTCATGTCATTTAAATATCCATAATGTGAAACTAAAATACCTTTTTTTGTGAAAGTCTGGAAGAGTGTGCAATGATCAGTGGTTCTTCTACCTTCTTTGGAGCACATTTCTATTAAATAGTGCTTTAGTGTTTTCTGATGCAGACAAAGGGGCAGTGGTACAGAAAGCCAGCTAGCTAAGCCTGTAGCTGTGTATGTACAATATGTGCTCAGCCACTTGGGTATATATGAGGAAGAGGAAAAGGTGATTGGATAGATAATAAGAGCTGCTGTTGAACTGAACAAAGAAGGAGAGATGAGAGAGGTGTAGATACCCCCAGGAGAGCCCAGCCTCGGCAGGCAGAGTGAAAATGATGAGCCATATGCTCCTGCATGTCCTCTCTGCTGCCATGGTGATAGAAGAGAAAGGGAGTGGTGTGTATTGTAGAACAAGCAATGTACCAGAAACAATAGAGGGGAGAAATGAGAGAAATAAAGGTTTGTTTTTTTATGTCTTGATACTGAAGGCTTTATTTTCCAGAAGTGGACCAGTGTACGACACACAACCAAATTGGTTGAATTTCTAACAGTTAGATGGTGATTAAAGCACTCAGAGCAAACAGTGATGGTAATGGCTCATTCTAGTTAAGTTGTGGTTTCCAAACCAGAACAAGGGCATCTGTTAGACATGAACTTAGCCATGACTTCATTAGAGCCATTACATGTGTGAGTGGCTTTCTCCTCCTTACTGGTGAATTGCTGCTCGGCCATGTGTGAAAGCTGACTGTACTAGTTAAAAAGTCCACTCATCCTTCTCCCCACTATCCTCGCCCACATTTCTCTCACTGCCTCTCCCTTCTCCTCCTCCTCCTCTTCCTCTTCTCTCCCCTCCTCATGATTGTTTGAGGGCTGAATTATTGATAGCCAGAGCAGAGCTAAATGAGAAATCAAAGCAGAGTAGTGGCTCAGCTGATGGCGGAGCTATAGATATGGTCATTTAGTCCCGTGGCCCTATGGGAGGCAGGATTATCTGTGTGTTTTACATGTATGTGTTCTGTGGTTATTGCAGTGTTATGTACAAATACTGTTTACTGACCTTGTGTCCACAACAGTAGTAGCCTCATTTTAATGCATGTTAATAATTTAGTGTACATGTTTTCTCTTCATTCTCATTACCATCACATCAGTAAAAACTGTCAAATAAAGCAAACAATCATCTGTAATATTTTAGAATCAGACTGTTACAGAATTAGCAGTGGTTGTTCATAGCTTTAGCCTGTGAAGTCACTGCAGCTCAGCTCAATAGCTACATAGCAACAGCTCTCCAATGACCCTGATCCCTGAATATGAGTAAGGGGGTAAAGTAAGTACACAAATTAATTTATCTCATCCAATACAGACCTGTCTGTAATCTGTTTTAATAGGTCCTTCAGCGGTTGCTCTTGGCCCGATTACTGCTATTCTTCTTTTTACTTCTTATATAAGGGGTGATATAGTCGAGCTGCATGTCAAGGCATGTCCTTTCCATTGGCACTCAATCACATGCAAATGTTCCTGCTGCATAAGACATAATGCAGGCCCATTTGTACAGAATGGCAAGAGTCTTCAAAAACTGGAGCAGTGATTTTAATAGTCTTGAAATACTTGAAGAGTAGATGCATGCTAAACAAAATCAGATTTCAGGAAATTCTAATTACCAGCCCTGCAATAAAACATAATCCAGCAGTGCATTGCAACTCAAGGTCATTTACTATTTAATTTTCGTTGTTGGGGAAACTTTTTCTAGTTCAAAGGCCCACGATATCACATACAGATCAGTAATTAGCAATTATGTAATGAGATTCATCACATAATAAATACCAGCAAGGAACAAGAAGCATGGCAGTTACCCTTCAAATATTGCAGTACATAAGGATTTCAGTTAATGTTGCAGACATCCTTGTGACTTTAAAATCTGCAATTTCAGCTCTTTCAAATGTTGGATATTAGATGTTGGCCAAGTTGTTTCTGTTGACATACAGCCAGCCTGATTCTGGAGCGAAATGACTTTTCCTTTTGCCTTACTCGACAGTGGTAGTTCTGCTTTACCCGCCCTGATTTTTTCAGTTCCCTTTCTTATGAAATGGCATGGGCCAGGTCAGAGAGCCACGACGCTCCCACTGCCCTTTAGTCCGCATTCACAAATCAACATTCAATACAAATGCAGTTGTCCATGTCATCATGTAGACCAATGAAGTATCTATCAAGAGATATTTATATAAACAAGAGTCATTCTGCAGGCTCCAAACTGTATGTGAAATTGGGGTCAGGAAGTTGTATCACATGATTACAGTTTACAGATGTGATCGGTTTAGGTCGATGTTCTGTAATACACATTTGGCAGCGCCTCATCGCCTGCTGTGATGTCTGCTCTACCGTTCCGTTCTGCAGCTGTACTGAGTGAGGTTTATATGCTTAAAATCAGCAAGGCCTTTACATCAAAGCATTTATTTTTATTTATTTTAAGTTTAATAAGTAACCATAAATACAGTTACATGTTAATCTCTCGCTTTTTTCCAACTAGGTAGCCGTGCTTGTCTGTGTGCTGGTTGTGGGGATAATTAAAAACACTGGGCTTGCAGTAGAAAACACAGGGTTTTAATATATGCACGGTACCCTTCAACAAACAGCATCTTGTAATGTACAGTACAGTATGTGCCCTCAGCTGCTCTCCCAGTGTGCGAGCAGAGTTCTAACGTCAAGAACCTTACTAATGATCTGCAGATGGGACATGGCTTGAGATTAAATATTTGATAATGGCCATTTAGCCTTCCAAATCTCTGCGGTTTTAACCAAATACAGTATACCAGTGCTGAGATGCTGAAAAGAAGGACATGGATTGCCATGCATGTGCTGACAAAGAATAGAGTAACAGGGATTGATAGAAATAGGATCCATTAAGGGTAAAAGCAACCAGAGAAGACGAGAGAATAGAAAGTGGGAGGAGAGCGAGTTGAAGAGGAGGGGGTAAAAGAGCAAACTGAGAGCGTACAGGAGCATTACATCATTCCTGACCTCATTAGGGCTTTTCTCTCTCCCACTCCCGCCACCACTCTGCTCCTCTCTCCAGTTCTCCCACATCTCACAATAAACCATATGCAGCCTTAAGTCCTCGCTTCACATAACCATTCTATCAGGCATTTGTGGCAGTCTTATAATCTTCAGCTGCATCTACATGACTAAAAGATACATGTCACATGTCCAGCACAGTGAAGCACAACACTAAACAGTGGCTGGTGTGCATTTTTCTGCTGTACAGTATGTCACGACCGGAGCTGTCAGTGACTCTGTGTGCTGCACTCTGGTGGACAGTTAAAGCTAGTGCATCTTATTTACTGAAAGCCCCTCAGGCCTGAGAAGCAGTGTGATCACCTCTGTTGTTTCCATTCAGTTTTTACCACATTTTTAGCTGTCAGTAAAATGAAATTCTGCAATTAATGTTGCTTGTTGTAAAGTTAGTAATGTTCCACTTTTGGTTGAAATTGTGCTAGATTTGTGTTGTTTTTTTTCAGGCTGTTGAGGTGTTGTATCGCTGTGCATTTTATTTCGATATTTCCGCCACCTCCTGTGTATCATAGAATGAGGAACAAAGGTGACAGTGCCAAAATACAAGACACTATGACAGATTCTTCTATTTGGCAATTCAGTTCAGCAAGTGAAAGCAGATCCCGGCATGGCCTTGTCTTTGTTTGAGATAGTTGTGTGAAAAACTAAACAAGAACGGGCCAGATAGTCCAAAGCCCAGCTGTGTATGAATGCAGCCTTGGGCTGTGTTGGGCAGCCTCAGTCCAGCTGTTTACAGTAGGGGGCAGAGAACAGTTCAAACTTTGGCACCGATCGAACTCCTGCTGCCTAATGCTGCTCTCCCGTGCTACTCTGTAGAAAGCACCTTCAGTAGCCTCACCTTTTCTGTCGTGGCTATATTTTTCAAAACTCATGTCCGGATAATAATGTTATGATGTTTCAAAATGTGCTTAAAATAGTGGAATTTAAAAAGGAGAGCAGACACAGTTGTGCGTTTTGAGGACACCAGTTGGTAAGCGAGGAGTAGTGTGAGTCTGATAAGCTAAGTCAAAGTGAAGTGTGGCCTAGATTTGGTGGAAAGTCGCCCACTGTCTCAAAAGTTGTAGTGTTTCCAGACTTAAGTGAGCTCTCAGAATATGTGTATGCTTTACACACTTATGTTTTTTTTTGTTTGTGTGCAGGTGAAGCAATAATTGGTTTCTAAATGGAGGTCTAATCTGTTTCTTGTTTTGACACATTTCCTTTCTCTCCCTGTGTTGTCTCCAGTCATCAGAGCTGGATGACATCCTGAACGACCTGCAGAATGCTCAGCCGCAGCTCTTCTGTGAGCCGCGGCCCGTCTCGTTGCCCAGTCCCATGGACAAGCAGAACATCATCAATGACATTCTGCAGATGTCTGAGACCAATCCTCCCATGGCGGCACAGCAGCAACACAGGGGCATTGGGACTGGCATGGGCCCAACGAGTGAGTCCCCACACTTATTATGTCATTATTTTATTATTTATGACATTGTTGTTATTTTCCATGGTTGCACATTTGTTTGAAACACGTTTATTTCTGCCCTCAGACTTTGCAGGTGTCCGACCAGGCCAGCCAGCCAGAGCTCTGCCTGTAAGGAGTGTGTCCCTGGACATGAATGTATCCCCTCAGCAGCCCTCATTACAGTACCCCATAAGGGCCACTAGCCCCTACACTCTTATGCAGCAGCAGCAAGGCATGGTGGGAAGTCATGGCATGATGGCTAACCAGGCCAGCATGGTCAACACAGGTGGGTGTGACATGTCATGCTTTCGTGGTCACAGTGATTGTTAGAGAAATGAACCAGTGCCTGTTCAAACAATGATGACGCATGCTGTGCTTTAGTTTAGCAAATGAGCTCTTTATAGTAGTACTTGTATCAGATGAATGGGCATTCTGCACACTAAGGTTAGAAAACCTCATGACAAAAGAAACAAACTCATTTTCTGGTGTGTGATTCTTACTCAGCAATATCACAGTGACATAATCCAGCAGAGAAAGCACAATGACATCCCTTTGTATGATTTGATTAACGTTGCTCTTTTCAAAAATGAGGAAAGACCTTTTCCCTCTACCTCTGTGTCACTGTCAGCCTGTGACATATGTCATGGCACAGTGACTCACTTCCTGTAACAGGAAATATTCAGTCACCCACACTGGCGTGTGTAACTCCCACATATTAGCAGTCCTTAAACATACCCCAGCACGACACAGATGGTGTTTCCACTTGCATCATGGCGACAGAGGACATCCACTGAAGTCTGTCTGGAGGCATTTCTTATTGTCTCGTCTCCATTTGTGTTTGCTTCTCCAGGACTGATGACTCCAGGTGGTCCACGGCCAGGCATGCAGCAGCAGGAGGGCTGGGTGGGTTCAGCCTCAGCGCCTCCTCTGGGAGCGTCCGGCCCAGGGCAGCAAGGTCCCATGCAGGGCAGGATGGGACCGAACGGGGTTCCCATGAGGCCCAGTAGCCAGCCAGGACCCCGATCGATGCTCCAGTCCCCAATGATGGCCAATGGTGAGAGCCCAGTGTGCCCTAAAAACACACATTACATCAAGTTTCATAAGGGTAAACTAGATGACAGCATTGCATTATATAGCAGATTACAGATTGACCCATAACAATAAAGCCTACATTTCTTCGTCAAACCTGTCTTTCTAAGAATACAACACCTGCTAAAGAAAGACTTTGATATTATAGATTTAACTTTACTGAACTATCAGCCACTAAATGTATGGTGCAGAGGGACTGAAGATGAGAAGACCTCAGCTCACCCATTATATTATAGCTGTTGAGTGTTAAAGGTTGCCACCTGGTGGCTAACTCTAGTACTGCACTCAACAAATAGATCTAATGTCTGACCCAGTGCAATGTTCTGTTTGTTCTGGGTCTAAAGAATATTGACCAATATGACGGGCTGACTACCATCTACTGTCCTACTTTACTCTTTTGTGTTTTTCCCCCTTATGTAGCCCAACCTGATATGGATGTTGGAATGGTCAGCCACCATTTCTCCCAACAACAGGCTCCACCCAATCAGACAGCGCCCTGGCCAGACAGCATGATGCCCATCGACCAGACGGCTTTTGTAAACCAGACCAGGTAAAATACTTAGTTGAAAACGATCTTTATATCTTATCATAGACAGAGTGTAACAAATTTATTAGACCATCTGCACTGCTCAAAGAGCCTCCAGCATCATCAATTCTGTCTTTGTCACTGAGTTCCCTATGCTTCACCATTTTTAACAGGAGTGAGGAATTTAAACTAAATTCATCTTTTTATTCCCAAATTCTCTGAGAAGTCAGAAATGAATCAAGAATAACAAACAACCACTAAAACATGTTTTTCTGTTAAGGAATGCAAATAGATAACTGTAGTTTCAATCAAAAATAATGTAATATATAATACAATAATATATATAATACAATAATAATAATAATAATTTGAACCCTAATGGAAAACAAGCACTGGTTGTTAATTATGCCAGAAATTATACTGGCCTCACTACTACTCAGATTAGTACTCCTTGAGACTCAAACCTCAGTATCAGTATGAGTATTTTTGTTGTAATCAGATTGCTAGTAGAGTTTTATGATTATACTGGACTACATCTTTTCATTGCGAGAGCCCAGTATGTTAAGTACCTTCTCCGTCTCCTCGCTGCCCAGGCCGGTGCACTCGGCACCCCAGGATGAACTTCTGTGTAGTACGGGGCATGGCTCAGGTGAAGGCGGTGCAGTGGACGAAGGAGCCCTGATGTCCCAGCTGTACACGGCACTAAAAGATTTTGATGGTCTGGAGGAGATAGATCGTGCTCTGGGGATCCCTGCTCTGGTAGAACAGGTGAGGTCATATTATGTCTTTCGTTTTTTCTGTTTTTGTTTTTTTTTTTTTTAAATCAACTTTTTATCATCTTTTATGGCTCTACGTTTTTCTTTTTCTGGCTGTTTCAGAACCAATCACTGGAGCCGGACCAGTTCCCCCAGGACCCCTCCATGATGATAGACCAAAAGCCCCCCATGTACACCCAGCAGTTTGGTCCCCCACCATCCCATATGGCCCAAAGGGGCTACCCTGGTGCCCCCATGCAAGAGCCAGGCTTCCACCCCATGTCTGGCCAGATAGGTCCACGTCCAGGTTACCCCATGATGAGGATGCAGGCCCGGCCCGGTCTCAGACCTACTGGGGTCGTCCCCAACCAGCCCAACGCATTACGACTACAGCTCCAGCACCGGCTGCAGTCACAGCAGGTAGATGAGGATCTAGACCGACATGGCAGTTCTGGAAGTGATTTTGTTTTAGTCTAACCACACTATTTGCTCAGTAGCTGTGTGACTGAACACACAGTTGTGTAATTATCCTTGAGGTTGACATTTTGGCTGGTTTGCTATGCACACAAGGAGTACGACGTTTAGGTCTACCTGCCACCTGCTGGTGTTACAGTTCATTTACTTGAATATCTTCTCAGTCTATGCAGAATACGATACGTTTGTATTCTTTTAATTATTTAACTTTAAGACTGAGCTGGAAGTGAGCAGCATGTCTTAAAGATTTACAGGATCATTTCAGTTCACTGCTGTTTGTCTTAAAATCTTGCTCTGTCTATTTTCCCTCCAGAACCGTCAGCCAATGATGACTCAGATGAGTAGTGTGTCAAATGTGAACCTACCTCTTAGAGCCAGTGCTCCAAACCAGGTAGGTGCCCACTGCCATCACATAATCTGCCTGCACAGACAGTCATAGATCCATGACTCTTAATTCTTCTCTGTGTTTCTGTATTCTCACACCTCATTTCCCTCCCACCTCCAGGGGACCATCAATGCTCAGATGTTGGCACAGCGTCAGCGGGAGCTGCTGAGTAATCACCTGAGACAGAAGCAGCAGCAGCAGCAGCAGGTCCAGCAGCAAAGGAACATGGCTATGAGGGCCCAGGGTCTCAACCTGCCTCCCAACATGGCCGCTGGAGGCATGAGTAACCCCCGGATCCCCCAGGCCAACCCCCAGCAGTTCCCATACCCGCCCAGCTACGGTACCAGTACAGGCCTGGCCTCGCCACCTCCCTCTACCAGCCCGTTCTCCTCCCCTCTCTCCCCCAGCCTGCCCTCTCTCCCCCCCAACCCTCAGCTCCACATGCATGGCACCTCCTCCTCTTCCTCCACCTCCTCCTCTTCCTCCTCACAGATGATGATGGGAAACACAAACATGATGGGCGGACAGTATGGGGCCGTACTCAGCCCCCAAATGCATCACAGTGCCTTTCAGTTTCCCAACTCAGGTACTGCCACACCCCAGCCTACCACACACTTCACCCTACAACCTGTGTGTGTGTGTGTGTGTGTGTGTGTGTGTGTGTGTGTGTGTGTGTGTGTGTGTGTGTGCGCGCGTGCCATCGTGTCTGTGTGTTGATGTGCATCCAGATGCACAGCATCACATGCTTTTTAGTAGCTGATATCATCTGAGTTGTAACATTTTGCTCTGATGACTGCATTAATCAGCTGTCCTTGAATGCTTTAAGTCATGCTACATATTTTACTCCTCACTTTTGTATAACATCGGAGTAGCTGTTAGAAAGTGTGATCCTGTAATCTCACTGATGTATTCACAGTCCAAAATGGTGTCCTGGATGTACACTTTTGCTCCACCAGAGGGCACCAGGAGTACAATAATCAAAGCTTAACAGTGGATATTCACTGACAATAGACTCTTAAGAGTGTGTGTAGGCAGAGCAATAATTAAGGCTGTACCTGTAAGTCTGAAAGCGTGCCGTGTAATCTGATATATATAATGATTCATCCGTCACTCCTCAATCTGACTCTGGCCTGTCATTTCTTATAGAGCAATAACATCCACTAGATATTACTTCTCTCTTTCCTTTAACTCCTAAACCATCTCCTTATTCCCTTTCCTCGTAGTTCCTTGCCTGTTCACTGCTAACATGCATGTAGGAAATATTAACTGCCTGTCAGTAATCCTGAATGCAGCCTGGAATGAATTCACTAATCATTATGTTTGTTCAGTTGCTCATTTTTTGCCATAATGTGCATCTTTGTGTGGCATTATTGTGCATAAATGACATGGAATGCTAACATTTACTCCACTCAGTAAGTTGGTTTACAGTTGAGTCTCTGCAGGTGCAGAGGTTGACCTGTCTCTATGCGTCCACCACAGGTATGAGCCAACAGTCAGACGGAGGCTTTGGTGGTCCCGGTACTCCACAGAGCCCCCTGCTCTCTCCCCGCATGGCCCACACTCAGTCCCCCATGATGCAGCAGGGCCAAGGAAACGCTACTTTCCAGGGTTCACCTGACATGAACGGCTGGCCACAGGGCAACATGGGAGGCAACAGGTAAAGATGTCTGATTAGACCCTTAGACTCAGTCATACCTATAAATGATGCAGACATATGCTCAGCTATCCCTTTAGAAATCATATAAATAAAGACACTCCCTACAACTGCAGAACTTGCCCAAGAATCATCATGTCCATTAAAGGTACGCTCAAAATGTAAAGATAACAGGTACTCATGTTGTAGTTGCAGCTTATTCACTGACTTCTTGTCAAGGTTTTACTTCCTGTTCACATCCCCTTAAGGTTAAAGCCATTTGAAAGCATATTTTCCGCATCAGTCTTTAAAATTTGCATGACTTATATTCATGCTTCTTGGTCAGACTGTGTATAATAATATTAAACTTTGCTGCTCCCACAGTAAATTGTTCGGGCTGTCCCATCTTGATCAGTTTTTTTGTTTTTCCTTCTTCTCCTCAGTATGTTCTCACAGCAGCAAGCATCACCACAGTTCACCCAGCAGAGTAACAGCAACGTGTACAACGGCAATGGCATGAACCTCAACAATGTCCCCATGGCCAGCAACATGGTAACCAGCAGCATGGGCCAGATGACTGGACAAATGAGTGTCACGTCAATGGCCTCAGGGCCCTCACCCGGCTTGCCCTCCATGGGGCAAGAACAGGTAAATACTGGCCCAGTCGACCACATTAGTTCACTAAATGAGGTAAAAAATTATGAAAATTAGATGCAAGAATTAACCAAAATTCAACTTTAAAGTGTTTCTTTAGAAGCATGGCCAGAGCAAATTATATAAGTTATATATCCTCAGGGTGTTGCTTTACATTAGCCCCTTGTAGGAATATAAGTCAGACACTCAGAGTTGAAGCCTCAGAGGTTAACAAAATGGACCTTTTACAGTTTTACGCAGTAATCAGGGGACCAAGAAAAAGAAAATGGTTCGTCTTTGTTTCTCCTCACTCCCGTCTGCCACTGTGTGTTTGTCTTTTCATAAGACCCTAAGTGTTTGGGTACACTTACTGAACAGCCATGCTAGTGAATAATTTACTCAGTAGTTTACGTAACTCCTCTCGCTGCAGTTCTGATCTTCACTTGAACTTAGAGGACAATGATGTAATTAGCAGCAGGCACTTTAGAGCCAGACCATTTAGACTGTATACACTATAGAGTTACAGTATGATGTGCAAAGGCTGGCCTGTCTGGACTTCAGAGCAATCAGCCGGTTTGCTTATAACATGGAAAACTGAGCACCATATGGCACTGATCTAACCAACCTATATACTCCATACAAAACCATAATACACATTAGATTTGGTGAGGTGTCAAGACAGACTTTCATGTGCACCACAGCTGACTTGAGTTACTCAGATATTTTCACTTTACCAGTACTCCATTTCTGGTGAGTATTTAATGTCAACCAACTCAGTCCTTCTTCCTTTGTCTCCCTCGTATTGTTAGCTTAGTGTGTGAAATGCACTGTTGTTGCCCATGATGCTTTTAAGCCCAATAACGGGCCATGAATATTTAACCAAGGTGCTGTTTGATTGTCTGCACTTCAGACTGTTGTAACAGACCAGTATATCTGTCACTTGATTTATCCTCCTTCCAGGATTATAGAAATATATTGGCACTCAGATTACTTCAATTATTTACCGTTTGGCCATTAGTGCAGGCTTTTGTGATTTACTGACTTGTTTTAGGCTTGATAGTGTGTTCCAAGATGGTTTCTAATTGTTTATAGTCTTTGCACATATGGCTGTTTTTACTCCAGATGAGTTCAAGTTCCATGTGTTCAAGTTCACAGTTGATTTATTAAATGCATTACCAGCTGTGACCCAACTTTGCTTCTCTGCAGAAATACTGTTGACCCTCAAGGAGTTCTCAACCTGAACCTCAGTGATCAGCTGGAGCAAGGAGTGCGTCGGCCCTTTAAAAATTATACAAACATGTAACCAAGCGAATGCCCCTTGAGCCAGCCAGGCCCTGACCCCGTCTCCCCAGCCCTAGTTTGCCGTCTGTCCCAGCTGGGACTCTCCGGCAGCCCCAAACAGATACAGGAGAGTGAAGAGGGCTGGGGAAAGACGGTGGATTTCTGTCCAACATGCCTAACCCTCCTGGAGGAGAGCCTTGTGATGAGCCAGTCTGTCTGCCTGTCCAGCTGCATTCACCGTAGTGTGACTTACTGTAGGCCTCCTGGTGGGGGACACTGACCTAAGGGGGGCAGCAGTGGGTGGGATCCCTTGTTCTGATGAATGTATTCCTCTCAGTGGACAGCGGCCATTTACAATCTCATCTCAAAAAAAGACATACACTGATTTTTTTTTTTTTTTCCCATGTCCTACCTTTCTCACACGTTTGTGATGTTTCCACCTAGTTCCAAAATGGCAGCAAAGACTCCCAGGTCATGTTCAAATTCTTGGATGGAGCTCAAACACTTAGCCGGTTTTGCCTTTTTGCTGTTCTTTATTTTATTATTATTTTAGTTGTTTTTTTTTCCTTGTCGTGAGAATTAAGATGTAGAATGAAGATATGGTTGAAAAAACTGATCTAGAAAAAAAACATTGCAGAAGAATGGTTTGAGTGAAATGGTGATTTGTATGATTAGACTAATTTAGTCAAGAGGTTTATATAGTGTATTAAATTAAGTTTTATTTTTCTGTATAGATTAATTTTAATTATTGTAGATGATTCTTTATCCTAGTAGCAAGAAAAAAAGATTTCTAAAAGTGTGAAAGAGGCACTTTTTTTATAATTTTAACAGTAATGGTTGTATTCTTTCTGAGAAGATTCTTCTGTTAACCTGAAAAATGGATTCTGCTTTGGTCCTGTAGTTTCAGAAGAAGATGTCAAAATCATATATGGTTTAAAAATGAATTACAGAGATTGTACATACCAATAAGTAAAACCTTTTTCCTTTCCTATTTATTTTATTCCTTAGGGTTTGGTTCCCTCGTCTGGTCACAACTGCATCTTGAAGCAGAGCAGGATTTGTCTTTTTTTTTGTTGTTTTTGGGAAGTGGAGTGGGAGCCTTCACGTTCTGGTACGATGCAGACGGGTTGGGTGGGGAGGTGGGGTGGGTTTGTAAGGGGGTGTGCTGTGTATACAGTGTACAGATTATCGCTTGCTTCTCTGCCTTTAGCATAGAACACCACAAAAATGGATAAAAAAAAAACAAAGACAAAATCAACACAGCCATACAATAACTCAAAAAAATAACAGAAGTGTGCTTTCTATGTTGTCTGGAGTGAAAAAAAATGCTTCATACAAGCTGCTAGGTGCAAACTGTTCTGGTGTGATGTAAACAAGCAATAACGATTACTTGAGAATATCTTGGGGTTTTTTTGTGTTTTTGTTTTTGTAATTTTTGTACAGTTTCCTGAATAAAAAGGACAAATTTTTGCTCCACGTTTGGATGCAGTATTAAACACAGTTTTTTATTGCAGTTTGTACCAAGAAAGTCTACATCCACACACAGCGTTCCTCTTAGATTATGCAGCATTGGCTGAGGCCTGCAGAGGGAAGTAGTTTGTGATCCCCTTGTTGACACACACCCTCCCTGCCTCCAGCCACTTCTTATTCTATAGCAGAGGTCAGAGTTAAGACTGCACGGTTCATGAGACCTGCTCTGACAGACACTTAGCCATATTTTATGACCTCAGGCAGTTCAACTATAAAGTGTTCGGTAATGACATGCTATTCTTGTGCCCCAGTATGGGTTTGGTTTGACCTCCACAAGATCTAAAGCAGGTCATGTTCTCTAACCTCAAAAGTACATTTTCCTCAATAACAACAAAAACTAAACTTTTTATAACTATTTTAACCCGGCAGGACAGACTTGGAGCAAGCCAAATAATCCTCACCTTTCAATTGGATTTCTGAATTCTACCAGCTTTTGTTTTCATAGTGAGAGACAGCCTGTTGGTTAGCATGCACTGAGGCCCACAGAAAATCAAAAATGTATGATGATGTCACTTATCAGGGTCCTAATGTAGATGTTGCAGTGTAAAACAGGAAGAGTCATTCTGAATGTATTTGTCATTGAAGGCCTAAGGATGTGACTGATGGTGTTTATCTCAACATGTTGACAACTGGTATCGTACAGTTGCACCATGCTCGTCTCAGCATTTCGTGGGAAGCTGCCTGTTGTTGCTTCTTGTGTAAATGAAATCTGAAGCTGTAGCAAGTCGACTTTGGGACAAATGTGCTTGTTTTGGTTGGTCATCATTGCAGATGTCCTGCACTTGTCTTGCTGTAGACCTAGAAGAGATGACATGCTTGTTGTGTTTTGTTTTGTTTTGTTTTTTTTGATAAATGCTGTTTTGATTGTATCATACAGTCGTGCAGACTTTTTGAGCCATTTTAAAGAATGATTCACATCCCTTTGCAAAATTTCCAAAGATTGTCAAGATTTTTGAAAAGATTTAAAGCCATGCGGTAGCAATGCATTTCTTTTTAGCATTTATAATGAGGACAGGAGCAAATAAATGATTTTGCCCCTTATAAATATCCAGGCCACTAAACAAAAAAAAGTTTTTCCTCTTTATTTTTTAGTTTTGAAGAACTTTAAATGCCCTTTTGTATTGTCTGCCAATTTCTTAGAGCTAAGATGCAACCTTGAAATGCTAAAAACCCTAGCATAATGCCTTAGATTTCGTCCGGTCTCGTTCTTGTACATTACACCGCTGTCTGTATAAATTTGTATAATGATATGTGTACAATATTGAATGGGTGCATCACCGCTGAACTCTTCACAGTTGCTGAAGACAGTTGAACTGTCCCCATCATTGCTCTCTGTTCTGTGTTGGGTTGCAGATTTCATCTCCCTCCTCACTGTTTGTATGGAAAAGATGATACATAGGGATATTGAAGCAATATGTAATATACTATATGGACTTTCTCATGAAAGCTTACTGTTGTGTTCCCTCCCTCAGATATTTTTTCTGCATCGTTCACAGGAATCACACTGTATACCTGCATCCACCTTTGTACCCCTAGTGTGTGTGAGCGTTTTATGCAAAATTAGAAATACAAGAGAAGTTAAAACCACAGTTATGCAAGTTGTGAACTAATATGGCTTCGCTGATGCTATTTGCCTTGTAAATAAAGAATTCTGTTATTGCAGTATTTAATGGAGTTGCTCTTATTTCATTTGATTTGATAGTATAAAAGTACATATATATTTTCGGCCTTTATCTTTTTCTTTTTTGATCTTTATCTAAGCTTCATGGACTAAAATTAAAAGTAAAAAACATTAAATATTACAGTGAATAATTTAATAGTGAAATAGTTTATCTTAATCGATGCATTAGAATCAGCCTAATGATTTAAAGATTGCTACATGTTTTTTTTTCGTTTGGGGTTCTTGCACTCACTTTAGTTCACTGCGAACTGTCTTAAAATTAGTGATTTAAATACATTAATATGTTTATTTAGTCATTTGCTCAATGACACTTAGCAGGATTTTTGCCTGTAACCTGCGCTATAGCTTGTAATACCTGTTCCTAAATGAGCCTTTAAACAAATACAACAAAAAGAAACGCAAACAATGATATGGCACAGTTACTCCAGTACACTGATGGAGATTCTTCAGTTCGTCTCATTGTCTTAAAGAGGTTTAGAGCAGAAGTTAGAGAGATGAAGATGATAAACGCCTCTTTCTTTTCTCTTTTCCTAAATCACCACATCCAAGTCATAATAACACACATCTTTACTCCACAGGGGTCCCTCACATACAATCGTATCGTGTGTGTTGGGGTAGGGGTCCTCATATGGAAATGTGTGGGAACCTCTCTCAATCGACCTCATTGTAGCAGAGAAAGCGGGCTGGAGTGGAGAAGGGAAGCGGGTGGGTTGTCCCTGAGAAGATGTATTCCTCTGGGACATTGAGATGCATGAGATGGGCCTGATTCCTGGCCAATAGGAAGAATGTGTTTGGAAGCATCCTGAGCAGATGAGTGTACAGTAGAGGTGCCCTCAGATGACCAGACAGAGAGGTCCCTGCAGGCTCCTCTCAACTTAAGACCTGCTGCGCTTTTATTCCTGCACTATTTGGAGGTTTTGTTCTATTTTATTCACGGGATTTTGTTGAAACTGAAGCATGTGGACATGACAGAGACAACTCCGCTGTGAAACATCTCTAATCTAACAAGGTAAGCTTCGTTTGTTGATAAGGTTAAATTGCCGCACCTTTATTTTACCTTACTGTTTGATTTTAACATATACCAAGTTTTTGCGCAGAGCGCGTGGCACATTTCTTTATTCCTTTTCAATTTCTCTTCTGTTAAATTCCAATTCTTCTTTTATTTTTATCTGTTATAATTGTTATCAACATTTCCCCCTTTTGAAGCCTTTTTTTTTGCAATGAAGGTAATTCTATGGTCCATAACATGCTTCATTAATGCTGACCTCTGCTCCGGCCGACTGTTCTTTAATTAGTGTCATGACCCTGATTTGTCTCTCTATTTACTGGCTGACTGGTGAACGCGTCCTAAAAACAACACACACCTTATTAAAGCCGCTGATGAACATCTGAGGTGTGTGTCCTCTCAGCTGGAAATATTGCAAAATCGGCTGTCCAATTTCACCATGTGCTGCTTTTACTTGTGATGCAATACCTTTACTCAATATTTCATTATATTTCATGGTCCGTATTTGTTTGAGAGAAGAAATTCTGCAAAAGTTAGATTCGTAAAAAATATAGAATAATGTATTTATTGAGAAAAGAAATCGTGTCACTATTTCCAGGAAAGTTTATATTTTTTCACTGTAGTATTTAAAAAAGTGTTGTGTTGGATTATTAAAGAGTCGCTCAAAGTTGAAGCATCAGTTCAGGTGTGGTCAACCTTCTTCATGTCATGTGTGTTTTTTTTTTCTTTTAGATTTCTTGCATTAAACTTTTATAACTCACCCTCTTCCTCTCCACCCATCTCCCCTCTCTCTCCCCTGAAGGACGCTCCTCTCTTTTGAACCTTCGCCTCTCCTCTGCTGTCATGTCGGTGTCTCTGTCCAGCATCCCTGCAGTGCTGAAGGACAGGAGCTGCTTCCAGGCCGGCATGCTGAAGGGCAGTCCGGCTCGGGGCTTCTACCCGGCCCCTCTCCCCGCTCCCCCTCATCCCTACATGGACTTCTTCCCTCGGACTCACAGCCTCCTCCACCCGCTCAAGTCTCTCGGTCGCCTGGTGTCGGACCCTCAGGCGTCTCTTCCGCTCAGCCTGCAGGGTGGAGCTCCTCCGCTCCACCACCACGCCTCCGTCCTGCACGAGCACATGTTGAGCGTCTCGGGCCTCCCTTACCTGAGCCAGATGTTACCCGGGCAACCGCTGTTCTCCAAACCGGAGGAGCTGGCCGCCGTGGTGACGGAGCACGCCGCCGGTCCTCTGTCCTCAGACTTCAGCAGCCCGTCCAGCGACAGGTCCTCCTCTTCCTCCACTTCTTCCGCCGCTTCGCCACCTAAAGAGAACTCGCTTCGCCTCCGGTGCGCCGACGTGTCACCGGAGAAAACGCGGCCGTCTTATAATTTTAGTGAGGACGACTTGTTCATGGTGCTCTACGGTTACTCCAGCAACCAGGAGCGCACCGCAGGTCACGCAATATCAGGACTGGCCCTGCCCGAGAAGTCAGGTGAGACTTTAACTTTATGTTTATTTAATTAATATAAACAGATCCGTTTGTTTTTACCTGCAAAAAATTCTAATAAAATAACCAAAAACATACAAGCAACATAACAAAAAAACAATAATCATGTTCATTTGTGTTTCTCTTCCAGTTTCTGACCCTCACATTCTCTCTCTGGACAAAGAAACACTTGAACTTCCAGAAGGTAACTTTCCTTTCATGAATCACCTGGGATAGTGCGCATTTACAGTCACGGTGGCTCAGATCTGACACTGCTTCTCCACCATGTCTGCAGGGTTGACCATTGTACAGGCTGCGTGGGGAAACGTCTCGCACTGTGGAGTTTTCACGGACAAAAGCAGCATCCCCAAGGGTGCGCGCTTCGGTCCTTTCCAAGGAAAACTGGTCAACACCAGCGAGATTAAAACATACGACGACAACACCCTGATGTGGGAGGTAATGTGTTGCAATTTGATCGAGTTTATCATAATATTAATATGAAGAATTTCAATTCTTATCTAATGCAAAAACACTCTTTTTCCCTCCTTCAGGTGTTTGAAAACGGCCGGTTGAGTCACTTTGTGGATGGCAGGGGAGGCTCAGGAAACTGGATGTCTTTAGTGAAGTGCGCTCGTTTCCCAGAGGAGCAGAACCTCATTGCTGTACAGGTCCAGGGTCAGATCTTTTATGAGGCCTGCAAAGACATCAGGCCGGGACAGGAGCTGCTGGTGTGGTATGGAGACTGCTACATGCAGTTCCTGGGCATCCCTCTCACCCTGAAAGACCCCAGAGAGGAAAACAACGCACTTCCCCCGGCCGAAGGTAAGAATCTACCTTCCTGTCCATGACTGCACTCTTTAGTCAGCGCCCCTCTGGTTAATTTCACCACTCTGTACTAAACATGTATTTTTCTACATTTTCCCTTCAGACACTGGCGACGGTTTCAAGTGCGACAGATGCGGGAAGGTGTTCGCATACAAGTACTACAGAGACAAACACCTGAAGTACACGCGCTGCGTGGACCAGGGCGACAGGAAGTTCCCCTGTCACCTGTGCAGCAGATCCTTCGAGAAGAGAGACAGATTGAGGATCCACATTTTGCACGTTCACGAAAAGCACAGACCGCACAAGGTACTGAGAGAAAAGCTGGAGTGGTGCTGAAAGAACAGCTCCCTGCAGTCACTGATGGTCACCATATATAAAATAAATATCAAAAATAAACACACTGAATTATTATACACAATATTCTTCTTTATCATACTAAAGAACACAATAAATGTGGGTTGACTCCTTCACAAAAATGTATTTTTTTTAAAGAAATATGACACATGTGAATGACTTTTCCTCATGCTCATGTCTTGTGTTATCCTCAGTGTTCAGTGTGTGGGAAGAGTTTCTCTCAGTCCTCCAGTCTCAACAAACACATGCGGGTTCATTCTGGGGAGCGGCCATACAAGTGTGTCTACTGCAATAAGGTAAGACGTTAGAATAATATGAGTTGCATTTAAAAAAATAAAATAAAGTTAAGCTCTTGGCGCTGAATAGAGTATACTCAAATCAACTAATTAATTAATTAAAAGGTTTGTTTTATCTCCCATAATTTTTAGTCTCCTCACTCAGTCCGCATCCTGGCTCCATTCACTGCCTCCTCGTTTCATGACGCATTTGGCCCTCATTGTTTCTGTGGACGGGCACGCTCCACGGAGACACTTACATGCTAATTATCGCCAGATGTACACCCACCCTTTTGTCTGCCCAGATTATACTTTTAATTTACGGCCCTGGAATGAGCAGAAGTTTTTTGTCCTTTCTTCCTCTTTTTTTTTACGCACCAGAGAGGGTTTTTGTTTAAAATGCTTTAAACTGTATCTGGACCTTCTGAAATAAACGACACGACACCAGAAGGCCGCAGTTGTTTCATAGGCGCTAGGAGGTATAAAAATAAGAATAAAAAATAAATAATAATAATAAAATAAAATAAGAAACGGAAAGAAACATGTTAGGTTAATTTAATGTATTTTATCAATAATTGTTGTATGGGCTACTATCATTAAACGGCAAACGTTCACACGTTTAATTTGTAATTTGTTTAATTAAATTGAAAAGGGTGTGTTTATTTTATTTAGGTATATTCTACACTGTGGTTAAAACCCTTCACACACTAAATGTCGTCATTATTGTCCAAAACCTCCACATAGTTCACTCACAGTGAAATAATAATATGATATGATAATGTATTGTGTTTTCCCTGCAGGCTTTTACTGCCTCCAGTATTCTGCGGACTCACATCCGCCAGCACTCCGGAGAGCGGCCCTTCAAGTGTAAACACTGCGGGAAGGCCTTCGCCTCCCACGCGGCCCACGACAGCCACGTCCGGCGGACCCACGCCAAGGAAAAGCCTTTCTGCTGCGACCTGTGTGGAGCTGCTTTTCAAGAGGAGCAGGAGTTTAAATATCACATGAAAAGTCACAAAAGTAAGACTTATTATTATTATATACTTATTATTATTATTATTATTATTATTATTATTATTATTATTATTATTATTATCTGGGCGACACACATTTAATAAATTGAAAATAAGAAAAGTAAAATACTATTTAGATTAATATTATCTTAGTAGGTGGGACTATTTTCTTTTGATGGCAGCCCATGATAAATTAATGTTTTTTTTATGCAGTTAGTTGCAGGCTATGGTTGTTTTTTGTGTCTAATTTACAAGCTTGTTTTCTCTTGAAATGGATGAATAAAATTGAAGCTACAGTGGAAATATTGCATTTTTTTGCACTGAACACAGTTTGTTTGTTTGGGTTTTTTTTTTTTTTTTTTTAATATTCATATTATTTTCTCTCTGCAGACAGCTCAGTCCTCCCGTCCTCTCCAGGGACTGGATTACAGGAGGACAATCCAAAAACACAGAAGCACGCCGGACAAAACTTTCCTTACACCGGGTTAACAATTTTAAATCCAGAATATCGGCCCTGGAACTAGTCTAGTCTATTTGAGCTAACCTGGTCTCAGTAAATCCCCATTTAAAGAGAACCGTTCAGACTATGTGTTAGAGGATTGTAGGCGATGTAAATACCACGAAAAGACTCCATCTATGCAGGAATATTGTGGTATAATACCGTGAGAGATAAATAAAAAGGTTGGATCACGTGGTTTTCTTTATGTAAATGCTGCTTATAGGAAAAAAAGCTCTATAATATGCCTATTTTAATAGGCTCATCATAATTTAAATCTATTTATAATTATGTTAGAATATGTTGTCTGTTGTTTTGTGGCTTAAAGCTTTCACTCTGCAATCGTTTTGTGAACCCAGTGTTATTAAATAATAATGATAACAACGGTTATTGTTAATATTGTTGTTGTTATTATTATTATTAGCCTACTACGCTGTTGCATCGACAAACGCTTGAAAAGCAAAGCTATTTTTACCAGTGTAGATTTGAGCCTATTTGTGTATAAAGATAAATGTTATAACCTCTGTTAATTTATAACGTATGATAATATTTTTTACTGTAATGTAAGGCTGCAGGAGCAAGCGAAAGTGTCCTCGTTTGTTCTCTATGAACGTCCGCTTTTTCATGAATAACGAATAATAAAAAAAAAAAAAAATCTGCGCATGAAAACAACATGTTTGGTTTTGGTTTGTGTCCTAATTCCATTAAAACCTCAGCTGGGAGCAAACACACCGGTTAAAATATCCCAAACCTTCCCTTTGGTCTTAATGTCTCTTGATATTAACAGAATCTTTGTGCATGAGTGAAAGCCTGAATGGTTTGAATGTGACACAGAAAAAGATCATTTTAAACTAACAGATAGTTCATTATTTAATTAAATCAATTATAAATAATCAGTCATGATATTTTATTTTCATCCTGTTGAGTGAAAAGAGTTGTCCATCAGACTTGTTGAATAATTCAGATAATGCATATCTGGATGTGTGTGTGTGTGTGTGTGTGTGTGTGTGTGTGTGTGTGTGCGTGTGTATGGTATAGATCCTGTGCATTTATCACCTCCTTGCTTCAGTCCAGTCAGTGCATGTGTTCCTCTCCATACATCCTGTCTGCTGTGTTTATTTGGAGCCCAGTGATGGATTGGAGACGGCACACTCACAGTAAAAAATGAACAAACCC
Source organism: Synanceia verrucosa (assembly GCA_029721515.1). Classification (NCBI taxonomy): domain Eukaryota; kingdom Metazoa; phylum Chordata; class Actinopteri; order Perciformes; family Synanceiidae; genus Synanceia; species Synanceia verrucosa. Next base: position 11,448,006 of record CM056568.1, on the reverse strand, counting down.
CACTGGACCAAATGAATGACAATAGAGTGCAGCAGTGAGGTGGTCTATTGCTCCATACACAAAGGAGCACACCATGACTGACATCTGCCCTCACACTGTCACCAACTGTCCCACATGTGGTACATACTATAGATACTGTAGATAGATAGGTAGGTATAGATAGGTGGATAGAAAGATGTGTGTGTGTGTGTGTGTGTGTGTGTCTGCATTAGGGTTAGTTTGAGGAAAGCCATATTGGTTCTGGTGGTGTTGGTGGCAGCATGAGGTCTGATTGATGAAACAGCGTTCAGCTTTTTGTCTGAGTGCTCTGTTATGTCACCTTTCACCTCTGGGTCACCACACTTCACAGTGAGGGCATGCAGCCCGACACAGCAGCGAGGCGACAGCGCTAAGTGAGCGCAGCAAGACGATTCAAGCAAAGAAATAGGGAAGTGATTGAAAACAAAAAGGATGATACCGATGAAGCATCAATGTGAAGATGTGTCTTTTCTACATCTCCCTGAGATGTAGCGCAGCAGTACAGTCACCTCTGCCCAGCCTCTCTGTTTATTTTCTGTAACGGATGGACAGCAGCCTTCAGGGTCAGGGGTCACCTCCTCACTGAATGTTTAACAGCCTCCTTCTCCCTTCAAATAGCCGAAATATGGATGCTTGAACAAGTGTAGATCACCCTGCGCCTCCCATGTATACAACCCCCGAGCCTCCATGAAGGGCCTGCTGTGAATAGAGAGGATACTCCCCTTTGTGGCCTTCCAGGAGCAGAGGGGTGGAGGAGAGGGATGGGACAAGAGACAAAGACAAAAAAGAAAGACAGAAGGAGAAAAGAGGAGAATGAGCTGCCAGAGCTGAAATACTGAGATTGTTAGCAAGCCGTGCTAAAAGACTGGTTTTACTAGCACCTCTCTGATTGGCTGATTTAGGGCTCAACCTCTCTCTCCAGCATGGGAGAATTTTTATCCAGGTCGTTTATACGGATTGATTTCACACTTAACCTCCCGGCAAGTTAAGTGGGCCTCTGGAGAGCGATCTGTCACATTAATCTCCATATTAATGTGATATTAATGATAGGAGCACTGGAGTTTTATAGCTGAGGTAAATTCCCTCTGAGGTTGAAGCCAACGACCATAACTCTCTCCAGAACACTGTATGATGTCATCCCATAACTGAGTATATCGTTGTGATAAATTAGTAATGTCTGTTGATATAAAGAGCAGATTTCTGGTGCAGGGAGAGGCTGACCACCTGTGTGCTTCACGCTTCTCAAATGCATTTCTTCATACAGCATGACTGAAAGGTCCCTGTTCTTCCTCTCTGCTAAGCTACTGGAGCTGAGTGGTCAAATGCTCTGATGTATTAGCTACTATTGATCGACTAATAGCTACCTGTGTGTGTGTGTGTGTGTCTTTGCTGTAGTCTGGCTGATGTTGAGGCTGGTTCTAGACCAGCTTCAGACTCTCAGCCTTCAGAGTGAACTCATAAACGATAACCACACCAGCAGCTCTCCATCCATCTGTGTCATCTCAGTCTGCCTCAAACCACACAAAAACACAGTGCCAATGAAGATAAAGGAGAATTCTGAAACGCTCTACTCTTTCCACCTTTTAAGTGCAATGGGTTTGAATCTTACACTGCACATACTGTACGATTATAATTATATATAACCTCTAAAAACTTACACATGCTTATGTTTTTGGGCGTTCAAGCTTGCAGCTGTTTCATGGATCCAGGTGTCTTACACTTCACCTCTCTGTTCCACCAGTAACCCTCTTAAGACACACTTTTAATCTCTTCATGAATCTATTTTTTTGTAAAATATCATGCAATTTATTAATTGGATCAATTTAAGGCCAAACTGTTCTTCCAAGAAAATATGTCAATAATATTATAGTTATATTACAGTTATAGGTGGTCATTTCCTACCAGTAATACCTCTTTATTTCTTTTTTTTTTATAGAATTAGGAGCAGCATATTATGGCTCTTGATTTGAGTTAATCTTATATTGTTAAATATTTATCTGTATTGTGTATTTAATCTGTTGTTCTGGTGAGTTTCTTCATCTTATTTAAGCATTTTTGAAAAGCGCAAATAAACTGAGCTTGCCTTAATTTCTTCAGGTTTTCTCTTGTTTGTGGCAGTCCTTTTAGAAGTTACTGGTTAACTATCAGGTGGTGATTCTTGGGTGTCTCATTAGATTTAGCTTCGCTCTCATCACAGTGTTGCATCGTCTGTGTGACCTTAAAGAAACATTTGGGTTAAGTCATTTAAGTTTGAATGGATCCACTGAGCTGTGCCTCCTACTCCTGCCCTGTTCCCTTAGTGTAGAGATGAGGCTGATCAGCTTGTGTCCTGCCATTCATGCCTCAGGTTGGCTGTTGTTATACACCAGTGATTTCCACTGGGACAGTGGACAGTACAGCAGGAGACACAGAGAGAGGCTCAGCAGCCTGCCTGCTGCTGCCTGGATGAAAGGCAGATCAAACAGTGTCTGCAAAGCCTCTCCATGCTCTGTGTGTGTGTGTGTGTGTGTGTGTGTGTGTGTGTGTGTGTGTGTGTGTGTGTGTGTGTGTGTGTGTGTCTTCTAGGTTGGATTGATGAGTTAGGAGGGCAGATGGCCTTATCCTTCTCTGTGGGGGCTGGTGTGAGGCTCCACTGTGGTCCCAAAGGGCAACATATTTTGGCCTCAGTGGCCCCCAACGAATTATCTATCTATCTATCTATCTATCTATCTATCTATCTATCTATCTATCTATCTATCTAACTTTATAAAAATGTTATTTCCTTGCTCCTGTTTGAACTATTTTACCCCTGAAGGACTGCTGGGCTCTTCTTCAGGCTGATTCATATGCATCGGCACTGAGAGGAGTAAATCTGCTTGTAGGTTAACATCTGGCATTGTCATTCGGGATGTTAGAAAGTGTTATAGGTTTCTTCTCCCCATGCGTTGCGCTTTACAATACTTCTCAGTGTGCTATTTGAGTGTCTTTATGCGCAAGGCTTTTGTATGTAGCCAACTGTTATTCCTGTGGGTGCAGAAGTGATTGGTTTGATAGCAATGAGAGGAGCTACTGTTACAGTGCTACCTACCTCCCTCTCTCTCAGACACACTTTCTAAATGTGTGTTTGTGTGTTTCCTCATCTGTCAAATAGCTGTAGAATTTGCCAGAAATTGCAGCTTGATGTCTTCTCTCCAATGCAAAAAATGCAATGCAATGCAAAAAAAAGCAAGTGCAAATTCAGCATATGTAATGCTCTGATAGAGCGTGACCATGTAATTCCCATGTGACAGTTGCCTCATGGTTTTGGCTGCCCCTGTTGTGCCAGTCTATTCTCAGGCGAATGTTTCTCTCGGTGGGGTAGAGGTGTTGAGAGGCCCTGGATGTCTTACTGTAGGACAGTCAGACCACATGCTGCTACTACACTGTTGGCCAGAGGAAAGACACACGTGGTTGCATGCTTGCATATATATCCACTGAAATGAAAGTGTGGCTCGTAACCCAGAGGAATCTCTAAATTTCAGCATATCCAATCCATTTGTCATAGTTTTCAGTTTGATGGTATTTTGTTAAACATAGTTTTCAGAGATCAGAAGGAGATTTAAATGTTTAAAAGCCTGTAAAAGAAAGACAGCATGTGTTGTCCCTGAGGGAAGGATTTACAACATATGGACACTGTACTCCTGCCACATGCACATCCATGCTCAGCCTCTAAAGATGTTTGCTGTTAGTCCAACTAATCCCAACTAAGCTGTCCATTTAGCCCAACCCTTCAGAAGACACCACTCACGTATGGCGAGACATCGACTCCGCACTATCAAGTAGTGTTTGCTTTCTCTCCTCTACTGTAGGAAAGGGGGAAAACTGGATCTGGAGTGTGTTTTATGACTGTTATGGCAGGTTATTATTATTGTGTGAGACAAAAGATGATGCTTTATGATTCTGTGATACAAACAGAGTAAAATATAATGAAGGAAGGGGGGGATTTCAACCCTCCTGAAGTGGATTAGCTAATAAGCACTCTATCTGTCTTTTTCCTCTTGTTTTCTCCATCTCTTCTTCCTGGAGAATGTATGGTCACTGGCCACATGACAGCTGATGATTGATCTCTCTGTGGACCATCATGAGAGTACAGTAGTGAGCCACAATCCTGTCACAAAGCACACAAACTCCAACGGAGAAAACTACACATGCATGCTGGTATATGCGTCCGTACACACACACATGCACATTAAGTGCTGGACAGAGGGGGTCAGGTCAGCTACATATCCGTCAATAGCTGTCAGTCACATTTAACAAAGCTAACAGCGCAGAGATAAGAGAGGACAACTGCTTTATCAGCTAGATAGTTCCTCCTCTTCTCATCACCTCCTCTTCCCTGCCTCACCCTCTCTAATCACCGTAATTCTATCAACCTACAGTCTGATTTGAGAAGTTAACTGTGGCTAAAAGAAGTTGCACTTCCAGTTCTCTGTGTTAAACAGTAGTCAAAATCCCTGACATGTAAGCATGTCATGAATGCCATGCACTCACGGTAAAGCTAGTACTGGCAGCTTTGCCAACATGTTGATGTCAGGGTCAATATCCTCCTCTTTCAGGGTCTGCTCTTTTCTTCCATTGCCCTTAAAAACCACAGTTTACCACCCAGGTCATGGAGTCTCTGTTGCTATCACAGCTACATTTCTATTGTTCACAGGACAATTGACCGTGACCCCAGGCAGCTCCCAAAGGTCTGCATAGGTCAAAGGGGAGAGGAGGCTGAAGGCTCTGGGGTGTGGATGTTTAGCAGCTACCTCAGGACAGAAATGACTGTTTAAACGCCTGATGCTTTGCGATGGTGCCGAACATTAAAGCTGAAAGGTCTTAAACCTGCTAGTCCGGGAGACGAGAGGCAATGATTCAACTTGGCATGTGAGTTGACAGTGATGGAGATGAAAACTGTGAAGGATGAGGCGGGCACTGAGTGCACTACCACAGCTAAGAGTACATGTTCTTCTGTTGGTTTGTCATGCTGTGTGTGTGAGTGTTACTCAGTGCATTGTTGGTCTGTGTCTGTGATTGTGTATGCGTCCTCCGCCATGGGGAAATAGAGTGTCTTGGCCCTGGAGCCGCAGCTCACCTCCCACCTCCACCCCCAACCCTGAGTCATGATGGCTTTTTGACAGTAGAGCTGGAAGACAAATGCCCCCCTGTCCTGCTGAAACATTCATGAAGCCTTATGACCCTTTCCTCCACCTAATGTACCCTAACAGGCCTTTATGGCTTCTCTCTAGCCTAGCGCCACCTTAGTGCTGCTTCCCGGCATCTAACTTCTTAACACCCTGCCGCCGCTGGTCTTTTTTACGCTCTTTCAGCAGTCTGCTGGAGAAGCCTCGCCCTGGTAGGTTTCTGAGCGGACTGCAGCCAACTACCATCCATTTTATCAAGCTGCAGGTCTGTGGTTGGTATGCAGCTGACTTTGTTGTATGCCTCCAGTATCATATTGTTCCCTTTCCTTTTTCCCCCTCTCCATCACGTGTGGTCATTGACGGTCTTTGTAATCCGACTCCTGAGAGGTGCATTGATCTGTTAAGATTGTCACTTTAAAAAAGCCCCATTAGGGTTTAAGGTTTGACAGCTGATATCAACATCCTTGTTGGGACACTTTCCAGTGCATCATGACCCAAAGAGTGAGGGCCATAAAGGTTGTAGGACAGGAGGAAAAGACTGTAGGTAAGACACTTTAAGATGGAGGGTGGAGAAAGTAAGAGCAGAAGACTCAAATCAGAGTAAAAGGACTCAGAATTGAGCAGGGTGACCTCAGCTTGTCATTGGGGCTGGACACTGTGTCCTCTGTGTGTGTCCACCCTGTGTGGGTCCACAGGGAGATCTGGCCTGAGCAGTGTGTTTTACTGCTCTCCTGGCCTCCCCACTGTGTTTACCTCTCCGTGGTAAAAATGCCATATGCTAAATGGGTTTGTGTTACGGCTCTGGTTACCGAGCGGTCCGTCTGCCCCACACACACACTCACCAACATCAAGCAGAATGGATATCTAAGCCATATCCAAGCCTATAAAGTGGAGCTCTATTGATCTGTTTATGCTTTTTTAACAATCTCCCAACACATGAGATTCATCTCGGCCACAGAAAATCTTCTGATGGTCATTGATTCATCTGGTAACACCAGGCCAATTAATTAGTGGTGGCAATCATCGCTGCTTTCATAGCCAATCATTAGCACAGCATTATCAGTTACACAGTGACTTTTGTTATTTCAATAATGCTGTAGTGCAACTCCATAAATACTGCACTTTGTTTTATTTTAACCAAATATTCAATACTTGAAAAAGGCACAAACCCTCACTTAATACAAACTACACATTCCAGACTACTTTATTGACGAGGTTGTTATTGACTGAGGTAATAGAAGTCACAGCTCAGACTCAACCTACGGTAAGAGTCAGTCCATATTTCTGATAATGTACATTCATCAGAGCAAAACTGCAGAGCTGTGCAACTATTTTCTTCACTTCAGGATTTAGTGGTGCCTGCTAAGTGTCCAGACTCTGTGTATAAAACGTATCTAGCTTTTTTAATGGATTTTGTAAAATAGATTCTTCTACATGTCAAACGTCCATCCATATATGTGTAGAAGATGAAATCAACACAGAGTTTAGTTCACTCAGTGATATCAGGCACAGAACTAGCAGGCATTAAAAAAATTAAATGTGTCATTTAAAGATGTTTCATTTAATAATGAAGGAGTGGGAAAAGTTTGATCGTTACGTGCATGAAAAAGTCCTAAAAATGTCCTCAAAAGTATCAGAAGTTTCCATGGAAAATCATTGTAAATGACATACACTCTCTAATATCTTGTGGATCCTTGGCAGCAATAACAGCAGGAAATGATAGTGTCAGTGAACTGCTCTCTATGTACCGTCACTCCCCCAAAAATAACCTTAAATAAAGTTGTCATGAAGTACCTGATGACCTGATTTAGCTGCATGCTGCTAGAAGATCTAGTGAAACTTTTAGGCCACAGTATTCTTGCATTAGCGCCTTAATTGCATCATTTTTAGATCCACCTCTGCTCCTCTCAGCATCAGCTCTTGTGCCACGCCGCTCTGTAAGCTCCAGCAGCAGATCAATGCCTCTGACATGGAGCCAACCTACAGTCACATTAACAGCGTGCATCATCTTAGATGAAGCCCTTCCTATTCACACTCACTCCCTCATAGCTGAACACAACAGCCAGTAGAGGGGATACAACGAATATGAGCTTTCCTGTCTTGTTCAGCCCAGCAGGGCCTGCTAAGAGTTAAAGGTTTACATTTCAAAGTCCTGTTCATTAAGGACCCAGACAAAACCATAGATAGTTCTCAGACACAAGGGCTCATGGGGGGGATATCGTATGATCTGCATCTTCTCTGCAACAGGAAGCATCTGTTTTCTCAACATGAAAAATGAATCAAACACCTTTCAGCTCTCTTGTGTGTGTGTATCACTGACCACAATACATCAATACTGGAACCTCTTACCATAAAAGACTGAATCTACAGCCCCAGAATGTGAGGAGTGGAAAGCATGTTATTTTTTCTTCTTCTGTGGCACCGGGGTGCAGACAGACACATGGCACCTTCCTCTGTCATAATCTCCCATTCAAAGGATTATCAATTAACATGTCACCTTCAAACAGTATCTGTCCAGCACTGTATGGGCCACAAGCATGCTGACTGCTTCCATTGGAGGTCAAATTAGCTTCAATGATGAGCCTCTCATTTCTAAAGGTCCTGGTGGAGCTCAAAGGCCTCCTCAGGGGAATAGGGTTTAGGTGTAACCCCTCTTCATCTGCTGCCTCCTGGATGCTGTCAGGATGCAGCAGGAGTGAATGAGCAGTGGGGGGCTGGCTGATGTGCAAAGGGTATGCTCTATGGGTGATAGTTTTGTGAGAGTTTAGTTATTTTTGGGACTGTGAAGCCACATATGCGATAACAGAAATATAATAACAACATTAAATTTGTGTGAAGGTAAGGCCCATCTTTCCATAAATGTTCTGTTTCAACTAGTCTTTTCATGACATAAGCGACCCTTTCTCTCCATGGCTGCTACCACCACCCAGTGTAAGGTGCCCTAAATTAACTGCATGTCTAATTAACAAAATATTTTTGCATGCATGTTTTAGGTTTAATGTAATGGATGTGCAAGATCTTTAATACTAAAATATAATTAATGTTGTCATCCATTTTCAAATTTACTTTTTTACAGAAAAAAACACTGAAAATAGCAAAACACATCATTACCATTATTATTTTTACAGTTATTTACTTGCATTCCAGAAAAAAAATGTTTTTTAGTGGTTGTATGTTATTCTTGATTTCTGACTGAATTTGATTGTTCTGGCTCAAATTTAGGTATAAAAAACATTAATTCAGTTTGAAATTGCTCAGTCCTGTTCAAAATGGTGAAGCATCACTCTTTTTCAGTTGATAACTTACTGTCTGATATGTTGGCAGGAGGGATGCCATAAACAGTCAGATTGACACAAACTATTTTTTGGACATTTTGGCCAAATGTCGTGTACCTCGCATGTACTTTGTGATTAATTTCAAACTAAAAAACTGAATAATTTCGCATGAACTGTTTGCAGACTGATAAGGAATCCAGCAAACCAGTCCACCTGTGCTCTTCTCTCCACAGAGCCGCAGGATTGGTCACACGGTTACACGCTAATCATGTGTGTTGATTTCATCCTGGTTGGCGGCGTGGAGGAGTAGCAGTGGCGGTACAGCAGTTTTCCTCTCTGTCCTTGCAGTGTTCGAGCCCAGCGCCTTATTGATCAGACCAAGTAAGTTAATAAGCTTTAGACTCATTCATCAGCAGGGTAGAGACTGGAACTGCACACGGCAGGCTTAATCAAGTCATCAGTGCCCGTCAAGCATGAACACAGTAATTAAAGGAAGAGGGAGCATGGAGATGAGGAGAGATGAGAGGAGCAGGAGTCTACAGAGTTCGCCTTGGAAAAAGATAGAGAGCTTCAGAGCTCCATTTATAAAGCACTGATTCATAAAGGCAGTAGCAGAGGATCAGCGTTAGATTCATCACTCCATCTCTTCTGCCATATATATAGCTCTTCCATTAATCCAGCCTCAGTTAATCATCAGCTGAAATACAATCAGCCAGGTGATCCAAACAGTGACCTGAGGACAGACAATTCATCCCACCTTGAGTAGCCCCCCACACATAAACAAGACAAAGAACAACAACCCCTCCTCCCCTTAATGGCGCACACACACAGCTGAGGAAATCACCAATAATCGCCATCATCATCCTCGATATTTCACCACTGCAACAGAGGTGCCACGTGAGGCCAAGAGGATGAGCTCATTTGGCTTTCTTGGCGGACGGATGAAGCCGGCCAGATTTACAGCAGCAGCTGTGAGTGATGATGCTCCTCTGCAAACAAAAGCCATCAGTCCTGTCTGGAGCAGAGGAGGAGAAGGAGGGGGAAACAGAGAATGGGCTCCCTGATTTAGAGGCTAAGATGCGGATCCTTCCTCGCTGTTACCACAGCAGTAACTGTGTGAGCTGCTCTGTAAGGTCAGGGTCAGGCGACTGCGATAGGCATCCTACTTTGGATGGTGACACAAGTCTTAAAACAAGAGTGTTGTTCAGAAATGACTCTTTAAACTGAAAATAAAGTTATAAAAGTATAGATATTGGTTATCACAGCTCAGAGCATTTTATCAGGAGCAACCCATAAAGTCCCAATCACCTGAATAATCCAATGAACTCTTGGTGAACATGACTTTCTACTGAAGACTCAAAAGGACTCCACAGATCCTAGAGTCTTTAGGTAACTCCAAAAGAAATTGAGAAATGTAGTATTTTATGTGTCCCTTTATGTTATTACCTGGCAGAACCTTCAACAGAACAGTCACTACAGTACCTCTTAATTGTCTTTTGTGTGTCATCCCTGTGTTAATATGTCTGCGTGTCAGCACTCAGGTGCTCTTATCCCCCTGTGCCCTATTAGCCTTAAACCTGACCATTAGACTGTCCCTTCAACTGCTGCGGAAAAAAAACACAGTCTAATGAAGGCAGCTCCCAGACTGAGTGTCTATTAATTGTGACTGTTGTTGTCCTGTAACCCGTCTCCTGCTGGACTCAAAGCTGTGTGTGTGTGTGTGTGTGTGTGTGTGTGTGTGTGTGTGTGTGTGTGTGTGTGTGTGTGTGGTGGGAGCTGACAGGTAACATTAGCATCACAAGTGGTCACGGAAGCATGGAAGTGCATGCATACAGACACACACACACACACACACACAAATGAGAGTTTATGGCACTATTGCTACATGTTTATCTTCATTATTATCCCTTCTGGAGTCTTTAGAATTAATACAATAACACCTGACAGTAAAAACTATGGAACAAATTTCATCTCAGATGTCAGAATGTATTTTATAACTCTGAAAAGTTTGGTCTTGTTTTCCGTTGAGTACATTTCTAGGCCACGATCAAGCCACTCCAGCGATCACCTTTCCACCTCTTTCTTGTAATGTTACAGCATATTTTGCTGTTTGCACAAAATTTGATTTCGGTATCTCTTCAGTGTTTCAAAGGGAAGTCATATCCCAGCTTGTCTTTAGAAGACTATTGTTCCAAAAAAAAAAGACTTTTCAAACTTTCTTGCATTTGAAGTTTCATCCAGTCAAATACAACAAAATGACAAAAAGAAATTCATACAAGGGGACTCTCCTTGTCGTATCTTAATTGGTTCAACATCTCAACCTAAACTTTGCCCTCCTCCTCTCTCCGGTCTCTCTAATCACACAGCACGGTGGACAGACTGAATACTGATCCCCCTCTGGGACTCAAACCATCAACCACAATCACAACCTGCTTTACAACTCATAATTAGCACAGGGAGCACATCTCCCATTTGGGTCGAGAGTGTGAGGCACGCACACACATGAAAAACGCAACATAATGTGTCTAAAGTGTGCTGATAATCCTCCAGGAGCATACCACACGATGTGCCTGTGGACACTCTCCCACAGAGCAACTCAATTACAGCACGAGTCCTTCATGGATCTGTTAGCTTATCTGATCTGCCAGATCACCTGATCGATAGAGAAACAACCACACAGGGCTTATTTAAGTCTGCCGATCATTAATGTGGGTCCTGCAATGCAGATACGGAGCAGCAGTGGAAACTTGTTGAGGTGCTCCGGCACAGATCAGCAGCAAACAAGGGCACAACAAAATGTGTGTGATTCTCAGACTAGAGTTCACAACTCTACAAGAAGCACTGGCAGAGCTGTGTGTGAGCCAAAGGAGATTACAGTGCAAAGAAAACATCCCATCTCAGAGAGCAATTGCCCTCACTGTATTGATCCTCTTATAATCATTGACAGAGCAATCTCTGCATTGGATTCAACTGGCACAGCCCACTGATGATTTCTTTTTTTCACCATCCCTCTGTAACACCGTCCCCCTCATTGGCAACACAGTGCCTCCCCAATTAATGGGTAACTAAGAAATGAAACCAACGACCGCTTGTTCCTCTCACCGGCTCTTAGCACCGAGGCACGAGGCAGCACACTCCAGTGTTTGCATTAAAGTGTCGTATAAAAGTTTGTCCCCATTGTGCCGGCATGCTTCCTGGCCCACGCCGAGGCTTACTGTCGCAGGGCCTAATTGTGTCTCTTTTTAGCCCCTTTGTGGTGCAGCACACTTCTCTTGTGTGAGGGGCGGAGGGGGGATTGAAAGAGGGACAGCCTTTTGGAGGGGTTTGAGGGACGAGGAGGAGGGTTTAGTATTGGTGATAATGAAGGAACAGGCACGTATGACCAACAATGGATCCCCCGGATTATGGTCCAGACAAAGACAGTGTTGCAGTAATTACAGTGCAAACACTGCTGCATTGTGTGTGTGCGTGTGCTGATGTGTGGATGGGGGTCCAGAAGGCATTGCTCTATTAGCAGCTGTGTCTCAAGAAGCTGAATACTGTAAGAGGAGGATGTGTGTGGGGCCTTTAAGACCATCCAGAGCAGGGATGGAGAACAAGGACAGACCTGAAAAAAACAAACAAATTAAAGGACACATCTGGTGATGTTCTATACTTTGTGAATTGTATAAAAAATCCACCCTGGGACTCTCCATTTGCTCCTGCTGAAGTAAATATAGAGTTTTCATCATAATAAAGAACCATGTCAACCACTGCAATGGTGCAACACAATGATATGTTTCTAATAGCTTTTGTTTGTTTGTTTTTTTTCATTTTGTTCAGTTTGAGTTTTCCCAAAACACACCATTGTATCTGTATCCTATTAAAATGCTACAGTAAAACAAGAAAGTTTCATCAGTTTACCAAACAAGAAATCATAAACAAAAACTCATTCCAGCTAAAAAAAATTGTACACCACAGCAAGGCTGACTTTTCTTATTTACTCAGTATCTCTTTGAACATAAACCCACAAACGTGTTTGATGTTATGCTCCAGAAAACCCTACAGCCTCACACTCTGAACTACACCTGCTTCTATTTTACGTAGTTCAGGACCGTACAAAAACTGACTGTTAGGCTGCTACTACATTATAATGTGGTTCTAAACTGTGTAAGCAGAAACACACTCAAGGAAAAGAAATGAATCAGCTGCTCAGTTGGAGAATGATCGTAGGCCACCGTATGCATCAGGGATGATGTCATCAAAACTTAACAAGTTTTCAAACTGAGGCTTTTGGCCTCGGCTAATCAGTTTCATTGAAATACCCCCATTCCTTTCATCCCCTATCCATCCATGTCTCCCTCTGTCTGTGCTTCTATCCAGCCTTCCACCCAGCTTAGGCTGATTATCAGGAGTGGCCCATTTACAGTATGGCTAGAAGGTAATTAGTGGGATGAGCTGGGCAGAAGGATCCTCTTCAGGGGTTAAGAAGGCACATGCTCAAGTACCGCTGGCTTCTGAGGAGCTGATGTGTGTCAGGGTGGTATGACAACAATAGGAAGAGGATTTCCCTTTAGGAGCGAGGTGCACCACAGCTGGGCAACAAACATGTTTCCATTATTATTTAACAGCTGTCCCAGAAACAGCAGTCCCCTTCCTTACAAAGTGCTGCATCCAGAAAGTATCTGTTGCTGGTTTATTTACGGAAAATGAAATTCTTTCACTGCTATCTTTGTCAATCATGCTTCCTTGTCAAAACGAAAACAAACAGGAGTTTAGCATTTCCTTTCAGGTGATAAGCAATCAGATAAAATACCTCACTGTCTGTGTGCACAGATACAGTAATCCTTGACACACACATGCACACTATACGTTATATTGGGACCTAAAGCAGTACAGCAGTCAGATGATAGAGCACACACTCTGCTTGTTGGTGGCTGATCCTTTCGCCCAAGGGCCTGAAAAATGCACAGATACTTCAGTTGGTAGCTTAAGCCTCTAAACAGGGCAATTATTCCATTCATATGGGGTAATTGTGTCCCATGAATATGAACTGTTTGGCAGTCCCCCCTTTAACATTGTGAGCTGTGTGGATGCTCTTGGAGGAGGACAAAGCCCTGAAGGTATGGTCCATTTCCATATGTGTTAGAGGAATTGAAGAGGGCTTGAAACAGCCCCTCTGTTTACAGTAAACTCAGTGTCTCAGTGCTGCTTCTTCCAACACATAGCAGCAGCAGCAGCAGCGTGTGTTGAGCTTATTTACACCAACCCCTGTTTTAATTCATATCAAAAGTTATTTAAGGACCTACAGTCTGTTTCGAATGCAGCCATAAACAAAATAATGTGATTTTACTGACAAGACAAGACTTGTGCTCTGCTCATTAATTTCCATTTAGCCATATTGATTGGATTAAAGAAAATGTCTTTGTTGATTATATTACACAACAGTGTGTGACATTTAATAACTACTTCAGATTTTTTTTAATTAAAAAAATTGCACTGTCAAATGTTTTCCAGTACTCCCCTCAGCTGGAAAGAATTCCTGGTTTGTCTTTACTGATCTAAGCCTTGTGTTATCAGTGTTAAAGATCCCTTCAGGGAAGGGAGCTGTTGTACTCATCTTAGTTAGAAACATATTTGTTAATGTCCTCCTCATTTATTAGGAAAGGGACATTCAGAGAGCCTTTGTCATGGAGAGACCTGTGTGTAAGTCCACTCACTGGGTGACCTGGCCAACCAATCAGGCTTTTGGAGGTGATGGAGGGGTAGAGGGTGATGGGTCTGGAGGGGATAGGGGGGTGAGGACTTTTGCATAAGCATGGGGCCCAATCTGCTGGGATTGCTCTGCACAGTGAGGGGGCCACCGCAGGCTTATACTGGGGGTCTTTATTTTGGGGCCCTTGCACTTTTTAACACAATTACTACATCACCCTTCTGTCCTGATCTACTCGCCTTATTCATATGTATCAGCCACTCTCTGGGTTGCAAAGTTTCCAGTTGCAAGCACTCCTGAGTGGGTGACCTAATACAGGGAGTAGTCCTGACTACAGACCAGGAGTCTGTCCACAACACAAGAATGTTGACCTTAGAAAGCAACACAAAGAGGACTACTAATTTAAAAGGATGCCGTTCCAGTAAACAGAATGTGGTAAAAGTGTACCACAGAGGGTTATAGTTCAAGCATAGAGTCCTCCTATATCTTTGAGTGCTGCTGTAAAGCCATTAGCTGATGAAGCCGTGCAACAGACAGAGACAACTCGATTGTTTCTTTCTCCTCTTTTCAGGAGGCAAAAACAAGCTAACTGATTATTTTGGATTAATTACGCTTCCTTATGAGGCAGGTGTCCTGGAGTCTGACTTCCAGTTACAGATACATACACCTCAGTGTCCACCATTATAGCATTTTCCCGTATGTTACTATGTGGATACAAAAGCCAAGGCGACGTACAGGAAAGGGCTGGTGTGTGTAGATGTGAGCTGCAAGGTGGGGGGATGGGAATGTACTGTATATTTATGTCTGCATATGTTTGCATGTGTGATTCCCTGCAATAGCTCAGCTGAGAAACAGACAGTGTTTCATTAGGGATTCCTGTAATGTCAATAAAGTTGGGATGGTTAACAGGAAGAGTGTGGGATGGAGACAGGGGAAGGCCAACCCAAGGCCATGTGAAGTGTCGGACCAGGCTGCAGATGATGGTGATGATGATGATGATGATGTCATCACTCACAGACTGACAGGAGCGCTCTGACTGGACTGTGAGGAGTGAATCTAATGCATAGCAGGAAGACAAACAAAGAAATAAAAAGGAAGAAAAGACTTTGCTCTTTTCTTTCAATTCATTTAAGGTGGTGCTCCATTGATTTATGCACTTTCACACTTGTTTCTGAAATAACCTGATGAGAGCATTAGAGTGAGTTTGTAGGTCTTACACAGACCTTATATTACAGTCTTTATGCACTGTAATGACAATCAAACAGATAGCATGAGTAAAATCAGGGAATATGTTAAAAGTTAGGTAAATAAAAAATAGGATAATTCATCTCAACAAATACAAATAGAATATATTTTATTTTATTAATTGAATTAAAAGCCTTGGGTGCAAATCTGGTGTAACCAGAAAAATACCTTTTGCCTACAAACCTGCATATGATGCAGTCCGCGCTCCTGTTTGATGCCAACAATCTTGAGGACGCAGCACCATCTGCTGGTCATGTTCAGTACATGGTGCACCACCTCTCTGCAGACCCCGGCCTCATTGAACTAGATGGCGCACTAGAGGGTGGTGTTGTATTTCTCTACTTTGTGGAAGCAGCATTCAATTTGGAAGTCAGTAAATTGCTCCATCATTAATTCTAAAATATTAATACTATTATTATCTGCAGAGCCAGCTTAAGAGGGAATGATCGATAGCCTTGCACCACTGCTCTCACTGAAAGTTGCCAAGCAATATTTATATTTTAAATAGTTTTGATCTGTGGCTCCCCATGGAAGATGATAAATATATTTTACAGTTGTCTTTTTTTGCTGGTTATAACAGGCACTGATTTTGCTGATTACAGACAACTGTGGCTGTACATGCTTGCACCTATAAGACATTGTAGTTTGCAGATCTACTACATGAAAGAAGACAACTGACCAATACAAACATAGCTGAGAAACCTGCCAAGATGCCATAATGATACAGTGCAACACTCTGCAGAATAATTCCTCTCATCCCTTTATGTTGTTGTGTATTCATGAGACTTTTGAACAGAGGCCACATAGGCCTCTATGAAGGACCATGATGCTTCTTATTGATCCCTACAATTGACTGATGAGAGACAGTATTTCTCTATGTGACAGCTTCTGGGTTACACACTTTTGGGAAAAAGCTGTGTTTGTGTTAAGTGTTTTCATATCAGATATTTGCCTCCACACGTACCACTTTTGGGTAGTGAAGCAGAGATTTGGCATTCAGGCATCGCTCAAATGCTATTTCCCTAAGGAGGAACCAAAAACACCAGAATGAGGAGGAGGAGCGAGATTGATTACCCAGCCTACCTCGTGCAGGAAATTAATTAATGACCTTGAGGAAAGTCATCCATCGCTCTGACAGGCACTGAGAGTCAACTCTCTCAAAAGAGTAGATCTTAATTCTCCAGTCAGCGCTGATGCTTTCCATTTCATTTCCAATCATTTACATTTTGCCATTTAAATAATAAAAATATCAAATGTTAATATGTATTCAGAAAATACAGAATAAAACCTGTATTTATAAGTTACAAAAATATAAAATTCAATTTCATATGTAACTTACCCAGCAATGTTGCAGCGGCCATCACTAAAAGGAGACTAATTAAATTAGATGTGTGTGCTTCAAGATAAATCTTTGTAAATATGCTGATGTATAATGTAATTTCAATATTAGTTGAGCTTTAACAATGAATGTAAAAACTAGTATATATAAGGTGTAAAATATATTTCAGTTGGTTTACCTTTCAGTAGCCCTCGGTCTTTATTCTAATGTATAAATTGATGTACCTTTCATCAATGAGTGTAGTAGGAGATTATTTCTTCCAATTAACCTTCCAAAAAATAACTTTCAACAGAATATTTATAATCTGTTTTCTACCAACCACTGCTGGGTCATCAAGGGTCCCCATGCTGTGCAGATGACGTAGTGCAGGCTACTAAACGAGCCACCATATGGACCGAAAAGCACGCTGGTATATGACGTCGTGTCGTTTGTGTAAGCAAAATTTACTGAATGAAAATATGAATGAATGAGTATTTCCAGAAGTGTTGGGTGATGCTCGTGTATCAAAGGCTCGCTGTTACTCATCTCAGGTTAACATTGAAGCCATCAGCGAGCTGAACATGATATTACCTGGCACCAGAAACTACAAGTCCCAACATGGCTGATGTGAAAAACAATTCACCCCCACATTTGCTGCGTTCTGGTACCTACCTTCCCCTCGTTGGCTTTTACATTGAATATTGAAAAATGCAACGTTAAATAAGAATTGTGTGTGCAGTAAAAAAAACTCGACCTCCACATGTTTCTTGGTGATTGTTTTTACATGATAGAAGTCAAATAGCACAGATTTGCTTTGCGTTATCGATGTAAATTATCAGCAGTCCGCATGGAAGACCATTAATGAATACATGTATCATGTGTAATCATCAGTTGTGTATTTTTTATTTTTATTTTTTTTAAGCTTATGAGCGGATGTGATTTTAATTTGGACACTTTCACCGTCGCCCCACCTAGCCACTTTATTAGCGCTCTGATCTATGAATTTTACTATTTCCAACAGCCCGTGAAGGCAGCATTTGTCCAGCGGCAGCAGCCATCCGCATCAGACTGACTTCATTCACTGAGTGGCTGCTCCGTGGAGAACAACAGGCTACCTCCCCCAGTCCTGCGTGAGTATTACAGCCTTATGTAGTGTTTGTCTTTCACAGAACTTATTGCAAATTATATTTGTCACCATTTGAATCGAGGTTGAGAATAACTGTCGCTTCATTTCCAAACTGTTTCGTTTCGGATCAGCGATTTATTTCTTTTCAAAGTCATGACTGAGATGTTAGTGGACAGCGTGGTCTTTTGTTCTCTAGGTAAATCTCTCTTTCTGACAAAGGTGACGAGCTGGCTGTTTATTTACGCTTGACCCGCTGTGACACACCTCCCTTTATGTGCGGTTGTTCGTTCGTGCACATTGTTTTTGGTTTTCTGCTGGGATATTTTGTTGTAGCCAGCGATTTCAACGATATGAAGTGACCAGTTACTAGACTGACAGGAGTGAAAAGGGTTAGATTTTCTATGCTTGATTAAAAACAGGTTAAATGTACCTGCTTTGGTAGAAGCAGTCTGTTTTGACATTTGTTGATGTTTTATTTTCGTATTTTAATCATGTTTACAGGATGCTGCACATCTGTGGGACAAAGGAAAACCATGACAACAAAGAGCCATAAAACCAACATCCACCTCTGATGCTGAAATAAGAGTGCACTGTAACAACATCATCATCAAAATCATTGTTTTGTTATTGGTATAGGTTTGTTTTTTTTATCTTATAAGCTTTTTTATTGTAACTCCTTGAAAAATATTGTAAAGTGTTAAGGAAGGAGATGTTCTTCTGTTTTCAGTCAAGAGGTCACTGTTAGTGTTTTTTAAGGATATTTGACAGAGAAGAGCTGCTGTAAATAACTATGAGGGATAAAACATGCACATAACTAGAGGGGTTCGGTCCGACCCAGTCCCACTGGCAGGACAGAGTCCTCTCTCCAGCAGATCCACTGTGTCCTTACGTGGCACTAGATACTGACTCTTCAGCACAGCCAGGAGCCGACAGAAGCTGCACCATGGCTTCATCGGACAATGATGAGACAGGCAGTGACCTGTCTGAGTCTCTAGAGATCCGTGACCTCCAGGACCAGTACATGGACCCAGAGATCTGCTTCAAATCCAAGAGCTTGCCCATCCTTAATGGACCCTGTCAGCCAGATGGAAAGGCCGCGGCGTCTCGGCTGGTCAACACCACCCACACCTGTGTGGCCGTGGAGGAGGGCAGCGAGCTCCAGCCAAAAACCCCAAATTCCAGCCAGGCAGAGACTCCCTCCTCCAGGACAGACTTCTCCCCCTCTGCCTCCAGCATGGTGGGGCTCAGTAGGTCTTTACCTGTGGAGGGCCACAGGGCCGGAGGCCCCGGAGGTAAAAAGCTTGGTTTCTCTCTCACTCGCCTTATCCACATCCCAGCCAGGAAGTATGTACGGGTCATTCTGAGGGACTCCCGCTGCTTCTTGTTCTGCATGTGCTACTTGACCTTCATTCAGTCCCTGATGGTTTCGGGCTACCTGAGCAGCGTCATCACCACCATAGAGAAGCGCTACAGTCTGCGCAGCTCAGAGTCCGGTCTGCTGGTCAGCTGCTTTGACATCGGCAGCTTGTTGGTGGTGGTCTTCATCTCCTATTTTGGGGGCAGGGGTCAGAGGCCACGCTGGCTGGCTGTGGGTGCCATGGTCATCGCTATAGGGGCGGCATTGTTTTCCCTCCCCCACTTCATCTCGCCACCCTACCAGATCCAGGAGATGAACTCATCGACGGGTCATGAAGGCCTCTGTCAGAGTGGAAATGGCAGCGGCCGTGAGCTCGATGTGGCGTCATGCCCTCGCGACCAGGAGGGCAACGAGCACAACCTGTATGTGACTTTGTTTATCTGTGCCCAAATACTTGTGGGCATGGGGTCAACGCCAATCTACACCCTGGGACCCACCTACCTGGATGACAATGTGAAGAAAGAAAATGCATCTCTGTACCTGGGTAAGACGTCCTGTAATGCATGCTTGTGACAAAAAAAGAAAGTGAATGAATAATGTTACATTATGAGCCCTTTTACTAGTTTTACTCTGCAGTACAAACTGTGCGGCTCTGGTGTGTGACTTAAAAGATGCACAGCTCCTGGGTTATCAGCAATTATCCCAGCTGAATGCATCCCATATTCACACATGTTGATCGTTTTAGAAGACTCTTTTCACTGGTTTGGTCTAGTCTTGTGATCGTCCATGTATGTATATCTGCAGAGTTCAGTAATGTACTCACTCCCCCAGCCCTCTGTCCTTTTGATTTTAATCTCTGTGGCATGCAACCTCTGCACCACACTGAGGTAAATACAGAGACTGCAAAGTCAACTGTGGGCCTGAAACACACGGGAGGAGTGTGGGGCGAGAAACAGAACTGGGTTGCTTATGATTAATGGTCCTGTAGTGTGTGTGTGTGTGTGCATGCGTTATACTGCTGTCCTCAGGGTTGTGTGTGCACAGAAGTAAAGCCTGGAAAAAGACGAGTTTCTGTTGTATGTAAGTGTTTGCAGATTGACTGTTGTATTCCCTCACAAATCATTCCTCCATTTCTTCACAGGTATCATGTTATTTATCTGGCATGCTGGGGATTTGCTGGCAGTAATGGTTTTGCCCTCAGTGGTTGTACATACACACCAATGCATACTGTACATAGCTTAGAGGAGTTCATGAAAGCAGAAGTAAGCCTCCTGTCTGTCTGCACACTGTAGTTGGGTCATTGGGACGTGGAGCCCCCCTCAGTCTGGTGCAGTGTCTTTACACAGATGGTCACTGACTGGTTACATCATCAGTTTACTCGCTGATTCATGTTTTGGACTAATCAGCAGAATTGTTGACACTATAAAGTGTCAGAAAATAGTGAAAAATAGTCACTGCATGTTTGCTATTTTGCTCTATGAATACCTTGTGTGCAGGTATTTTTGTATCATATTTCTGATCTGTGTGTGTGTGTTCATGTCAGGTGCAGTGGGTGCACTATGTTGAACAGAAAAACAACACTAAGATGGTTGCACAGCATTAGCCACAGTGCTGACACCAGCCCTTGATCACAACATTACACAGCCTATGGAGCCTTTTCTCCGTCGACTCCTTTCGCTGCCTGCTCCGCTGCCCCTGAGACCCAGTATTGATCCGATCCCTGCGTCACAAGGAGCCACTGCAGCATAGCTATTGAACCAGGCAGGAAAACAAGGAGAAAATGACCCCAAACACACTCCCTGTGCCCTCACTCCAGCGAAAGAGCTCTGGAGCAAATGCATCAAGGCTTGTAAGGCCACTTGACTCATCTCAGTCAAACATCTCCGTTGTAGAGATATCCATCAAAAGCAGCTCTAGTGACCTTGGTGGTTATTTTCAGAGGACTCCAGAGGGATAATCTGTTCCGTTCCAGCAAAGCATTGTTTGGAAAAAAAGAAACATGTTCTGACATGTCAGATGGAGCGGGGAAAAATGTCAAATACTCACAATAACCATGGTAACTGGCTGGGCTTCACATTTATTATCCAGGTGTTTTGAGTTCATTTTTATCTTAGTCATTCTCTGTTCTGGTATTTGATGCATGAATCAGCTCGTCCAGGCGGTGCTGGCTTGTCATCAGACATCAGCCACCATCAGACATGACAGTACTTTGTTTCACCTCAAAAAAAATACAACATATTGTTGGGCGAGTGCAAGCCTTAACATTGACGTGTCGGTTTCTTTAACCTCCACCATCCCCCAGTTTGTCCCTGCAGGAAGGGAAACTGGAGCACTTCTAAACCCGCTCACCCAGAAAGCCATTTTCCTACTTTCTCCGAGTAATTTTGTAAGGATGTAGGCTACCCATATCTCAAGGAGGCTTCCCCCGAAATTAACTTGTGCTGCCCCACCTCCCCACTGACACCTATGAATGTAAACCCCATCTCAATTTACACTGACTCAGAGGGGAGGAGCTGCTCGCTTTTGTAGGACAATACGGTTTACACTGAGGGGTACTTCTGGTGCCCTTGGAAGAAGAGTGTGTGTGTGAGAGGATGTTATATTTGTGTAAGCATGCATACACAGTAGGGCATTCCCTCTGACCTATCACCCCATTTTCCAGCTCTGGCCCCACATCACTATGGTAAGCAGGCACTTTACTCTTTTACTCTATATTGTGAACCAAAGGTGTAATAAGTGTAGAGTTAATTCAGCTTTTTAGTTCTCTTTTTAGTGGTTTGGAGGATTTTTCTAGAGCGTATAAAGACCAGCACTGGTGGCTCGAGTGTGAGGGTAACTGTGCACATTTTTCCCCTCTTTCCTCAGGCTTTTCTCTTTCTGGTCTGATAGATTTACAATAAACCATTCTTGGCGTTACCATGGTGAACGTTTGTCTTCACCATTCTCCGAGTAGCCACTCCATCTTGTGTGACTCGTTGCGTCGGATGAGAGTTCTGCTCATCAGTTAAGCAGCAATTCACAGTAAACATAACAGATAACAAAGTTATTTGAAACACAGCAGCTTTTGTTCTTGCTTTGTGGTCTCTGCTGTTGATGGATGCCTCCAGTTTTTTTAAAGATCTCTCAATGTCTCCATCTGACTTGGCCACACAATGAGCCACAGATCTAAATGATCGATAATCAAGACTCTCCTCATTGAATTGTTGATCCATTACAGGCTTTGGACAGTGGCAGTGACCTCCAACTATGACGGGGGGCATCCCCCCCCCCCCAATGACGACCTCTGCGATTTACAAGCTAATGATGCTGAGAAGCTGTTATTGATGCAGGGTGAATGGAAAGGTCAGCTGTGATTAGATTGCTGTCTGTATGTCCACATTACATTCCAGAGGTGTACCAACCCAACTGGCATCTGAAATACTTCTGAAATTTCCACGGTTTATGGAAAGTTTTGTCTTTTATAACCTTTTTATTGTCTAGACTTGCAGCCTCTTTGCATACAGTTATACATGCAGCTCCCCTCTCTACATGCAGGATAAGGTTAATTGATTCCTCCTGGCCTACAAAGTCCCTCTGCCTCTGCATTAACTAGTTTTCAGTGCAGACAACTCTGAAATTAACATACTGGTGAGTGTTATTGGTGCTCGTGCATTATTAATGCTGTGTTAGATACTTGTGAACAACCAAGAGCTCCTGGCGTACCCTATTCTGACTCAGTGGGACTGTAAGAGGGCTGTTTATTTTGCTAGAAGGAGGAGAAGAGGTGGTGCCCAGTTCAGAAAGAGAGGGGCTTTAACACCAGTAAGGACGGCCTGAAGACTGGTCTTGTGTGCTCTCTGATCCACAGGCACATGCTCGCTAAGCAGGGCTGTGCTCGCTCTCCCGCTGACAAATTTAGAAAGAACAGTTGCTCTCAGTCTCCCTCCTGAAGTGTGTTTTATGTGTGTGTAATGTGCGTCCTCGCCAGATTAGTGAGGGTTAAAAAAACAGGACTGAATGATGTTAGTTCAGTCGTACCTCACTGTTGTGTTTTTATTTTTTGTGAGGATTAGCAGTCATGGCCCTTTATGTGTTCACACACTCAATTTCATTACACTGTGTGTCCTGCTCAGCCCAGCAGCCAAAGCAGAAGCAGATTGTGCGCGCACACACACACACACACACACACACACACACACACTCGTCCACAGAGGAGCTGCCTTCTCCCTGCTGCTCTCCGGCCTGCCAGGCTGACAGATCACATTTCAGGTTGGGTTAGGGTACACGTTTAGCTCTGTCAGAGGCTGGCACTCATATAGAAAGAGGGCTGTTTCGTCACTGTCCCTTTGGCTTATCCTCAAGGAGGTTTTAAATATCTCAACTCCTTTTCCCTTTGCTCAGTCCTGTTGGCCACACATGCCTTAGGGTTACTCAGCAGGCAACCTTTTTAGCTGCAGACTGCAGAGCTGTCGGCTCTGACCACTACTACTACTACTACTATGACTCCCCTGTGAACCGATCCCTCCGATGACTCTGGCAGTGCCTCAACATCATTTGCTGTTGGTTTTCCCTCCCCCAGGCTGCACTCCTTGCAAACAATTTTGTTTTTAATCAGTATGCAGGATGAGTGGGAGTAATGGAATAAGGCAGAGAAAGTTCAGGAAAGTGTGGGAGTCTGTTTCCAGAGGCAGGGGTCTTAACTGCTGTAGTACAGTCATCACTCAGTCTTATTGGCCGATGGCTTCTGGACATTTTTCAGTGTTGTGGCTGAGTTGTTTTGACAGTGTGGGAAGGTTCCTGGGGAAATGCCACAAGAGTTTTTTTTTTCTTGTGATCACAGGAATGCTGAGAAACCTTTTGTTTTCAGCTGTGTGAGAAAGAAATGGACTTTTTTCCCCCCTTTGTTCTCACTGGATCTTTGGTCCTCTTGTTGGCAAGGGTGAAATGAAAAATTGGCCCGAAATAGCTTTTGAAGTGGTTTAATTCTCACTACACAGAAACATGGGTGGCAATTGGTACTTCTCATTTTTTGGGACAATAACACTGTAGAACATGATTCAGATTTTCAGACTTGCATTTGTCCAGATGTTCTACAGTAACTTAAATCTCAGGACCACAGATACTTCCTCCCCCACCCATGAATCTTTATTGAGTGTCTTGGGAGATTACATGATTACCTGAACTGTGTCGGTCAATTTGGACAAATTACAGCCCTCACCAATGAAGCATCAAGTTCATAACATATGTTAATGTGTATCTGCCATATTTTTTTCACAATATACTGTCTGAATGGATGGATGGCTTTTACTGCTTTAGCTCCCTCGAACTGAGTGTTTTCTGATCTGCAACAACAACAAAAAAAAACAAGAGGCTACTCTACTTCAGATGTTCTTACACTGGAAAGCACTCAAACCTGCAGCCTCTGTATATTTTCTCTGATTAAACTAATCAGCATTGTGAAGAGAAGCATGCCCTTCCTGTGCCTGTTGTGTCCAGTCAGGAAATGAGTTGTTGTCGATAATTACCAGATGTTTATCTGCTGCTAGGGGCACAGTATGTCCTGTGATGGATGATCAGAACAGGGGGTACTGTTGTTGCTATCAAGCACTGGATTCCCAAAAAGGCAGAAACTCTGTGCTATTATGGGATTGGACATATCTGACTTGTATCAACTACCTCTGGGTCAAATAGATGCACACACTGAACATGGACAGCTTGAAGATCCACATCAAGCTGAATTACACTCCCCTCTGTGCCTCTCATCTTATCTGCTCAGTTCAACCTTCAGGTTGATTCAGCCTTTAGGGTTTTGTTGGGGGTGTTGCTACAGAAATTTAAAAAAAAGTCTTCCTGCGTTCTAGTGTTATGCCCTCCAAGCAGTGGTCTGGCCATTGTTCCCCTTGACCCCTGTGCTGGAAGGACGGAGAATGAGGGAGGAGGGGCTGCCTTCAGGAGAAGTGTTTATGAAGTGTAAGAACATGTTGAGCATAAAGAAACTGTGACTGTTCACAAATATGAAGATATGCTTCAAATACTGTCCTCCACATGGACATCCAGACAGCCTGCTATTGTAGAGTGCTGGCTGCACATGGCAGATCCTTCTGTGTTGAGCCTCCTGGAGCGACAGGAGTCCACTCTGAGGGAGATGGGTGGTGCTAAACGTTCTCAGATCTCACCCTGTGACACTCACACATGTTGAAAAATAATGCACTCAGACCAAAAAATGTTGCCTGACAGGCGTACAGGCTGGGGCGAATTTCACTGTGCACATTCTTCTGTCTGTCGTAGCGGCGCTGCCAAACTCTGTTATGCCACTAAATGTAACGTTAAGCTGGTTGTGCATTATATAACTGGGGCTAACAGGCCAACAGAAAGTGTGATACGGCTCATTGGAGAGACAGTGTTTTGACAAGATTCATCCATTGATGTTAGATGAGTTTACTCGTTGTGGGTTGTTTAGTTTATTAGTTGTATACAGTATTATTATTTTAATAGCTGGTTCCAGGTATGTAGTGAAAAGTTTGTAAATTTTTGTCAGACATAATTCCTGTGTTACAATTTGGGAGGCTGTTTTTGGTAAACCTTTGATGGGTGTGAATAATGAGACAGCAGGTGTGTGTGTGTGTGTGTGTGTGTTGTCAGGAGCTCCAGTGTTTGCAGGAGGCAGGGTTTTATGGCTTGCTGGTTTTCCTGCGAGCATGCAGTGGTATTTGAACATCTGTGCTTGTGTGAAGACACCTTCAGCAAAGTCTGACCCATCAATGTCAAGAAGACTGGCTTCATATACTTCTGTCACAGTGTGTAGGAGGCACCTCTGCTGCAGAAAAGCGCCCATAGCTCTTTTCTTACCTGCATTGATACTAAACAGTGTGAATGAAAGCAGGGCTGTGCTGTGGAGTCACTCCATCTGCTGTGTGTTCTGCCACAGTAATTATATTCACACGAATACTAATCAGAGTATTTCAGATTCATGGTTTCGGATCACATAAGCTCAGCTATTAATATTCTTTTAGACTTTTATCCTTCAAGATAGCAGTAAATCCAACTTTCTCACTGTTGCTAAGGGAATCGAGCTCACACTGGACACCCAAAACACACAGTCAGACATAAAGAGCAGTGGTATATATGTTTAAGAATATTCCTTGATTTCTTTGATATTTCTTTCTTTAAAGCAATGCGTGCACTACTGAAGGCGGTGGAAATGAGCTGGAACCTTCTTCCATTCTGCTCCTTTTTTGTTATTTTCCTCTTGAGGAGTAGCTGGTGCAGGATTTGGACCATGGATGAATTGGCCAAATTCTTGGCATTAGCTAAAGATGGAGGGAGGTACCGCTTTAGCACCATGGAGCAGATTGCTGAGCCATGTCTCAGTGAAACAGACTGAAAAGCTGCAGGTGCAAGCTTGTGGCAAACTAACACCTAAGCCCTGCATTCACTGCTCTCTAATGAATCCACACACCCACTCAGTCCCAGAGTATAATGTGGTTATACCCTCAGCCCAGATGCCCCATTCATGGCCCCTCATCAGCCGAAAGATTGTCTGCCACCCTCTCAGATGCTGGAACATTATGTATGCACACTCTGTGTGTGCGTGCGTGCGTGCGTGCGTGTTGGCATGGCAATGTAAGGATCCCTTCAGATCAGTTTCATCACAAACAGTTTTAATCAGAAGTTGATGCAGATGCATTACATTTCCTGTGTTTATATGATGCTTGTAAGTAAAGTTTAAGGTTTATCTGATGGATGTGAATACCAGTCTTCTTCCCCACAATGACTCGGTTTGAAGCATGGTCAATATTCACCCAGAAGGGCCTGTATAAACCATGTTTTTGTTCCCTTAATCTCACAAATCTGATGACTAATCCTAACCTACAATAGCAGTTTGTTTACTTAACAGCTTGGCCAGAAAGTTGGGGAAAAACTAGCAACCTCAACAATGGACTCTCTGCACCGGCCTGTTTGTCTTGCTTGTGCATCATGTTCTGTACATTTGCAAGGAACACACTGATCTGAGCTGCAGAGGAGCTTTCATTGCAGGATAATGCGAGAAACTACCCTTTTCAATCATCCAATAGAAGCAATTAGTTGAAGAGAAACAAGAAATTGTGTATTTGTTCAAAGTCAGCAAAAGAAATGAGAGTGACAGTCACAAAGAAAGATGGATTAGGAGGAAAATCCACAAAAGATGATGGATTAGACAATTAAGTAGAGAGCAAAAGGATTTGCTCAATGTGGCAAAGTGTGAAAGACATGAGAAATATTAGAAAGTGAAGTAATATATGAAAAGATAGGCGGCACAAAGCCTTAGCCTCCCTGTTTGAATGACATTCCATCAGTAAGCCAGTAAAAGAGAACTATGTTGGTATCACTGGTTTATCAAAAGGGGAGATTGTGAGGAAGAGAGTGAAATAGATTTCCAGCTGTCTAATAAATAACGATGGCATTGGTGGTTAGAACTTTTGACACCAAAGTAGGATTGCTTTGTGCACAGCATTCACAAAAAAAACCTTTCCAGGGGGCTGTTGAAGAGAGAATTTAATATGACGGTTCAGTCAAACGTGGTGAGTCATCATCGCTCACTCACTTCATCAATCTCCAGTCATGTTTATTAAATAGCTGTGTGCTGTTTGCCACAGGATTTAATAAGTTTATCTCACAGTAGACTTTCACTGAAAATGATAGATAGCTTATGTGGATGATGAATTTGCAACAACACATACACTATCGGTAAGGAGCTATACCTGCCATATGTCAAACTTACAAGCAAGTGTAACAGGGTGCCACTGCCTGATGCAATAAAAAAATAATGGAATTGATTATCAGTATCAGGGGCACATAAGTCACCAACTAAGACATTTTCATTCAGTGTAAATCACAATAGTTTTTACCTGATCAAATTTGATTCCAAAAGCATTTTCTAAATTGAGACTTCAAATCAATTGCACCAAACAGAGCGATTGTCCTTGTGACAGTGATGGATTTAGAGGCCCAGTCACACGGTTTAATGCAGCACAGAAGCAGCTGAGCAGCTGATGACTGACCTGTTACGTATTGCCGACTGGCTTCTCCTTCCCAGTTTGTTTTTGTGACTTTTCCATTTACATTTCTTTGCATTCAGCTATTCATCCCCCCACAGCTCTTGGCCCCTCAAGTGCATACTGCTAGAAATCAGCAGCAGCAGATTTGTGGTCTTTTGCTGTCAGTGCAGGCCCAGAAACCTTACGCCAGCATCAGTATCAGCAGAAAATGGTCATCTGGTGTTCAGAGTGAGGAGCCGTGACCCCTGTGATGTACTGGGGTCCGGCAGGAAAGCTTTGTGCTCGAGAAAACAGCTTTTTTTGTGGACAAGCTGAATATTGGTGGTGGTTCATAATCTCCATAATGCACATTGTTATGCTGTGTTGCTTTTGTTATGGCTTATATTTATGAATGAGGAATGACTGTTCATGACTGAAAGAAGCGTAGCCTCCTTCTTAAAGCAGAAATACAGAGAAACCCTCCTTTCTCTTTTCTCTTAATATCAAAATATTTGATTTAGAGAAGTGTTAATAGGCAAGCATGTTGCATGAAATGTTTATTACAGTGTACTGTCTGGGCTTTTCTTTTGGGCCTTACTGTCCTGCAGTCAGGTGCAGTTAGTTAGCAAGAGAGGTCACCATTTCTTTGGCGGTGTGACTAAATTCCTATCACACCGTGGAGCACGTGTAGTAGATTTATGAATTTGATCCCCGCCTACCCTGATGGTGTGCCTCACATTTGCACCATCAATCATGCACCTCACCACATCAGGATGAGAGACAGGGTCACTGAGTCATAGGTTGACATACAGAAGAATAGCAAAAGTAGGAAGGGATGGAGAAAAGCAGACTTAACTTGCTGATCAAGTCTGTTGCACCCCTTGTGATCAGTCATGTCTTTTGCTTTAAGGGGCTTATAACACTAATGCCTGGAGGTAAAGCGGTACAAAAAGCCTGATGGGTGGCCTGAGTGCAGATTTCTATGCCAGGAAGGCTTTGATGTTGGTATTGTTCTTAGAGGACCTGTCTGGCTGATAAAGAGCTTCATCTGTACCAGTCTGTACTGGCTTCACACCATGATCAAAGTCCTTTACTGCACTTGATGATCCATTCAAATATTCACCACATCCTGCCCACATTTCATACTTATCTCATACTCTTACCTCCCACTGTTCTGCCTGTGGGACGCCAGCACAGTGTAGGACTTTCATTGACTGCTAGTACTATTAAATGTTACATGAGTATGAGCAGCTTATATATGTATGAGTGGATTTGATTCTTATCAGAGGGTACAGCATACAGAACCTTAAAAATGTTTCTTGCCAACTTTCAAAGCCGTGTGATAGTCCAGTGGTAAAATAGATAAATGTCATGTCCCAAGCCTTCACATGTAACAGTGTTTATGGATTAACCAAAACTACTATGCTCTATCATTCAGCCCTCTGAAGCTATTGCATCTCATCATTTTAAACAGTCCAATGAAGGCAGGGTTTTCCTGAATAGAGCCGATGTCACCTTTTGCGGTATGTCAAGTTCAGACTGTTTCCTTTACAGTCATATGCACACACATGCAGTGGCATATTTACACACCTGCTGAGGCTGTGCTGTTTGCGTAGGCACAGAATTTATTTAGACAATGAAGCTAAATTATTATCACAGACACAGTACCTGCTGGTGTAACACATGGCAGGAAGTGGCTTTTTGACCTGTTTGTACCACACTGGAGCCGCACAGCTTCAGTCTCTGCTTATTTTTCTACAATATGTGCCAATGTGAATGTTCAAATTGGCTCATTGGGAATTAGTTAGTGCTGATGAGTTTATGTTGATTTGATCTTGATAGAAGCTGCAGCGTTTTTATCACAAGTCATTCTCTTTCATTTCCATCACCTCTATGATCTGCGACCACTTTCACTTCCTCTGGCCTTTTTTCCACTCACATCCTCTCACATCTTGATTTCCATCTCTTCCCCCACTCTTAATCTATAGGAACGAAAGTACTACATTACCCATACGGACCTTATTTCCATTATTCACCTGATGCTTAATGCAGGGACATAAAGGCAGCTCCTCTCCCAAGGCTATGTGTGAGAATTTGAATGTGCTGAAAGCACGAATGCTTGCAAATCAGTCTGCATTTAATGGGAGTGATTCTTGCAGCATCTTTTGCATATGGCTGATTTATACTGTATGGAAAGCTTCTCCTTCAGTTCATTAAATCCTTGTAAATATTTGAAGGCAACTGGACGGATGTGTTGATTAAATGAAGCCTCCTATTTTCCAGATCGCCTGGCTATTATGCACAACTGTCTACAGTGTTTACCTTTATTAGATCACATGCAGTGACACAAATGTTTATACTCCTGTTTATGCAGAAGACCCGAGCTCATTGAGCCTCCCATTTAACTTAAAAACACAGCGTGGATCATTGTTTATTCTTGAAATGCATCATGGTGCATCACATTTGAAGATATGATGTGACAATTTCATTTAAAACCTGATGAATTCTGACTGAAATAACTTCTGATAATGCAATCATATAACTGTGCAACTATTTCTTAAATTATTTTAATTTGATTTCTGTCTTATCTTATAATAAACTTGCTGTTACAAACCCACCTCATCTGCCACTCGCTGCAGATTTAGTGTTGTGTTCATATCGTGCTGCTCTGCACCATCCAGACAGAAAAATGATTTCCTGAAGAAGCATTTCTAATTTGTTGAGCTGTTATTGCATCACTGTGATTTCAGAGCCATGAGACCAGTGACTGGCTGAGAGAGTAGTTCTTAATGATCACACCCTCTGATCTGCAGCACAGTTTAAGGTTTCTTTCCTGCTTGCCCTGCCAGACTAGTACTTCTCAAATCTACTGCCCCATCTAAATTCTTACTTGGCCTTAGGTTCTGTTGTGCATACTTTTGCTCATGACATATATTTTAATAAAATCCATTTCCTGATGACTGTATACAACACTACACAACACTTGTTTCTTCAGAAAGCAGTATTTATCGCTATTTCACATTTGATCAATAGCAGTTCCACCCTCCATTTAACGTACCAGCTCACAAATGTGAAAATGAAAATTCTAGTTCATATTTCACTTTAAAATAAACAAACTAAGTTCACAGTTCTACTAGTTCATGGTCATTTGTTACTTTTGAAAATAAATCACATACTGTTACTCAGTAGAACCTTTTCTTAACCATTCATCATCAGCTATAAATCACTGCCGCCATAAATAAGATTAAATTGTCATATCAATAAAGAATTACAGATGGCACCAGACCCCACGGCACTGGGCTCGGTTCATAAAACTAAACCTCCACCCTGCAACAGGTCCCTCCAATCACAGAAACAGGTGAGAATACAAGATTTTAAAAAAAATCTGAGTCGGTGCTGCTGGCTCGATTGGGCATGTCTGCACAGGGTCTGTTGGCCCGCCGGTTATTATTTGTTACCCCGGGCATTCAGGCAGCCGTTAATGTGGGACCCTGTACTGTGTGTTTCATTACATCCTGCCCTTTTTAAACTTTGCGCTGTGCTTGGAGATGAGCGGCACTTCCACAGCAAGAGTAAACTTGCATTTTGATATGTGATGTTGCATTCTGGTATCATCTAGATAACAAAAGCATATTATTAACATGATTTGTCCCACTGCACAGTGTGTCCAGGTGTGCTAGAGGCCACAGTCCCCGTGCATGCCCTCTGGGTAAAACTGTAAGGTTAGGACTTGTAAGAAGACACTGCTGTGTCAGCAAGTTGCCATGACAATGCTGTCATTCCCTCTATTTCATTGTCTTTTTCCTTCTCTTGTCTTTTGGGAGGGAAGGTCACATGACTGGATTGATCCCTCCTTTCATTCTCTTCCGAACAGTGGCAACCGCATAGATCATCCATCATACAGCCGTCACCTGCAGCTACACTCTCCAAAGAGCTTTGGGCATTGAGCTGGACTGTACTGTGCAGCCTGTCAGGATCCTGAAGTGTGTGCTGACGTATCCCATAAAGAAGATGTTAGTAAATAGAGCTGAATAGCTCATTTAAATTTCTTTCTGTCACACAGCAGGTGTGGAAATCGATTATGCATGTCGTAGAGAATAGGTACCCAAGGTTGTGTGTTGCATAATGTCACATAAATCAACATGCCATTGCTCCTGAGTAATGCTGAGAAGACAATGCGATTGCATCTTTTAGACAGCTGCGGCATAATGCATTGAGAATACAAATCCAAGGTTGTTGTGTTGCTGCCTGCCATCCATTCCCAGGCTTGTTTGGAGGCTGACTGAGCTTTGTCGGCTAATAGCCAGGTGGAATTCTACGTAAGTCATTGAGACCAAATTTCCAGCCAGAGAGCAGAGAGGAGAGCCAGCATCATACCTCTGCAGCTTTTACTGCAGTAAAAAGTCAGACTTTCCTACAACTGAACATATGTACACATTGTGCTTATTGCATTTTGACTTCTGTGAGGTGGCATATGTGATAAAAGTGCAGCTAGATTCTTCTGTTGTGTGAATTACAGCTTCAACCTTATAACCCCGCGGTGTTCTGACAAGGCGGTGAAAGTCCCGTCCTTTTATTTTGTCCACGTAATTAAATCAAATCATTAATCTGTGGTAATGAGTTTGGCCACTGGGGAGCTGCTTCATTAGGTGCAATGTGCCTTCTCATCAGATCCGGTTGCTGTGTGCTCTCTGCCTTCATCCTCCGCCGCTCTGTCTGCTTCTCAAGGGTGAGGGGTGAGGAGAACAGAAGGTCAGGAGTGGTTTAGGGGGATGGGAGGAGCGTTACAGACGCCATTTTATTGTTATGCCTGAAATTCCATTCACAGCCAAGGCAACTATGAAAGCAGCTGGTTGTCGTGTATCCCAGGATTTCTTGCATTTCTTGCAGAAGTTGTAATCTTTCAAAGAAAGGAAGTTATGTGACAGCATCATGTTTGAGTATTAATCAACCCAGTAATTGAACCAAAATACCTCTTCAATGCTGCTTTTCTGTTTTATTAAATTGTAAGTTAAACATATTTGCGTTTCAGACTGTTCAGACCATCACCTCTGCCTGTGGAAAATTATTTTCTGTTTTCTGACATTTAAAAAACAAAAAAAACATTATTTGCAGCCCTGGCAGAAACACATTAAGATACAATACAGCAGCCACCTGGGCATTTACCTTCCTGTTATCATGCCTGTAAAACACTGCTGCCATCCTCCTCCTTCTATTCATTCCTACAAGCTGTGAATGAGTCAGTGCTGCTCATGAATACAGACAGCGAGTCAGGAGGAGCAGAGCTCTTTTGGAGGGTGTAGGAGGAGGCACAGTGGAGACAACAGAGCAGCGCTGGTCCCTGAAGGTTAGATATGAGAGGGATGTTGCTGAGCAAGCTTCATCACTCTGTTACACAGCAGGATCAGTCACCACAGACTGCAGCCCAGCTCTCCTTTCCTCTCCCTCTGTGTCTTTATGCTCTATCACTCCCTCCCTCCCTCAGATGTGATTCTGTTTCTCCCTGCCTCATCTGAGTGCCTTCTGTCTCCACCTTCTCTCCTTGCCACTTTCCTCTGGGTTTATCAGTTTTTATGTCTTTCTTTATCCCACTTTATTGCCTTTTCCTTTATGGATTATTGGCGAGTAAATCTCCTCTTCCTCTTCCTGACACCACCATCACAACAACACATCAACTCTTGGAGCTGAAACATTAAATTGTGGTCAATGATGCGCTATAAAACTCTCTACCCGTACCCCTCCTCCACTCTTACCCTTGATGCCCTGTTCCTCCCATGTCACGTGTGCACATGCATACATGTTTCAAGCATTCTTGTGTGCTTAATATGGAGGGACAGAGTGACCTTGGTTGACATTAAAGTCACTGATTTGATGTGTTGGCACTTTTCCATACTTGTGTGTGTATTTGTTTTTTTTTTCCTCAGGCTTGTGCAATAAACAATACTGCATTGCTGATATTGGATTTAGCTTGAAACATGTTAGTTTGCACGCTCTGTGACTTTTCCTCAATTTGTATCTTTTCAAGCATGTCTAATGCAAATAGCGAATTCAGCAGAAAATTGCCACAACATATTGAAAGTCAAGCTGGATAGTCACATAGATGGTTTAGATGCTGACTTTGTATAACATGCGAGTGGGAAGCCAATAACTGCAACGGAGAGCTCGTAATCCATTACCTCTGCACGTGCAGAAAGCGATATGAAGCCTGTAATGTGTTGTCCTTCACGTGCTGCTGGTAAAGGTCTGTTGTGTAATTGTGCAAAGTGAGCCGGTGGCACACCGGGCTTTCTGCATCGGCATGCACCCCAGTGCTCCACTGATGTCTGCCACCATACAGCATGTGTGTTTGTGTGTGATGGAGCACTGCTGCTGTGCCAGCATATTCCTCAATCCGATTGCTCGGGCCTGGCTGCCCTTCAGCTCGGCTGCAGACCTCCAATCCCTTCATCCCTAAATATCATGGCCCTGTGCCAAGCGGGCAGGGAAGGGCGACGAGTGAGGCACGGTTTATGACTCCACCTCGTCCTCCAATCGGGCGGAACACTGTTAACGTGATGGATGGAGTGGCACGACAGGCGCTTACACAATAACCCAAGGGGGCTAAAATATGGCTAACCCTTGTCTGGGTGCCCAGGAAAAGGAGTCATGGAGATTGGAGGGCAACCAAAGGACCATGCTTGGTGCTCAACCTTTGCCTGCTGGCTGCACCTGAAGCCAGAGTGTGTTTAAATGATGGTTTGTTATATTTGGGGCATAGGAAGGATCAGCAGTCTACATGGTGAGGTGATGACAAATTCATTCCTTCATAGGCTTCTCCTGTTAGATTTGAAGAGCTGACTCACGCAAGCTATTTATACAGTTGTGTCCATTCATATTTCCATTACTAAGCAGCTCAAGACAAATAGATCAACATTTGTGACATCATTTCTCATCTTTAAACTCAGCGGGATCCTGTCTATTGTGGACTCTGTTCTTTGCTGTATAGATGGAAATCATTACAAAAGTGCAATTCACCGGCCCAGGTTTTGTGGGACATTTTTTAATTTCAAGATAGAGCTTGCCTTCCTTGCCAACTATAATTAATTGTTTATTGTCTCTTGCGGGTAATTTCTCCATTTGCATTGTGTAACGGTGTGACTGCCACAGTGAATTGACTCTCTCAGCCAGCAGGATATGAGAAATGGTTCAGTGAAAGGAATTACAAAGATGAAATATGATATGTGAGGGACAGAGAGAGAGAGAGAGGCAGGAGAATCTTATTCAGGTGCTTCAGAGAAGTGATTCATGTCTGTTTGATTTACAGGACCAAACCTGCAACAGACCTTATTTATATATTTTTAAATATATGTACTTTGTGTGTGCAGAAACTCACGTGAAAAAGACTGATGAGTTATTGGAGTCAAGGGAATTAACCATTGTTGTCTTGCATTTTGTGTTCATGTAGGTAAGTGTGTGTGTGTGTGTGTGTGTGTGTGTGTGCTGTGGGCTGATAAGAGGATTTGTTGAAGGACCTTTTGTTCTTTAAGCAATAGTTTCCTCTTTTTCTCAATATTTTTTAAAAGGAGCCATATGTTAATTAAGTTAGATAAGGATTTGGGCTTTGGGACATTTGTTGGAACCACACTAGTGGGCTCAATATGAGCTGTGTTCATCCAGGGAGGAAAAGATGTCTAAAAACAATCAAAAGTGTTGGCATATTTGCAAATGTTGGTAGGGTCGCTGAAATACATTCAGAGCTTCCATTATGACTAAAACCAAGTTTGTTTTTGTAGTTTGTTGCCATCTTGCTGGTGAAAGTGAAAATCTACTAAGTTTATGTGTGGATGAGAATTTTGTCATTTACAGAAACGTTTTAATGCATATGCACGCACACACTTCATAAAGAGCTAATCCGTCCACTTAGTCACACAGCGCACACACTCACACACCTTGACGGCTAGCAGCAATGTTCCAGGTGTAATTATAGAAGGTTTGCCCCCTGATTACAGCTCGTAAATGGCTTTGATTCTCCTCTCTGCTGGATGCCCACAAGAGGTTTTTCCACTTGTTCAACCAGGGTTATCTAACTTTAATGAGTTTTTCCCTTCCTGCAGCAAAGTGACGGAGTGTGATTGGTTCACCTCAATGAGGGTCTGAGAGCCACAAGGGTTAATGTTTTGCCCCCGCTCGTTCTGATGTTTGCTGGTCTGTTAAAGCTGCAGGCATGCCCTCATGACCTCTTGAGCTTTCAGCTCGGTGGTTACAGACGCCCCAAAAGCTGTGAGAAATGACCTCAGGGCTGGTGGAGAGTTCCCACTGATCTCAGCGCAGGTGTGGTGGGTGATGCATCAGTGGTAATGAACAGCTCCCACAGGTCTGATCTAAGGGATCATTAAGAATATTAATGAAGGAAGTAGAAAAGTGTTGTCTTCCTGTTTTAATAACGGCATCATCATCATCAGCATGTATAGATTATTTAAAGTATAACTGTTTAAAAAACATTTGATGCTGTAGTTTCTAATTGGTTCCATCTGTTTCTTCCAGCCATCATGTATGTGATGGGAGCTCTGGGACCTGCTGCTGGCTACCTGCTGGGAGGCGTCCTCATTGGATTTTATGTTGACCCCAAAACTGTAGTTAACATCGACCAGAGTGACCCCCGCTTTGTTGGCAACTGGTGAGTAAATATGTTTGTGCATCTGCATGACTGCCCGAGCTCTCAATCTGTTCTCATTTTCCTTTACGGCACATTTGTCGTTCCTTCCTCTCAGGTGGAGTGGCTTTCTCTTGTGTGCAATAGCCATGCTTCTGGTCATCTTCCCCATGTTTGCCTTCCCCAAAAAGCTGCCCCCACGCCACAAAAAGAGGAAGAAGAAAAAGATCAGCTCACCCAGCAACGTGTCCAGCGACGACGATGTGATGAAAGAAAAGTCCGGTAGCAAGGACCAGAATGTCTCCTCCTCCATGGGCTTTGGAAAGGACATCAAAGGTGAGGAACAGATCATTTCAGCCTTACGTTTCCACCCCTGGGGGGTTACAATCACCTTTCATAAAGGAACTGTGAGCTGTTGATGTACAAATGGCCCACAATTCAATCAATGGCAAGAATAAGTCATCTTATCTAACAGTGGATGCTCCATTGAGATCTCCTTTTAAAGAGGATATTGATTTCTAATGGAGAGGGCTGTCCACACAGCTAACTAATGAAGCAGGAATTCACTGTAAACATGGGCAGTTTTACTGGACATTGGATTCAATTTACTAAAGGAGATTAATAGTAAAAATGGCTTAAGGTCATAAATAATTAAAAATGTTGTTTATCTTAGAAATTGTGATTTTTAAGGACAGTCGATTTTTAACTACATATTTCTTAATGCATGCATTAATTAGAGTAGAAAACATTAAATTAGACATAACATAGGAGTTGTTATGAAAACTTTTTTTTAGTGTTCCCTGAGCCAGATGTACCAGGGATCTCCTGGTTTACTCTGGGAGAGCCCCCTAGTTAAGCTGTATTCCACTCTAGTGTTTCCCAGCTTCCCTTTGTCTGATTATTTTTCTCTCAGCCAGGCAGCTCTCTCTCTCTCTCTCCCTCTCTTAAATGAGCTCTCGGGGGAACTCAGTCACGTTTCCACACACAGGAGTCGACAGTCTCGGCAGCAGAGCAGCACTGCAGAATGCATGTTTTCTCTTGCACTCTTTATTACTATGCAAAATAGCTGAAGTGAATTCTAATATTTATTTAAATGGGTGTATACTCACACTGCAGATCCATGCTTATGTGCATTCCCCAGACAGGAATTAGTCTCAGAGAACAGATAACACATAATGTTGCAGTGATTGTATTATATCTTCTTCAAACCAGTGGCTGCTCTTCTGCTATTTCACTTCTCCCAGCAGGATGTTTTGGGCTGTTGTGCAAACTATGGACAGTTTTGCAGACTCAGGCACTTCAGTGTTTGGATCTGTAATGTATTATAGTGCTGTGCATGTCCTTGTTTTGAGGTGTGTGTTTGTCTGTAGTACAACTTCAGCATTTTCTGTGAAAGATATGCTGCTATGAAGTGACTGTTTTCACTGAGGAATTTTCCCCCTTCAGATCATCAGTAAACACTGAAAAATGCTAACACTGAATATTTTAAGTAATGCACACCAGGGACACATTTCTCATTATGGAACATTCTGGACCTTGGTAAACTGCTGTTTGCTAGCAATTCTTAACATTTCATGGACATTGAATGGAATTTTTGCCAGTATAAATGAATAACTGCAGCCACATTCTGACATACATGATAGCATTTAAAATACAGAAGCAGTCATGTAAAGACATATTTTACAAAAACTGTTTCAACAATAATAAATAATGCTCTTTACTCACTGATCAGTTTCATCCAGTCTCAATGTTTAAAATTGCTGGTAAGATACAGGCATAAGGAATTAATCGATTGATCAAATAAATGCTTGTCAAATAACAAGCCATATCTTTTTGTGCGATTAACAGTCCAAAAATATTCAATTGAGAAAGATTAAACCACAAAACAATCAAATCCTCATATAGGAGAAGTGAGAGACATGAACAATTGATCCATTTTTAGCTGCTGGTGATTTATTTTCTAAATATCGACTAGACAGAACTATATGTGAGTTTATTTTGTCTAATCTAAATGCTCAGATTACAGATTATATTAAGAAAAACTCAAATTGAGAATTGATTGTACGTCCTTTGTGTGAGAAATGCAGTCCATTGTTGTTAAGTATCCTTCCATCTTTACGAGCCTCATATGTGGAACCACCACTTATACAGATCATTTACAGATATCATAAATAAAATGTTACTATCACCTGTCTGACTGACAAAAGTTTAATGAAAGCAGATGGATGAAACAGTTTGACCAAGTCATCAAATAAATTCTCCCAAAAAAAGTAGCAAGTGTGGCAACTATTGCGAGCCAGTGGTCTGTCTGATTGAGAGAGCAGCTGCTGTAGACGTCTACAGGCCCTCGCCATCTGTCCCCCTCCAGACGTACAGCCCAGCTCCACAGGAATGAAATAATTAGTGTCACTATTCTATTCATACCTTTTGATCCGAGATCGCACTGACAGATGCTAACATTTCCCCACCTGCAACAAGATTAGCTGATTTAGTGCTGAAAATCAAGGCACCGTGCCGCCTGTTTAAACTGGCCAGCCTCATAACAACCCTTCTACTAAAAGGCCATAATAATCCACCTAACATACCTCCCATCAATTCTTTTCTTCTTTCTTTTCTTTGCAGTGTTCATGGTGATGAGACAGAAGAAGCCCCCATGATAGCTGCATGGCTGTAAAGTCCTAATATTTGCCCTCAGCCCAGGGCTTAAAACACACACAGGACCAAATTGGAAATGCCAGTTATGTGCTCAGTTAGACGAGCTGCCCCTGACCAAATACTCTGATGCCTGACTTTTGTTCCGAAATGTGACCACACACACTCACCAAACGACTGAGATGAAATCAAACTTTGCAAACTTAACTTAATGCACTTTAACAATGGTTTGCTGCAGCTTAAGGTCTTTTTGCAGCAGTAGTTCCTGCAGCATGTGCTGGCTTTGATTCATTCTTTTAATGTAGAAAAGCAGCAGCTTGAATCTGCGGTCCCTGTGGATAGTGTCGATCCTCATTCTGTCAAACATGCTCCTGAAATCTTTTGCCCTCAGTCTTGCTGAGATAAAGGAGCTTTTGTCTTCCAGTGACCCTGACAACAGTGTTTTCTGTGACCTTGAGTTTCTGGCAAGGGCATTTAAGACAAACTTAAATGCAAATTTAGCAGGAGAACGGTGAAATGCACATTGGTGGTATATTGTTTTCAATCAAAATAGCTGACACCTTAGGTAGTTGGTGTATGGACAGCATCAACGTTTGAGTTGCCATGACAGCAAGCATCTGCCTCGCTGTGAGTAAGAAGCTGGATCCCCATTAACTTCTGTTTGGAAAATGATTCTGTGCTGTTTACTCTGAGAGTGAGAGAAAGAAAGTGACATCAGAGGTTTATCATCAGGAATCGGTATAGAACGTTTCATTCTGCCTGGTAACAGTGATGCACTTACAGTTTGACCACATGACTTTTGAGTGTTGGGATGAGAGGGCATTCTGCATCATGTCACCCAAATCATATGGACACTGCCCTCAGGCAGACATAAAGGGCATGCTTGCCCTTATTATGATGAACCAAGGATGACGGCATTCAGGCTGGCTTTGCAGAGCTTGGCTTGTTTAGGGCTCCCAGCAGAGATGCACATGATCCTCACACTTGCTCTGTGCGGCAAAACTTGCTGGTAGCTATGTGTGTTTCTTCAAGCTTTATAGGGTTTAAGGCTACA
This sequence comes from Synanceia verrucosa, assembly GCA_029721515.1. Classification (NCBI taxonomy): domain Eukaryota; kingdom Metazoa; phylum Chordata; class Actinopteri; order Perciformes; family Synanceiidae; genus Synanceia; species Synanceia verrucosa. The sequence continues at coordinate 11,407,497 of CM056568.1, read as the reverse complement.
ATGAGCATCTGTGTGTTTATGTCTTGTTGTTTGTTCCTGCAGTCTTGCGTGAAACAAGGATACTTATTCAGAGATAATGAGACATGGTTGAATGCAACTGTTCATTTCTTTGTAAGAGACATTTATGGATGGTGTTAGCTTTGCTCCATTATTAGTCAAGGCCATTATGTCGTAAGGTGTATTTGGGTTACATATTCAGCCCTATCTGCTTTTTCTTAATTACAACTTTCCAGTAATTCTGATTCTACTGATGTCGAGTTCAGTTTGTGTGGGTGTGTGAGAGCCAAATTAAGAGACTAGCTGTGTGTTAATTACAGCAGCAGCACAGTAATGAAGTGTTCGGTCTTGTGTTGTATCCTTCCCCAGACCTCCCTAAGGCAGCCCTGAGGATCCTCAGCAACATGACCTTCCTGTTCGTCAGCCTGTCCTACACGGCAGAGTGCGCCATCGTCACCGCCTTCATCACCTTCATCCCCAAGTTTATTGAATCACAGTTTGGTATCCCAGCCTCCAACGCCAGCATATACACCGGTAAGTCTTTCTTTGTATTGTGTGTCTGTCCTGGTTAATCCATTTAGTTTTCTATTCACTTCATCACAGCTGTACAGCAGTCTGGGATAATTTTGAGTTGTCCTGTGAATCATTGCAGTCACTGCCCCCTGTGGGCTGTTATTATCGATGTGTGGGACCCTATAATGAAGGATTCTTTGCAATAAATGCTAATAAAAGATAAAAAAAGCAATAAAGTAAAATACATATTCTAGTGCTGTAGAGCATGATGTTATCATATAACTGCCTCTGGAAGAACTGAAATAATAAGAACAGGGATGTAACTTAATCTTTTTCATTTCCCATTAATTTTTCTGTTGTTTTTGGTATTATTTTATTTTACATTTAAAAAATTATAAATATGTCACTGTTGACATTTTTACTTGATAAGGAGGATACAATGACAGAGGAAGTTAGGAAGCTCTGCCATGACTTTTCAACAGTGAGAAATATAGTGTGACTTCAAAATCAATAATCCATTGAAGACATTATCTTTTCGCCTGTAATTCAGTCAGTTCACAGATTGATGAAGTTGTCCCTGAAAAGATCGGCAAAGACCCAAACTATTAAATCAATGAGACAAGTTTTTCCTCTGCAAAGATTTAATTGGAATCTATTACCCAAGTGTGCAGCACGCTAAACAAATAATATCTGATTTATTTATTTATTGAGTTGTCTCTAGCACTTAGAGATTTTATGTAAAATATTTAGATAAATACAATCTCTTGATAATATTGAAAACACTATTATATCTTCAGGAAACAATGATTTGTTTTATATTCCACGTTTCTTTCTTACTGTTCATTCTATGTCCTGATCCAGGACAAGATCATACATCATCACGCACTATATGTACCAGTTTAAGCTCACGTTAGTTCTCACCTCTCCACGTGTACACGGTGATTCACAGTTCGAGGGCAGTGCAATGAGTCATTGCTGACTTTCATTCAGTGATGAGCTTCCATTACATCCCCTGACTGTAACGCACTAGTCTCTGTTGACTGTAGGAGACACATTCATCACACTGCAATCACATACGCTCTGCTCTGCCTGTAAATTGTGCTCCACATGCAGCATAAAGCATGTACAAATCCTTCAACCGTGTCCACACTATGGCATTAATGCACAATGAATCTGCTATCAGGATTATTAAGAGTGGTTCAGAACTCAAGTATGCCTCTGAAAGCAAAAGTTGTATGTCTGTGAGCAATAAATACTAAAAAAATGTATTATATAAATCAGCAGTTAGATATTTTTTAAATTTTGCAGCCTGGGTCTGTGTCCAAGTATTCTGGTAGCTAACATATGGTCATCTCTAAATGTACACACACACACACACACACACACACACACACACACAATACCATTGCCTCATCTCATCTGCCTGTTGCCAGGATACAAGGGGTAAGGGCAAATGGGTGTTGTTGTTGCCATGACTACCCAAACAATGCCAAGCTGGGATGTGGTGATGGTTGGTGAGGAAGACACTCCTGTTGACAGGAGCACATTGTGTCCTCGGACAGACTGGCCAGCTGTGACACTTCCTTGTTAAGGTTTTTTTTTTTTTTTTTTAAGAATGACTGTGGCATTGCAGTGTTCGAGACACAAGATAGAGACGTGAATGAATTGGCCTTAAGACTGATGTCATCTTGGAATCAGCTGTTTTGTCTGATTTGTTAACATCATTGCTGTGATTAGTTGTAAAACAATGCAATCAACAGATTGATTCGCAATACAGAGAAAAGGAGTGTTGAATGAATATTAAAAGTCAAATTAATTTAGGAAAATTTCCCCACATGAAAGTCACTCCTTATGATTATTTTATAATGACCCTGTAAGTGTCTTGACTTTTTCTCAACCCCTCAAAGTCTTGTCTCAGACCATTATATCAAACCTAATCCAGTTAAGATGAACTTTCCCTAATTTTAAGCAGCAGATATTAATCTTATAACAGCTCATTGGTTTTTTTTTTCACTGTTTTGGTTCATACTTTACATTATCATCAACCTTATTTGCAGAAGCAGCAGCCAACTGTTTTCAGTAGTGCTGTGCAGCGCTTTGCTGCTCAGCACCAACTCCAAAGCAGCTAAACAGTCAGCTATTTACCCCTGGAAGTAGTGAGATAGAGGAAAAAAAAAATCAAATTAGCATCCAGATACATGGCTTCAAATGAATGCTAATGTTGCTTTACGTAGCTCTCAAGTGGCAAAACAATCGGTCAATTTAGGTTCAATAAAACATTACAGCCTTTATAGTGCCTGGACTGTATTTAAGGGTTTTTTTGGGGGGAGCAGTTCTGCAGAGAGTTGTGCAGGAAATGATGCATTGTGTTTCCAGGAGCACTAACAGCGCTTTGCCAGAATTAAATAGAATAATATTTATATGTCCTGTCTTACAAGTACTATACTAGGTATTATAATGAACAAAAAATATCTTTGTCTTACTGAAGGCCAGGCAACCTGGCGGAAGTGACCCATAATAACAGCAATATAGAGACCAAAGATGTCAAAATATAATGAATGGAAATTTCACAAATTGCCACCTCGATGAGTCTGCATCATGCCCGTTTAAAGAGCCGACAGAGGTACATGCTCATTAGATGTTGCTGCAGAAATAGCACTGTAACATCACACACGCCTCCCTCAGCTGCAGTTTCCTCATACTGCTGTTGCTCCTCTCTGACTTTTTTTCCACTTTGGTGTCTCTCTACAATAGAATAGTACTGGTTTGCACACTGTTAATCCAGATAAAACATGTGTAAATCATTCATGCAGCATTTAGTACTATAGCATAGTATTTGTGTGTGTTAGCCTTATGTCACTGTGATATGATATCTGGTTTGGCAGTGTACATGTTTAATCCTGCAGCTAGCACAAGGTTTTAGCGCATAAACATGCACTTACAGGATAATGTTATTCCACAGCTGTCTGCTGCCTATCTCTCGCTGAGTGTGCTCGATGAGACACATTTCCTATCTGCAGCACAAACACACACAAATGCATACAGAGAGAGAAGCCAGATGACATTTCTGTGTATTTGGATCACTTCTCTGCTCATCCTCCATCGTTGACGACCCTCCACCCCCGCTGACTGACCCCATCTTGCTCGTTACACGGACGTGAGTGCTTATGGCTGGGCTCGAGGGCTGCCATGTGCAGCCTCCCCAGGCCTTAACTCCTGCTTGATGTGACACTTTCCACCCAGTCCATCCTGCCAGCAGCTAGCTTTGCCTTTCTTCATGCTGTCAATTAGACTGGCTCTAGTGGACAGAGAGCACGTGCTCTGAGCTGCCACAGTCTGAAATGACTCACTGGTTGCCCACAGTGTAGCCTGGTCACATTGATACAGCAAAGCCTATTCTGATCCTTTTTTCTTTGAAGTTATTTATTCTTGGTTTAATGGCTGAAGTCACATTGAGATTGATGTTTCTTTTCAAAGCAACTGTGTCGAATAAGACACCATACAGTCTTTCATATTAAGTTAGTGTGCCTGATTGAAATACTGATGTTTATTGCAGTAAGTCACACATTACAGTAATTATTCAGTGTTTAAAAAAAATCCTGACACAAATTAGCAGCTCTATTTCTGTGCCACACATTTTTGCCCTCGTCTCACCCGCTCTTCTTTTCCCTGAACTGTCTCATAGGTGTGATCATTGTACCCAGTGCCGGGGTGGGCATCGTGCTGGGGGGCTACATCATCAAGAAGCTGAAGCTTGGTGCCAGAGAGTCGGCCAAGCTGGCCATGATCTGCAGCGGGGTGTCCCTACTCTGCTTCTCCACACTCTTCATAGTGGGCTGTGAGAGTATCAATTTAGGAGGCATAAACATACCGTACACCACTGGGTAAGGGCCAATGTACTTCCTTTGTAAGCTCATTTCTCAGACTATATCTATCATAATCATGTTATATATGTGTTATCAAGTATACAGTTGTTTCTAAACTGCTTATTTAAAAAAATAAAAATATCTGCACCCATGAAGTTACAACTGAAATGCATCCATGCTAGAGGAGGTGCAAGGATGCTGTCACCACTCCCATGCAAATGATTAATTAGCAACACTGGCATCTGCTCTCATGGCTCCATTGAATCACTCTGCCACCCCTATTTCTGAATCTGCTGCTCAACACCGCATCAGCAGCCAGGCTGAACAGTTAACAAAACAGTCATCTGATGTGTCAGCCCCTGTTAGCACACACAGTTATGAACACACATACAGAGATACAAAAAATACATCTACTGTATTAATTGACCATCTCATTATGCTGCACACTGCCAACTGTCATGCATGCACCAAAAAATGAGCATTTGAAAATGAAAATATTTACTGTGCAAACATATAGTCAATATTTTATATATTTAACGAAATACTTTGATAATGTACTTGGTGCCTTCCGTAGGTGGTATAGGATGGAGCCAGCTGCCAAATGTCACAAAATTCATGAAACACTGAACACACAGAGAGGAAACTGCTAAACCTCTGTGAAATTTGCTTTTCACATTACAAAGTTAATCATAGTGATTATTTGCCAAATAGTCAATGGGTCCTTTAAAGCCCCCGTAGCTGAGCCATTAATAACTGTCGTCTTTGTTTAAGCCAGTGTTTACAGAGGGGTCAAGAGGTGCGAGCCGGTAGAGGCACCTTATTATGAACAGCGCTGGTCACTAGTCACCGGTAGCACCCACGTGAGGAATGTTTAACCCAAGCCCACCCTTTGTGTCACTTGTCTGTACTCACACTAGTCTAGACGGAGACATCCCCCTGCCATTTGACAAAAAAAGACATGACAGACTTGAAAGGCCGTCAACCTTTTCAGAGCCAAGAGATCAAGTCATGTAATATGCTTGAATATCTGCAAAAGTGGGCCTGTGAGCTTGACAAGCTGCTGTGTGGGCATCATGGATGTACATTTTTTTTTTAAAAGAAAGCTGTTCAATGGCACACCTTTGTTTCCTCTGTCACGAGGTACAAACCTTCACAACTCCGAAGGTGTTCGCCTTCATTCTCTCTGCTCAGTGTCTGCAGCACTAAACCACTTTAAGCCACTCACTCTTTTGGCTCCCTGTTCAGGTTTTTATACAGTGCAGCCGACGCACAGCAACACAACATCTGGAGGATTTAGTCGAAAAAAAAAACAGGACATGTGCAATCAGTGCAGTGAGGCTGCGACTCCAGCCTTGCCTTTTTTTAGTGCATGAAAACACACTCTGTCTCTCCCTCACACACAATGTCTGGAATGTGACACTGATTTGTCAGGGCCCAAATGTGCTTCAGCTGTGACAGGCAATATCAAAATGAGGATGAGTATCATTTTATGGTGATCCACTGAAGTGCTATGACATAACTGAAATCTTTCCCTTTTTGGCATCTTGAACACGTGAGCAAAATACCAACTTCCTGAGAGATATGTATTGCCAGTGTTGGGTTTTTTTTTGTGTGTGCGCGCGTGTGTGTGTGTGTTGTTAGGGTCCATCTTGGCTGGGCTCAGAGTGAAGCTTCCCAGAGAAAACCCAGGACTCGCTTCACTGCTCTGGGTTTAGACAGAGCCAAAGTCCAGCAACTGTTCCCACACTGCCTTTTTTCACTTCCTCTCCTCTTTGCATCATCATACATGCTGATTGAGGGCAGATAAAGATAATTAATAGGATGACGTGTATCAGATTAATAACGAGACACCAGTAGACATTGCTGTGAAGATTGGCAGCCTCATTTAGCTTTACTGCTACATGTTAAACATTCTGTTTTACTGATGAAATGCAGCAATGCTGCACTGAACATACACTGTTCCTGCTTTGCAAATAATACAGTGTTTCTGATTTTAGTCACTGTTTGTTTTTTATTTCCTGCTAAAACAAAACTTGTGAAAGAGGTATTACACTACACATTATTAATGAGTAGAAAATGAAGAAATTCTCCGAAGTATGAAGTTGATCTCCAATAGGTTTTGAAAGGTTAAAAGTGTTTCAAGAAGATTGTGGCCCCTGTTCTGAAAAAGTCTAGGAAATGGATCTTATGGGTCCCTGCTGTTGTTAACAAATGTTTTCTGTGTCCCTCTGTGCAGTCCCACCCTGACAATGACCCACAGAAACCTGACAGGCAGTTGCAATGTGAACTGTGGCTGCAGGATCCATGAGTACGCTCCGGTCTGTGGCTCAGATGGCATTACCTATTTCAACCCCTGTCTGGCTGGATGCAGCACTGTGGGCAATGATAGCACTGGGGTAAACACACACACACACACACACGCGGACCCACCCATAGTTTGTTTTATTTTCAAAATTCTTTGCTATGCAGGCATTTATACATCAATGGAATAGAAAATGAGCGATGAAAATGATTTCAGAGAATGGATACATGAATCATAATGAATACATAAAGCTCTGAAAGTACAGGAAATGTCAAACTCCACAACAATGTCAGATAGGAAGTTATAAAAGCACAAGGAAAGGAAATATTGAGACCACATTGCTGGTGCCATACAGTCTGCCTGTGTGTGTCCAAATCTACATTTGATTTTGCAATGTAGGTACAATACAGCATATAGTCTGTTAATGGAATAAGATTCATATTTTAGTCAATCTTGAAAAACAGAGCATGTTAGTGGATAGTGGGATTTACTGGTGTTGTGTCTGACTACAGACTCGGAACTACACAGACTGTGGCTGTGTGCAGAGCAGACAGGTCATCACTCCATCCTCTGGTGGTCAGGTCAACCAGCTCCAGCTGGTCATCGTTAAAACCTACCTGAATGAGAACGGTTACGCTGTGTCGGGGAAATGTGACCGCACCTGCAACACCCTCATCCCTTTCCTCATCTTCCTCTTCATTGTCACTCTCATTACGGCCTGTGCCCAGCCGTCCGCCATCATCGTCACACTCAGGTAAGGGTTCGCTCCTGCCAATCATAATCACCGAGCTCTTCCTGCAGGACTGGGAGGCTGGTAATCGTCTGCTGAAACACTCATTTGTCATCAGTTTGAACCGAAAATTTGATTGAAAGTCATTTTCTTTAATTTGAATGAAGTGAATATGTAGCATTTATATGCTATTTGTCAATTCTAAGGTCTGTTGATGAACAGGAGAGGCCTTTTGCTCTTGGGATGCAGTTTGTTTTGCTCCGAACTCTTGGTAAGTATGAATATTTGAATGTTGAACACCTAAGAAACACACACTCATTCATTGTGACCTTGTGAATCAGACTGAAATAATTTGTCTATTGTATCTAGTGTGGTCATAAAGATTAGATGTTATTTTAGAGAGAGCAGGCATATATAATAGTACAATATGTTGAAAAAAGGCCATTTTATAACAGGTTGAAAATTGTCAAAAAAGTCAAAAAATAAAAATGTCATCAGAAAGACTGATCATACTGTGTTGAATGATTTCATATTACAATATGATGTAAAAAGCCATTTTATAGCATGTTGAAAATTATGCATATCAAAAACATTTAAAATTTTAAAAGGTTCAAAAAGGTATCAGAAAGTTATCGTGTGTTGAATGATTTTTAGCACAATATGTTGAAAAAAAACGTTGTAAAATGCAATTTTATAGCAAAAAAATGTCATACTATAGCATGCCAAAAAAAATCAAAAAATTATAAAATTTTAAAATGTACTAAAAAGTCATCAGAAAGACATATTATAGTGTTCTGAATGATTTCCTGCCAAAATATGGTGAAATAGCTTGTCAAATAGCAATTTTATAGCATGTTGAAAACTGTCAAAAAATGTCATACTATAGTATGCCAAAAAAGTCAAAAAATGAAAAATTTTAAAATGCGCTAAAACGTCATCAGAAAGACATATTATAGTGTTCTGAATGCTTTCATGCCAAAATATGATGAAATAGCTCATCAAATAACAATTTTATGGCATGTTGGATACTGTGAAAAAATGTCATACCATAGTATGGCGAAAATGTCAAAAAATTAAAGGTTTTAAGATGAGCTAAAATGTCATCAGAAAGACGTATTATGGGGTTCTGAATGATTTCATGTGAAAATATGGTGAAATATGTAGTGAAAAATCAATTTTATAGCATGTTGAATAGTGTGAAAAAATGTCATACTATAATATGACTAAAATGTAAAAAAAATGAAAAATTTTAAAATGTCCAAAAAAGTCATCAGAAAGACATATTATAGTGTTCTGAATGATTTCATGCCAAAATATGGTGAAATATGTTGAGAAAAATCAATTTTATAGCACGTTGAATACTGTGAAAAAATGTCATACTATAGTATGCCGAAAATGTCAAAAAATGAAAAATTTCAAAATGTCCAAAAAAGTCATCAGAAAGACATATTATAGTGTTCTGAATGATTTCATGCCAAAATATGGTGAAATATGTAGTGAAAAATCAATTTTATAGCATGTTGAATACTGTGAAAAAATATCATACTATAGTATGGCGAAAATGTCAAAAAATAAAAAAATTTAAAATGTCCTAAAAAGTCATCAGAAATACACATTATGGGGTTTTCAATGATTTCCTGTGAAAATATTGTGAAATACATTGTGAAAAATCAATTTTATAGCACGTTGAATACTGTGAAAAAAATGGCATACTATAGTATGCCAAAAATGTCAAAAAATGAAAAATTTTAAAATGTCCTACAAAGTCATAAGAAAGACATATTATGGGGTTTTCAATGATTTCATGCCAAAATATGGTGAAATATGTTGTGAAAAATCAATTTTATAGCATGTTGAATACTGTGAAAAAATGTCATACTATAGTATGCCAAAAATGTCAAAAAATGAAAAATTTTGAGATGCGCTAAAAAGTCATCAGAAAGACATATTATAGTGTTCTGAATGATTTCATGCCAAAATATGGTGAAATATGTTGAGAAAAATCAATTTTATAGCATGTTGAATTCTGTGAAAAAATGTCATACTATAGTATGCCAAAAAAGTCAAAAAATGAAAAATTTTAAGATGCGCTAAAAAGTCATCAGAAAGACATATTATAGTGTTCTGAAAGATTTCATTCCAAAATATGGTGAGATATGTTTAGAAAAATCAATTTTATAGGATATTGAATAGTGTGAAAAAATGTCATACTATAGTATGCCGAAAATGTCAAAAAATAAAAAATTTTAAAATGTCCAAAAAAGTCATCAGAAAGACATTTTATGGGGTTTTCAATGATTTCATGCCAAAATATGGTGAGATATGTTTTGAAAAATCAATTTTATAGCATGTTCAATCCTGTGAAAAAATGTCATACCATACTATGGCAAAAATGTCAAAAAATGAAAAATTTTAAGATGCACTAAAAAGTCATCAGAAAGACAGATTATAGTGTTCTGAATGATTTCAGACCAAAGTATGGTGAAATATGTTGTGAAAAATCAGTTTGATAGCATGTTGAATTCTGTGAAAAAATGTCATGCTATAGTGTGGCGAAAATGTCAAAAAATGAAAAATTTTAAAATGTCCAAAAAAGTCATCAGAAAGACATAGTGTTCTGAATGATTTCATGCCAAAATATGATGAAATATGTTGTGAAAAATCAATTTTATAGCATGTTGAAAACTGTCAAAAAGGTCATACTATTGTATGGTGAAAATGTCAAAAAATTAAAAATTTTAAAATGTGCTAAAAAGTTACCAAAAAGGCATTTTATAGTGTTCTGAATGATTTCATGCCAAAATATGGTGAGATGTGTTGAGAAAAATCAATTTTATATCATATTGAATACTGTGAAAAAATGTCATACTATAGTATGCTGAAAATGTCAAAAAATAAAAAAATTTAAAATGTCCAAAAAAGTCATCAGAAAGACATATTATAGTGTTCTGAATGATTTTATGCCAAAATATGGTGAAATATGTTGTGAAAAATCAATTTTATAGCACGTTGAATACTGTGAAAAAATGTCATACTATAGTATGGCGAAAATGACAAAAAATGAAAAATTTTAAAATGTCCTAAAAAGTCATCAGAAATACACATTATGGGGTTTTCAATGATTTCCCGTGAAAATATGGTGAAATACGCTGTGAAAAATCAATTTTATAGCACGTTGAATACTGTGAAAAAATGTCATACTATAGTATGGCGAAAATGTCAAAAAATTAAAAATTTTAAAATGTCCAAAAAAGGCATCAGAAAGACATTCTAGTGTTCTGAATGATTTCATGCCAAAATATGGTGAGATATGTTGAGAAAAATCAATTTTAAAGCATGTTGAATACTGTGAAAAAATGGCATACTATAGTATGCCAAAAATGTCAAAAAATGAAAAATTTTGAGATGCGCTTAAAAGTCATCAGAAAGACATATTATAGTGTTCTGAATGATTTCATGCCAAAATATGGTGAAATATGTTGAGAAAAATCAATTTTATAACACGTTGAATCCTGTAAAAAAATGTCATACTATAGTATGCTGAAAATGTCAAAAAATAAAAAAATTTAAAATGTCCAAAAAAGTCATCAGAAAGACATATTATAGTGTTCTGAATGATTTCATGCCAAAATATGGTGAAATATGTTGTGAAAAATCAATTTTATAGCACGTTGAATACTGTGAAAAAATGGCATACTATAGTATGGCGAAAATGACAAAAAATGAAAAATTTTAAAATGTCCTAAAAAGTCATCAGAAATACACATTATGGGGTCTTCAATGATTTCCCGTGAAATACGTTGTGAAATATCAATTTTATAGCACGTTGAATACTGTGAAAAAATGGCATACTATAGTATGGCGAAAATGTCAAAAAATGAAAAATTTTAAAATGTCCTAAAAAGTCATCAGAAAGACATTTTATAGTGTTCTGAATGATTTCATGCCAAAATATGGTGAAATATTCAGTGAAAAATCAATTTTATAGCATATTGAGTAGTGTGAAAAAATGTCATACTATAGTATGGCAAAAATGTCAAAAAATGGAAAATTTTAAAATGTCCAAAAAAGTCATCAGAAAGACACATTATAGTGTTCTGAATGATTTCATGCCAAAATATGGTGAGATGTGTTGAGAAAAATCTATTTTATATCATATTGAATACTGTGAAAAAATGTCATACTATAGTATGGCAAAAATGTCAAAAAATAAAAAATTTTAAAATGTCCAAAAAAGTCATCAGAAAGACATATTATAGTGTTCTGAAAGATTTCTTGCCAAAATATGGTGAAATATGTAGTGAAAAATCAATTTTATAGCATGTTGAATGGTGTGAAAAAATGTCATACTATAGTATGGCGAAAATGTCAAAAGATGAAAAATTTTAAAATGTCCAAAAAAGTCATCAGAAAGACATTTTATAGTGTTCTGAATGATTTCATGCCAAAATATGGTGAAATACGTAGTGAAAAATCAATTTTATAGCATATTGAGTAGTGTGACAAAATGTCATACTATAGTATGGCGAAAATGTCAAAAAATGAAAAATTTTAAAATGTCCAAAAAAGTAATCAGAAAGACATTCTAGTGTTCTGAATGATTTCATGCCAAAATATGGTGAGATATGTTGAGAAAAATCAATTTTATAGCATGTTGGTGTGAAAAAATGTCATACTATAGTATGGCGAAAATGTCAAAAAATGAAAAATTTTAAAATGTCCAAAAAAGTCATCAGAAAGACACATTATAGTGTTCTGAATGATTTCATACCAAAATATGGTGAAATATGTAGTGAAAAATCAATTTTATATCATATTGAATACTGTGAAAAAAATGTCATACTATAGTATGGCAAAAATGTCAAAAAATGAAAAATTTTAAGATGCGCTAAAAAGTCATCAGAAAGACATATTATAGTGTTCTGAATGATTTCATGCCAAAATATGGTGAAATATGTTGAGAAAAATCAATTTTATAGCACGTTGAATACTGTAAAAAAAAATGTCATACTATAGTATGCCGAAAATGTCAAAAACTGAAAAATTTTAAAATGTCCAAAAAAGTCATCAGAAAGACATATTATAGTGTTCTGAATGATTTCATGCCAAAATATGGTGAAATATGTTGTGAAAAATCAATTTTATAGCATGTTGAATTCTGTGAAAAAATGTCATACTATAGTATGGCGAAAATGTCAAAAAAATGAAAAATTTTAAAATGTCCTAAAAAGTCATCAGAAAGACATATTATGGGGTTTTCAATGATTTCCTGTGAAAATATGGTGAAATACATTGTGAAAAATCAATTTTATAGCACGTTGAATACTGTGAAAAAATGTCATACTATAGTATGGCGAAAATGTCAAAAAAATGAAAAATTTTAAAATGTCCTAAAAAGTCATCAGAAAGACATATTATAGTGTTCTGAATGATTTCATGCCAAAATATGGTGAAATATGTAGTGAAAAATCAATTTTATAGCATATTGAGTAGTGTGAAAAAATGTCATACTATAGTATGGCAAAAATGTCAAAAAATGAAAAATTTTAAAATGTCCAAAAAAGTCATCAGAAAGACACATTATAGTGTTCTGAATGATTTCATGCCAAAATATGGTGAGATGTGTTGAGAAAAATCAATTTTATATCATATTGAATACTGTGAAAAAATGTCATACTATAGTATGGCAAAAATGTCAAAAAATAAAAAATTTTAAAATGTCCAAAAAAGTCATCAGAAAGACATATTATAGTGTTCTGAAAGATTTCTTGCCAAAATATGGTGAAATATGTAGTGAAAAATCAATTTTATAGCATGTTGAATGGTGTGAAAAAATGTCATACTATAGTATGGCGAAAATGTCAAAAGATGAAAAATTTTAAAATGTCCAAAAAAGTCATCAGAAAGACATTTTACAGTGTTCTGAATGATTTCATGCCAAAATATGGTGAAATATGTAGTGAAAAATCAATATTATAGCATATTGAGTAGTGTGACAAAATGTCATACTATAGTATGGCGAAAATGTCAAAAAATGAAAAATTTTAAAATGTCCAAAAAAGTAATCAGAAAGACATTCTAGTGTTCTGAATGATTTCATGCCAAAATATGGTGAGATATGTTGAGAAAAATCAATTTTATAGCATGTTGAATTCTGTGAAAAAATGTCATACTACAGTATAGCAAAAATGTCAAAAAATGAAAAATTTTAAGATGCGCTAAAAAGTCATCAGAAAGACATATTATAGTGTTCTGAAAGATTTCATTCCAAAATATGGTGAGATATGTAGTGAAAAATCAATTTTATAGCATGCCGAATACTGTGAAAAAATATCATACTATAGTATGCCGAAAATGTCAAAAAATGAAAAATTTTAAAATGTCCAAAAAAGTCATCAGAAAGACATATTATAGTGTTCTGAATGATTTCATGCCAAAATATGGTGAAATATGTAGTGAAAAATCAATTTTATAGCACGCCGAATACTGTGAAAAAATATCATACTATAGTATGGCGAAAATGTCAAAAAATGAAAAATTTTAAAATGTCCTAAAAAGTCATCAGAAATACACATTATGGGGTTTTCAATGATTTCCCGTGAAAATATGGTGAAATACATTGTGAAAAATCAATTTTATAGCACGTTGAATACTGTGAAAAAATGGCATACTATAGTATGCCAAAAATGTCAAAAAATGAAAAATTTTAAGATATGCTAAAAAGTCATCAGAAAGACATATTATCATGTTCTGAATGATTTCATGCCAAAATATGATGAAATATGTTGTGAAAAATCAATTTTATAGCATGTTGAATACTGTGAAAAAATGTCATACTATAGTATGCCGAAAATGTCAAAAATAAAAAATTTTAAAATGTCCAAAAAAGTCATCAGAAAGACATATTATAGTGTTCTGAATGATTTCATGCCAAAATATGGTGAAATATGTAGTGAAAAATCAATTTTATAGCATGTTGAATAGTGTGAAAAAATGTCATACTATAGTATGACTAAAATGTAAAAAAAATGAAAAATTTTAAAATGTCCAAAAAAGTCATCAGAAAGACATATTATAGTGTTCTGAATGATTTCAGACCAAAGTATGGTGAAATATGTTGTGAAAAATCAGTTTGATAGCATGTTGAATTCTGTGAAAAAATGTCATGCTATAGTATGGCAAAAATGTCAAAAAATGAAAAATTTTAAAATGTCCAAAAAAGTCATCAGAAAGACATAGTGTTCTGAATGATTTCATGCCAAAATATGATGAAATATGTTGTGAAAAATCAATTTTATAGCATGTTGAAAACTGTCAAAAAGGTCATACTATTGTATGGTGAAAATGTCAAAAAATAAAATAATTTAAAATGTGCTAAAAAGGTACCAAAAAGACATATTATAGTGTTCTGAATGATTTCATGCCAACATATGGTGAAATATGTTGAGAAAAATCAATTTTATATCATATTGAATACTGTGAAAAAATGTCATACTATAGTATGGCAAAAATGTCAAAAAATAAAAAAATTTAAAATGTCCAAAAAAGTCATCAGAAAGACATATTATAGTGTTCTGAATGATTTTATGCCAAAATATGGTGAAATATGTTGTGAAAAATCAATTTTATAGCACGTTGAATACTGTGAAAAAATGGCATACTATAGTATGGCGAAAATGACAAAAAATGAAAAATTTTAAAATGTCCTAAAAAGTCATCAGAAATACACATATTATGGGGTCTTCAATGATTTCCCAAAATATGTGAAATACGTTGTGAAATATCAATTTTATAGCACGTTGAATACTGTGAAAAAATGGCATACTATAGTATGGCGAAAATGTCAAAAAATGAAAAATTTTAAAATGTCCTACAAAGTCATCAGAAAGACATTTTATAGTGTTCTGAATGATTTCATGCCAAAATATGGTGAAATATTCAGTGAAAAATCAATTTTATAGCATATTGAGTAGTGTGAAAAAATGTCATACTATAGTATGGCAAAAATGTCAAAAAATGGAAAATTTTAAAATGTCCAAAAAAGTCATCAGAAAGACACATTATAGTGTTCTGAATGATTTCATGCCAAAATATGGTGAGATGTGTTGAGAAAAATCAATTTTATAGCAAATTGAATACTGTGAAAAAATGTCATACTATAGTATGGCAAAAATGTCAAAAAATGAAAAATTTTGAGATGCGCTAAAAAGTCATCAGAAAGACATATTATGGTGTTCTGAATGATTTCATGCCAAAATATGGTGAAATATGTTGAGAAAAATCAATTTTATAGCACGTTGAATACTGTGAAAAAATGTCATACTATAGTATGCCGAAAATGTCAAAAAATAAAAAATTTTAAAATGTCCAGAAAAGTCATCAGAAAGACATATTATAGTATTCTGAATGATTTCTTGCCAAAATATGGTGAAATATGTGGTGAAAAATCAATTTTATAGCATGTTGAATGGTGTGAAAAAATGTCATACTATAGTATGGCGAAAATGTCAAAAAATGAAAAATTTTAAAATGTCCAAAAAAGTCATCAGAAAGACATTTTATAGTGTTCTGAATGATTTCATGCCAAAATATGGTGAAATATGTTGTGAAAAATCAGTTTTATAGCATGTTGAAAACTGTCAAAAAATGTCATACTATAGTATGGCGAAAATGTCAAAAAATGAAAAATTTTAAAATATGCTAAAAAGTTACCAAGAAGACATATTATAGTGTTCTGAATGATTTCATGCCAAAATATGGTGAAATATGTAGTGAAAAATCTATTTTATAGCATATTGAATAGTGTGAAAAAATGTCAAACTATAGTATGGCAAAAATGTCAAAAAATGAAAAATTTTAAAATGTCCAAAAAAGTCATCAGAAACACTTGTCATGTTCTGAATGATTTCATGCCAAAATATGATGAAATATGTTGTGAAAAATCAATTTTATAGCATGTTGAATACTGTGAAAAAATGTCATACTATAGTATGCCAAAAATGTCAAAAAATGAAAAATTTTGAGATGCGCTAAAAAGTCATCAGAAAGACATATTATAGTGTTCTGAATGATTTCATGCCAAAATATGGTGAGATATGTTGAGAAAATCAATTTTATAGCATATTGAATACTGTGAAAAAATGTCATACTATAGTATGGCAAAAATGTAAAAAAATTAAAAATTTCAAGATGCGCTAAAAAGTCATCAGAAAGACATATAGTGTTCTGAATGATTTCATGCCAAAATATGGTGAAATATATTGAGAAAAATCAATTTTATAGCATATTGAATAGTGTGAAAAAATGTCATACTATAGTATGGCGAAAATGTCAAAAAATGAAAAATTTTAAAATGTCCAAAAAAGTCATCAGAAAGACATTTTATAGTGTTCTGAATGATTTCATGCCAAAATATGGTGAAATATGTTGAGAAAAATCAATTTTATAGCACGTTGAATACTGTGAAAAAATGTCATACTATAGTATGCCGAAAATGTCAAAAAATAAAAAATTTTAAAATGTCCAGAAAAGTCATCAGAAAGACATATTATAGTATTCTGAATGATTTCTTGCCAAAATATGGTGAAATATGTGGTGAAAAATCAATTTTTTAGCATGTTGAATGGTGTGAAAAAATGTCATACCATAGTTTGGCGAAAATGTCAAAAAATGAAAAATTTTAAAATATCCAAAAAAGTCATCATAAAGACATTTTATAGTGTTCTGAATGATTTTATGCCAAAATATGGTGAAATATGTTGTGAAAAATCAGTTTTATAGCATGTTGAAAACTGTCAAAAAATGTCATACTATAGTATAGCAAAAATGTCAAAAATGAAAACTTTTAAGATGCTAAAAGTCATCAGAAAGACATATTATAGTGTTCTGAAAGATTTCATTCCAAAATATGGTGAGATATGTAGTGAAAAATCAATTTTATAGCATGCCGAATACTGTGAAAAAATATCATACTATAGTATGGCGAAAATGTCAAAAAATGAAAAATTTTAAAATGTCCTAAAAAGTAATCAGAAATACACATTATGGGGTTTTCAATGATTTCCCGTAAAAATATGGTGAAATACATTGTGAAAAATCAATTTTATAGCACGTTGAATACTGTGAAAAAATGGCATACTATAGTATGCCAAAAATGTCAAAAAATGAAAAATTTTAAGATGTGCTAAAAAGTCATCAGAAACACTTATCATGTTCTGAATGATTTCATGCCAAAATATGATGAAATATGTTGTGAAAAATCAATTTTATAACATGTTGAATACTGTGAAAAAATGTCATACTATAGTATGCCAAAAATGTCAAAAAATGAAAAATTTTGAGATGCGTTAAAAAGTCATCAGAAAGACATATTATAGTGTTCTGAATGATTTCACGCCAAAATATGGTGAAATATGTTGAGAAAAATCAATTTTATAGCATATTGAATACTGTGAAAAAATGTCATACTATAGTATGGCAAAAATGTCAAAAATAAAAATTTTGAAATGTCCAAAAAGTCATCAGAAAGACATATTATAGTGTTCTGAATGATTTCATGCCAAAATATGATGAAATATGTTGTGAAAAATCAATTTTATAGCAAATTGAATACTGTGAAAAAATGTCATACTATAGTATGCCGAAAATGTCAAAAAATAAAAAATTTTAAAATGTCCAGAAAAGTCATCAGAAAGACATATTATAGTATTCTGAATGATTTCTTGCCAAAATATGGTGAAATATGTGGTGGAAAATCAATTTTATAGCATGTTGAATGGTGTGAAAAAATGTCATACTATAGTATGGCGAAAATGTCAAAAAATGAAAAATTTTAAAATGTCCAAAAAAGTCATCAGACAGACATATTATAGTGTTCTGAATGATTTCATGCCAAAATATGGTGAGATATGTTGAGAAAAATCAATTTTATAGCATGTTGAATTCTGTGAAAAAATGTCATACTACAGTATAGCAAAAATGTCAAAAAATGAAAAATTTTAAGATGCGCTAAAAAGTCATCAGAAAGACATATTATAGTGTTCTGAAAGATTTCATTCCAAAATATGGTGAAATATGTTGTGAAAAATCAATTTTATAGCACACCGAATACTGTGAAAAAATATCATACTATAGTATGGCGAAAATGTCAAAAAATGAAAAATTTTAAAATGTCCTAAAAAGTCATCAGAAATACACATTATGGGGTTTTCAATGATTTCCCGTGAAAATATTGTGAAATACATTGTGAAAAATCAATTTTATAGCACGTTGAATACTGTGAAAAAATGGCATACTATAGTATGCCAAAAATGTCAAAAAATGAAAAATTTTAAGATGTGCTAAAAAGTCATCAGAAACACTTGTCATGTTCTGAATGATTTCATGCCAAAATATGATGAAATATGTTGTGAAAAATCAATTTTATAGCATGTTGAATACTGTGAAAAAATGTCATACTATAGTATGCCAAAAATGTCAAAAAATGAAAAATTTTGAGATGCGTTAAAAAGTCATCAGAAAGACATATTATAGTGTTCTGAATGATTTCATGCCAAAATATGGTGAAATATGTTGAGAAAAATCAATTTTATAGCACGTTGAATACTGTGAAAAAATGTCATACTATAGTATGCCGAAAATGTCAAAAAATAAAAAATTTTAAAATGTCCAAAAAAGTCATCAGAAAGACATATTATAGTGTTCTGAATGATTTCATGCCAAAATATGATGAAATATGTTGTGAAAAATCAATTTTATAGCAAATTGAATACTGTGAAAAAATGTCATACTATAGTATGCCGAAAATGTCAAAAAATAAAAAATTTTAAAATGTCCAGAAAAGTCATCAGAAAGACATATTATAGTATTCTGAATGATTTCTTGCCAAAATATGGTGAAATATGTGGTGAAAAATCAATTTTATAGCATGTTGAATGGTGTGAAAAAATGTCATACTATAGTATGGCAAAAATGTCAAAAAATAAAAAAATTTAAAATGTCCAAAAAAGTCATCAGAAAGACATATTATAGTGTTCTGAATGATTTTATGCCAAAATATGGTGAAATATGTTGTGAAAAATCAATTTTATAGCATGTTGAATACTGTGAAAAAATGTCATACTATAGTATGGCAAAAATGTCAAAAAATGAAAAATTTTAAGATGCACTACAAAGTCATCAGAAAGACATATTATAGTGTTCTGAAAGATTTCATTCCAAAATATGGTGAGATATGTAGTGAAAAATCAATTTTATAGCATGCCGAATACTGTGAAAAAATATCATACTATAGTATGGCGAAAATGTCAAAAAATGAAAAATTTTAAAATGTCCTAAAAAGTAATCAGAAATACACATTCTAGTGTTCTGAATGATTTCATGTGAAAATATGGTGAAATATGTTGTGAAAAAATCAATTTTATAGCATGTTGAATACTGTGAAAAAATGTCATACTATAGTATGGCAAAAATGTCAAAAAATGAAAAATTTTAAGATGCACTACAAAGTCATCAGAAAGACATATTATAGTGTTCTGAATGATTTCATCCCAAAATATGGTGAAATATGTTGTGAAAAATCAATTTTATAGCATGTTGAATTCTGTGAAAAAATGTCATACTATAGTATGGCGAAAATGTCAAAAAATGAAAAATTTTAAAATGTCCAAAAAAGTTACCAAAAAGACATATTACAGTGTTCTGAATTATTTCATGCCAAAATATGGTGAAATATGTAGTGAAAAATCAATTTTATACCATGTTGAATACTGTGAAAAAATATCATACTATAGTATGGCGAAAATGTCAAAAAATGAAAAATTTTAAAACGTCCAAAAAGTCATCAGAAAGACATATTATAGTGTTCTGAATGATTTCATGCCAAAATATGGTGAAATATGTTGTGAAAAATCAATTTTATAGCATGTTGAAAACTGTCAAAAAATGTCATACTATAGTATGCCAAACATGTCAAAAAAATGAAAAATTTTAACATGCACTAAAAAGTCATCAGAAAGACATATTATAGTGTTCTGAATGATTTCAGACCAAAGTATGGTGAAATATGTAGTGAAAAATCTATTTTATAGCATATTGAATAGTGTGAAAAAATGTCAAACTATAGTATGGCAAAAATGTCAAAAAATGAAAAATTTTAAAATGTCCAAAAAAGTCATCAGAAAGACACATTATAGTGTTCTGAATGATTTCATGCCAAAATATGGTGAGATATGTTGAGAAAATCAATTTTATAGCATATTGAATACTGTGAAAAAATGTCATACTATAGTATGGCGAAAATGTCAAAAAAATGAAAAATTTTAAAATATGCTAAAAAGTTACCAAAAAGACATATCATAGTGTTCTGAATGATTTCATGCCAAAATATGGTGAGATATGTTGAGAAAATCAATTTTATAGCATATTGAATACTGTGAAAAAATGTCATACTATAGTATGGCGAAAATGTCAAAAAATGAAAAATTTTAAAATGTCCTAAAAAGTCATAAGAAAGACATATTATGGGGTTTTCAATGATTTCATGCCAAAATATGGTGAAATATGTTGTGAAAAATCAATTTTATAGCATGTTGAATGGTGTGAAAAAATGTCATACTATAGTATGGCGAAAATGTCAAAAAATGAAAAATTTTAAAATATGCTAAAAAGTTACCAAAAAGACATATTATAGTGTTCTGAATGATTTCGTGCCAAAATATGGTGAAATATGTAGTGAAAAATCAATTTTATAGCATATTGAATAGTGTGAAAAAATGTCAAACTATAATATGGCAAAAATGTCAAAAAATAAAAATTTTAAACTGCCCAAAAAAGTCATCAGAAAGACACATTATAGTGTTCTGAATGATTTCATGCCAAAATATGGTGAAATATGTTGAGAAAAATCAATTTTATAGCACGTTGAATACTGTGAAAAAATGTCATACTATAGTATGCCGAAAATGTCAAAAAATAAAAAAATTTAAAATGTCCAGAAAAGTCATCAGAAAGACATATTATAGTATTTTGAATGATTTCTTGCCAAAATATGGTGAAATATGTGGTGAAAAATCAATTTTATAGCATGTTGAATGGTGTGAAAAAATGTCATACTATAGTATGGCGAAAATGTCAAAAAATGACAAATTTTAAAATGTCCAAAAAAGTCATCAGAAAGACATTTTATAGTGTTCTGAATGATTTCATGCCAAAATATGGTGAAATATGTTGAGAAAAATCAATTTTATAGCACGTTGAATACTGTGAAAAAATGTCATACTATAGTATGCCGAAAATGTCAAAAAATAAAAAATTTTAAAATGTCCAGAAAAGTCATCAGAAAGACATATTATAGTATTCTGAATGATTTCTTGCCAAAATATGGTGAAATATGTTGTGAAAAATCAATTTTATAGCATGTTGAATGGTGTGAAAAAATGTCATACTATAGTATGGCGAAAATGTCAAAAAATGAAAAATTTTAAAATGTCCAAAAAAGTCATCAGAAAGACATTTTATAGTGTTCTGAATGATTTCATGCCAAAATATAGTGAAATATGTAGTGAAAAATCAATTTTATAGCACGCCGAATACTGTGAAAAAATGTCATACTATAGTATGGCGAAAATGTCAAAAAATGAAAACTTTTAAAATATGCTAAAAAGTTACCAAAAAGACATATTATAGTGTTCTGAATGATTTCTTGCCAAAATATAGTGAAATATGTAGTGAAAATCAATTTTATAGCATGTTGAATGGTGTGAAAAAATGTCATACTATAGTATGGCGAAAATGTCAAAAAATTAAAAAATTTAAAATATGCTAAAAAGTTACCAAAAAGACATATTATAGTGTTCTGAATGATTTCGTGCCAAAATATGGTGAAATATGTAGTGAAAAATCAATTTTATAGCATATTGAATAGTGTGAAAAAATGTCAAACTATAGTATGGCGAAAATGTCAAAAAATTAAAAATTTCAAGATGCGCTAAAAAGTCATCAGAAAGACATATTGTAGTGTTCTGAATGATTTCATGCCAAAATATGGTGAAATATATTGAGAAAAATCAATTTTATAGCATATTGAATAGTGTGAAAAAATGTCAAACTATAGTATGGCAAAAATGTCAAAAAATTAAAAATTTCAAGATGCGCTAAAAAGTCATCAGAAAGACATATTGTAGTGTTCTGAATGATTTCATGCCAAAATATGGTGAAATATATTGAGAAAAATCAATTTTATAGCATATTGAATAGTGTGAAAAAATGTCATACTATAGTATGGCGAAAATGTCAAAAAATGACAAATTTTAAAATGTCCTACAAAGTCATAAGAAAGACATATTATGGGGTTTTCAATGATTTCATGCCAAAATATGGTGAAATATGTTGAGAAAAATCAATTTTATAGCATGTTGAATACTGTGAAAAAATGTCATACTATAGTATGCCGAAAATGTCAAAAAATAAAATTTTTTAAAATGTCAAAAAAAGTCATCAGAAAGACATATTATAGTGTTCTGAACGATTTCTTGCCAAAATATGGTGAAATATGTAGTGAAAAATCAGTTTTATAGCATGTTGAAAACTGTCAAAAAATGTCATACTATAGTATGGCGAAAATGTCAAAACATGAAAACTTTTAAAATATGCTAAAAAGTTACCAAGAAGACATATTATAGTGTTCTGAATGATTTCTTGCCAAAATATGGTGAAATATGTAGTGAAAATCAATTTTATAGCATGTTGAATGGTGTGAAAAAATGTCATACTATAGTATGGCGAAAATGTCAAAAAAATGAAAAATTTTAAAATATGCTAAAAAGTTACCAAAAAGACATATTATAGTGTTCTGAATGATTTCATTCCAAAATATGGTGAGATATGTTGTGAAATATCAATTTTATAGCACGTTGAATACTGTGAAAAAATGGCATACTATAGTATGCCAAAAATGTCAAAAAATGAAAAATTTTAAAATGTCCTACAAAGTCATAAGAAAGACATATTATGGGGTTTTCAATGATTTCATGCCAAAATATGGTGAAATATGTTGTGAAAAATCAATTTTATAGCATGTTGAATACTGTGAATAAAATTCCATACTATAGTCAAAAATGCCAAAAAATGAAAAATTTCATAATGTCCTAAATCCTAAGTCATCAAAAGACTTATTTTAGTATGTTGAATGATTTCATCGCACAATATGTTTGAAAAAAAAAGTTGTAAAAGTGCCGTTGTATAGCATGTTGAAGACTGTCAAAAAATGTTGTATTATAGCATGTCAAAAAAAAGTCGAAAATTTTTAAAAGGTCTAATAAATTCATCAGAAAGACTTCTTGGCTTCCTTATACTGGTACTACAACACAGCTTATTATTGTACTATACAATTTGCAATGTACTTGCTGTCGTGTGGAATAGGACACAGTGACAGTCTAGTTTACCAGATCCTAAACTCTTCATCATGTCTTTGTCCTCCCTCAGCCTACATCCCCACGCCCATCTACTTCGGTGCTGTGATCGACACCACCTGCATGCTGTGGCAGCAGGACTGCGGCGTGCACGGCTCCTGCTGGGAGTACGACGTCACTTCCTTCCGCTTCGTCTACTTTGGCCTGGCCGCCAGCCTCAAGTTTGTCGGCTTCATCTTCATCTTCCTCACCTGGTACTCAATCAAGCACAAGGAGGCTCGAGCTGAGCGATGGCGCCAGCACCTGCCTCCGCTGGGCACAGTCAGCGAGCTCATCTGCCACGCCGGAGGCCACAAAAGCCACGCTCGCACCCGCTCCTGCCCCGTGTTCATCCCACCTCGGGCCGACCCTCCTGCCGCCCTGCTGCTCAGCCGTGGCCACAGCAGCCTCAGTTGCCCCGGAAACGCTCTCAAAGCAATAACCCCACCCATCCTGTTGCCACATCACCACAGAGGCTCTGCACATGTCTGAGAGCACTCCAAGCCTCCTTCAAGGGTCCATCGTGACATGTGCCTTCCTGTGTTTCTGCACCACGCAGTGTCTGCTCCACACCAATCAGACACCAGGCGGCCTGTACAGCTGCCATAGGACTGACAGACAGAGACACAGGTGCGCCCACCATATTTAAAGGGCTGCTCATTGGTGTTTATTATAACAGGAGACTGACAGCTGAGCATATCGTCAGCTCCAGCCACACACATCATCCACACAGAAGGTCAGCCCTCTACTTGGATCGGACGATGTGAAGACATCAATTGGTGCTACTGTGAAAGGGCAGGGCATTACAATCTCTACACACAGACGAGTCCTCATCAACACAGCCTCTAAAGCACAACAACACACCTGTACTATGCAAGTTTCTATGTACAGATCCTCCCTCCTCCGTACTCTACATCTGTACCTCTTTCTTCTTCCCCTCAGTCTGAGCTGTGCACATATCAGCAACCCCTCTTGTGTTTGGGCCTTTCCACCTGGTCTCTTTTCTGGTGTTGTTTGGATCTTAAGAAATGACAGAAGTGGGATTTTTTTTTTTCCGTAACAGTGCCTCTTAGGCTGTCCCAGCCAGTCCAGTACACAAAGCTAGCTACCAGGGTAAATGCTAGCTACTGTCGCTGTCCTCTCAGCTGAGCGGTGATAGTCTGCTTTGTTCCCTCAGCGTTTGAGTCTGTGTGCACGGCCATCAAAGCTCCTTGTCTCAGCAGGGTCACCGTGTAGCTTAAAGCCGACAAGCACCAATGGTACAGTGTTTCATGACTTCTATGAAATCTACATTTCACTCTACATGACACTATTACTGCGTGTAATAATAACTACATGAGAAAGGAATAGGAAAGGCATCTCATCTCTGACCATGTGCTCAAGCTACTGTAGGTCCAAAAGATGTGATTGTACTGAAGATTTTAAAGAATGTGGCAAAACTGCATCAAATTTAGTTCACTTTTCAAACCTCTCAAAAATAAAATGTTCAAATCTACTGCAGCAATCAACAAGAAATGAAAGGATGCATCATTTTGGCTTTACATTGTAATGGCTTCTCCATTCGTATGGTCATCAGATGTATATAGTGGTTATCTAGTAGTCTAGGCTTTTAAGAAAGTAGTGCAGCAAGCATGTAAAACAATGATCCCCTTTTTGCAGCAGTACTCAGTTCCTTGGTGTGTGGGGCCCTCTGGTGGGCAGAGCCATGATTGTGTGAAGGCCAGTGAATGTTGCTGTTAATGTGCTTTGAATTTCTTGGCTAAAAGGTTAATTATTAACTCAATCACTGCACTGAATTTAGCACTCCAGTTTCCCAAAGATATACTTTTTGCAAGTCATATGACTAAGTCAAATTTAGAAATTTGGTCTGCTGGTTTGGTGGTAAAGTCTGCAACATTCGTTGTAACCAATGCCATGCTGTAAGAGAGTCATCTTATTTTTTTTTTTTTTTTTTCCTTTTTGTTTTTTTGAAAGAGGTGGTAATGTGAGATTTGTATTAGTATATATTTTGAAAACCACATTTATAAGGATTTTATTTCTGGGGAAGAAATTAAGTCTAATAAAGTTTTTCTATTTTATGATCATTTCGACTTAATTTTAGTTATTAAAGGTTTGCAAAGAAAGGGAGACTGATGCAGTGAATTCATTTTAAAAATTAACATTTTTGGCCAAGATTTGTGGTATTCTGCCTGGTAAAGATTATCAAGTGGTAATGGCAGTGATTAATTTTAGTATTATTGTGACTTAGTACCTCAAATTACATATTCATAAGTGATCATTGTGTAAATATTGACAAAGCAAATGAAGCATATTATAGAGCTCACACATAGATAGAATCATATTTATGAACTAACCCATGACATTGTCATTAAAATTAAGGTAATAAGACTTAAAGCTATAAAGAAGCAAAACAATGGATTTGTCTCGTCGTGCCTGAACAATATTATTCACATGGGAAGGGTTGAGTTCATCCTGTGGGGAGTGGAGTTATTGAAATGTGTTTTGTTTCTGTCAAGAGGACGACACGGCTGAGTTTATTTAAATAGTTAAGTTACGCTACACAGAAAGCCCTGCTCTTCCCTCCCTCTAGTGCTCCGTATTTATCACAGCAGGCGGAATACCAATGTAGGATTATTGATCAGGTTTCCTGGGATGTGACTGAGAAGCCAAACATTATCCTCTGGTCACCTTAAAATTATTTATTCCATTCATTTATGACAGGTCATGGAATTCTGCTCTGATAAATATTGAACAAGTAAAATGCTAACCTTGTTAGTTTACTTTGAACAATCAATGAAATGATAATTGATGTTTGCTAATTATTAGTATAATGCTACAATTTATGTAATCTGTCATTCGTTTGTGTAATATAATAACATTGCACACAATAATATTTTATATACTATATTAAGTGGTTAATGATTACCGAATGATTTGCTGACCTTTTTGGAAATCACTGGTAAAACATCTATGGACCAGAAACCAGTTACTAACCATCTCGGTAATGTTTACAGATACATACACGTATCTAGTATACATACATAATGTGTATGTATATATAAATATAGATATAAAAAATGTGTGCAACAACCTGCTAAAATAACTGAATAAATTGTAGAATTACGAATAATTAGTCAACATTTTCAATAATCATTTCATTATTATAAATGATGGGTATTATTAAGTGTTATCGAAATATTTAAAATTCAGATTGAAATCCTCGTCTTATACGTTTGCATTGTTGAAATTGTTCTGTATACAGGGGAGGGCAGATTGGCAGATCAGGTGGTTATTAGACACAGTATACATACTGTACACGTACTACTGTTGTTGCCGTTCAAACGCCTCGACTACTACTGACACACAGGACTTCAGGTTGACTGTGGATTTGCTTTAACATGTTTCCTTTCATCAGTGTTTGAACTGGACAGAACAGAAGGTCGAGCTCTTCATGCTTTTGTTCCTCAGGAGCAGGGGTTGAACCGGTGTTTGTGAACACTTGGGTTTACAAATGCCTTGAATACTTGATATTTGTCATTAAAAAAACAAAAAAAAACAAGTGAGTTTGCTGCTTGAATTATTGCAAAGTATTGTGTAGTGTGTTTGTGTCTATGTGGTGGGACAACACTTACAGCCAGTACATCACAGAGAAGTTTGAAAGGGTTTATTTCTAAACAGCGTCATGGCTTTCCTGAAACCAGAGTTGTTCAAACACTTGTACACACACTGTTGAGAAAAAAGGACAACGTCAGGTTTTTGTAGAACCAGTTTCTAACCAGAGAGGTCTCACAGTGATGAACTACAGGCAGAAAGATTAACCACTGGAATATTTAAAGCAGAGGACTTTCTGGACTATACTGTCATAGATAAAAGTTCATAAGCAGTCTTAAGGGACTACAGTTACACTGAAGATGAACTGGCCGTGTGCATCACTCTACCCAGGATTATCAGAAGCACCAAGTCATACACCACGTGAACAATCCTTGACATTTCCCAGAAACTTTCACCATGAACACGTTCTAGTCCCTGGTAGTGATTGTTTAAGCATTTGTGTGATTTGTAAGAATAATTTTACTTCAAATAAAATACTGTGAATAGTGACCAATGTGCAACTAATAAGTGAATAGTGAGCACAGGCTGTCAAGCTAAGTGACTGTCCCATGATTGTCTAAAATTTCTGATGCTATTAAAAATTAAAATGCTAAAAAATATTCCTATTTGGCAAAGTCTATTTCCTGGTATGATGATTCTGTAAGTGACAATCCATTTCTCATCTTAGTTTTGAAGAGTAGTCAGAGGAAACAACTCATAATATCAACTGACAGGATCACCACATCACACACCACAAGTTCAAAAGTGCATTTGGGGTCAAATTAAACAGTTACCTGTATTATCAGTGGGTTTTTTTCTGATCAAGCATCCTGTGACTAGGCAGGTTGATTAATAAATTTGTTAAAGACTAGAGCGTACCTAAAGCTGAATAAAGCTAGCTATTCATTCAGATGTTGACATGGTTTCACCACTCACACTTGTTTTTCATAAAAACATATATTAAAAACATCAATAGTGTTATCCATATGGATTTCTGTATTTTTAATCCTAACACTTAAGTTTAGCTGCATTAAGGCTTTTTCTTTTCTTAATATATATTGAAAAAAAAAATCATAACACTGTTTACTAATAAATGTAGGCACCTGTAAAAAAATAAACAATAACTTTAATACTCATTACACAACTCTGACTGAGGTTGCATCACTCGCGATCGCTATCGGCGAGCTCATCGCCCAATAACGGTGTCTCTATGGCGACCAGCGGCTCATTAGCTGGCAGGCCAGCACAGGCGTCTGCCTCAGAGAGTCTGGTTGGAGGGTTGAGGCAGAGAGCCGCTGCCCTCGTAGTCCAAGGTGAGGGGCAACCCGACGCTCTGTGGGGTGCTAGTCTGTGCGGTGGGGGGGCTCCTGGTGGTGCTGGCCTGCACCCTGGGCTTCAATGTCTGTGGGGAGAAAGGGAGGTAGCCTTGGGCCTGGAAAATGTCCTCTTCTTCTTCAAGGTCCAGACCAAGGCCAAGACCCTGAGGGCTGGTTGTCCCTCCGTGGCCCGGGCCAGGCTCCAGCTGGGCCTGCAGGCCGTTGTGAGTACGCAGCAGGCTATTATGTCGAGTCTCCAGCTCTGTCAGTCCATTCCCGCTGAACATCTCTCCTTCTATCTCCTCCAGCTGCTGCGCCCACATGTCGCTCTGGAAGATAACCCGGGCTCTACTTGGACCTGATGGTAACAACGTCACCGGTGATGCTGACATCACAGACACCCCAGGTCTGTTTATGAGCCTCTCGGGAAAGTCGTTAAAAGATTCCAGTTGCCTTTCCAGTACAGGCCTGGGTGGTGCTGATGGCATTTTGATGGGGGCAGGGGTGGTGAGGTGAGCCTCTGCAGCCCAGCCCGGCCAGATGTCTCTGGCTGAGGCCAATTCTTCCCCACTGCCCTCTTCAAAGCCTCCACCCCCGGCCCCGGAGCCCAGCTCTGGCAGGGTGGAGTCGTCAAGGGTTCGGTTGAATTTCTTAAAAATGTGTCGCAGTGCAAACATATTATCTACATCCTTCTGGAAGTTGACCCAGTTGTCTGGACTGGGGCTGTAGTCAGGCCTACATTCATAAAGGCTTTCGTTTATGCTATACAGATCCTCCAGTCCCTGCCAGTTCACCTCCTCGTCTGTCAAGTTGGGAAGCTTAACCCTGTCGTCCGTCCCATAGTGGCTGTGTGCTGCCGAACAAAAAGAAACAGAAGACAGTGAGGATCTGCGGCAGAAAAAACAGGGAGCTCTTTTCAAGTTTACTCTGACACCATGCAGTCATGCCCAGCCTCTGGCTCTCACTAAAGCAGCCAGCTCCATGGGGGCTGAGGCCCCAAGCGACACGCACACACACACGCACACACACGCACACGCACGCACACGCACGCACACACACACACACACACACAAGCATGCACCCGCACACGCACGCACTTCAAAGCAGCATTAGACAGATAAACACAGCACCCACACTAAGCTCAAGCCATGAGTAGTGCAAACACATGCTGCCTTAGGAATTCACATTAGAAAAACAGACTGAAAAGAAAATGATTAAATGATCCGTCATAACAGACTAACACACTGAGCTGCACATTAAAAATGGAATGGCATAGTTAATGACAGGCCTGCACTGGACTGAAATGCAAAGTCAGGCAACCTGGAATAAAATAATTTAATAACAGAAGCAACAAAAAGGTGATCAACAAAAAAGAAGATGCTCCAGAACAACAAAAAAAAAAAGAAAATGAGCTTGCTGTTGAATGGTATACCCCAGAAAATAACGAGTACTAAATACTACCAGAGACAGATGCAAATAAAAGAAAAATGCAGCAAAGGTTTAATGTCTGCAAGTAAAAGCTGAAGAAAAGAAGCATCGGTGCCACTTCAGGTTGACTTTCACTGAGATCAGCTTTCTTGCAACTATTGCAACTAGAGCATGGAGATGGTTTGACATAGGCTGAGGGACTCACAGGAAGGACAGGCTTGGTCTCCTCTTTGACCACTTTCGATGCTGCTGTTGCCTGGTAAGCAGGTGTCAGAGACAGAGGTCATGAGGTCAGAGGTCAGAGGGAGGACAGAGAGGTCACAGCAACTCAAGTGTCCACGCTACCACTAGCTGATGGCCATGAGTGAATATGAGAGGATGTCATGCTACACTGGAGCACTAACGAGGGTTTATTTGTGGATATGGCTCATGTGGCATGGAGGGTGATATTAACTCTTTGAGTGCCATTGACGTATTTCAACGTCATTTAAAATCGGATGTTTGAGTACCATCGACGTAATAATACTTCAAAGTGGTCTTTTGGCAATGGGTCGCTGCTCATGGTCTCCCGCAGCCTGTGAGTAATTTTGGGGTTTCTGGGAGATAAAGAGAGCATAAAGAGATGGTATACGCCACAGAAATGAAAGCAGGAAGTGGAGATGATCGCGATTAGAGAGCAAAACGGACAGATTCTTGACAAAAAATGGCGTTTTCGGTGAAGGTGGCCTCTACTCTACCTCTGA
Organism: Synanceia verrucosa; assembly: GCA_029721515.1. NCBI lineage: Eukaryota > Metazoa > Chordata > Actinopteri > Perciformes > Synanceiidae > Synanceia > Synanceia verrucosa. Next base: position 11,376,563 of record CM056568.1, on the reverse strand, counting down.
TAAAACAAGAATAGAACAAGGTAAAAACAAATATTTTTTCATGATGAAATAGAGTCTCTTCTTTTGAGCTACTCAGTGTTTTTAGAGATTTAGTACAAAATATTCTGTGGGTCTAGAAATATGACTCAAAATGGGCAAAAACACTGGCACAAGGCACTTTCTGTTTTATAAAACGGCTGGCACTCAATGAGTTAATGGAGCAGTTTTGGAACATTTTTGCCAATATTTGTTTTCTTTCCCAGATTGATACCACTCCCATATCTTGTTCCTTAAGTACACGTATGAAGCCAGGAGACGGTTAACTTAGCACAGAGACTAGAAGCATGGGGAAACAGCTATCCCTTGAGCAAACTGTACAGTTTCGTATGTAAATCAATACACTTCGGATGTTCTGCTCAGCTAACCAGCTGTCAAGTGACATATTCATATTTAGTGCACAGATATGAGAGTGGTCTTGATCTACCATCTGCAAGAAAGCAAATAAGCACATTGTCCAAAAATGTCAAACTGCTACTTTAAGCTTTCACGTAAAATGTGATGCATGAAATGGGATGATACAGTGTCATGCATTGTCATTCACGTGCACTTAATGCCTGGATGGGTCTCAAGTAGAAGCACATATTCAGGACCTCCTGATGCCACTTCTCAGTTTTTATTCAGTCATGCCATCTTAACAATAGCTAAAAAGGATGAGTCTATATTTTGACACGGGCAGCTGCTATGAATTTTGCACTCTGGAGCGAAGCTGCAAAAATATGCGGCAGACAATATTGGTTTACATGGTCAAATAGCTGCAGACTGACAATGCAAATAAAAATGAAGACAGATTGTGTGCACAGAGGTAGACAACAAATGAAGCTGCTTTAATGAGGGAAAAAAAATCTGTTATGATTTGTTAGCTTGTCCCCAGCATGCAGCCACAGATTAAGCACCAGCAACTCCACGGATGGATGTTATTAGTGGGAATGAGGCAATTCAGCCCATGCAGTGTTAAAGAAAAAGCCACTGAAGAGTAACAAAAATTGGTGGATACCTGTGTGGCTCATAGCTTCCTCCATCTTTACCTCCTGATCGGAAAAATAAAAGCAATCGATTGTTAATGCTCTGGTTCAGGGGCATATGGGAGGGAAATAAATAGGTCATTCATACTGAGGATTTCTTCATGCACAGCTGCTACTCCCTATGGAGAAATGCAATTATTGGATGAGCAGCGTGAGGAGGAAACAGAGTGGGATTCGAATGGAAGGGAAAGTTTGACAGGTCACATGACTGTGCTGAATAGAGAGATGAGGACTGATCAGAAATGAGTGTTTTGTGAGGTGCAGAGTTCAACAGGGGTTTCCCCTTCAAAGCAAAACACATGAGGTTATTCAGTCAAGTGACACTCCGCAAATAGAGGCAAGTACTGTAACTGCTAGCTCAATTTCACCAGATAGTTAAATTTTAATAATCTACTCCTCCAACAAAAACATCACTTGATGTAACCACAACAGCAATTTCACTGGATCAGGGAGCTGGAATCACAGCCGGCGAGGGCAGCCAGTACAAGTTAGAGATTTTAGGCTGCTACGTGACATGTGTTGGCATGGCTCTGACAAGTCCACCATGCCAGCACTGAAACACAATCAGTTTTCTCAGAGCAGCTTGGCCGCTCCAGTGCTCCACTCTCCAGCTGGTAATTACAGCCATTACGTTTTTATCCTGAGGACGTAAACAACACAGCCAGTTCTTGCCACACACGAACGCTACAGCTCAGCCATCATGGCATTACTTATATTAACCACCTCCGTCGCTGGGATGTCTGCTCAGTACGGACACTTTGAGCATGTGGTGGTTGTTAAAAAAAAGAAGAAAAAAAAAGAGTAATGCTCTGGCTGATTACAGCAGTGATGCATGACATGCCCAAATAAAATGACAGCCTCAACTGCCATGATGACAGCATCCTCCAAATAATATCTCCAACACTCTGAGTCATAGCAGGGATGATGGCCAGGACGCTCAACTGTGACATGACCTTATTTCTATTAAAAATGACCACAATTCATAATGCGAGCTCAGTACAGTAAATGGGCAAAATATTCCAGCAGAGTAGAAGATCAGTGCCGGGCTGGAAACAGAGGTCTGAGTGTCATTATGAGAAAAACACATCTGCAAAAGGCCACGATTCCTTGACCTCCACCTGAAATTTTACAACATGTCACTGAGTGGATCGTCCCCAAACACATGCAGCATGCAGATATGTGCAAACACACACACACACAAACAAACACACACACAGACTGAAACAGACTCCAAACAGCAGAAGACTAGACAGAAAACATTTTACTCATATTACTATTTCAGCTATTTGTCATTATTTATTCATTCAAATTCAATAATCTAATCCAACTCTCACTCTAATTCTTCAGTGTGTAAAATCTGTTTCAGTCATTGTTGGCATAACAACTACCTCTAAACCCAGTGTAACCGACAGTCACACCAACCATTTCAGGACAGAGAGGGAGGAAACAATAAACAGGCAGAAAGTGAGCATTTTTACCTGTGTCCAATCCTTTTGGCCGAGGATTACACTGCTTGTAACCTTGACAACTCCTCATCTCCATCAGCTGGGCATGGAGAGAGTTCAGTACATCCCGATCCACTGTGTACACCGCGTTGGTCAGCTGCACGGGTACAATAACGTAGAAATTTAACAATTGCACAAAAACTTTTACAGTCATGATGTTTAAAGGCCAGGCAGAAATTGCATGAAAATGCTTCAAGAGAGAGAGAAAGCAGACAGACACAGACAAGAAAGCAGCTGAATGACTGTAAACAGATGTTCACCCACCTGGTAGGGGTCACTGTTGAGGTCAAAGTACTCCAGGAAGCCAGTGGAGAACTCACAGAACAGCGTGTTGTGGGTCTCGTTGATGGTTCTCAGACACCAGTAGGTGTTGTTGTTGGAGCTGGTGCATGCACAGAATCCACCCACTAGACAAAAATCAAGGTTCACTGTAACTGTCAGTTCTCCTGCAACTAATAACACATCGTCACAGACTACAAATAATCATTTTCATATTTGCTCAGAGCTCTCAGGCTTGTCCTCTTGTGTCACATAAAGGGAATTAACTTAACCCCATCTAACTAACATTTCTCCTACTAGCATGGTCTTTATGGCAGTTGTAAATAGACTTCTGTACTATACATACATGTCCAGAGGGGAGCAGTCTGCCAGTGGTCATTATTATGTGTGAAGCATGTGAGGCCAGGCAGGCTGCAGTCGTCTCCTTTCCTCTGCCGCTTCTTCTCCTTCCTCTCCTTCTTCCTTCTCCGGATCTCGTTGTACAACTGGACCTTTCCATCTATTTCCTGTGCTGCCTCTCTGTGGGTAGAGACGTGAGAGAATTACAAAACAGTGTAGTTGCAAAGATGACATCAGCCCCTACCCTCTCTAATGCCAGTAACCACAGTGGTGGAGGATCTGAGGGGACTTCCAGAAGTCTTCGCTGATGCCAGGATATGACCGTCTGTTTACTCTCATGCTTAAGCTCTTGCTAGGTCCAATTTTCTCTGGCGTGAGTTTCTAGTAGCCACTGTCCCCTCTTCCTCCAGGCCTGAATGCAGAACAGGCACTGCAAATAAAACAGCTGCTTTGTATTGGCAAAATCTGTTTCCAATGTTTCCTGGTGCAAGTTGATCGCTGCGTTTGAGGGATTGACTGATTTCCCCGCTGTTGAGTCATTCTATCTTTCCATGCGCTCAATCACTTCCAGACGCACACATAAAAAAGCCCTGGCCATGCATCTGCTTCGTCACTGAAAGCAGGCACCAAACACAAAATGAAAACGTCTATACAAAAATCATCAACAGCACATCACAGTGCACATCCAAAACACACACATGCTGGACTGGTCATCTGGGATCTACAACTCATCTAAATGAGCTTTATGTTTAAAGCTGACATGCAGTGACCATGCAGATATTCAGTAACATGTACAGTGAAACAACATCATAAGATAAGTTTTTACAAGTTATGGTCAATATTAATACATCAGGAAAGGGGTGATGCTTAAGGGAGCAAACCTATAGTTAAAGGGGAAGAGAAACTCACTTAAATGGATGGAGTTGATCTTTCCTGTTCTTCAATCTCTCTGCCTTGTTTCTGTCTCCTTTGCTATAATAGCTGGTTTTATAAACAGAAAGAGACACTAAAGACCAGGCAGAACACTTTTTCAAGGTCTGGACTCCAATAGGGTTTCCCATTAGGCCGAAAACTAGTTCTACATAACTTGCATTGTAAAATAAAACGAAAGAGAGAAACATATTTTTTGAGGTGATTTTAAGGACTAACCTCTTTCCACAGTCGCACTCGTCTGGCCGTGTCCTCTTCAAGTGGCCTCTCACCTCACGGAGGTTTTTGATTTTGTCTTGAAGTGCTTCAATCTGGAATTAAATATGCAACAAATACTATCAAACACCTGTTATCTGTTGAGACAAATCACTGACCCCTGACAAAATGAGTAACATGGAGAAGCTGTGGTCTGAGCTTTGTGCACTCACCTCCTGGTCCACATAGCTCTTGTGATCTTTCCAGGCCCTGGAGGACTGGTAGATTTCTCTTTCACAATGGACACTGTCATTCATCAAGATATAACACCTGAAAGAGAAGCAAAGAGACCTGTCAAACACTGCCCTTTTGACAGACATACACTATATATATGTGTGTGTGTGTGTGTGTGTGTGTGTACATGCATGTGAAGTCATTACTGAGATACATAAGGGAGACTGTCTTCTTACTTGTGTGTAACTTTCACAGAGTTTGGGTATCCCACGGCATTGGTATCATCCGCCAGCATTTCTTCCGAGCCGTCATCTGACCCCAAATGAAACTGTGGGTCCTCTGAGTCATAGTGGCGCTTCGAGATGACACGGCGGCGGACAGCTGACTGATCGTCTGCTTGAAGGTCAATGTCATATATCTGACCTTCAAACTCCACAGACAGAGACCTGGTCTGCCGGGTGTGGACAAAACGTGGCCTATAACCTATAACGTGAAGAAAAACCTGGAGTTAATCAATGTGACTTATTTGAGTTTTCATGATGAGTTCACACACTCGCACCTTTTCTAAGCACCACTAGAGGGCATCAAAATACTCAAAACCACAATCCCGACAGAGCTCACACACCAAGCAACATCCACAGTACAAATTACAAGACTTGTTGCGGGATGTTTGCTTTTTCCGTGCATATGTCTTCCCTTAGAGCATAAATAATCAGTAACAGGAAGTCAAGGTTTGAGCCTTAGCAGGCGTCTTTGGTATTGAGAGAAAGACGTCAGTGCAATGTTTCAAATTCCGAAAAAGCTGGGGCTAATGTTAAAAGTATGACTGATTCATGTAGACTCACGCTGGCCTGATGAGGCAGATAACTGTCGGTGGGAACGGCGGTCCATTCGGGAGGGTTTAAGCAGAGCGTCCCCACAGTTGCAGCCCCTCTCTCTGTTCTCATAACTGCTGTGGGGCCTCAGGCTGCGGGCCCTCTTCCTGGAGCCTTCTTTCGAACCACCTTTGCACTTCTGTATCCTCCACTTCCCTGTGATCTCCTCCACACAGTGCCATTTCTGTCAACAACATCCACAGGAGACAGAAACAAGGAGGAAAAATATTGGTGAACTCTTTCAAGTTTTCTCTCAGCTTATTTCATTTTTTCTCTGATGATTTCAAGTGATCAAGTGTCCTTGATCTATATCCTTTTTGGAAATTTCAATGTTAATTTCCATGTTACTTTAACAACAAACAGATGGCATAGCGAGTAATAAATGCTATAAATGTTAACAATGTGAAAAACTTAATGTCAGCCTTGAGAAACTTCTGACAGATATATCAGGCACATCTCAGCCTGTGGGAAAGAATGGCCTCCAAAAGCAGCAGGAGAGATGAACCAAAACGACCACATGAGATGAACTGGGTCTGTCTGGTGTCTAGGAAATAAAGAGGAAACCCCTATCGCTCTCACACTGAGTATGCCTGTGCCAAGTGCGTCACCAGCATAACTGTGTGAATACATATGCATATACTTGCCTTTGTCTTTCTCAGTTTTTATTCCCACAAGGGAAAGAAAGCCAAGGCTGATCACTGTGAGTAGTGTTGCTGGTTCGGTCTTGTATAAATGGAAGAGACATATCTGTAGAGCGCAGCGGCAATGATCAGTGGTGAGTGTGGGAACGAGGGTCCAAACAAAAGGCCATAAAGCAGCTCAGGTTTCTCCTGGAAGGCTCATATAGTGACGAAGGGCTTACGGGCCAAACAGAGCTGTTATATCAGTATTAGACAAGACGCAGGGGAGAGAGGGAGAAAGGGAGAGACGTATTGTCACTCAAGGATGAAAACAATCTCTCTCTTTCTTTATCCCTCTCCCTCATCCCCCCTCCTGTGAGTGCTTTTCAGGCACAATGGTACTGTTGCAGCAGCAGGACAGCAGAGATGGATGAGAAACTGGGGAGTGAGGGTTAGTGAGGAGCAGACATGGATGACCATACGGGCTGAAACATGAGAGGTGAGCTGAACAGCCAAAGTACCACAAGCCGCTCACACAGTTATGTACCCTCAAAAAAGATGCAGTGACAGAGATTACTCCATGTCCCTGGTGAGTAAATCTGGTGTACCCACAACAAACCCATACCGTTATCACATGATCGACTCCAAAGGACCGCAACAGCTCGACGACAAAAGCACAACAGATGCTTCATTCTCAGGAAAATCTGATCTGTCTGAACCAAAGATCATGCGGTCGCACTCAAAAGGCTTTTCAAAAACAAAATGTTGCTCATTCTAAGCTAAATAAGGTTCAGGACTGAGGTTTGACGTCCTTGTTGAAGACCCCTTTAACAACCCCAGTACACTGGTTCAGTTTGAGTCAAGGTTTGTTTTTTTTTCCCCCTGACACGGAGGTCAGCTGGTATTTAAAGTCATAAAATAAATCATAAAATAGGGAAGAAGAGGAGCTGGAAAAAGAGAGCTTAGAATAAAATGAAGAGGAGCGATAAAGCACTTGCCTGCAGTGTGTGCACAAGCAGGAAGTGGAGACGATCGCGTTTAGAGAGCAAAACGGACAGATTCTGAACAAAAAGCGTCATTTTGGTGAAAGTGGCCTCTAATCTACCTCTGATAAAACAAGAACGGAACAATGTAAAAACAAATATTTTTTTCATGATGAAATAGAGAGTCTCTTCTTTCATTTGAGCTACTCTGTGTTTTCAGAGACACGGTACAAAATATTCTGTGGGTCTTGAAATATGACTCAAAATGGGCAAAAACACTGGGACAAGGCATTTTCTACAGCTGGCACTAAAAGAGTTAAATCATGCCAGATAGACCACTTATAATAAAACCTTATCCTACATGCTATGCAGCAACATATGAGTGGTGAACACTGCTGTAAGCTGCCAATTACAGATACAAGAAGACACATATTTTGCAATATCAGATGCACACATAGTCTGTACCGGCAGTCTCACATGCAACATACTGCTAATCTATCAGTGTCTTTAATAACTGAATGTTACATACGTACATTTATGTGACCATAAACTGGATCTGGATCATATTAGTAGGCCCCTCAGAAACTCTGCCCGTCATTTGACGCTACGTTAAACTTGTAACAATTTGTATTGTTCTGGTCTGTGTGCTCCAAGGCCACATACTGTACCGCTTGGCTGTTGGTCTGCCATAAAATTAATGGCCACAGATGAAAGGGAAGCACCAACAAATTACTGCATCACAAACCAGTGCAAAAGGGTCCAATTATGAAGCGACTGATGCACATGTAAAAGGAGCTCAACAGGCAACATGGAGGTCACATTAAGATGGTTACTCATTACTGTTAGAAAGCTACTGAAGAAACTTTCGTGAGTGGATAGCAAAGAAACTCATTTTCATTTGGGTGTGTTTGTTTTACCTGTCCAGGCTGTTCGCAGGGTGTCTGGAATTCGGCCTGCTGGCAAGTCTCTTTGACCTTCTTGTACTTGGGAAGGCTGTTGGTGTGCTGAGTGTTCACTGAGTCTTCCTTCTTCCTCAGGATCTTTCTGCACAACACAGCAAGTAAACTGAATTAAACGGGAAATCAGCATTTACCAATGGACTTATTCAGGGGAGTCATTACACTATGAAGTGTGTGTTACTGAACTTAAACGAGCTGAAAGATTTAGTCACTGTTTCCTGTTTTTTACTTTCTGTCACGGTCAGTTCTGTGTGCTTCACATGGACATGGCCAGTGAATGGGGAAGTTATGCAGCATCTGTGTGTGCCAGAGGGTCTGGGCATGGATCTCAGCTCAGACTCACACTGGTGCTCAGCTCCAGGCCAAGCTGCTTGACCTTGGCTTGGCATTGCATTCGACTGCCATGCCCGGTTCTCCTCTGCTACTACCACAAGACCTGGCTGAGTCTCTGCTCTGGCCATGCCAGCCCCCTATCCCCTGCTCCATCCCCTGCTCCATCCCCAACCCGCTGCCAACATGGCCTGGCTGCCCACGACCCACAGACAGAATGACGACGACACCGAAGCACAGAACAACCTGTGCCCTGCAAGACTAGTGCCGTTGTCTTGTCCAACTGTGTCTAGCGCTGTTCCAGGGGGAAAACAGCCAATATTCACACACTGACTTGGCTGTAGTCTCCAGCCTTTAGCCAAGGGTGATTAAAGAGCTAACAGTTGTTGTCGATGTCACTCCCTGATGGCTGCATTACGTAGATTATTAGATTCTCAAACAACATAGTCAGCTCCAGCTGTCAGTCAGCATTTCACAGGCTCAGAGGACTGCAAGGTCATGTGAGGACATTAGATCATAAAACAGAGACAGAACTGTACAAAAACATTAACTACTGTGTGCGTGTGCTTGAGTAACAGAATGAAAGGTCCATGGAGGCTAATCTCAGCATTTAGACACAGGCGCACAAGCTGACAGCCTTTATAAACAGTATGGATTAACAGAGGGATGGATTAAAGAGCTAAAGCCCCTACATGTCAAAGGTTACCTCTTTTCATTTCATACACAGCAGTCCATAGTCAAGCTAGTTCTTCTGTCACACAAACATACGCCAGCAGGAGACTGATCTGTATTCACGGCAGAACAGCTAACGAGTGCTTCTTTTGTGCTCTGGGATTCATGTCTGCAGATGTTGGCGAAGGAGCAAATTGGTGGAAAGGAGACGAGAGGGCCAAGTCAGCGATTTGGAAAAAAAAGGGATTGTAAGGAAATGATAGTGGGGAAAAACAGCAGCTTTATGAGACAATGTGACATACTGTAATACACAGTATCATTACACATGCTGCCAGCGCAATCTGAATTTTAAGTCTCTTTGTCTCAGACACCTATATCATGCAAAGACTTGAAGCTTGGTGGATTATTTTTGCTCAAGTTGTCAGGTTTCTGTCAGTGTACCCCTGGCATTACCACAGTTTAAAAAGTTAAGTGAACAAAAGCAGGCTGTCAGATTGGAGGTATAATTTTCTGCAACATATGTCTGGCAGTAGAGGAGAGGTAAAATAAAGACCTGATAGGGATTGTGAGGGAGCATGTGCTGCATGCGATCGCGTGCGCTACAAAGAAAACAGTCTTGGGGAAACAGTCGAGCATTGGCTGCACCGTGGCTTCTGCATTCCATTCTGGGGGAGCTGGTGACATGTCCTGTGAGTGGATTGAGTGTGCGCCTTCCAGCCATTCCTCAGGTAACATCATCCTGAGCCTGGCTGGCCTTTGTTTACTTTGCGTGTGTCTAGCTATCTTCCGTCTGTCTCCTCCAGCACACCAACAGCAGGCTAAGTCAGGTTTAGGGCACCGATCATGTACTCAATATATGCGAGGCCCCTTCAGAAGACAAAGACTCTGCTTGTTTTTCTTGTAAATGATCAAATGACCTGGTTCCACATGTGTCAGCGGCTCTTGTGTGAACTGTCATAATTTGCCAGCCGCTTTATAGCTTTACCAAACAACTTTGAATATTTCGACCTCTTCCACTGCCTTTGCCTTCCAAGCCGACTGTGGTCAGGAAATGTCTGTCAGATAACAAATAACTGGGAAAAGTGGCTGTGTTGCTGGAATAGGGAACACCATTGAGCCTTGCACATTTTGGGTTCAGGGAAATGTTTTGTCAGGTTTTGTGTGACACAATGCTCTGCAATGACATGGATGTGCCTGTGGTGTGGAAAGGGAATAAAGAAGCCCAGTTTACCCTCGCTCCACCAGGAATGTGTCCCTCCAGACTTTGGGTTTCCGGTTAGGTTTGAATCTGGGGAAACAAAACGCACAAAGTTTATAGAATTCATGCGGCCTTTGCACTCGTCATCAGCTACAGTATGTTGGGTATGCAGCTAGCCAATGTTATGGGACCTTGTGGGTTCAAGTGAACAGTGTAAATGCCCTTTGAACATTGAATGGATTATCTCTGCTTTTTCTGTGGTTCTGGACATAGTTTTCATCTTAAATAGTGCAGATATACTAACAAGAACTGTGGGGTTTTTTGGTTGTTTTTTTTTTTTTAATGCTGAGTAAAGAACAATGACTTTTCAATCATATCGGGGTGTTTTTTGCAGTGGGATTTTCTTGGGACCAAAATGATTCAACTTGCAAACAAATTCGAGAGGAGACTACATAATAATAACCTCAGCGACTCTGAGCCAAAGTCCTGCAGCCAAGGAAAATCCACCAAATTGCCCTGAACACACTTTGTGCTCAACTGCAGCAAAAGCAATTATTTTGGCAATGGAAATTTGCATTCGCTCAATAATGTCAAACCAATGGGACTGTTACACAGATCATACATGCTGTGCTATTACTGTACATAATATCTATTACAGCATGACATCATGAATCCATACAGACCTATTGCCAGTCCTGTCCTGTTCCAACAGCTTAAGGATGGACTTTCCATCCATGTCTGGAGGGGTATCCAGCCCAGCAATGTGGAGAATCGTGGGAGCTAGGTCAATGTTCAGCACCAGATGAGGGTTTCTGAAAACATACATGCACATTTAAATTCATCTTCTGATATGACATAGAGCGATGTTAAACAATAAACAACAATAAGCTAAGAAAACATTTTCTTTAGTTACACTTACACTGCCCCTGGCTCTATGTTTGGGCCTCTCAGGAAGAACGGCACACGGATGTCAAAGTCGTAAGGCATTGACTTGCCCTTGACTAATCCAAATTGACCAATGTGGTAGCCATGGTCTGCTGTGTAGATGACATAAGTGTTGTCCAGCTCTCCGGTTTCCTCGAGCATATCAAACACCTAACAAGCCAAATGAGTGACAAAAATATGATGGATGGTTTTGGACTACCTAGACATTTAGAGAAACTATTTGCCTAAGAAGAACAAAAATCCATTGATGATTACACTTACCTTCTGAACCGAGTCATCCACAGACATGAGTGTCTGCAGCCTCTTCCGATGGAGGAAGTTGGTGAACTCCATGTGGATGGGTCTCATGGGGCCTGTGTATTGCATGATCCAGTGTTTATCCATATTTGGGGCATAGTTGTAGCTGGGGGTACTAGCAGGAGGGCAGAGAGGATACAGGCATGTAAAAAAATGCTTGTTTTTCAGGGTTGACTGAACATACATGTATGTACAGTGTCTGTCTGATGAAGTCACACAGAGGTATGAAAATCTTTATGGTGAGTTGTGAGTTATCAGAGCACATAAACAGCTATGAAGACCCCATTTAAGATGCCAAAAAACACCTGTCTGCTACTTTTCACAAACTACTGCTCAGTAACAGGTGCACAGTTGTCCATCGTGTTTGACATGCAGCAATAGCTGCTCTGTTTGTTGAAGGAAATGTCTTAATACTCAGTAACCAGCACCTTAGCTGTTTTTCCACACCTCTCTCCGACCATCTCTCCCCTCACACAGAGACGAGAGTCTCCCAGCTCCACTGAGCTCCTGGCTGGCACATGTTTAAGAAAATAATAGGCCCCAAAGTCAAGTTTGCAACAACTTCTGGACCAAAAACTCAATAAGTCATGGTCATATGAAATGGGGAACAGCACAAGCGGATAAAGAACAGGAGGGAGGTCGAAGCAGTCTTGTTTGTGCAGAGTTCTAGCTGAAGGATGTTGTTCACCTGTCTGCAGAATTGGCTGTAAAGCAAAGGAGAGAGATGACCAGTAGACTAATATATGAAGATGAGTTTGTGCCAGCAAAGCTTCTGAAGTTCAAAGTATTTGAATGATATACTGCAATCATATGTAGTAAGCCACAGAATTCATAGTCATATTTATACTCTGACGTGTTGGTCTATATAATGTGACAATAGCAAATAATTTCCCTTCTACTAAAAATAATTCACTCCTAAAACAAACTATAAACGAACAGGTTCCACCCCAGAATAAGCAGCCACTGGACAAAGTATCAAGACTTAGATAGTTAATAAAGACCTGCTGGGAGCTGCTTTGCTCTGACTGACTGAGCTGCCTTCTGCCCTTGTCTCCTCAGGCCTGCTTTGTGAGAGAGGTGAACTCTTCACCCACCAAGCCAGGCGGTCTAATAAGCTCCACAAAGGGACCTGTCTCTGGGCAATGGGCCACCAAGGTATGGGGCCCTGGGCATAAGGGAACCAGGAATGCAGAGGTCAGTGGAACGAAGCCAGTCCATAGGAGAGGTCACACCTGCCACCTGTCACATATATATGTAGGCTGATGTTTTGTGGTATAAGCCCTGGATTACAACAGCCCAGGGGCACGCTGTTCACCCCAGACAGCCTCCTGACCTTACAGGACTTAACACAGACACATCCTGCATGACATTCCTTAAAGCAACGCGTTGAGCTACGACCAGAATAACTTCCATTCACGCTCTGCTGTAGAGACACGCTGAGCAACCACACCACATATAGATATATAGTGTTTAAAATAAGTCAAGAGCTTGGCTTACATCGAAGAGACAGAGTAAAAACACCTTCAGTGAGGAATGTTAATGACATTAACACTGAACTCTCCCCTGCTATTGTTGCTGTCAAAAGTACAGACGCTCATTTGATTTATGAGGCGGCTCCTCCTTTACTGCCACGCAGTCTCTTCCTACTCTGTGCATTATGGATTAGAGGTGTACGGCATCTGCTGCAAAGACAGAAAGAGGCAGACCAGACAAATTTCATATCATGTCTTTCCATTAGTGGATGACCTTACCGGGACCTTTCTGGCTTTTGCAGAGAATCACTGGAGCTCATTGAACCAATTCAAACTTAAGCTGGAACACTGTCAAAATAAAATCAGACATACAAAGGGATGTGCTAGTGGATTTTTTCCATATCTATTATGGAAGGTTTCAGTCAACAAACACCAAAACAAACACCCACCCACACCAACCACCTGTGATGCCGCAGTAACCACAACACCTAGTCCAAACTGACTGCTCCTACACACAATCGCCGGGGCAACCCCTTTAGTCACCCCCGGGCCCCAGTCCCACCCCCTTCACCCAGAGGCTTGAGCTAAAAATAAATTAATAATGTCACAAAGGGTGTTCCAAAGCACACAATGCATTCCTCTTGTCCCAAGAGCCGCAGGGAGAAACTGCTGATTGATATGGACAGGATCAGGAAGTCCTTTGCGATTTCACAGGAGGGAGGGGAAGGGAGGGGTGGGGGTATGTCAAGGGATGAGAAAAAGAGACAAGACAGAAAGAAAGATATACAGATAGAACGGCAGAGAGGTAGAGCAAACAGACAGCGGGGAATGTTAAGTGGGTTAGAAAGTGAGCGGTAGGAAGTGGGAAACACCGAAACGCTGGGAAACAGAAAAAAGAAGGAACACTGAGCAGAAATGGAGGCCTTGAACCTACGCTTCTAAAACACAATCACTCCCCCCACCCAGTGCAGCAGTGAATCCCAGGAGCCTGCTGGAGGGCCCACCAAAAGATGACAGGGCATGTTGCCATGGAAAGACCCACAGTACTGCAACGCTGCCTCATCTCAGTAATGAGACTTTTGGGAGGCCAATGTGGGCTTGGCATGAGCGCTGTGTTCCATAAAATAAACCATCCTTGATCTTCTTCATGGTATGTGCCCCAGCTATTTTTGGAGGATAAATCATTTTGATTTCACGCTTGCCGAGTTGTTTGTTCGAGCAGCTTCTAAGCAACCTGTCATCACTGGAGATTGTGGGGTGTGAGTACTGTAATAATGTTCTGTACACCAAATCATAAAAGCTCTAATTGGATGTTAACGAGAAAAATTCCATAAAGCGGTGGATGAAAGCTGTCGTAATAAAGGAATGCGTACATAATCTGTAAATATGAGCCCTGAACATTTGTTTTTCATTATTTTTCAAGCATAAAAGTCCCTGATGATGTATGTATTTGAGTGTGTGATACTGTGAGTCTGACTGTAACTTACATGTGCTGCGAAGCGTTTGGGAAGTGCTCAGCATACTGAGGAGCAGAGTCCTCTGGGCCATGAGGAGCAGCGTGACTGATAACCATCATCACAGGGCGGTGAGGGTACATGCGCTTAGACATGCGGAAAAAGTTGGTGCTGTCATTGGTGATCAGATCTGTGAAATAGTCCTGGAAAAGAGTATATAAATACCAATTAATAAGTGCTGCAGAGCTGAAATGCCATCTTGAGAAGGTTAAAAGAGGTGGAATCGGGGGGGAGGGCAAAACAACACAAGCTTTGATAAAATTGGTTGGGAGTCCAATCACCATGACATGTTGCTTTCCCTCATCCAGTCATTTTCAAATAAATGGACAGGGGCCAGAGGGGATATGAACTGGGGCCATTGAGTACACTACACGACCAATCTGTCGAGTCAACAGCTGGCTGCTTGCCTGTGTGAGTTTGTAAATGTGAGTGTGTGCTTGAGTCTCTGTGTGTTTGTGTGTGTGTATACAGTATATGGGCTGTTGCCTCATCAGTGAATCTCTGCACTATTGAATGTGACACCACTTGATGGTTAGAGGAGCCTGGCTCTCTCAAATGGTATGTTGTTATGACAGCTCCCACCCTCTCACTCCTCTCTGGACTATCCATTCTCTTCCTCCTTTAGCCTCCACCTCTACAATTTGGCTTCATTTTATTAACATGTACTTTCTTGTTCTTTGCCACTGATTCACTCTGAGAAATAATGGAACATAAATCAGACACAATAACCTCAACAGATATAAGCCTACGGCACTGTGAGGAAAATGAATTGGAGTGGGTGATGAATTGTACACAGGAGATGGAAATTTTAGTGGCATGGGCGATGAGAGGACAACTGAATGAATGAAACTGTAACTTACTTTAAAGAGCTTAGACACAGGAAATTTCAAATCATCACATCAAGCAACCTACAGGCTCAACTTTTATCAAAACCTTTATTCCCAGCGTGGTGGAGCCTGTTTTTATAAATGTACAGTAGGTCACACCCTGAGCTAAAATCACAATAGCATTTGCCAAGTTTCCAACAGATTATCCATTCTACCTGTAGTTTTGGCACGCCACAGTTGCCTGGCATACCACCCGTGGAAGGGAGTGCCAGGTTCAGAATGAAAGGGTAAAGGGTGATTTTCCTGAAATGTCAGAAGTGGGTTTGGCTGATTCGCCCTGTCGCTATTAATAGGCTTTATAGCCAGGCCAGCTTAAATGGTCTGGCGTCTGCACATGCCCATGGAGGCTGGTGATTGCGTGCACATGGCGAAGCATTGCCATACTTGTTTTCTGTGTTGCCAGCTCCCCAAAATCTGAGCTACTGCTGCTGAGGGCTCTGGCAGGTCAAAAGGAAGTAACAGTGTCATGGTGAATGACTAGCCAACAGCTCTAACACGGTCATGGAGGTGAAGAGTATCATTTTTCCCAGAACCTTTTGGAGATGATTAGCACTCAGCGTCAGTCACATAGTACAAACCCATTCACACATGGTTTAATTTCCCCAATGACATACACCCATGTAAATTGAGATTCTGACATTTTCAATTTTATAACAATCCACATGGTTTGACTATCAATGCAGCAGAGAATTGTGGATTTTAATTTACGAGATTTGTTCACGAAGAGCAGTCTGTGGGCAGAGTTTTTGTTAGCAATGATGACACCAACACAGGCTGCTTTGTGTGACTGGTGTCTTCTGTCATGGAATTTGAAGAAAAAAAAATCTATGGATCATATTCTCCAAGTAAATCTCAGGCACAAGGGCCTTGACAAAGGCCTCAACCTCACTGAACTCATCCTCCTACAGATGGAAAACCAAATGGAACCTAAATGAATGAAATCACAGGGTAGGACTTGGTGTGCCAGTTGCACCGTGTGGAATATCATGACCTTCTCACCCTGTGTGAATCTAAAAAGAGGAGCTGTGGCAGCAGGTTAATAGTTTTTGACAGTAAATAGCAAATAGAGTGTCCATTTGGTTCTAAACCACAAACTGCTGACCAAGCCCATCTCATGTAAACACCTTGGCCTCAGCTTGTGGGTAACTTTACACCTCAGTCCAAGTTGGCAGAGGAATAGCAGTCCAAACATTTGTTTGCCCATCTTTGGGGAAAGCCATCTTGAAACTTGACATGGATCCAAACTATAAACTGTCCTCACGGATTCCTCATGTACCCAGGACTATGCTACATGGGGAGACATGGCATAGAGCTGCCAAAACAAACTGACAGCTCTTACAAAAATATTTAAGGAAGATTGATGAGCGGTGCCATGCAGAGCTTTAAATGACAGTGTAACCAAAGTGTTCATCTCCAGAGGTTGATGGTGGTTAAGTGAAATTTCCCTTTGTGGTGTTATAACACAAAATCATTCTTCATATAGACAGAGAGAGACAAAACAAATTCAAGGTGGTATTTATCACAGGATTCTCATAAATATGATCCAGTTTTACAGTGTCTGAATGTTAGGAGGTAAGGAGCGCCGTAATAAAGGGATTCTGCAGAAAGAGGAGACACCGTCTCATGTCATTCCCTTTAATCCTCGAATGAGAATTCCTACTAGCCTAGATCACAACACTGTGATAAGTGAAGAGCTTCACTGTCTGTATTTATAAGGACTGCGCAACCAGCAATTTGTCAGGCGACGTCTTTATATTAGACCATAAAGGGAAAACAAATGACTGATTTGGTTAATGGAAGACATACCTTTGCATAATCAGCACCGTGTTTCTCCTTGTAACCATTCCGACAGACAGTGTAATTATAAAAGCGGGAATTTTTGATCAGTCCAACCCATTCACGCCACCCAGGTGGGATGTAGGTGCCGTTGTACTCATTGAGGTATTTGCCGAAGAAGCCTGCAGTGGAGAAGGAGAGATAAAGGAAAGTTACATTTAACATCAGGCATGTTTTTCTTTGTTTGTACCTCTGAAAATTCTGTGTGACAAACAACTCTTTTGCTCGTCTCATTTTCCTTGGCTTCACAGTACAGCATTCTCGGACAGGCTGGGCAGGGAGCCAGTCCTAAGGAAGGCTAATTGCAGACTAACGCCATCAGCTCTAAAACCGCAGGCCGTGCTGCAGCCCACAGGACCCCACTGAGCTGCCCAGTCCAACGCCTGCCCATCACTCACACAGACACTGTCTGATGAGAGACGACAGCGACCTGGCACGCTCACCTTGTTTGCATTTCTCACG
This sequence comes from Synanceia verrucosa, assembly GCA_029721515.1. Classification (NCBI taxonomy): domain Eukaryota; kingdom Metazoa; phylum Chordata; class Actinopteri; order Perciformes; family Synanceiidae; genus Synanceia; species Synanceia verrucosa. Next base: position 11,358,970 of record CM056568.1, on the reverse strand, counting down.
GCAGACAGCCGGGCCAGTCGGTGGAGTCTGGCTTACTATAAAAATGCTCATTGACTAAGAATGAACAATGTATGGGTGAATGAAGAGGGCCCAAGAGCTGGTGTTGATTGACATTATGCTTTAAAAAATGATGGCACCCAATCAGAACCTTAAAATTGCTACTTTTCCATGTTAAATGATGAGAAAACTCACCAAAACTGAATTTGGTATTTGGTGGACAAACAGCAGGCCCTTAATGGTTATAGTATAGAAATATGCATTTATATATGCAAGTGCATGTCTTTGTTCACTAACCTGTCCTGTAGCCGGTGTTGTTGAGGTAGACGGCGAAAGATCGTGGCTCGTGCTGAGCTTGCCAGGAAGGAGAGGAGCAGTTCTCATTGTTGGTGTAGGTGTTGTGGTTGTGCACGTACTTGCCCGTCAACATGGAGGACCGTGACGGGCAGCACATGGGTGTGGAGACGAAGGCATTGGTGAAAGTTGTGCCTCCATCTTCCATGAGCTTACGGGTTTTATTCATTACCTGCAGAGAACCTGGAGGACAAGGCATGGAGATCAGTGCTGACTGGGAGCTATAGCTTTATTTTGTTTCATGCTTTGTTAATACTATGAAGAAAAGCAGGCTGCGCCAATGAACACTGAGACAAATCAGATCACTTGATCTTTTCTTTCTTGTATTCTGAGGGATAAATAATTATTATTCAGGCGTTAATAGGCCAGATGGCCATTCTGCTCTGGCTTATGGCCTCTATTGAATATTTCATGTGTGTAGAAAGACCACAACAATCCTGATGCAAATGCCCACAAAGACAAAGAAATTGATTGAGACAGTGTAAAAAGAAAAACGAGAAAAAAAAAAATCACAAAAACAAAATGTTTAAAGAAAGGACAAAGGACCCTAATGAAAAATGAAAAGGGCCCATAGAATTCCAGGAAGACCAGGAAAAGTGTGCCAAACTTACCCAACTCAACATCCTGGTCGTCAGTCATGATGAGGATAATGTTGGGCCGGATGTTTCTGCGGTCTCTCTGGATGCGACCCCTCAGGCCCTGAGCCCTGGTGGTGGTGAAGGCCCAGCTGCCTGGAGCCCAGTCCAGAGACAGCAGGGCCAACCAGGCCAGCCACTGCATCAGCATGGTGCCTGAGACGACGAGAGACGGGGTGGGTAGCTGGGAGGATTAATGGAGAGATGAAGGGAGGGAGAAGAGGTCCAGCCAGGCCACTTACTCACTCACACCCGTACAGCTCTCGCAGCCGTGGTCGACTATGAAGAGACACAAAGAGAAAAACACATGGAGACATTACAACAAGGAATGAAGTGGGCAACTTTTAAGTAGTAGAACAGCAAATTGCATTATATTCTCAAAGAGACAGTGAAAAACCGAGATTCCCTCCCAGAACACTGAAGCATATTTACTTCTGAGAAACTGTGTGCATCTGCTCACAAATCAAACACAACCTAACCCTAACCCAACAGTTCATCCATAAACAGAAAAGCCAAAAAAGATCCCTCTGTGCTTCAGCCCCTGATGGCCCACCAAGGAAAACTTACCCAACAGTTCCAACAAAAGTTGCGTGCTGACTGAAACCCCATCAATACTCTCCCCTATAAACAAAATCCCTCAACATCAACTCTCCTGACCTTAATTGAAAAATAACTAGATCACAGCAACCCATTCAAACAACAAAAGAGCACACGCAGATCTTGAAACACAGATCTCACCTCAGGGAATTCCATTAGCCTCATTTTCGTGGGCCTTTTCCAATATACATCTCGAGTACTTTTTCTTGTGTTTTTCACTCTCTCCTTGTGTGTCACATAGCTCACGCTCACACACAGAAACCCTCTATCTCTACTGGAGAGCTGTTGTTCAGCTAGCTGTGCTGAGACCATGCCATTGGCTGGCTGCACTCAAACACCCACAGCCATGCTCCTGAGTCAACCAATCATGCTCCACCGTCCACCTGTCACTCAGAAGTCACCCCCTGGTGAGTCAAGCGTGACAGAGGGCCGGTGGGGAGGATGGGACCACACTAGGGGGGTGGAGGTTAGGGGGCACAGGAGGCGGGGAGAGGGTTCCGCTACATTAACCCCTGTGCCACTGTCGCCAATCACAGATTACCACTGAGTCATCATAGCACTTTGCAGCTTCTTGCTCGCTTACAATGTCATGGTTGCTTATAAATCGTCTGCATAACCTCTGCTTAAATACCAGGGGGTCCAGTGTAAAATATATAACAGCAGTGCTACTAAGCCTAACCTCCATTATCTTATTATACAGATTATTATACTGTCATTAAAAGAGACATCGCACTTGTTTAAATTAATTCCAAATGCTGAGCCATAAAATCAAACATGATTACAAGATTGAGTCCACAGGTAATATGATTAAAAATACAATGACTTAAATTTGCAGGTAATTTTCAGTAACAATAACAGATGTGAAAGAATGGCTTGTGTTTATGGGACAAAGTGTGACGCTGTAACAATAAGCGCTCCATCAGTGCCTGTGGAAACGTGCCTTATGGACAGCAGTCCCACTGAGTGGCACCATACTGCTCCTTATTCTGAGTTAATGGCCTGACAAACAAATGGCAGGTCTATGACACCTGAGCCTACTGAGTGGCTCTATGACCACATATATGTGATCATTTATTCTGTCTGATTCATAATGGAAGGCACTCTGGAAAGGTGAATCAACATCTTAAAAAGGTGAAAGTAAAATAATTTGGTCCTTTTCACAAACACATATCTAGAAAAAGCTTTAAATCCAGAAACACTTGCTGTGATGTGTCAAACACGACAGAGCACCACTACAAATTATTGACTCTTGCCATTAAATGAAATGAGTCCACAGGTGAGTCACATGCTTTTTTTTTCCATCTAGTCAGATGTTGCCTGAGATAAACAGAGCTTCAGATGGAGCTTTAAGAGCGCTTCGGCCTGTCCTGCGTTTCAGACGAGCAGCGTCCGGGCCCAGTCATCGTGACAGCCCTGTGCAAACATTGGCGCCGTTTGGACAAACACCCCTCCAGTTCAGGGTGGCAGAGTGCACAGAACCTCTCAGTGAATTACACACACAACACAAACTACTGTGCAAACATACAGTGACATGCTGAAACTCATAGGATGCTCACACACACACAAGGCTTTCTCCTACAAAAACATATTCTCCTGCTGTGATGGTCCAAGTCCTCCTACATGAATGGGAACGCTTCCCAGAAACAAAAGACACAGCCCAAATCTAGACAAAAACTCAATTTGTGTCGAGCTGTGGAAGACCTGAAATCAGCCAGTCGACAAACTAGTGTAACGTTAGCACCCAACGCAAATTCAATTTTACATGCCAATGGTTCCCAGCAATAGCCTCCTCATGCGACTTAGAGAAGTGAGAACACAGACAAGAAGGTTCATTGTGGAATCTGACACAAACCTGGTGGTGCTGATGTTGTTAAGTATAGCGGTATCAATGGCTACACTGTCTGAAACGAGTGCCATGGCAGGGCTAATAAAGTGCCATAGATGACGGCCAATGGGATGGGGGCCGAAGTTCCGCAGGCAAATGACACTGCTGCTGCCACGGATGCAGACCTCCCCTTGTCCTTTGGGCCTAACTCAATTTCACCTGATCCACTTTCCTCACAAAGTCACCTGAAGGCCTTCCAGCAGCTCTGTCTGCCAAATGCACCCCTGAATTATTTCACAACTGTCTCAAAGTCACCCCCTGATCAAAGGAAACACCAGATATTTCTTTTCTTATAATTTTAGAAGGTAATCTGACAACTTCATGAAGGAAATTGACCGGTTTGCATGATGACATGAGGTTAGCAGCTGCTGTTTGTGGGTCAGAGGTAGATTGATGGCAGTTTAAGATCTATAGAAGATTCCATCCATCCATCCATTATCTACCACTTATCCTCATAGGGTCGTGGGGGGCTGTAGCCTATCCCAGCTGTCTTAGGGCGGAAGGCAGGGTACACCCTGGACAAGTCGCCACCTCATCGCAGGCTCTATAGAAGATTTTTTTTCACAATTACGATTATGGATATTTAGCAAACATGCTTCCTTATACCTTTCATCCTAAAAAAAATCAAAAGCAATCTCGGTCTGAGTGTACTACAAAGAGCACAATGGCAGCCAGCTCTGCTTCAGAAAACTCTCTTTATCAAGAAGACAAATCAACAGAACAACACAATTCCAATATATTTAATAACTTCTATTAAGTGTATTATGTTAACCAGAATTTCACATCTGGTCCAGATTTTGAAAGTTCATAGAGTACTTAAATTGTGCAGATTACACAGCTTTAATCATTGCTGGGTATTAGAATTAACTACATAAGTTTAACCAAATTTGCTCATCGTGTTCAGTGTTTTGTTTTGGACACACGTTAACAGGTCTTGCCTTCAGGCACACTACACAGGGATGACTGGTAGAAGGGAAGTTACCCAATGCATCCAGCTCTAAACATGACTGCATGTATTCAATCTGAAGAGGCAGCTCATTCACTGCAAACACACGATAGACTAATACAAGTAAATATGCTGAAGTCTGAAAGTCATTTTGTAGTTGGCCTCTGAACCTCTTCCGTGTTATTGCCACTGCTTCTTACTTGCCTCCGAGTTAAAATGCATGTTGCCAATCTCATGAAGTCCTCTGCGAGAATATTTTGAGTGAGTCATTTATTTATGTCATCTAATGTAATATAAGTAGAACAGGCTTCCTTTATACAGTACATCTGTTCAACGGACAAGAGGTCTTTATTCCTGGACTCCGAGTCACAGAAGTAGGGAGCACATGGTTTCTCCTTCCTCATTGTTTTGGAGGATTAGCACTAATGACCCTTTAAATAAGCCTTTACTGTACCATCATGGTTAAGCTGGGGGAGGAACGCAAAATGCCCAGGGGTTCAAAGGACTGGAACAAAAAGGCCACTATGGAAGTTTCAGACACACAGCTGCCGGATACATAAAAGATGTGCAATTTTCAGATTAATGGCCATCAACACTTGGGACTTTTAGCACACCTCAACACCCTACTAATCTTTACTTTCATGACAGTAACGTTTTTTTTTTTTGGACCTAACTTGCAGAAAACAGCTCTTTCACTTTCTCTCCTTTGGCAGTGGCAGCATTGCTCAGTGATTTGGTAAGGCTGCACAGACAGCTGTGCTTTGTGCACGGAGTAAAACTGAACATAATAGAGTTGCTGCTTGTGTAACCATCGAGGGCAGCAGTGTTTGGCTGGTTGGCAGTCGTGCCCTCCAGTTAGGACCTCAAACCACACACCCTGCTGCACCCTGACCCTCTTCTGACCCGAGTGGTAATATGGCTTTGATGGCGGCTTGCTTAACCTAACCTCAGCAACCTGAGGCTAGCCACACACAGGGGTTAAGAGGGGAAACTCTGAGGGAAGAAAAAAAAATGAGGGGGGCTCAGTAGAGAGGTATGAAGGTAACAAAAGTCCGGTAGAAGCCTAGTTGTGATTGGCCTGCATATTCATTTCAGCAAAAGCAAACAGGCTGCATCTGGCTTAGGTTCTGTTCTGTCAGCAGTGGCAGTCCATGTATTTATCAGCTGTCACTGAAGAACAGCAGACACACTGACAAGGCACATGAGGGAATTTCTCCAGAAGAAACACACTGATTGACAGCAATGCATCCATGCATCCCTTAAAGCAGGGAATTTGTTCTCTAATGTGTCTGCGCACTGACTTTGAGTCTTGATCAAGTCAACATAAAGAGTTTTGAGGTGAGGAGAGTTCACCTTCATTGAACAAGATGCAATTCAAATCTAAACCAGATGCCCTGCCCCACTAAAGTAAATCAGTCACTCATAAAGAGCCTAACCATTAAGGACAATAGCTGTTTCAAAGCACCTCAAATCCTCTCATATTCCCATCCATTCAATGGCAAAGAAAGGGGAATTTAAGTCTGATGGCACAGCCTGACTGTTGTAGAACCATAGGAACTATAGGCTCCATGACTAGCAATGATGGCAAAAGGCTTTTCTGCATAGTCACAACTGTACAGAAACTCCACTGAAAAGTCAACCATGAGAGATGGTACTGAGAGTACAGACAACAGTACCCCTTAGCTGCAAAATGACAAAGCATAAGAGATACAGACGTCAGATGTCTTGATTTTTGCCAGAGATCAGTGAAATTTGCTTATTGCTTCTTCTCCATTATTTGTTCCAGAGAGGAACAAATAATGATCGAGAAGCTCTAGATTAAGGTTTGTCTAAATATTTCTGTATCCGAGGGAATTTGGCTGGTCTGCTGCCATGAGGACTGATGAGGGCCTTTTACACTGAGGAGGGCCTGTGTCTGGGCTCGCTGTGCCCGGCAGGCCAAGGGCAGCACATTGTACCTACCAAGACCCGCCCGGCAGCCACACTGAGCTGACTGAAGGAGAGCTCTGTCCCGGTGCACTCACTTGGCTCTGGGTATGCAATGGGAAAATGCTCAGACCTTGGTGTTTTCAGACTCTTAACTCCACTGATTTGTTTGACCAAAAAAATGCCCAAATTAGTGTAGGATCTATGACAAAATTCCAGTGAGAAAACCGAGAGCAAGTCAATGAGGAGTGATCACTGGCTCTTTGTTCCAACATGTTTACAGCTTCACAACACTTAACCTTGGCAGACACATTTAGAATCTTTGTTTTGTCCATGTTACAACTACAAAACTTCAGATGGTATAACTAGAAATGATTCCCACCTCCTGGTATGTGGTGTGTTTGGGGTACACACTTTAATGAAGAAGAATGGCCTAAATTCAGTGAAATGTGAACTGGAGTGAGTGAATTCAGGGCTATTAGTTAAACCACTCATGTTTCTCTCGGACCTGGTAAGAGACCCTTTGTAGTGCCAAGGCTGCCAGGCCACCCCATCAATATTATGGATGCATCTTAACGCATAATTAAATGAATCCTGGTCCAAAACACTTCAAAGTGGGAACGGCTTGTAGGCCACCAGGTGGTCTGTTGAGAGAACCTTAAGAGGGAAATGATTAAAAAACACACAAGGTCATTTCAGAAATGGGGAAAAATGCCTGTATTTATTTTTGTATGTGTGTGTGCATGTGTGATCCAGGCCTGAAGGTGGTGTGTATTTAAGTGTTAACTATGGACACCCAGTACTGAGGTCTGTATATCTAAGCCAAGGCCTCATGCCGCTAACACTGACAAATGGCCTAAGTGGCAGACTGGTATCACTCACACACTCATGATCATTATGTTCAGTGCCCTTATGGAAATTTTGGAAACTCTGAGAGGACAAATTTTGCCACCATGGTTCACAATAAGTGGGTTACAGTACAGTATAAAATAGCTTTGATATCAATAAACTGAAAATGCACACTTGACCTAAGACAAGTTGTGTTCTTCCAGGGTATATGGGTGAAAAAACAGACTTATTATTCAAGAGGGTGAGTATAGAGGTGAGAGAAAGAGGAGGGGGGAGAGTGAACGAAAGGGAAACCACTCCTCTGATTTATAGTGTGATATGAAAACATGGAGTCACAATGAGGGGATCAGCAGCCACAGTTATAGGATAGGTCTAGAGCAAGCATTTTCTTGTTAAATCTTTTTAAAGCCATGAATGGAAACCATTAGCGATAGACGGCCTCAGACGAATAAAATACAGCGCATTTATATTCCTCCAGCCGCTTTTCATGTCAAACCCCACACTCCCATCAGAAACACTCTATCAGGCTGCGAAGGCTCAAGAGAAAGTCAGAGCGAGAGGGAGTAGAGCGCAGCGCTTGCTCACGGGTGGCTTTCTTGTCTCTTTGACTCGTCAAATATACCCCAGATAAATTACTCCTTTTACCACAAGAGAGCTATGGCAAATTGCTTCAATGGGTTTCCACTGAGGTAATTGTCAAGAATAAAGAGATTGACTTCTTTTCCATGAAATCAGCAGCATGGTGGCACAGAGAGAGCAAGAGAGAGAGAGAGAGAGCGAGAGAGAATGCAAAACGTCTGAAGGTTTTTTTTTTGTTTTTTTTTTTAAAAAAGCTCGGCAGGTTACCAAGTTCAACAGCCCTGTAATGTTCACTGACTACTGACATAAGAAGACTGACTTGAATTCTTTTTTCTTGCATATTGTGGAAATTTCTGAGGAAAGACCTACGCTGTTGAGTTTAAACACAACCAGTAACCCGAAACAGAAACACATCAAAAGACAGGACCATTTATGCCTCTTGGTGACTGATGGTGTTGACTTCATTTAGGTCAGAAAGGCAGAGAAATGTTACATGGAAATTCACTCATGATCATAATAAGTGTCAGATACAGTCACTTGTGTTTAGTGGCAGAACAGGTAAACAGGAGATCCTGGGTTCAATGCTCAAGCACTGTGTTTCTGGGAGAAGCAAGTCTGGACACATCACATTTATGACATAATTGCAAACAGAATGCATTAGATGACACCTGAACACCTGAAATAAACACAAATGCATAATCAGTGTGTATCAAATCCAATCCAAACTTAGCATACCTAATTATTACCATTTAACTGCTTCAAATGAATGATTTAGTCTTAGAAATACTAATACTACTCTCAGGAAGGCATGTCTGCTATAAAGACCAGACAGACCTTCTTGTGTTTAGGCAGTAGCCATGTGGCATGCTTAATTTCACACAAACAGAGCAACATGCTGACCCGTAGCGGCAGCAAATGCTAATGTAAGTGAATAACGTAAACAAGTGTTAATAAAAGCTCCACCTAATTACAAACCAAATCAATTTTGAGTGGCAATCAATAAAATAGAGAAGAAAGGGAGATTCCTCAGGGTGAGTTGGTATCAGCTCAGTCAGCAAACCCACTTAAGTGTAGTGCTGGTGCTGCTGGCGCATGAAACTAAACACCCCTAAAATGTGGAACATGTGTAGGCATATTCTCCGGGAACCGTAGACAAACATAGACCATGAGAACCAGTCTGCGTGACCCTGGATGCCATAAACAAACTTCTCCACGGGCTGTGACACACCAACATGATACCGCTCATAAAAAAAAAAAAACGCATGCGTCCGACTGCACCTGTGCCTGTTCAGCGCTCCCCTCGGTCCATGCCTCTGGGCATATATGCAATGTGTATATTTGGGTGTCATATACTCTGAGTGTGTGTACTAGTCATTCACTGAAACAGCCAGAGTAAGAATCAGTCAGACACAGACACATAACCTGTAATTTGTACACAGGGGAGCTCTCCTTTCCATTGCCTCTGGCTCAGTGTGTGGCTTTCCAAAGCATGCAGCAACGTCATTTGGAATTGAATTAACTTTACCCTGCCTGGCAAAAATTCCAGATTTTTGTGCATTGCAAAATATCCAAAATGTTATATCTACTAAAAGACTAGTTTGCATACAATGAATAAAAAAAGGAAGCTTACTCCTCCAGACGCTTCCATTCCTTTGCATTTGAGCCAGAGTTGAAGGAATGCAGTCAATGCATCATCCCAACATGTTCAAGAGACACCAGCTAAACTCAGCTGAACTTGCCGCAGGCAATTCAAGGAAAGCAAAGCGGAGATAATGCGTGTCATGTACTGCTGGACCCTGTCAACATAAACAAAGTTGCTCAACCTTAAATACTACAACTGTTAAAAGTATCCAGCCATTCTGCACCCACATGGCAACAGCAGGCTGCTGAAGTAAGGGCAAACAGGACCAGAGGCTACCAGTAGCACAAGGCCAAGTCCACACATATGAGTGTTTGCGCGCGCACACACACACACACACACACACACACACACACACACACACACACACACACACACTCTTAGACGCACACGGACAGGAGGGGAGTGCTGGCAGAGGCTGAATATGTTTGGCCGCTCCAGGGGAGAAGGGAAGAAAGGGAGCAGAAGAGCTGAAACAAACGCATGCTGGCTTCTATTAGTCGAGCTGTGGAGCGGGATGGAGGGGTGAGGAAATGTATTCATTCCTTCTGCCCCCCCCCCATCCATTCCCATCCCTCCAACCCTCCCACCCCATTATCTCCATTCTGGAAAAGCGGTGGATGAAAGGGACAACCCCCCAGTGGCAGCACTTCTCCCTCCAAACTTACGCCGACGCATTCTGACGGCTGCTTAATTGTACGTGATACAGGCAAGGCCCTTTCTCTTTCAAATCTAAAACAGATTGCTTCTCCCTGGGGAGGGGATTATTGGACAAGAGAGATGACAACGCAGGGACAGTGCAGCCCTCCGGGGGTGGAGGACGGAGGGGGTAAGCTCGTGGATAGTTTGTGTGTGCGTGTGTGTGCGCGCATGTGTATACACATATCTTTCTATGTCTCTCTTTTGTACATGCCTGTGTCAAAAGAAGATTATGTTTGTGTCCATGTGTTTCAAGTGTGAGCACGTGTGGGTGACAACCAAGAACGCGTGCGTGAGATCCAGCCTCTGATCACTGGATCATGGGATTTTCTGTCCACTTCAAACCACTACTTTCTTCCACTCTTCATCACACGTTCACACCTCCCATTATCTTATCTTGGCCTCTACGTTATCTCTCTTCCACTTCCCCCCTTCTGCCCCAGCTTTCTCTTACTTCCTCTGAAACCTATGCTGCATCTATGTGCAATGACATTTGAACAAATGCGGCACTGGACATCACAGAAAAAACAAGAAAATCCTCTTTCTCTCACTCCCTGGATAAAACTGCACATTAACGTATAAACACATCTCAATTACAAGAACCTGGTTAGGAGTTATTCCTGGATGTTGCATAGCTGATCTACTGAGAACTTTGTGAAACTTTTTCTGCAAAAAGCACAATTTCTTTTTCCAACTAATCATCAGGGAAGAGGATAAAGACAAAGACAAAGGGAACAATGAACAATGCCGCACAAAAGAGTAAAGCACTGAGCATACGCCTGGTTTGCTGCTCTCTTTAACGTGTGCAAGCACTAGATCGAAGGTTGGTGGGTCATGCATTCCTAACAGTGATGCTGGGTGTGATGTTTGCATGCCCTGACCTTTTTACCGCTCAGAGAGGCTGAACAAACACATGGGGGTGCTATTGTGAGCTCCCAAATACCCCAAAAATAGATTGAAGCTGTGTGTCTGTGTGGGCATCCAGAGATGTGTGGTATATTACCCTGACTGTCCTCGACAGTCAAGGACGCCTCTCGTGTAAAGGCTGTGTGTGAGTGCATGGAAACTCCACGGAAATGTTTGATCAGGAAAGGGCAACAAAGGAACTGAGAAAGTAGCCGACTCATCTAAAGATAGCCTCTCTAGATCCCACATAAATAAAAGCATGCCAAATGCTCACTATTCAAATACTGGTCATTTGCAGTGATAGGACTGTGCAATCTGCTCCAGTGCTACTATGCAATCAGGCAAGTATGAGCAACACTATCATTAAGCTGAAGAGATAAACAAGTGCCGGAGAGGAGGGTGGTTTAGGAAATCTTTTCTTAACATGCCGGCACACAAGAGAACACACACAAACTATAGTTTATAGCAATATTTTTCCAATGAAAAGATGTGAGGAACTGTTATTTTTGTCATCCAAAGCCACTGAATAATTCTGAGAATATTTATCAAAGTGAACAGTTTACACAACTAGGTAAAATTTGATGGAATGAAGAAATTAGATAATGCATCTTTTCCCTTTTTCTTAATTTCAGTACCTGTATCTTCCTGTTCTTACTGGGGAAGACTGTCATCTGCGCAGTTTTCCATTTTACTGCAACCCTGGAGAACCCTATAATGATCAAACTCATAAATGGGACTTCTGTCATTGCAGGGTCGAGTTGAGAAAGTAAAATACAGCATGATGACAGTCTGACTGTCGGCTGAGATAAAATTATGGTGCTGATCTGGAGAAAAGACAGCCTTTTGGGGGATTTGGAGAAGAATGGAAAAGGTAAAATACAACCTGGAGACTGACTCCAGAAGAATATTTTATTTAAAATTATATTTAATGTCCTCTTCAATTCCCACAATAATTAGTCAGCAATGAATGCCTTTGACCTTGTTCATCAGTTGGCATGTATGAACTCACGCTAGATGTCTGGGAAGTGTCTGATTCACTCTGGCTGACATTTAAAATAGGAGACACACACACACACACACACACACACACACACACACATGCACGCACACGCACTCACACAAACACACGCTCTTTTGGTGTGTACCTCCTCTGTCTACTGCCTACCTCTTCCCTTACCCTCACATCTTAACATGCTTATCTTACAAGGCACTTAATGGTCAGGCACCATCTTATCTTAAAGAGCTAATAGTGCCTTATAATCCTGCTAGAACTCTACGCTCTCAGAATGCAGGACTATTAGCGGTTCCTAGGGTTTATAAAAGTAGAATGGGAGCTAGAGCTTTCAGTTATCAAGCTCCTCTTCTGTGGAACCAACTCCCTCTTTCAGTCCGGGAGGCAGACACCATCCCCTTATTCAAGACTAGGCTTAAGACTTTCCTTTTTGATAGTGCTTATAGTTAGGACTGATCCAAGGTTGACTCAGGCTGCCTTGGATCAATCCTTAGTTATGCTGCTATAGGTCTAGACTGCCGGGGGACTTCCTCTGACACACTGAGCTTCTCTTCTTCTTCATTTGGATGCCTCCATTAAGTCATTTTACTAACTCATCTTCTTCCCGGAGCCCCTGTGCTCCCAGCTCCCAGGTGTCTGTGAGCTGAGGCTACTTGTTTGAGAAGGAGTTGATGTCATCCAGGCTTCGCCTGTCCTGATGGTGGTGAGATGGAGAAGAGGCGATGCTGCTCAGGTTGTATCTGTTAGAGTAGTGGAGAAGAGGATGTGTTTACTCTTCCTCCCTTTAACACATGCTGCAGATTAGTTTTGTGCCTCGTAGTCCCTGTGTTCTCATCTCACAGGTATCCATGGATCCAGTCTACCTGGTGGAGTAGTGGTTGTGCAGACCAGTCAGGCTTCATCTTCTGGTTCTGAGTGACGTGGTGGTGATGAGGTCATCCTGGAGGTTTCTCCTGTTTGGTGTGGTGGAGTGGAAGATGTGCTGCCCAGGCTTCTTCTGGTTGGCATGGTGGAGAGGACGACATGCTTCTCATCCTTTGCTGATAGCTTGATGATGCTCTTCATCCCCTTGGACACTCTCATACAATTCTATATATACACACTGTATATTAGCTGTTGTTATATTGAGTTGGACATTTCCATACAATTTTGTATGTTAGTGTTAATGTGTTTTCATTGTTGTTATTCTGTACACATGGCATCTATTGCACGTCTGTCCATCCTGGAAGAGGGATCCCTCCTCTGTTGCTCTTCCTGAGGTTTCTTCCGCTTTCTTTCCCTGTTAAAAGGTTTTTTTGGGGAGTTTTTCCTTAGTCGATCAGAGGTCATTGTAAAGGACAGAGGGTGTCATATCCTGTACAAATTGTAAAGCCCAATGAGGCAAATTCATAATTTGTGATATTGGGCTATACAAATAAAGTTGACTTGACTTGACTTGACTTATCAGAAGAATGAATTACTTCACTTATTGCTCACACACACGCACACACACGCACACACACACACACACACACACACACACCCTGGTAGATTCGAGTGATGGCAGAGCCGCTACTGGGACAACGTTTGTCTTGGCAGGCTGCTACCCCCCAGAACCTAATTATTTGCAGCAGCTGCTGCTCTTGTTTGTAGCACAGTGAAGCTAAACTGTTTAAAGGATCTCCCTTCTCTTCTGTGCTGGCAGTCAGCGCAACCTTTTAAAACTCCCTAAAGCAGCTCTGCTATGCTCTGGGTAGGGTAATCACATATTGAATCTAAACGCCGTCGGGTGAAACTGAAGTGAATGGAAGATTTATGGATCAGTTATGTCAATACTGAAAGTTTCATGTTAGGCTTCTCCATATTTTCTCCTTCGTAACTCATGTTGGCAGCGCCGATATATTGAAATGTGAGTCAGTCTATTCCATTTAAGCCAACTGTGCCTGGCACAATTAGCTTTGAACAGCACCTCAGCATCATTTTGCCATTTAGGAACACTAATATCAATTCTCAGGTTTTTGTGTGCTGGTGCAGAAGGTGAACACACTGATCTAAAAGATAACAAAAAAGAAGAAAATAGAGCAATATAAGAATGAATCACGCTCTGCTAAAACACATTTAGATGCGGTTAGTACATGAAATTTCTCTCTCTGGTTAATACAGACAAACACTAACAGTGTGTAAAATCAAAGACTATCAACTTTCCCTCTCAGTTCTTAGTTTGTCTAATTGATTTGCTTACACAGCCAAAATGTTGTTTGAATGTCTCCTCTGGCCTTAAAGCAGCAGTCATCCCAACCTATTGGTGGCTATGTTAAATACTTCAAGCAACAAGCAGGAAGTGTAGCTATGACTGGTTTACCTGGGTAAACACAAATTCACACAACAGCAGCTTTCACCCATACAACCTCCTCTCCTCCCAGGCCGGCTGCTGTCCACACAGCCTTTCACAGCTGCACAATCTCCATTTGCGAACACCTCACTCTCACACACACACACACAGTGCCTGGAGCAATGTATAAATACTATACATCATATTCCCACTCCACTGGCAAGTTTCCCTTCTCACTTGACTTGAGTTAAATAGCTGAAGTGAGGTGTTCATTCTGAGTCTCTGCCTCTCTGCTCTGCTCTGACAGTTTGTCCGGAAAGCGCTCTTCAGCAGCTCATCCATTTAGCGTATACTGACATGTTCTGCCAGAAGTGCACTCTGAATAAGATTTATGAAAAAACTTATCTGGGCTGAAGTGATGGAATGCTAAATGCCACAATGGGTTTTGGGAATGTGGAAAAATTGTGTTTTAATTTCCTTATTTTCAGGACTGACAGAGTTAATAAGAAATCAATTAATCTTCATTAAAGCTGTCAGAAAAAATAAAAAATTGGATACAGTTCACCTTGTCCATATTGTAACTCAGGATGCCCCCACTGACACAGTGACATTACGCATGCATGCTTTTTAAATGAGAGCAAGGTTTTTAGAGCTTCCCTTCACTTTCAAACATCTTGCATCCAGAAAACTACAAATTAACAGATGGGTGCTCATGGACTGGGAAAAAATGACATTAATGGAATGCGCTGCCTTCTAATCCCTTGAGATGGAGGAATTTGCGACGGAGGGAATTCCTGTCATTCAGAGGGAAAACTATGAAGTCCAGAGCTGCTGTACAGGCAACACTGATTCACTGCACTAACACTCCACTCCTGACTTTATGTTGCATTAGACATTCACTGACAACTGAATAAACTAACAGACATAGACATTGTAAAAAAAAAAGAAAAAGAAAAACAGACAATAAAAGAGAAAGTTGTAGTTGTAAGGTACCTGGAAGGCAGGAGAGCAGAGTGCTGGCAGAGTGAGAGGCAGGCTTGGATTCCTCCGTGAGTTTTCCCTCTCGCGTTTCTTCACCGGCTCTCCTGTCGCTCATAGAGAGGTTTGTGTCTTGGTGCTGGGATTTTGAGTTGAAGAGTCGGGGGACCACACAGCTCCTGGAAGACAACCTCTCTCCTCTAATCCTCTCTCCGATGTGATGACACTCTCTAACCTCGACCATCTGTTGAAACACGTCCTGGAGCAGTCAGCACCGCACTGTGTCAAGAACCCCACTCTCCTGCCCAATCACAGACCGGCTGCTGGGTGGCTCCTTGCTGCCAGGAGGCAGGGACAAGGACACAGCTCAGCGCCGGGAGACACACACACACACACACACACACACACACAGTCACAAGCACACACACAGACACTCTACGAGATGGAAGCAAGAAACCCCCCAGTCATCGTAACCTGAGAGGCAGAGTAGGAGGAAGGGACGGAGAGAGTGAGAGGAGTGGAAAGAGAAGGAATGGGAGGGGAGAGAGAGCAAGAATAGAGAGGGAGAGAGAGAGGGAGAGAGCAGAGCATGTTTAAGTGGCAAAAGCAGGGAAAGATAAGAGGAATATGGAGATAAACTAATAACTAATGCTTTAGAGTACCTTGCTGCTGATGTTACTCAACAATTCTCACACAAATGTTGGACTGAAAATCCATGCATGCATGCAATCCACTCATCAAATACTTTACCCCCTGTCCCTTTCCTGACACCTTTCCTCTCATTCTCCTCCCTGCAGCCACAAAGTATGTGGTCTAAAGAATCAAACTAAAAAAAGCAATAAAACTCTGTAATGGCCCCGTGGTGGGAATGCTGCTGGCACTAAACTGTTACATCTCCAGGCACAGAGGCACAGGCAGCAGCACTCGCACCTCAGTGTGATAAATCCTTACAGTCCCTCAGCTGCATTCCTGCCCTTCACCACCTATTGCCTTAAGTTAAAAAGGAGTGCAGAGGGGAAGACACTAAAATTACAAAGCTAAGGAAAAAGTAAGATGAGAAAAAAGAAGAAGTAAAGATAAGGGGGGGCGGGGGGTGGTTTATGGCTAGATGGCAGCAAAATGATAAATCAATTTACTATTTACTATCAACCTTTCAACAGTAACACCATTACTGGTGCATTTCCTGAATGAATCAACCAATTTCCAACCCATTCATGCAAAACACAGGGAACGTTAAGCGAGAAAGGCTGTCACATTAATCATTTTGTGGAAGCACTGTCCTACTCACTGAGCCATTAAAAAAGGATTAGAAGACCGTGATGATATTCAGGAGCAACTTCAAAGGCAAACCCTAATGAGTTAATGCCCGTTTGCTATCCGACAGCATCGCAATGAGTTAATCAGGGGTGTGAAACAATAAAGAAGTGGTTCATTTACATTTTATAAGCAGGGGCAACAGCCTGGCCTCTGTTTTAGCTTGTCCTTTGATAAATGCTATTAAGTTCAAACAGGTCTACTGACAGCTTGATCATCTCTCTCCAGCTGACCCTTAATCAACGATAGGTAATTTGTCCAAATAAACATGCACAGGTATGGACTTTTAAAACCGGGATTACTTCTTTTCATACAGAGCCATCTTTAATGCTATTTGTTGCATCTTACTTTAACTTAAAGTTTCATACATGTCATGCTGTAACAGCACTTGTGTATCATCTTTCCATTTTTAACTTGATTACACCACACAGAAACAGCAGTGAGATACTGACACTGTATTTTCAGTGGGTGCTCCCAGATTTCCCTTGGGTTTCCATATGAGGATATTGGATTAAACTAAACAAAGCCTATTTTTCACCGGCGACACGTGAAACTTTCCCCAGCTTGGACTGATGTTTGAAACAGGGGCAGCGGTGAGGGAGAGAAAGGGCCTTAGGGGGAAAGAGCTCAAATTAGATTAACTAAATTCACAAAGACTGTCCCCAGCCCCTCCTGCATGGCTACACACATCCCAACCCACACCTCCAACCCCAGCCCCCATTCTCACGGCCGAGAGGTTTCCAAAGGGCCTTCAGGCAGACCAGGGGCGACCAAATCCCTGTGCTCTTTACTGGATTAAAGATGGCTGACCCTCTGGGAGAGAGGGCCTGTTTTTTCATAAGCTGAGCACATCTGTAAACATCATAAATCCATGCAGACAGAAAAGGTTACCAGGAAGGAGTTTCTGTGAAGGAAACATCTACAGGCTTAAACAGGTAAGGCCCAAACATAAAAACAAAACATTTAAGAGATAGAAACAGGTCATCCAACACGCATCATCTATTTTGCACGACCACTCTTAATCTCCATTTTCCATTTTTACTTCCGCTGATGGACACAACAACAAAAAAAGCAAGGGTGGAGGGAGGTCTATAAAATGGCCTCATCTTCTGAATGACTGGTTCTCTGCTAACCCCCATTCACTCTCCTTCTTCCCATCCTCACTTGGCAAAGAAATATCCAAGCCCATCATGCTGATTATTGAACACAGATACAACTTTAAGGTGACCACTTTTCTCTTATTTCAGACCTCTCTCATTGACCCCATGGACTATAAAGGCACTGTCTCTTGTCCAAGCTTTACTCTTTAACTGGATCCAAACTTCCTCACATCTCAAAGTCACTTCCCCCCTTTTCCTTCCAACTTTCGGAGCATCAGTTGGACCTGCAGGTGCAGGCAGAGGCCAGTGTTGGGGGGCTACTCGGTTCACTAGCCCCATTCTTTATGCCTGAATGAGATATATAGGGGTGTCATAGCTGTGATCCCGCCTCGGTGCCATTATTGAGCACTGGGGCTGACACTGGGGGATACAGCCATGATGTGGAGGCAAACCTATGGGTGATATTGTCTTGTGCTACACAGCATGCAAGCACATGGCTACTGCTGCGCTAACCTCTGTAATACAGTGCAGTAGACTTGTGTCAGATGACTGGTGGGTATCAAAGTAATGAACTACCAACTAATTAAGTGCCAACTCTGGGAGAGACACTTACAGGATGAGAGAAGACAAAACTTTTTTACCCAGCTGAGCCCAGGTGTGATCGAGTTTGTAAAGGTACTTCACTTTGTTGGTCCAAGGTACATTTACTTTGGTCCTGCTGGCTCTCAGGACCCCTTACCCCTTCAGGGAGTTGAATCAGTGTCATCTCAAGTTCATACCAGAGAGGCAGCTGAGAGCTGAGATGACTGGGTTACAGCAGAAAAGCAGGAGAGGACACGCACAGTTGGTCATGAATGTACAGGGCTAGGAGGAGAAATGAAAGGCAGGAGACTAGGAGGACAGAGGGGAGTAAGGAATACAGTAGGGACAGAGGGGCGGCAGGGGTGAAGGAAAAATCAAGGGAGAAAGCAGTGAATGGGGGGCTGCTGTGGTTCAGTGACAGCTGAACATGCAGCACATGCATGTGGAGGGAGCTCTACTCACACTAACCCCCCGCTGTGCCACACATGTGCCCTTGTAATACATGTACTGTAAGTGATTCAACACACACGAAAACAACACATCCATGCACACATGCAAGGTGGCATCTGTCACAATATGCTGAATAAAGCCAATCGACAAATCTCTTATGAGTAAATCCCTGTTTACCAAAACAATACCCACAGTAAACCAGTGGTTTCCATGTCAGCTCCTCTGCTGAGCATTAAGGCCAAAGCTGTGGACTCGATTGTTTTTTTTTTTTTTTGGGTAACTTAGGGTTACTGCTGGTTTGGGGTTTGGTTACTGCTCTGTAAACAGCTTAGTAGAGTTATTTATGTGTGTTTTTTCACTTGAAAGGATGTCAGTCATTACTACAATAAACATCAAGGCTGACACCTCTGCTTGAAGCAGCTAACAGGTAGTGCAGCAGACAAAGCCAATATGCTAACACATAATGAAGTCATTAACAGTAACTTGAGACCAAGTGTTAGGTAATGATGATAGGATTTAGAGGTCTGTTAATAATGGCATTCAGCAACATTCAGTAAGATGCCAGATGTGCTATCACCTCTCTGACAGATGTTTACATGACAGTCGACCATGGCTACCAACCAGTGTAAAGTGTGTAAAAGCCAGTTCTGGAGGATAATATTGCATTTTAATAGCATAATCTAATCTTGGAGCATTTAGCATAACTCTAAATGACATCAGAACAGTTCACGTATTTATCTTTTCCCAATCAGGTAACAGTGAGTACCCTTGTTTGTTCAATTGTTCCCATAAAGCTACACTGTTTCTTCCAGCTTTCTCAAACTACAGTTGACATAATCCTTCTGTTGATCATTTTTGATCTGAAGTTTGATTTCCAAATGACAGGTTGTGTCATTGGTAATGATAAACAGGTGCTTACTAACCTTACTAACTTCAACATATGTAGTTGAAGAGGAATGTAGCCTACACTGGATACTTCTTGGCATGAAAAAGATAAGTGCATCCAGATTTCCAAATAACAAAAAGTGTCAGCACAGACTATGATTAATTAACTCTTCCTAGCTGCCAGAGGCACTGAAGAATACACAGATACCTTTATCTTTTGAAAGAGCCATCCCTCTAGCAAATATTTCAATATTATATTGCCTTTGTCCTATTCATTGGCTTTTTCAAACTTAAATGTAACAAGAAATCTGACGGACCACCCAGAGAGCAATCTTAAAGTAGGATTAGGATGTTCCAAGAACCTCCACAAAAGCTGGGAAAAGATAGCAAGAGAAACCAGTCAGTCCTATCAGTGTCCTGATCTGGTGAATCACAAGATAACGGAAATGATTTGGGATAGCCTTAAGGTTCAGTGAAGGAGTAAATGGCTGGGAACCAGTGCTGTAAGCCATGAAGATATGAGACAGATTCAGCAGAGAGAGATACCGATCACTCTCCTTGGGTCCAAGTAAGAAGATGAAAGACATTCTGACAGCAAAGACAATGGTGGTCATGTAGCAACCAGGGTCCACAAGCAAAGCCTCAGGGACCTTTAAGACTAATACACCTGATTCCACTTTTACAAGAACGAGGTGGTGCCTTTTGTCAGTCTTGTCCAACAAAAGCAGTACATGACGTGAGCACAAAACCTGCAACACCTCTCATACTGGAGCAGCAGAAGAACTGGGTTGTTTTTGAATAAGACATCTTGACAGGCACACACAATTACAAAAATACATAACAGCCATTACCAAAATATGTCCCACAGAGTGAGTCATGAAACACTCAGGAGGAAATCTTTGTGCAAAATTCAACAATTGAAAAGTCTTTTCAATCCAAGGCAATTTCCTCCAATTGTCATTATCTATTTGTGGGCTTACAACAGTCACCACACAAACCAGCCAGTCATGCCCTACTTTCATTTCGTCCTCTTCCTCCTCCATGACAGACATCATTATTTGGTATGTGGCTGCTGTTGGATTCTTAACCGTTTCAGGAGTTAATCTTGCTCAGTCTGAAATATGTTTAAGCCCCACCTAAATATGAACTCTTTTGCTTGAACTGTCAATAAGTCACAAATATATTTTAATGTCTATAAAGAATGTGTATTTTCTCCAAAATATTTATTCCAGATAAAGAAAGAAAAGGAATTAGTATAGCATATCATTGACCCCGCGAGCACAGTTCCTCTGCAACCACAAATCAAACAGTCTCCATGCCATTGAACAATGATGCATTCAAAAAATAATCACTGACTCCACAGACTCCACTCAGTCTCTGAGGTAGCAGGAAAATCTGCTCCCAAAGCATTTGTTTACACTGATATTCTCTGCAAAAATCAAGCCAGCTCTTTGTTAACGTCTAAAAAAAATAACCCCCAAAAGACATCGAGAGGAGGCAGTAATTGCTGTCATGAAGCCAGTGTCCAGCTTCTTCCTGTCTCTGAGCTTTTGGGAGTTTCATTCCCAACGAGTGGTGCTCCATTTCCGGAAGCTTGACTTGCTAATCCTCTCAGGCGAGAAGGTGAAAGGCAGGAACAAGGAGAAAGGGGGAAAGCTGTATGTGGGAAGGAAGGCCTATGTGCGCTACAACATTCAAAATGTCTGGCAGAAAATAATCCCATAAAGCATGCCGCCAGTGGCCTGGTGAGAGAAAGAATTAGGATTTGCGTAGGGCAGATAGGCCGTTCAATTATCCCCTCAGAGGCCTTAACTGGCCCTGGGCTACGATAAGGACAGAACTTTCATTCGTCAGCAGGATGTGGCAAGAACAAGGGAGATCAGGTTCAAGCATAGAGAGCGTTTTGACATACAGCCGCTTAATGATACATCATTCCATAAGAGCTCCAGTGAATGATCAGTGCTAGTCTTAACAGGTACCATACCACCACTAAAACAGCTAATAATGAGGAGCAAGAACTAAAGTGGCATGCTAATAGACATCCATTGCAGCGCTGGTGTCCACATGGAAAACTTGGGTACACACACTAGACTAATTAAGATACAAAAGTATGTTTTCTGTGCCCAGTAAGATGAAAACACAGGGATGTGGCTGCGGCTTTTAACAGGGTGTTTGTTGGGTTCCTGGGTGAGGGGAAGCACTGTGGCTCCATGTGATTTGTGATTCGCACGCGGGTGGGAAGAGAGGCCTTTTAATCTGCGCCCTGGACTCCGCTTCCTCTCTCTGGGAGAAAATCAGTAACACGAACGGCTCACCACGACACAACTGCACATCCGCTGGGATGTTTATGGCCCACTGAAGGGCCACACAGGGAAAGAGACCATTTGTATGAGAATAGGTACAAGAGCAGGACCCTCCCCTTCTCTAAGCTCCCTCACTCAGCCGTTTTTATACACTCAAGCCCTCTCATCATCCACTCTGCCTTTTTCCCATTTCAACTCGCTCGCCCTACTTTCCTTCATTTAAGATTTCACCATTTCCATACCACCATTCCCAGGTCTCTGGTCATGCCCTGGGCTATTAAAGAATGCATAGAAAGAGCCAGAGGGACACCTTTCAGGAGAGGAGACCACAGGAGCCAGGTTTCCAACAGGTGCAAATTCCAGTGATGCCTGCATGCATTTGCCTTTCTATAAACCTGAGCCAAGTCACACACTGAATGTGATGTCTGACAGCTAGACCTGCCCCATATCAGGTTGAATTTTTATGATGTGTTACTGTGTGCATATGTGTAAGTGGAACAGACAAAGTGAAAAGATAGCAAATCATTATTTTTTGCCTTGATTTGAAACCTGTTCCAAAACCTCTTATCATTATGAATATTTAATTATATTTATTGTAAGTGCTGTGGCTTAATAGTATGAAACTGTAACACACTAACAAGTTCCCATTTCATGCTCATCCTACAGACAGTGGAAACACGTAGCCGACAGCCAGAGGAGAATTCAGAGTCTCAGGCTGTGTGGGTGGGTGAGCCCTCATTTGAAGAAAACTCCAAATAATCCAATTAAGCACATAATTTCCTTTAGTACACAGGAATTGAATCAACTGTCAGAAGGCAGCTGAGTCAGAAAAAGTGAAAAGCGAAAAGAGTGGACAGAGAAAGGGTAAGAAAAGGCTTTTCTGTGTACTGTTCAGCTGCTGTAGTGAACAAAATGCAAACAAAGCTTTGGAGAAAGAGGCTTTAGATCTCGGCAAACATGGCGGGGCCTCCCGTGCTCCACTTTGTAACTGTCCTGCTTGGCTGCCGATCAGCTCTCTTGTCCAGGACCAGTGTTTAGCAGAGATGCCTTGACCAGCAGCCAAGTTGCCTTTCACAGTGTGTGTGCACGTGTGCTTAAATATGCATGAGAAAAGATGGGGCTCCTCTGCTGTCCTGCCCTAACTGGCCTCATATTCACAAAGACAGACTAAAGGGGAAGAGAAATAATAAGGAAATATGGATGTGGCGATGCACCAACAACATGTTAAAGAGTGATATCGGTATGTTAAAGAGTGACTTGCATGTAGGTGAAGACATGCCAATATTATAAAACCTACCTGTATTCCTATGTTTCATCTGTTTAAGTAGATTTTATTCTCTCAGAGAGGACATTCATATGAAGACATTTCAGCGACCAAACTCCTGCAAGGAGAGGGACATTAGAGGGGAGAAAAACAGTACAGGAATTCAGAATATCCTCCTAGTAAGTGCTTATCTTGGGGGATGGAATCTCAGCCACAATGACGGGGCCAAAAAGGAGAAAAAGGGCATCATCTTGGTAATATTTTCCTATGTATGAATATAGAGCTATAGAGCACTTCAGTGCACATCTCAGGTTTGTGCCTTTTTCAATTTGATTTTAAATATAACATTTTGAAGATGCAAACAAGTTGCTGTTTTCACCTAAAACATCACGTTGGATGAGCAGGCAGAGGTAGAAACAAGGCTAATAGACACCTGTGTTTTCTCTTCTTCCTGTCCATCTGATAACACTGAATAATTATGAGCAAAACTGGATCTGCTATATGGAAATATAAGGGAGACAATCATCACAACAATGAAAGATGGGAAAAGATATTATATTAATAAAAGAAAGACACGAGGAAAGTACAGGACAGTAATATGATCAAATATATATAAGGTCTGTGAATGACTTTCATTAGATAATACAGAATATTACAATGAATGATATATAGGCTATCCCAGACAGAACGACAGGAAGGAGGGAATGAACAGTGAACAGTCAGTAAGTAGCAAAGAAGGCATTAAAAAGAAAAGAGAAAGTGCTTCAATTTGTGTAACCCAGGCTTAAACTGTGAAAAGGGGTGCTGCTCAGCATTTCTTTTTCAGGCTTTCATATCCTAAAAAGAAGCCCTCTTAACTCCTCATTCTTCATTTCCTGTTCCTGTCCGGGTCCAGATGGCCAAAGGATCCAGAGGAGAGCCGTAACGGCCTGACTGAAGACTTTCATGACTGAGCTGGAGCCGAGCAGGATAAAGTAAGTGGGAGGTAGAAGGATTTGTGTCGAACAGTACATGTTTAGCAACTTCTTTTACCCAGAGATTTCTTATAGTCATAGAACATTCAATGGCAAACTAACTCACAGACATGTTGGAATAGAAATCCTGCGGCTGAATGCAATGTGAAGGTTCAATCTGAACTGAAAAACTAGAAAAATAATGTCTCATTTTATGCAGAGATGAATTAACGCTGTGGAAGAGTTTTCTGCACTTGTCTAATCCCTTCCAGGTATGTTAAGAGAAGACGGATATGCACTGACAGGTTTACAGCCAGCAATGAAAACAAGAATTTGTCTACTTTCTGATTAAAATTGAGCAGGAGACAAACAAAAGGCTGGCATTAGTATCTAAATAAGGTCACATTCTCATAATGTGTTTTTTCTTGTTCTGATTTGTACTGCATTATGTAAAACTATGTTATGCTTTCTGCTTCCCGGAAGTGTTGCTGTAATCTGATTAGCTGTCATGGAAAGTGTGGACTTGAGAGGTGACAGCATCACACAGTTTAGGTAGAGGTATAACTCAGGTCTACTCATTACGTTCGGTGAAGCTGTCTCAATCCCGTTTTGGACAAACTGTAACTTAGCTCAGCCACAAGTATGTTGGGTCAAAAAAGTTTGACAGAAACTGCCTGCTCTGTGCACTTTCCACATCACATCAAGTTTGCCATATGAACCCTGTGCTCTTGGCATTGTCTCTAATGACATTACACAATGGTGTTCCATGTCAAACAGCAAGTCGGTCCTTTCGCATCACTGGCCAAATAGAAATCACAAGCTCAAGTTTTATATCCAAGTCAAAGAAAACTAGGCTGCTGGCACCGCAGATGCAGAAATCTGGATCAGCTGAAGTCAAGGGGCTCTCACTTCAATGTCTTTGCTACCACAATTAGGACTTCATAAATAAATCCTAGAATATAAAACACTTAAAACTGAGCCCCTCTGCACTGCATTTGACTGACAAGGCCACTGGAGCCTAAATGACTCACAGGCACACAGCAGGCAAACAGTGCGTTTGGCCGAGATGTGTGTGATGCCCGTGCTCTCTGACCAAGCCAAACTTTTTTCAATTGTCAAGGACATGCAAGTCTGAGCCATGAGAGCCATCTGGAAGGGAGCAGAAATGCCACTATTTACAGCTATAAATAGAAGAAATAAGGCCCACAATGAAGAATGATAATCCCTCAACAATGGAGCAGCTTTGCTCCATTACTTAATGTTCCACAACAACACTTGGAGGAAACACCCTGATCCACACGTATAACGTTGTTGCTCTTAGATAATCTGACCCTGAACAGATTATATAAATGTGGTCAAAGTGGTGAGGAGTGAAGCCACATGACCTCTGACCTGTGTTGGAGAAGTCAGAGAGGTCTGGGATTAGTAGTTTAACACTTTAGCCATGGACTTTAACAAATCCCCCATGTCTCAAAGAGTCCTCTTCAGTACAAATGGAGTGGAAGACACCGCTGCAGTGCGGTACACCGCAATCTGTTGAAGTGAAGACTGATAAGGGGGCATCAGGTCAAGTTTAAATAATTTCTCTTAATCTGGCTAGATGATTTAGCAGGGGGTTTTCAATAAAGTGTAACTATATAATGCATAGAGAAAATCCCTTGAACGTGCAACATAAATCCGCTAGTCTTCATGTCTCCAGATGTCCATTTGCTTGGTTTGGTCTCAAGAGAAGAGAAAGAAAAAGTGGCGGCTGATTGTCGAACCTGGCATCGCTACTGTCTCCCACATCTAGTCTGGATACACAAATACATGGCAGCAGTCCCCTCTTTTAAAGTGATGCTTCTGAAGCTGATTCTCATTACCAAAAAGCTTTTCCCCTGTGGCATTGTGTTTGCTCCTTCTTGCTTGACATGGGGGGAAATATATTAAAATGTATGAGCCTTCATCTTAACCGTTCAAACAGAGCCAAGTTGGGTTTGCCCAGACCACAATACAATATACAGGGACACATGCGCATGCACACGCACATGCATACAAAGGAGAGTCAACCCCTGCCATTGTTTATTAGTAGGGGGCCAAACATCCGTGCTGGCAGTGTGTCTGACATTAAATAGTGTACAAGGAGCCAAAAATGGCCACTACACTGTTACATTTTTAGCAACAGGAAAGAAACCAAGTTTCCACTGCCAAAACCAAAGAACATGTAGTAAAGGTAACAGTCTCTGCTACTGCCGTCTGCTCCGCCTTTTCTCTTCATGAGTCATTTCAGTTTCATGTCACCTCGTGTCAGCTTCATGTTGGGGCACTATCACAGTATGTGTGCTGCTTTTAAAGGATCTCTTAATAAAAACAGTGCATCACCCCGAGTTCATTCGTTCCCCTCCTCCTAAAACAGTGAGGCCAAATAGGTCCGCAAAAACTTGGACGTGGAGAAAAAAATTGCTATCTGCTAACACATTTAACTCCCCCTGGGAGGCCAACATGCTCAGACTTAATGCAAAACATATTGAAGTATTAAAGTCCCACATCCTCGTAATGTTAGCAACAGAACAACACGGCAGCAATCCCCACAGTGTTCCCCTAATCCCCTCTAAAACAGGCCTCATCAATGGAAAAAAAAGATCAGACAGTTTCCTTTTAACAAGGAGATGGTACGAGAGAGTTCCAGTCGAATGTTTGGCAATTTTTTTTTTGTCCAACATCAGCTCTGGGTTCAGTCTGAAACACATACCAGTCATTATTTGACAAGTTGGTTCTGGCCATCTATTGGACAGGAGAGGGTTATCAGATATCAGCCTTCAGTGTCATGTGAACCGAAGCCTAAGGCAGCCTTACTCTTAAAAATGAAAGGTATTGCTACAGACTTATCTACTGCATGTCACTGAGCAGTACACAGTCAAAGACTCTCTGTTGATAAGACTGATGGTCTCCTTTGTAATGATGAGGACACATGGCTTAATCACATTGTTACAGGGTCTGATCTTGTTTTTTTATGTTGAGAGCAGAGGTAGACAAACATCACTTTTAACACAATAACATACAAGAAATTATGAAGTCAAAACAAATTGGCTAAAAAGTATTTGCATTGGAAAGTTATAAACAAGTGAAGACAATACTCAAGTAATTGAATTACATAGTGTAAACTGTTTTTGTGTATTCATGTCTCCAGTAGCATAAAAACATCAGTATTTTTCAACCTGGACCCTATTTCCCATGTTTTAGTGTCTAGTACTGGTCCAGTATTGAGTCAGAGCGCTGTAGGCAGCAGCTGCTCATGAGCTGCAATATGGTGCAAACTGACAATGCCATTTATATAGACTAAAAGAGCTGGTTTTTGCTATGACAGACTCTGATTATCAATGTGTGTTTGACATCATGGAAAGCACCTCAAGTGGAAGTCTAGTTCTGAAATACTTCCTTGGAGGAAACACCATCCAGCAGAGTTTGTTGTGTTGGAGTACAGAGAGCACAGCTTAGTGTGACCTAAAAGGATATTATTATAATATCATGGCTGAATATTTAGGTGAATTCAACAATGCAGACTCCTTTACAGGGTTCTTTTCATAATGTTGTCTGATACTTATAACTTAATATCTAAGCCTGTCAGTGGCAAAAACAAGCACTTTTAGCACTCACTTGCCCTTGCAGTTCATTTCACAGCTGCAGGTTACAGCATTATTCCTCAATACTGGATCGTTAAAAAAAAAAAAAAAAATCACTTTGACACAAAAACATGGGTTGAAAAATAAGTTACCCTCTGAATTCAACAGTCATTTTTTGATTATAACAAAACCTGTAATTCTAGCATTGACTGATTTAAATCTTGACTTACAATTAGGAATATAGAAGTCATCATGAACGGGTCCACACAAGATGTGAGCACTTGTGTCTCGTTTTCACTAAAGATTATGAGAGTTTATATATCAGATAAAACGGTTAATTGGAAACTAACTAAATTTCTTTTTCCATATCAATATTCTTTGCAAGTTGGTGTGTTGTGTGTATGCCTGAGATATGAAAGGTCTGGAGGTAAAGGGAAGCTCAGGCTAAGCTCAGGGTGCAAATAAATCAACCTCTACCCATATCCTCCTCTAACTCTCCTCCAAGACCTCCCAGTTTCACAGTGCCCAGCAGGACCACAAGCAGCAGTAGCAAAACAACACTAAATCATCTCCACCACTGGTCTGGATAAACAACCATGCACAAGTACATTACATTATGCCATCTATAAAGCACATAGGAAACGCCTTCTACTGAGCATTAAATGATACTGTTATTAAAAGAACACTCATTTTACTCATAATAAATTACTTCATGTTCATCGCTGCCTGCCAGTGTTATTTGTTATTATTATCAAAAGACATATAGCAGTAGTTAAGAATGAGATAAGTAAAACCAGTTTCAGTGGCTAAATATTGTATTTCTAGTTCACCTGAATTTCAGATGAATCTCATGCGTGTTTACTTATCTTACTGCTCAGTTCTCAAAGATACAAATTCAAGGAAAAGGGTTAAAGCACTTTCTCGTTTCCCTTCTCAACCCATAAAATGGACCTCAAACTAATCCTCAGTTCAGTTCAGCTCGTATCTTATTAATTGACTTCACTAAGCCCAGCTCTTATGTCAAGTTATCTCAGTTACCATGTAGCACACACTGTCACGAACTCCCTGAATAAATACTACGCAGCTATAAGTTTTGGAAAACTGAAAAAGCCATTACAGAGCGAAGCAGACAGAAGGGTCTGCACTGCATTTGAGGGATAAATCCAGGATGTCAAACTGATTCAGCAGCGAAAACAAATAAGAAGAAAGATAGAAACTGAAGCCAACAGATCATCACCTGGCATAAATCCAGCTAGATCTTCATTCACTGTTTATGACTGATCGGCCAGAGAATTCGACCTGTTTTTTTACAAACGTGATATACTTAGAGTCATTTCATTGGACATACAGTAGCATTACGGTTTGGTCTCAGACTGAGTAACAAAAAAATATTCACTAAACTCATGGTCCTATCTTGTACTCCATAAAAGGATGAGTTTTAGAGGAATGAGGGGGAAAAAAACCCAGAAGAGAAATTAATTTTCATTTTTCATTATTTTTTTGAAGGTTAAAAAAGCATATGCAATAGTACAAGTAGTTGCAGTATGCAGTACATTTAAAAATGGTTTGGGCCTCTTTGTTGCAGGCCCACACGTGGTATAATTTATGATCTAGTTGAATAAATTAGATTTCATTTTGGAACTTGGAGCATAAATGAAGGACTCTTCCTCTCCTATATGATTTACAGTAAACTTTTCAAGGAAAAGGCTCTGGATAGAGACCTAGTGTGCAGTACAGAGGACAGACTGCATGTGTGATCATGTGCATTAATCTCAGTAAGTAAAGGTTGTATCAGCTATTCCAGAGCAGTTCATGAAAACTAAACACACAGCTTAGTCTTGTGACATAGTGGATAAGTCTGTATAAGTCCACATGGTGAAGGACTTGACATAACATAATACATAGTAGATATCATCTAGAAAAGTCCCAAAAAAATTTCACAAACCTTTATTTTTTATTTTAAATATATTGAGCATTTCAACAAAGGTTCTCTTGATCTGAGGTTGCCTGTGAATTGTTTGTCAACCCTACCCCTGAAATAAAATGTGTGCTGGTTTGTTGGTTTGCGGTCAACTGGTTACCAGAAATTCCTGAAACATTTACCACATGTGGGCCACACAAGGGGGAAGATTAGACAATACATGAAATGATTAGGATCATTAATAACAATTTCCCAAAGTTCTAAATGTTAGTAACATTATATTTGCAGTTTCCATTCATTCAGTTCTCCATTTATTTCCGTCCCTGTCTGGTTTCTGTGTGTATGCATGGCATCTATGATCATAGTGAGATCAAATGTGGCATTGATCGTTTGCAACTCAAAGCCTTGCTGGTAAGCCCTCTTCCTCATCCAAGATCCCGTCCAATGAGAAGCAGACCTGAGCAGGCATCAGTTGTGGTGTAATGGCTTTCAGTGATTTTGGTCTTAACCCCAGGGGTTGTTTTGAAACCCTCCAGGGGGCCACTGGAAAATGAAATGCAACTGCTGTGGAAACCTCCCCCTCCCACCCCTCATGGCCCTGCTTAAGGGACAACAGCACTGGGAGACAGGGATATAGATATTCCTCAGTGGAGGGGCACATCTCACTTAGCTAAATTGGCCGTGTCTCATCCTTCAATACCTGCTGTTCTCACGGGGAAAATGAACTCCACCAGGTGCCATGAAGGGTCTCTGGAGTCTCAAGAATTTCCTGAACTTTTCCCACACCCTGCCTTCCTGCTTTAGGAGTGGGGACTTGTCAGACATGCCTGGATAACCTTGGTCAACACCTCACCAGCAACCAACCATGTCTCAGACGCTGGCCTGTCTCTCACACTTTCTGAGGTGTGCAGCAGTATTTTCTGATGAGTCATATGATACACCTCTGGCACAAGTCTGCTCATACGTGCAGCATGCACTCTTGCTCTATTAAACATCACATTTTCAAGAATTTGGACGGAGGGCAAATTGTCCAGATGGCCCTA
The DNA here is from genome assembly GCA_029721515.1 of Synanceia verrucosa. Classification (NCBI taxonomy): domain Eukaryota; kingdom Metazoa; phylum Chordata; class Actinopteri; order Perciformes; family Synanceiidae; genus Synanceia; species Synanceia verrucosa. Next base: position 11,328,240 of record CM056568.1, on the reverse strand, counting down.
ACTCAGCAGTAGCCATATTAGCTTTCAAAATGTCCCGGCTCAGTCCTGAGTTACCATTTACCTGGGGCGGCAGGGCACTTCCCTTTTGATTTCTGCACAGTTGCTCTGATCTGTCAGGCAGAAAAATAACCAGAGGCTACTTCAAAGGCCAGGTCTCCTCACAGCGGCTGAGTCCAAAATGCTGCAGCCTTCATGCAAGGAGCCAAAGCTAAAAGGCGTCTTTATATGAAAATTGGTTTCATTAGGATCACTGGAATCCTTTGAGGGTCAGTGGAAAAAAGAAAACACATGTTGACAAGCACAAACGTCTGCACCTTCTTATAAACATCAACCTCAATGCTTTTCACAATGTGCTCATGACAGATTTTTTTTTTCCTCCATTTCATAAGACAGTACACAAAAGCAGAGCATGTCAGTGCTATTGAAGTCTTAAAAGTATCTTTCTGAACTTTGTGAACAACAGGACCCTGTTCTTGCACCAGTGGGAGGCATGTGTAGTTTCTGTGTGGGTGAAAGTATCCACTAAAATTTGATCTTAGGAGGTGTTTTACAGCGTCCAAGGGGGAGGCTGACAGGATTTATTTTTAGCCTAAGTTGAAGGAACATACACTGAAGTAAAAAGGAGAACCACTAATTACCCTGCAACTGGAATCAGCAACAATAATCTAGTGACCTGGCAGAGAAATTTGACAATTCCTAGTAATGAGTTACATTTACTCTGTTACATTTACTTGACTACATTATTCAATAAACTGTATTTCTACGAGTAACTTTAATGCAAAATACGTTTTACTTGAATATGTTTGTGAAGAAAAAAATGCAATGTAGTGGAGTAAGAGGAGCATTTTTTTCTTCACAAACATATTCAAGTAAAACGTATTTTGCATTAAAGTTACTCGTAGAAATACAGTTTATTGAATAATGTAGTATTGTAGTAATGTAGAAGTAATGTTTTGAAAAGAAAATGTTTGGCAAGAATGTTGTTTCTTATGCTATAATTTATTAATATATTTTTTAATAGAAAGATTTAATTCATTATCATTTTAGTTGTTTACCTGAATTTGCACAATTTTAATATTTTTGATATTTGTGTCTGTCTGATTGAATTCATGCACTTATAAGACAAATAAATCCAATATAACACTTACTCACTTGGGTAGTTTTTTTTCCACCAAGTACTTTTTTTTACTCTAACTCAAGTTATTTTACTAGTTAGTTAGTTATTTTACTTCTACTTCAGTCAAGTAACAATACTCTTTCTTGAGTACAATTTTTGGCTTCTCTGATATTTAACAAAGGCAACAGTTGGAAACAGGAAGGCAGTTCTGTATAATTGTATAGAAAATATCAAAAGAGCAAAAACAAATTCAAAGTCATTTAAAAAAATGCTTAAACCTGGAATGTGAAATTATGGGTCAGCTGCTGATTCACACCCTTCAGGTTGGCCTGGAAAACCTTGGCTGCATTAACACCCAACCCCTGTCAACTCAACTGATACTGGAGCATGGAAATTATTAGACATTACACACAAGAGGAGACGGGAGAACTCCAACAGGGAGGCATTTTATCACAAAGCAGGCTCAGGACCAGCGGGCTTGTTCTCTTCCAAGACCAGGAGGTGGGTAACCCAATCTCATCAAGCAGTTCCTTATCTGGCCAGAGATCAAACCCTCAGGAGTGTGCTGTAATTTCTCGCTTTGACAAGCAGCATTTCAGTGCAGCTCTGGAGAGCGGTGCAACTCCTATACCATGTGAAATGCCTATGTAGTACCCAGGACAGAGCTGCACTGTGGGTAGGAGCGAGTGGGAAATGATGAGGTGTTTAAACACCACATGAGGAGACGTCTCTCAGGTAATTTGATCGCTATCATGTTCAAGTTCTTTTTCCACTTGGTGCAGGTTAGATGCTTCGTCATCAAAAGGACAGTGAGAGGGGTTTAAGCTCACAGCAGCAGCTCTTGTAGATAATAGGTTTCACTTAGGACTAGCCCTCGATCATAGCTCACTGAGCTCCATGGGGCTCGGTTTTCAGAAGAAGTGAAGACATTAAAGTCATCTGTCTGGGTCTCTATGGATGCAGTTTAGAGGATGGTGGGGTTATGAGTTTGGCTCGTGTTACCTGGCTCTGCTGGAGCTGACCTGAGCGGGACCCACAGATTAAGGAACCATCTGGGGGCTGCAACCTGAGCTCAGGAGAGGAGGAACAGCAGGGCCTGGCCAGGACACCACTTTCACTTATTTACAATGATGTGTATACACACACACACACACACACACACACACACAGACACACATTAACTCAAACTACCCTTTAAAAGGGGAATGCCACTCAAAATGATGATTCACATCTGCCATTTCTTTGGCACAACAAACCTTGACCACATAAACCACAGAGCCGTGACTGTAAATTCATTAGGGACGGGAACAGAGTATTTTGGTCGTTCCAATAACTCCATCAAAATGATATATCTTCTCTCTGGCCGATCACTTCAAATCAGTTTAAGGAGAATTATTGCACACAATAATTAATGCATTTAATCTATCTAGAGCTCCTGGAAATAAGGTACGTTAGATTGCCTATGATATAGGTGTTTTTGTTTATATGTATGTCACATACATATTAAACATGGGAAAGATTAAGCTACCTCAGGAAAAATTATCCTTTACCTGAGACACTAGCTGATGAAGAAAAATATGGTGCTGTGTTTTTATTTTTAAATAAAGGAAGGATTTAGTCACAAAGACAACTTGACTTTCACTGATTACTGTTTTAAGAGGCCCACTTCATATATCATACCAAATGGATGCTGACCTACACCACTGTACATTTTTCAGTGAAGCACTCCAACGATGGAGATTTCCCAACAGTCCAATGAAGATACAGCATCATTCATGTTGTATTTCAGAGGTCAGCACAAGTGCATGACAAAAATCCTTAGATTTGGAAAACAATCACAGTTTATAGAAAAGAATCTGCCTTTACTGCAACTCACCATAGTATGCCTCTAGTAAAAAAAACTGAATCATGCTCATTATGACAAGAGGCCACACATGACTGACATCCCCAGGTCCAGATGTGAAATACAGTAGGCATGATGTTACTATGTCTGTTTTCTGGTATGATTTTGAGCTCATCTGCTGGACATTTTGCCAAGATATTATCCTCTATCCAACCACAGGGAATGAGAACCAAACACTGTCTGACTATATTATTTGTACGTAATGCAGGAGATTCAGGCAGCGTTCGATTCATCTTTCATAAACCACGTCAGGACATTTCCACTGCCTGCAGTTCTTTCACCTCCAATCGTGACAACCGTTACACATCTCAGTCTGACTTTGCTTCGCTGATGTTCCTCAGAAGTCATGCAGTTCATTTCTGCCGCAGAGCTCCTATTTAAAAGTTCCATGTGATTCTCAAAGGGCTCCTTTAGGTCCCTGTGGTGGCAGTCCTAATCAGTGTGTTGCATACAGCGGGCCAGTCAGAGAGCCAGAGAAAGGCCTGGTTTCCATCTGAGAGAACAATAATAGCTCCTAATGCCATATTCAAGATCCCTGTTCTGTCATACAACCTACACTGATAGATCAGTTTATTGAAATGACTCATTTTTAAATGGGCCCTTTCATGTGTCCACTGAGAAAGCCCCTTCTCAAGAGCAAATTTCAAAGCCAATATAATCACTTAAAGACTATATACAGAAAAATGCACTGTCTCTGCATGTTGGGGAATACCTCTGATATGAGAGCACTGGAACGAAAAACAGAACGGCCACACTGAGAGCATTAAAAAGAGTTCCCTATAAAAATCACAGTCATACTTTCCCCTTCCTCAACTGCTGTCTATCAAGCTTCATAATCATCTGCAGCATGCCAAAGGCAGACAACCCACCAGGAATAGCCACGGACTTGCCATGGCAGTCAGAGGTGACTGGACTCCAGCTCCCCTATAAAGTGCTTGTTCTAATGACAGCCCATGCTCCACACGTCGCAATAAGCACAGGCCTCACAGCTGCCACGCTTAAACAACAAGCTCACCAAAAACATGAGATCAGCACACCATCTGTTAGTTGTGTCTCCTGCAGATCATTAATCAAACTCCCTTTCGCTGCATTGTGGCTGTAGAAGATATTGTTCCCACCACATTACTAGGGGCGCCGGCGCCCACACTGTGCTCTATGTGACATCATTGTGTAAAAGCAGTTGAACTTGAATGCATCTGATGCAGTGAAAAGTATTTCGGGTCATCATCAATCAATGCACAAATCAGTGACGTGATTTTACATCATGTATTTGAAGATTAAAATGCCTTTGAATGGCTGAAAACAATTTGCAGGACAGTGGATGCAACAATAGAGACAGAGCAAAAAAAAAAAAGATGGTATCCTTCCTTTCCAACAATTCAAGAAAACATTACAGTATCTGCATCCCAATGTGAAATCTGTCAAAAGATGAACAAAACGTGATGCATGGATTGATTTATTTTTTTTTTTTTTTTACCATAGCCTATGTCCCACAGAATACAGTGAGAAGTGCCTTCATATTATTTTACTTAAAGGAGATGCATGGCTGTAGCTTTGAGTAGGGGTTAAATATGATTGACCGCCAGAACATACAACAACAAAATATAAACAGGACACATTTTTCCTCACAAAGGACTGTTGCTTGTCAAGAGCAATAAATCAGTAACAAAGTTGGCATCCATGGCTTCTTTGAACATATCATCTGCAGCCAATGGTGCATGACCACCCAGCAACTACACTACTATACTGTAGGTCTGAAAAATAGTGTTGAAATTCATCAGAAACTTTGGGGGGGTTGCTTGTTTACCCTGGACATCTCTAATCTGGATATCTATCAAAAGGGTTTCTGGGTTTATAGTCTAATTCCGAGTCCAAGTTTGTGTATTGATTTATGGCACTGAGATTCTAAGACAAGTAGCAACCTTGTTCTACCAGCGGCTGAAAAGAAGGGGCCTATGGGCCTCAGCTGAAGGGCTAAATGTCAAGAAATCAGCTCTACCTCCCTCCCACCCATGTGAAAACCATCCCCTAGGTTTGGAAGCATCTATGTGAAAGTGATGGCAGGAAATGAAGAAAGACAGTATTGTTAAGAAAAACAAAATGTGGCCCTTGTCAGGGATTCCTGCGTGTGAATTACTATCTGGTTGTTGGTCGTTAATTACCCTTAACTGTGAATTTGTGAAAAATGTCAACTATTTCCTCTGATAAATATCTGTGCTGTCTAGGCGTTGAATAAATGCTCTCTCTTCACTAACGACTCACATTTAGACAGTGGCTCTAACTGACATGGAGGAACACCAGCTGGAATCTATACTATGCATTTCTTTCTCATGTCTTGTATACATCGTATGAGGATGTCTTTGTGATGGCTCATACAGTTCTTTACTGATAAATAGCTTGTTTCCTGTCACAAGACTGGAAAAGGTTGTCAACATTGAGAAGTTCACTGAAATCTAAACCTATAGGAGTTATTTCTTTTTCTTCTTTCTTTCTTTGCACTCAATTTCTTTAAATGACAAAATACTCACTACTCTCTACACTCACATTTCACACAGGAGGATACAAAATAGGCTTTACCATGTTACAAACACTAGTAAGTAATATATCGTTCTCAAGCTTCGAAACGTCCTATATCATGATTGAGGAGATCATCAAATCATCCATAGTTTTTCACAAATAATCTGTCATAAAGTACAGCCTCACACTTGTTTATAGAAGCCGTTCTGGGAACAGCTGTATCGAGCAGCTTATAGTCTGCATGCTTCAAAACCATAAAGACTGTGAGCACCTCCTACATCATGGATGATATGGCTTTTACAACCTCAGCCTCACATCGTCTTCAGTTTAAATTGCTCAAACTTGCACAAAGAACAACACAGCAAAGTGGCCAGTAAGTCAGAATAAAATATAGCAACTAACATGCTTAAGCCAAACGTATTTTCTCAACAGCTGGTGGAGTGAAAAAAAATGAGTTAATGTCAGACTTAAATTCATCAGGTGTTGGAAAGATGCCTCTAAAGAGACGTGAGTTCTACTGAAAGAGAGAGGAGTGTGTGTGTGTAGGTTCAGAAGCTGTCATATAACATTCAATGAAACATCTGTGATGGGAGGTGTCCATTTGATAAACTCAATGACCCACTCTCCTGCGTGTTCTCCAACCCCAGAAAGTCACCACCTGACTGTGTACATGTTTGAGTGAACTTTGGAGACTTCTGCAGAAATGTCCTTGAGGGTGTTTGTGGATGTCCTGCTTCACGCTGCTTTATGAGAGTACTTGCTGTTGTCTTTATGTGGCCTTCCAAACTTTAAACACCACTTTAGCTGTGATTCTCCAACTGAGCCTTTGAAAGTGGGAGCTGGCCCTGCCGGTAATCCTGGGAATGAAAGTATATAGTGGGCAGAGACATCAGAGAAAGGTACAGGGAAGATCTGTCCTGTTGCTTCTTTACCAGCTGCTGCCAGCTGTGATGAATGAATGCTCAGGGTTTCCTTGAGCTGTTTGGTTAATCTTGAAATAAAAGTTGACATGCAGACAGAATTTACAATTTAGTGACTAATGGAATTTCACAAAGCAAGAGAAGGACAAGCAAAAACAAAACTAGCCTAATATTTTACATAAACACGTGAATAAAAAAAGACTCCAGACCACTTCCATTTCTACTCTATTCCTTAAAATACATGTGTATCTCAGCACAAAGAGGTGAAGATCAGGAGGCCACAAATCCCAGGCAGTCATTCTGAGCTGTGGGATAGTAGGAGACAGGCGGTAAACTCAAAGACCGTGTTAAGAACAACATAAATGAAAAACACCTGTTATTCCAGGTTTGAGACAAGACCGCAACAGAAGAACAAAGTGGTGTGATGGGAGTGCTTCTGAAAAGTGTGGTATGAACTGAAAACTACTTCGCTCAGCCATCTGAAAAGATCATTTCATTCCTTTTTTCCCCACTCTCAAATTTACTGCTTCTATGACAATATGCTCACTGTTTAATGAGCACTGCAGAAACATCTGGATTCACTGACAGACATGCACTATGCACTGACACAGCTCAATTTGCCTTTGGATGACTGGGCTGAATTTAGTGCAGTGCAGACATTATCAGTCAAACTTATGTACAACAGAAGACTGATTTCTCTCTTATAAATGCTCTCCAGACAGGCTTTCTAAAAGCAGCTGACTGCCAAGATTCATTTACTAAATTAGTCCCTAAGTGGAAATTGCAGTGGTCACTTGATATACACAGACATACATATTTATACATGACAAAATGACAAAAGGTTGTTTTCTGCATTTTTTTGCTTTTCATACTGTATAGAAAATTGACCCCAAAACTGACTGAACGATGAATGTGGTGCACCGTTACACCCCTAATATTTATATGGTACAGTCTCTACTGCTGTAATCTCTCTGCATTATTGCATTAAGTGTGCAGCAAGATGCCAAAATGTTCACAGTGAAATGAGAATCACTGGGCATGGGCAAATAACTTCCAACCATGAGGAAATTAAACTCACCATCATGCCATCACCAAATTATTTAATAAGTCATAATTTGCTCATTGCACTGATACACTATAACTCGAAGAGCAAAATTCAACTCTATGTAATATTGGCTCACAAAAATGAACAATGAAACTGACCATAATTTATCACAACTGGCGCTCATCAGAATCTGCTGGTTTAACCTTGAGACAAGCCAACCAGAAATCAAACATAGCAAAAGTCTGGTGGAGTCTTCAAATAAATTGGCTAAATTCAGACCAACCCAGTGGAGCATTACCAGGAGTTCCTCTATTTATTTGGGCCGCACTACACCAAAAGGCCTACGGTAATCTGACATATAAATAAAACGGATGGGAATTGAACATGCCTGCTAATATATCTATGTTCCCCCTGACAGATAATATGGCTGCAGCCCCAAACATCCCATGCATAATTCCTGTGTAAAGGAGAACAGACGCTAGCGTTTGCACTTTGAAGTGTTTATTTTTGTGGCCTTGTGAAACAAAAAGGCCGCGACTGAAGGGCTGGCTGGCTAAAGAGGCACAGATTAACAGGAGGGAGATGGATTTGGACAGACAATAAGAAAGCAGGGCAAACCTCGAGGAAAAAAAAAAAAAGAAAGAAAGAAAGAAAGCTTTCACTGCTCTCTTTGAGCTGTAGTTAATAGCCTCCGTACAGACATCAGAAGTGGAGGTCTCTTGCTTGTCCAGGTTGTGTCAATCTATTACACTGCAACAAGCCAGTTCTCCAAAACAGACCGCGGCTAATGGGTGTTATTATTTCCTTGATGCTAGAATAAACACAGAGTCCATATTTTAACAGCTATGTAATCACAGTAAAATAACATATGGCCTCACAATATAGCAATCTAATGAAAGGATTGTTAGTAATGTTTATGAAGATACAGCCCTCAATAGGGGTATTGGCAAGGACTTCACGATACAATATATATCGCAATACTTGAGTCCTGACACAATACATCATTGCGATGTTGTGATATCCGACATAGTTCACTGTTTAAAATACAGTTTAAAATACAAGTTGTATATGCAAATACAAATTTGTCTATGTATACAGGCACATATTTATAAAAACACAATACTTACTTACCCCTAATTTCCACCGGATGTGGAATGATGGCAACGTTTTGTCGGACCCGATACATTTCCATTCAAATTAATGTGTCAATTTCCAATGAATGCGGAACACCGCTGACGTGACAACGTTTGCCGAAACAAATCGACAGAGGGCATGAATCTCGCAATTCCAGCTGTCTGGCAGAGCTGCAGCAGGCGGATCTGGTGGGTATCGATGGCCAACAGAAGTTGATGGACGTTTTTCCGCATCCAGTGAAAATTAGACTGTCAAAGTTACGTCATCAATCAGCCCAAATCATAACTTTTTGGTGTGTGGGGGTGGGGGGTATTAATAATTTTTTTTCCACATACATGGCCCTCGATACTCCTCTAAAAACATAGACGCTATTATATCAGGTCACAGCTTCCTCTCATAGCAACCCTGCTACATTTAACCATGCAAATGTGTGTGGCATCACATCCACCACTCTGGTCCAGACTGAAATATCTTATTTCATTTGGTGAAAGACTGCCATTAATGACTTTTCATCCAGCGCCATCAGCAAGTTTTCACTTCCACACATTTACAGGATGAATTGGCACAGAATTTTACACACAGATTTATCAGATGATGATATATATCCTGATTACTTGCTGAGCGCCTGACTTTGCCTCTAGCACCACTTGGTTGATTTGTGACTGGATGTGAAAATGGCACAACTATTAAATGAATCAACATGAAATTTGGATCATACATTCACATTTCACTGAGGATGAAAAAGTTTTGTCCAAAACTTACAGTTACGACAGAAACGTGTGAATCAAATTCCCATCACATTCAGCTGTACTTTAATTTAGTGCTAATGAGCAAATGACTGCATGATAATAAACAATCAATGATACCTAAACATCAGCATGTTAGCATTTAGCTCAAAGCACAGCACAGCGTCACAGAACCACAAACACGACTGCAGGCTCTAGGTATTGTTTTATGTTCCAGCTGGTAGAATATATAGGAATATGCAGTGGCTGTGTAAACAATTTAGAACAAGTAGGAGTTCAACAAAAATGGGACAGGTTTAATGTATTTCTAGTTGAGATTTGTAACTGTATACACTGTAAAGCCTTTCATTTTGGCTGCCTTGGTTACACTTTGGAGTCATGTATATCCTACCATCTATGGATGTCCTGTATAACAAGACACCTTCTCTCTTTTCATCACTCTCTGAAGCTTTCTTTCTCCATCTCTCCCCACCTTTGTTCTGCCCTCCCTTCTGCCATCATTCCAGATGTTGACTGGTGTCATAGGTGATTCATAAATCCTTTTTTTCCTCCTTTTAGATATCACCCCATCTCCTCTAACACACCCCTCCACCTCCTCAGTAATCAAACCTCACTTAAACCGTCCCGTATCCTTACATCAGGACTTGCTGAGGCGGCATGTTTTCTTTGGGAAATGACTCATAAATTAGAGGAGCTCCCAGGCTGGCTGTGAAAGGGCCAGACACACATACACAACGGTCCTTGATTAGTGTGGCTGGGAGAAAGGCCAGACAGGCCAAAGCTGTTGGACCCATTTAGGACCATCACTGACTTGAAAGAAGAAAAGAAAACATATTGATCACATGACACTGGCTGCGTTATTCTTAGTAGCTGGGCAACAGGGTCCAAAGTACCACTTTATGTTTTTTGTGTTGAATGGATGTTAAAAAAGTTTTGGCTAAATACCTCATATAACAAGATCAATTTATAGCTAACATTTTCTATGCATTTACATACATTTCCAATCAGCATTTTAAAAAAAAAAAAAAAAAAATGTTATGGTTGGGCAACATTTTGCTGAAAATTAACTTGAGCAGGAGACTCCAATAGGAAAAAGTGCTCATTTCCTGCTTTCCTATCATTACAAGAATAAGTGATCATGAAAAAGGTGTAATCCTTTTTGGCCAGGTGGAGATGCATTGTGAGAACTGCTCTGAACAGAGACAAAGGGAACATGTATATGCACGACCATTCATCTAAATGACATATTATTGCCATGAGCTTCTTTGTGCTCTGAGACATGGTGTGGCTTTAAAAGACAGGAAAGGAAGAAAAGAAGACCCCTCATTTAACTGCCGTTATATCTCCCTTCAGATACATACTGACAATGACAATTTAAAGACCAACTAATTTTAATCCCCCTACACAGGAAAACATGCCTAGTGGGAAGAATCGGTGTCCAGGAGATGAATGCCAGAAACCTTTATATAGAGTTGTAAAAACAAAGTCTGCTGATGAGTTATACAAGCACTCAGGTCCTGGACTTATTTCAATGTTAAAAAAGCTGTCCGTTGAGGAAAACCAGGATGAGATGCTGGTGTTCCCCCTCAACGTAGTTTATTGAGTGATGATAGCATTAAATTCTCTTTCTCTTTCGCATTAGACTGACAACATTTCAAGGAATTTTCTCTCAGTAGAAACCTGTTCTGTAAACCTGGGGGTGAATTTTAGGAACTTGTGCGGGAAGACTGCAGTGTTTTGTTTAACTGATGCTGTCCCTTTTATAGAACTGCAGCCTTAATTCAAAGTTTGTAGCAATTCTGGCCAGGAACCTTTATGTCATACCCATGATTCCTGTCTATATCGACACAGCCAACATGCCATATATGTAAAATAATAATAAAAAACAGTGCAAATAAGCTTCAGATAATAAAACAGAAAACAGAATCTGTTCCAACACATTCTTTATAAAGGTACATTTGAAGCTATTGTCCTCTTTCTGATACCACACCAGACAAGCAAAGAGAGTATCTGGACACGCAGAACGTCTATCAGCTGAGAACTAACAGGCTAATAAAGGTTATTCAATTACGTCTTTAAACGGAGACACGTAAAAGAGGAAATGACAGCCTGCAAAGACAGACTCCAATAACTGCAGGCATCCCCTGATGTTATCAGCAGGTCTCAGCCAGTATCATCAGTTACACAGGAGTTAAAAACACACATTACACCTGCCTGTTCGCTCTTCCTCTCTTAAACGTGTGCAAGCATTTGAAGCTTCCACAAATGACGCCACTTCTCTTAATATGACTGAACATTACGGCACATTTCCTTACAGTGTTTTCTGCTTATCAACAACAGCACAAACAGCAGTTGTGTGAAGCAGTGGCTGCTTGGCGGGTTATTAAGAACACTGAGGTATTTCAATGCTCACACTTTACCAGCTTAGACTAATTAAAAAGTTCCATGCGGCTAATGAAATGCCAGTCGCATTGATGTCTGTAGCTGTGAATGGAGAAACGTGATGGAAGTATAACACAGAGGGAACTTTTACAACAAACCGATCATTTATCTGCATGACTTTAACCTCCACCATATGCAGACAGTCTAGGTAAGACACAATATATAAAGACTCAACACCTAACAAAAATGACCCTTGCATGCTCAATGAATGTCCTGCAAGTTTCCATTCACATTTTCACTAGAAGAGACGGGGATTTCAGCTGTGAGAGGAATTTGGGTTTAAACTTTATGGGCACTCCCTTAGGATCCATAGGGGCACAACAGTTTATTTTAGCACATTCTCTAGGGAATAACTTCTAACCTACTGCTCAGACAGACATAAATCCAATTTGAGTACATACTGAACTATCAAAAAACAAACAACACATTTAGCTCAGGGTACATAGGTGCCACACATCAGCAGGTCAAACAGCCCAACAGGATGCCATCCATCTTTATGCCCAAACTTAACAGAGAATAAAGGCACACTCACTTAAACATTCCTGGCTGTTCAACAAGGTATTCAAAACTTCAAGTTGAGCGTGTTTCTCACATTATTAAATGAAGTCTGTTTTTCCAAGAATGCCCTTCAGCGCAGACAGCAATAAAGAAAGATGCAGAAAAGTGTGACCCTTAAAACACAGAGCTATATTCAGTCAACGTCAAATGAGTATTTCAGAAAGGCCAGGTGACGTCTAGCTTTGGGGACAAAGTCTCTCAAAGCAGACAACAGCAGAAGCTCTGTTGGTGCTGTGGCAGGGATGGGAGTGAAAATGGCTCAGTGCCTGAACATCAACAGGACAAAATATTGGGGAAGAGAACAGTAAAAGCCCTGAGGAGAGTCCTGTGATCCTGTGAGCATTTTCTCACACAGCCGGTGAGCTGCAGAGCAGCTGTCCCTCACTTACCTAGACTGTCCCAGCAAGACCAGGTCTGCTGCCACCTGCCAAAAACAAAACCCTGAGACAACTCACTGGCAAATTAGCATTTTACAGTCTTGGGTTCTAAGGAAGGTACAACAGAGAACAAGGCTGGAGGTGGAGAAGAGGGTGGGTGAGAGGAAGTGAAGGCTTTGACTTGTGGTGCAGCAATGACAGTGATTGTCATTCATACTGCTGTAAAAGTGTAGCTGAGTGTAATGAATGACACTGAGGAAGGCATTATTCATGAAGGGAATTGTTACTGATCATCAAAGGGTCAGGTAAAGGAGAGTTCGAGAAACTGAACAAATATGTTTTTTATGAGTTGAGTGAAAACTGCAGCTGACTGAAGCTGATTTGTAGACTGCCAAGGAAACAATTACTAACGCATTAGAAATGCCAAGCTGGGCCCGACACCTGCCAAATGAGCTCATCAGTATCAAAAGACACATTTCAGCAAGTGAAGAGTCCATCAAAAGAACCAAGGCAGTGTAAGAAAAAAAAAGGACTGAAAGGTATTTTTAAACAGGTGAAGCAAGAAAACATTTTATGACATAGATTCTGAAAGTAAAAGACAGAGCTGTGAAGTCTCTGAGCAAAACCACGTCACAGTCGTCCTCCTGCTGAGATGGTTTGACTGCCAACATGTCTGGAGAGCTGTGGGAAAGCAAACTGAGCTGAGCTGGGGAGGAAAGCCTCTCTGCGTTTGGATTGCCCTGAAATATCCTAGAAAGAGGAGGAGGGCACGCTGATATCCAGAAGACGCTGTCTTACAATACAGCACAGTGTACCCTGACAGATCTAATTTTCCATCATATCTGAGGAAAAGAAACACAGCTATGAAAACATCAGGAAGTAGCTGAAGATTTGAAGATGGGTTTAGTTCTATGAATAGCTAAGGAAGAAGATTAAGCATTGGAGATTCACTGGTGTCACCATATTGAGGCATGTAATTCTATTCTAGATATCACACACTATGTTGAAGGTGTGGAGTCAATACAGCAAATTCATTTCCTTTGGATATGAAGATGTGCACACAGGAAGGCAAACAAAAACAGGAGAGGAAATAACATCACCTGAGTGTGAAGTCATCAGGTCAGATGTCACCAGTTAACATCTGAATGTTAAATGGTTTTACTGGAGAGTGGTTAGGCCAGATTAGGCTTTGTGCCATCACTTCAAAATGAAACTTAGAATTATCCATAAAATATGACATATACAATGTCTGTGTTGCTTTGAAGACGATTCACATAAAATGACAGTACACTATAGCATCCAGCTGTCATTACAAACAATATGTCAATGTGTCTCTCAATCAGCAACAGTAGATTTATATTAACAGGAAAATACACATTATTCCCGTTGAGTGTCGACAGCAGAGCAGAGACACAGAGCGCAGCTTTGTCTACGCCAGCAAAAGATTATTTCTTCAGGTGTTTCAAACTTGTCATTTAATGAGAAAAGTGGGTCTGTCGTCCCATGTTAATAAAATCATAAATTTCTAAATATTTTCAATAGTCCTCTATTGACTTAAACATGAAGTCCCTCATTTTATTCAGCAAACTGAAAATGGTTGTTAAAGGATGTGTTACCAATACACACGTTACAGAACTTTTTACAGAACTTATCAAACCAAAACTAACAAAGACAGCTGTTAAACTGGGACCTGACCCGCTTTTCCATTGCTCCCACCTGTGCACACAGCTTAAAAATGTTGTACTCAATAACACACACACACACACACACACACAGAAAACTCTCAGCCGATCTGAGGAGGTGGTGTTTGTATAAATCTAGGAGGACAAGTCCCTGTTGATCCCACCACACCCACTGATTTCCTCTCTGAAGGGCCTGGAAGGTAAATAACAGCAGGACAGAGATCATTCTGACTGCAGCGCTCCTTGACAACACACACACACACACACACACACACACACACACACACACACACACACACCTCGTTGTACAGCCTGTACCCACTCTGCCTCCCATCCTCTGACACTCTCATCACCTTCCCCCGCACAATCTGACTTCCTCCATTTCACAAGCTTTGTAAACAAAACACACCAAACGCTAACATTGCATAACCCGACCAGCAACCTGGGCCAAATGTCACCTCTAAACACACGTGCACGCACGCACACACACGCGCGCGCACGCACACACACACACACACACACACACACACACACAATGAGAGAAAAATATTGTGCTCCCTGCGCTCTGATTCAAGCATCCGCAAATATGCTTATCATTCAGTATATCTGTCACTGAATTTCCCCCCCCTCCTCGCCCACATTCCCGTCTTCTCCTTCACTTTCTTGGCCAACAGGTCCTTCCATCTGTTAGCCAGCTGGTGGAAGAGGAGGATGGGGGGGTGGAGTAAAGGAGAGGGGGCTGCTCCACCCGGCGGTTTGCTACTCTCAACAGTCTAACTTTCTCCCACTGACTGTAATGACTCTTCAGTGGGTCTCATTAAGGCCTGACCCAGAGCTGGGTTCACCTCCCTGCATGATGTCACATCCAGGCCACAGACATCGATGCAGTGCTGCACTCAGTGTTACGAAACACTGATATAATGTTGATCCATTCTGCAATATTACATTTGTTCTGCAACGTATGTATGTTAAATGAGCTGGACCTTGTTTGATTTTTAGTGCAAGTACCATGTGGAAAAACACATGAGCTGGTGATGGTTTCCAAAATCTAACAGGCAGCAAGCTGTCCAAAAAACAGGAAGAGCACACACACTTCTTGGTTAATGATGATGTGACTTCAGAAGGCTCTAATACAAGCATCAGATCTGGTTAAACTCTCCTCCAACACCAAAGTACACAACAGTGCCCAGCTGAATGGACGCCATTGAGAAAGCCTGTGTGTCAAGATGTGTCACTCATCCGTCTTCCCTCCTCCTCCTCCTCCTCCTCCGACGGACAGGTTCAGGGCAGGTCTGGGGTCGACATCACACAAGTAACCTGACCCTGCCCAGAGCTCACTCTTGCTCTAATGATCTTGGTATAACTCCCATCGGCAATGTTGGTTTAACCCGATGTTAATGTGCCCATTCTGCTCCTCTGAAACAAAGTTCTGTTCCACAAGGTCGAAGGCACGCAGATCTAGCGTCTGTCACCTCTGCTGTCAGCTGATCTTAAAAGAGAAAGAATGCATTGCTATGTCTGTATTTCTGGCCACAGTGCACAGGACATAGGTAACAATGCTTATACCCCGACAACCTGGGAGACTTTTATCACTGCTCTTGGTTTTTAGAACCTCCAGTTTCTCTAAACAATGTATTTCTATAACCACATGCGTTGCTCAGAGATAAGGCCTGTTTAAAAGCTTCACGTCCCAAGAAAACTGACAGTGATAACCTCTTCTCTGATTCTTATAATCCATTCAACATTTACTACCACAGCCAAAGTCAAAATTAATTCCACTGTAATTAAACTAGAAGGAAAAAAATAAATATAGCTTTTTATTTTTGCAGTAAGAGTCGGTGTTCTAATATAAAAAAACATAAAAGGGACTGCTGTCATTTGCTCATTCTGCCTAACTTGCATTACCAGAAGCACTTCCAGACCTGTATTATTGCCATGGAAACTTTGACCTTTCACCTCTAGTCGTGCTACACCTGTCAGCAACTCACAACTGCACCGTGGGATCCCCTCCACCCGTTTTAACCCCACCCTTGGACAAGATCGTGAGGTACATCAACTCCTACACCTGGTGCAACAAGTCAGCCCCAGTGACAAATGGAAATTACTGAATTAACACATGGAGGCCATCCTCCCAACATCAAAAGAGCTGGTGATAGGAATTACTGAGGTTTGCATCAGAAGGAGAAATCCCTGCACCAGATCACTATCTCTGTGCATCCTTTGAAAGCCGATCTTTTACGGAAAATTACTAACAACAATTCCGCATTTTCTCTCCTGGACTGGTCACCTTATCGTGGAAAAGGAAACTTTGTGACCCTGGGAGCAAAGCTGCCTGGATCATTTAGCTTCTGGCAGGGTCTCCAACAGCAAATTGGTCCCAGGCAGGAGGCCAGACATCAAGCAAGTGACTAGCACCTACTGTAAGGGATGGAGCATGTTTCATGGGTGGATGAGCAAACTTTTACCAGTTTCGATATGAACAATCTGAAATCTCCTGTTGACACCAGGAAAATAAACAAAAATTAAGTTAGAGGACATGTTTTAGTTCATCTAAGGCCACTAACACAACAAATCAACACCTATATTTACCTATACATTTCCCCTTTAAAAGCAATGTAGAAATATCATCAAGTGGTGGGAAAAGATCAGCAGACCAGTCATGGAAAATCTGTTTCAGCTCTCCTATTAAAGCTTACTGGTATTAACTTCAGATATACTGAGGTTGATCTAAGCCAAGAACTGTTTCTTGGATGCAATTCATGGAGATGCACTTCGTTTCCCTTTGAAAATGTGCTGCTCTTCGTGTATCTACCCTCGGTTCTCAAGAGAAACGCAAGAAGCACTTGGAAAAGAGAGAAACAAACCAGATGATTTCTTTAGTCCGGGCTTTGAAGTTTTATGGTTGTGCAGCTCTATTGAGCCTCAGAGGGCTCGGAAGCCCCGGACACGCCTGAGTTGCGTCAGACAACTATGGTACAGACCAGCATTTCATATCAATCTACCACATGCTCCAGACACACTCATATTCACTAAGTTCATTAGTATCTAAAACATGTTTTCATTCCCATATAGGCAGATAAGAATTGGTGACAGCATGGCCCATTCACTCTGTATTGACCTCATCTCAACAGACCTCCCCTCCATCCCCAACTCCCACTGCCTACATCCTTTTCAGATCCTGCTGGGTGAAAGCCTTAAGTCTTCCCTCATTCAATAAGATGCCTGTCCATTCTAGTTGAGGTTTCCATGTCTGTCCAAACACAGAGAGGCTAGGTCAGAAGAAAAGTCCACCAGAGAGAAATCCCATCTGTGTCCTCATCCATTCTGCAGGTCTGGACATGAGCAAACAGCTTGCTTTCACCACCCGGGCAACCCTTTTCACTTCACACTGGCAAACCATTTCACTCCACACACACACACACACTGAACCAGGGTTTTTCACGGCAGACCCAACACCCTCTCATGAATTGAGAGAGATAAACATTTTAATAGTCGCACACAGAACACAGGACTTCCTGGCTCTTTGTGACGCTGGTGGCAAAGCTGTCTGAGAAGCCTGGAGATAGTGACAGGAGGAAAGCCTCTTCTGAGCAGTGGAGAGATCTATGGAGCAGAAAAAAAACTCTGGTTTAAATGGCAACTTCAACTGTGGTGCAATGAGGACATATTTGATGTTTGCATATGGTAATCATTGTCCAGACTATTAAAAAAAAAAAAAAAGAAAGAAAGTTGAAAACATTTTGATGTGTATTGAAATAACATACTTAAGATGTGCGGATAATCATTATTGCAAGTGTGGTCTAAAACCAAAATACTTTATCTTCAATATTCCTTTTCAAATATTTTGTTAAGGAGCAAAGCTTTGAAAATGCTGCCAATCTATTGTTTAGTCTGAACTCGACTTCATCATGATGAAACCTAAATATATTTTCATGTCTTGAATTGAACATTTAAAAGAACAGGTGCATAATTGTCAGTAATTGTCAGCCTGTTTATAAAAATGCAAAGGCTGCCTCCTTCTCAGTTCAAAGCATCGCTCTTCTTTCAATTACATGTCACACAGGCTCAGAGCAATGCGATGGGAAAGTTCAGTCCTCAATTGGGGAGTCTGCTTGGACAGATTGGACAAATATTTCTTTTGTGTGGTCGTCTCCTCGCCTCTGTTCGGCCCCGACAGCCACAGAAGAGGGAGTGAACAATCTAAACTGCACTATATTATGGGCTGGGTCAATGTTCTATCCAAGACACATGGCTGCCTCACCAGCTGCCTGTCTGTTTACACCTCACCACTAGCCTTAGCTATCAATTAAGTTTATGGAGAAAAGGAGGCCAGATTTCAGATTTCTGACTGTATTTTTTAAGTTTCCACCTACCAAGACAATAGCATGTCTGGATAAACTGAGGGAAGACAAAGTGTGGCAAAAGTACAAATAATCTATGTTAACATCATGCTGCAATGAAAGGAAAATAGGCACCAGAGTATGGTTTGATGTTATTTAAAGAACACATAAATTCAGAGCACCAATTTCAGTTTTAACGATTATTGTTTTTGACGTCAACTAGAAACATACCCGGGTTTAAACAGCTAGTCAGTTAAAAGTTTCCATCCCTAAATCAAACCCCTCTATCCGCTTTTCATTCCAAGCTAAACTCCAGATGCAGCAAGACAACTTCAGATGTCTTTTGCACCATATGGGGCCATCTACAGAGTCAGAGGCTCTGTAACAGCACACCAACTGCAAGGACAAACAGCAGCCTGGACCACATGTTCCTGTAAATCAAACTCTGACTGCTCCTCTGTGTCAGTGCCTGACGTCCAGCACTAAAGGGCAGGTGATGGTCCGACTTCACAAAGCAAAGCAGAGAGGTGGTGAATCTGACCAGGAAGGAATAAAAACATATAGGAATAAAAATATAGATGCTTTTGCTGTTTTTATTTAGAAATAAAAACAATAAAACTAGTAATGCTTTTCATTTTAAATGGCTCCTTGGGGGTTCCAGTCATCTGTTGAAAAGGAGGATACACTTTTTTCATCAACCTAACAACCTAAAAGTGCTGAAAGTAAGATAAACCCCCTCTGGTTGACTCTGTTTGGCACATCGGAATTAGGGTTGCAGGATACTATTATTTTCATTATCGATTAATCTGGCAATTATATTTAGCTGATAAATCAACTGTCTTAATCTTCAAAAACATTGGAAAGCCTGGGGATATACAGCTTAGATAAAGAAATTGTTATTATTAAAGAATTATTATGGCAAAGATTATATATAGTCATCTTGGTGTGCAAAAGTGTTGCAGATTATCTTCTGTTGATCAACTGGTAGGTGTGTGTTCCCACAATGATTCCAGCAAGTGCTGGTGACGTATTTAACAATCACTAAACAGAAAGCTTAATAATAGCATCAGACACTACAATAACAGTCTCTCACTTTAAGTGATATTCTTAAGGTCAGGATCCCAGTCTCGCCTAAATTACTTCTACTTAATGATGACTCTTCTTTAAATTTGTCCGTGCAGTATAGACACATTCTATGGGCTGCTCTGACTGCAGCCAAAAAGATACTGGCTCTCAGGTGGCAACCTCCACACTGCTTGCTTGGTGGCAGTGGGCCAATTCATTTCTAGACATTATTTTGATGGAGTGGTCAGTGGCCCGTATATATGGGGAAGCTATAAAACTCTGCAGGCCTGGGAGGCTGAGCACAGAATAGTTAAAGAGAAGGTGCAGCGAAGCGCCGATCCTGATTTTTTTTTGAAAATGGGATTTATAGGTAAGAGAGATCCTGGGTGGGAGGTTTCACGGCTTTGTTTCTTTCTTATATACTTCCTTTTTATATCTGTTAAGAAGGAAAATTGAAATGATGTAAGACAGATTTTGTAAATTTCTCTCAATAAAAAACTGATCACAAAAAAAAAGACACTACAATAACAGAACAGAGAAAGGTTTAGTCCGTGGTGTAGGAAACTGTGTCTTGAGCTTCACCTTGGTATTCTGTGAAATATCACCTTTGCTTCTTTAAAAAAAAAAAAAAAAAGCACAGAGACTAAAAGGTTAACATGTACATATTCCATCCTGTAAAGTGCCAGAGTTGTAGGTTTAAGTGGACAGTGAGCTATCATTTCAGAACAGTCTGCCACCAGGATTTTCCGTCTTTCGGCAGAAACTCAACACGTGATTTATAACAACAGGAGATTAATGACCAGAGCAGGCCAGGGCTCAACATGAAGGGTCGTACCGGCTAGGCATGTCATCAGCAACACTCCAGGGAGGACAGAGTGAGCCTCCTGCAGCAGCATCATCTGTGCCCTCTTGTGGAGGGCTGCCACAGTTCATCCTGACACCTCTTCACTCCCTCTATCTCCCTGGTTGATCCAAGGCAAAAACACCAAGACAGACACATTTTTCAACAGTCATTCTGACCTCTTTTCTCCCACTGGTAGTTCGCAAGCACCTCTCAGCTTCATGGAAACGTATCACAGAAACCAGTATCAGCCCCAAACCCCTCACTGTTTGGCTAACACTTGAAAGACTCTTAAACTTCAGCGTGCTTCGTCCAACCATGAGCTAAACCATCACTGACATCATGGAGGAACACTAAAATTGCTTGGTTATCAATGAGTCCTCTTCATTCATTCACTGGGTCTTCTTTAAGATGAGCCAAGTGTGACATAAATATCAAAAGCAAATTAAAGGGGGGATTTCAGAGGCAGATTCTACCTCACTGAGATGATGTAAGAGACAAAGGATGATTCACATGATGACAGAGAACAGAGCAGTCAGTACACAGAAGTCAGCTGTCGTCTTGAAATAATCTGCTTGTATTAAAAACAGTTTATGGCTTATTTTCAGTTCCAGGACTGAATAATTTGATAACTGCCTCGTTTAATGTAAACTTAAGAGGTTTCCACTGAGTGAGTGGATCGAGCAGTGGTTAAGAGAGAGACTTTCAAAGGCTCTACATGATAAAGTGAGCCAACCTCTTAATAATTCTTTCATTATAGCACCTCAAGTGAGTGCCTTTAAAGCTAGTGGATATATCGCTCTCTCTAAAAGCTCATAATCCAGATGCATTATATAAAAAACACTGATGGTGTTTCTACCCATTCAGCACAAAGTTGCTTTGGATACCAATCTCTTGTGTTTTCCTCTTACCCAATAAATCCATTTTATTTTCATGTTCGCTCCAGCGCTGACACCAGTGAGATCATGTGCCGTAAAGTCTGACTGCAGGCCTGCGCTACACTACATACAGCAAAGACTCACACTTACAGGTTACACATTTTTACAAGTTGAACCATTTTTTTCAGCCACTTCTCTGGATCTTTGTGGTCACTTCTTAACAGCAGATAAAACACAGTGTGGCTGCAAAAATGTTCCAAAGCCGACATTTGAGGTGGCCTACCTGCTGTGTTACCCTCTGACACAACATTTTCTTTTGAGTCAACTCTATTCCCATGGTTCAAAGGACCTGCTGAGGTTTCAGAGGTACTCAATTGGATAAACATTACATTTACAACCTTATGATTGATGAAATGGTCCTTAATAAAAAAAGAGGTTTAAGCTGTGTTTAGGGTGGATACTGAAAAAAAACCTGGCAGCTGACAGCTGGTATACACATCTAATCACTCTGTTTAAAATCATACAAGTGAAGCTCAGAAAGTGGAAAGCATTTTTGTACAGCCAGAGCAAAAAACACTTATGACTCACACAGAATTTCACCCTCATTCTGCCATAAAAAAAAGTGCAGGGCATTCATCTTCTTTGCAATGTTGATCTCTCGACATCTTCTCGAATCACGTCAAACTCTGTCATAACAACAAACGTGACTTGTTAAATGTTCCGGTCTGTCCATCATGCTTCCGTTCGACCAGGCTAAGATTAATATATCGTGACCTCTGAATAATTCCATTTGTCACTGCAATGCTGGGAAACTGAGATCAGACTTTTGGCAGCATTGGTCTTTGATGAGGGGAAACAGCGTCATCTTGATTGGGAAGGAAGAGAAACAAAACACTTCCAATGTTACTCACACTGCGACAATTAATGTGTCCTTTGCCATTTGGCCTGCTCTGACCTATAAGCAAGTATGTGCAATAAGAGAAGCAACACTTCAACAAGGCTTGCCAAATAATGGACGCGGTACACTAGAGTGGAGAGGAAAAGAGAGAAAAGGAGTTGCAGGTGTGAAGCAGCTCAGACTCGTCAAACTTCTGGCATCAACACAGACTTTCTCTGGTCTCCTGTGGTCACACATCCATTTGAGGTTATTGAACAGAGACAATATCACAGCTCCTCCTCTCCTGACTGGCCAATAACAGCATCATCATTCTGTCATACTCCACCCTTTTCCTGCACACTGCCCCTTTGAGTCCTGAGTCTTTATTGCCAGATCAAATGATTCAGTATTATTTCTACCACATCCCTGGGTTTTTGTACAATAGGTTAAGAGCAATGGGTTATCTGGAAGGACTCATGAAAGTAAAAAGGAGAGGAAAGGAGCAAAGTGAAAGTTTCAAAGATTTGCCTGCAGAGAAACATTCACTTCAGTGGGCTATGTTTTTTTTTCCCCCAATGGTGGTGGTATTATTCTGCTGACAGCAGACATAATCAGGCCACAAATGTGTTCACAATAGCAAATGTTTAGCAATGGGAATTAAACACAGGGTTGTGATACAGGCTATATTTATATCACTTTACGCAAACTACACCTGACAGTTTCACCCCTGAAATCTCCTCACCTAACGTCCCACAGACATTTATCCTCAAAGTGTTTTTTCTGCTACTACTACGTCTGTGATTTGTAGTCAGGACACAAAGGGTTAATATACGCCAGATGAAAGCAAGAAGTGGAGACGATCGCGTTTAGAGAGCAAAACGGACAGACTCTGGACAAAAACTGGCATTCTTGGTGAAAGTGGCCTCTACTCTCCTCCAGACAAAACAAGAACAGAACAAGGTTAAAAACAAACATTTTTTTTCACGATAAAAAAAGATTTTCTTCTTTCATTTGAGCTATCCAGTGTTTTCAGAGACATGGTACAAAATATTCTGGCACTCAAAGAGAGAGATCGTGGTGGAAGCAGGGTAGTGGAAGCAGGGTTGCCACCATCATAAACCGCCATACCGCACTGATTGGGCGCTTCACAGTGGTTATAAAAAAATCCATACCATCACAGCCCTAGTGATGAGTGAACAAATGGACTATGTAGCATCTGGATTAAGGCTGACATGAAGACAAAATGGTACATATAGAGAGTTGTTGTACAGAGTAAGTGAGGGTGAAACTATAAAAAGGTGACACTCCGCAGATAAATCCCAGCCAGCCATCCATCAGCAGCATCTGGCAACTGAAGGCTTTTAGAAATTGGTGAAAGCACAAAAAAACATGCTGGCAGTCAATTAGAATAAAGCTGCATGAGATTGTGTAATAAATCACAGCTTGAGTAAAAAGCCATGTGCAGACTCAATAAATTCACTGCAACTTTATATGTAAATGAAAACATAAAAGAGCAGGGCTCTGGAGGGATCGCTGGCCTTTTTGGAGCAAAGGATCGTGAAAGCATCGGCTCTGACGGTGAAACAAAATCCAAGGATAACTGCAGCAGTGGAGGTGTTCCATATTACACTGAAGGAGACAAAGCACTTTGACAATAGGTATACAAATGATCAGGTTAACAGTGCCTGCTATAACATTTAGTTTCTGTCCACTCCAGACAGGAATAAAACACATCCACATTTCCAAGACATGAAGCAGCACTTGAACAAGATTAGACCCTTGCATTGAAACAATAATCAGACTAATATGAGCACAAAGAGTCCCTGGAAACAGAGACAAGTACAAGAGTTTGGATGAGTCATCTGACCCAGGTCTAAGCCTCTCCCACCACCATGTGTTGCAACGCACATACAGGCCAGCCACTGAAAAGATCCCCAGCATCTGGAACACTGACCACATCACGGTCAGGGAGTGGAACCATAAATTAGTCTGTGAGAAAGAAACAGGAGATACAGACAAGACAGCTCAGACTACCGTTCTCACAAACCAAGGTCTCACGACTGAACCTTAAAGCGCAGCGTAGTCTCAAGGCGCCCGGCCTCCTGTGACTTTTGCAGAGATTTGACAGAAAAGCCTCACAATCAGCCAGAGATCACAACAGGATTTGTGTTGATCCATCCGCGATGTAATCCCTGTGGATTTGCTCAACAACTCTTTGGAACAACATTAGATGTGAGATGATCCAGAGGATCATAAAAGCATTTGCTAATCCCAGTAGTGATGTTTTCCTTTCAAACACAACACACCAAAGGAGATGAGCCGTCTCCATGTCGTTTATCATCAAAAATGAGATTGACACCTTGATCTTGTATAATAAATAAGTTTACGTCTATGACTATATCATGTGTAGATGTAAGAGGGAAAGCCAATAATCCGTCACAGCAAACAGCTGAAAATGTTTGGAAAACGATTCAGCTAGAAACAACATAACACTTGTTTAATACAGGCAGTGTGTCCCACAACACCCCACATGCTGCCAAACCTAACAGCCTCAACTATCCACACAACAATGATGGATATCTTCAGGTTTACAGTGATTACAGTGTCTGCCTTTTCTTTTTCCTACCTCAGTTTCACTTTTTAGCTTGAATGCTGAACAGATTTAAGATGTTTTCAAAACACTACATCACAGGCTAAACAAACAAAACCTCACATTAGCTCTGGGTTTCTGTTGCATTTACAGGATGTTTCATGAAATGATAGCGGTTTGAAAATGCTGCATGCAGATAAATAGATGACAGAATGTTAATAAATATAAGATGTGTTACTAACGCTTCAAAAACACAACTTTACAGGCTAAACAAACAAAACTCCAAAACTCACTCTGGACTGTTAGTAAACAGCTGCAGCTAACGTGCGGATACAAAACACATGCTAATTACATGCTAAGCCATCTCGACAGACTCGCTGCCCGACGATCAAGGCTAACAAGCAAACAACAAACACGTAGCTTACCTGCACAGTGCCTTGTTATGGTGTTGCCTGGACGTGGCCGTGCATCTGGTGCGATCCTTCAAACTTTTAAGTGTATCTTTTTTCGCGTATCACGTCAACGTTAATGCACACAGCTAGCTATGCGTTCTGTCTTTTAATAAATTAAAAGATAAACTTCTACAAACCCTCACCGCTGTTGGTGGACATTTCCGGGATGATTTGGAAAGACTGGAGAAAAATGATCACGAAAGCCCCACGATCACGATGTTTCTTGATCACGATGTTTCTCTTTCACGATGTTTCTCTTTCACGATGTTTCTCTTTCACGATGTTTCTTGATCACGATGTTTCTTGATCACGATGTTTCTTCCGTTAGGACAAATGAAGATGGGAACCGGAAGCGATAGCTGTTAAAATCAGCTGGACTCTGACCTCTGACCCCTGAAGTAAGCTAGCCAGCTAGCTAGCCAGATTTGAATAGTTACAATTTTAGCTGTTTGCTATATAGTTTATAGAATACACATATTGTGGCTCATTTTGACTAATCGTGGTACTGCAGGTATTATTCTAATATATGTCTAAAATCATAGCCTGTGTTTTCTCTTTCTTTGATGTTTCTTATTAATCATCAACTTCCCAAAATGCAGTGTTACCAAAATATCAGATTAAGGTTGGAGTAATGGTACACTCACTGTTCAGTGGTGCAGAACAGATCCAAGTGTCAGGATCTGCTCTGTAAACAATGACAAGTCAGAGTTACACTGTTTGTTTTGGATTTTACTGCTTCTAGGATCATTTAATGCCAAACACTTTTCAAAACTAAGTGGGCTACTTCAGTGGAACGACTCTTCTACCAGTGGAGGTTGATTTCATTTGCAAAATCCACATTGTTGATGTTCTCTTAATGTCAGAGTCAGGGAAATGTATGGACAAAAAATGTTGGGCTTTTCATTTCAAGCAGCGAACGATAGTGACTTACTTCAAAGCATACCTCTTTTGCACCATAGATGTATTTGTGTTGTACGTCAGGATAAATTCCAGTCTGTTCAGCTGTAAATCAAGACCTGGGTCAGTCTGCTGACCATTGATGGTGGTCCGGATCTCCCTGTAAGCACAGTGATGTCTGCCGCAATTCCTGGGTGGCCCTTTCAGTTGCTTTGAATTGGCCTGGTGGATAAAGCCTGTACACTAAACATACTTTAGGTTTCATAATTCAGACTTCAGAGAGATTGTGTCCATATTATGAAACTTGATTCTGAAGCAGCATAAAATTAATACTCTTTGGTCTAATCATGAAGAAGTCATATGGCTATAATCTGATATTTGATTTAAGTTGTAGCCAGAAGAGTGTATCTATAAGTTTCATCTTTATAAGTTGTGACATTCAAAGACACACAGAGGGGGGAAAGGCATCAGAGCGCTTTCTTCGCTTGACATCTGCCGCAGTCATTTTAGGTCTCCATCTTCAGCTGTCTCTCCTTTTTCCGCACCTCCTCGTGTCTTGATATTTTGCTGACATAAAAGATAGGCTGAAGGAGACATACGAACTCAGGGAAAATATTGATAGTATAAAGTGAGTTATTGCGCTGGTGATCTGTGGAGCAAGAACAGATGGCAATCACACTCCCGACTCCAACAAAGTGAAAATATGGAATGTGAAAATATTGCATATTATAATAATATGGAATGCAATATATTTGTCTTTTCTTACAGGAAATATAAAGATTATATCAAGGCCCCACTGTTATGCCATCTCCAGAGATCTTTTCAAAACCACATCCCTTTCCAATGAGCACATAATGTGCTGAAGTATGAGGAATTCACAAGCCATGTTTCACAGGATGGAGTGTCAACTTTTTAGTGATTAGTATTCTCACACATCCTTTTACCCTCACACATCACCCTTAGTGAAATGGGGACGAGAGAGTTAAGTATTTTGTTGACCACATCCCAAGAGACAGACTGAAAAGTTGCGTATACCGTACCACAAAACTCACTATGGCTTTGAATGGAGGGATCAGACTGTGTCAGACTGGAGGGTGTGTCCATGTTGTGTGTGAGTGTGTGTTTCTGGAGCCGACATCATCTGTTTAACGCTCAGACAACCACAGTTTAACCAACACATGCCCAGGCAAACACTCAGGAGCAATGTAGTCACGGTCAGAATGGATTTCTGTGTCTCCGTCAGCACCACAGTACGTGTGATAGACAAAGTTAGATGGATCATGCATCTGGGAGAGCCTGGATTATTAAACAGAGCCTGTGTTATGACAGCGTCAGTCATTTGAATAATGACTTCAGTGTGTTTTTTTAAATTCAACTCCTCTTTTAGCACTTGCATGTCAAAATTCATACAGTCATGAATACAAAATGAAGCACATAACATTAAGATGAAAATAATGGGGACATTTTAATGAATATAACAGCATTCCTTGTATTCCCTCCCAAACTTGCGTATTTGCAACTGAAAAAACACTACATCTTAACAGTGCATACTAATAAACACTTTCTTAACATGGGTGTGCTGCCCTGTTCACAATGTGAATATTCACTTGGCCTAGAAAAACAATCCGTCAACAACAAAATGCATCTGTTTTTGGACTCCACGTGGAAGTGTAATAGCATGCTATAGAGCAAACAAAAATAAATGTCAGATTCCATACTCTGAAGTAATATTTTTAACATTTTATGATACAGTTGCAGTACAATGTCTATGAAATATCTGTGAAAAAAGTAAACAATCTTCATATGTATAATTCACTCATATGAATTATAAAAATAATTGTTTCTGTACACATATTCAAAATGTCCAGTGGTTTGCATAATAGTTTGATTGGATCCTTGTCTCTGGTCTTCGTCACTATAGGCCTGTGAAAAAGTAAAAGACAAAAACATCAGTCGCCTAGAAACGAAAAATCAGACACATTGAACCGCTAATAAGAATAATAACTGTGGCCACTGAAACAGCCATTTAATATTGAACATGTCATAGACAAACATGAGGTGGAAAATGAGGCCAGTTTAGGCTCCAACAACCATATTTTACAATAAATTCTGGGAGAGCGGTGATTGGAGTGACTTAACAGTGAGCTTTGAGTTTGGTTGCCGTGGCAACGCTCTGGCCTCTCTGATAGCCAGCAGCAGCAGCAGCAGCCTGCTCTCAGATCTCCATCCAGACTGGCACACTGGCACTGGGAACTGTGGGCACATCCAGAGCCACAAGAAGGAGAACCGCAGACAACCTCAAACCAGACAGACTTTCTCCTTCTCCCAAATGTTGAGGCTGAGAGCTGACGCTGTCTGCTGCGTGTAAACTCAGAACCCAAGTGACTTAATGGAACTGGGCAACAGCGTTCTCATCTCCACACATGGCCAGCCTCCACCAATCACATTTCAGAGCCACTGTGCCCTCCATTTAGCCTGTGACGGTAATTGAACGGACCATAAATGAAGGTGGAGGCTTCAGCAGTAAGTCACCCATTGGTAGTTATGTTGTGGCTCTACAAATGAGGTCACTGACAGACAGTGAGGCTCTCTAAACTTAAGGCAGCCGCTTACAATAGCAAAATGGGTTTCTGGTGACCCAGATGATACAGCTCATTGTGAGGTGAGTCTGTCCCTCTGGGTTTCAGAGAAAACAGAAAAATTCTCACCTGAAAACACAGATCTCTTACTGGCACCACCTGTGGAAAAACAAAGACAGAAAATGTGTCAGCATGATGAAAAATAGTTCCATATTTGGGGAAATGTGCTTGTTTGTTTTCTTGCTAAAAGTTTTATAACAAAAACTATACAACTCTCACACTGTAGCTTTCTGTTGAAGCTCTTTTTTTGGTTTGCTTTACAGTTTTTAAGCACTGTGACTGGTGTATATGCTCAAATGTTCACCAATAAATTTATTTATTTTTTTGTTTTATTTATTTATTTATTTTTTTAATTTAAATTTCATTTTTAGTCTATGGGCTTAAGCCTTCTTTAGCCTTGAATGCAATCCATTTTTCCCAACGATGTCCATATGTCCTTGCCCTTGTCCTTAGGTAGTATGTCACCTTTTCCATTAAGTATATTTCCTCCACAATATCCAACCATTGACCTGCTGTCGGAGGATCACTTGTCAACCAGTTCCTTATGATGGCCTTTTTGCAGGCAAGTGTCAGGATTTTGAAGAGGTAGTGGAATACCTCATATCAATAAATTATTACTGTCAGTAGTTTAACAACACAAACACTGTAAAAGGTGTAAAATGTAACATACTGATTTACTTTGACAACACAATGCATGTCTGTATTGAATTCATTCACTTGCTGATCCACAGTCATCGAGGACAATGGGGTTGGGACTGAGGAAAAGAGACAGACTTCTTTCATCTCCACTGTGGTATGTGTGGTTGTCTCATTGTGGAAGTTTATAGAATAACAGGAAATAGCTATGGATTCCCCCCACACATTATTTCACTTTCACCATATTGGCGCCAGCGTGCTCACATCTGCTGGGAAGAGGGTGTCACTGCGCTAATGAAGTGAGCCCATAGTTATGGACACACATGCTCATACAGCACAGGTTTGCGGACACACTCAAACACCGCAGCAAACCACTCTTTGGACAAACATGTTTATATTTTTGAAATCTTTTTTTGCCTTCTTGCCACAAGAAATGAAGTAATTTTGATTTGATTTTGAGTATTTTGGAAAACTAAAGTAGATTTAGAGATTTCTGTGATTGGTATTCAATACTCCTTTGTTTTTTTGTTGATTTGTGGTACAAACAGAGAGTTCAGTTGCCCGTATGCAATTTAACTTTATTATTTTATAAGTTAAAAAGACCCCTGAAAATCTGATTAAGTGGTCAAAATGCTCCCTGAAAACAAATTTACTCTCTCTCCCGTGTGACTAATGCTATCAGACACACGGTTAATACACAAACTTACACATGCACACAAGTAAAGACACACAAACCAGATTTGGGCGACCGGTCCTGTGGGCCTTCTCTCATGCCAGAAAGTGTTTTGTCACATTTTGTGGCTGTTGGGTCTCTTTTTTCCCTGTCAGTCTGTCTCTCTGCCTGAGCCGCCTCTAATTCAATGTGTGGCTCGTATCCTTTCTCAACATGCCATTACCATTGCCAGGACTCAGAGCAGGCCCCCAGGGGCTATTAGGAAAATGTATCCATCTATTTCGCAAGATACACATTTGGCAAAACAACGACCCTCTTTGAGGAACTTGTCAGAGGGGTTATATTTCCATGTGACAACCATTTGCCTGCTTGATCTTTTGTTTGACTGGAATTCTTGTTTCATAGCGTTAATGAAAGCTGCCTTTTTGAGTTTCACATGCGCATGATTTTCAGTTTGAGTAGCTGGTGTTTTGTTTACTGAGAAAACAGGGCTAAGGTAATCTGAGAACATTAATGGCATCTATAATTTTTGGACTCCCTCATATATTAACTTTGCCATTTTTGCCCCAGAAGTGGTGGCATCTAAATAAAGCAGCTGATCTGTCTGAAGAATTCTGTCCTTGACAAACACTCAAAAAATATCTCAATAACAGCTACTGAGGAGCTCCACAGAATTAAGTGTGGGCCAAGAGGAGTAGTCATTAAGTTTTTGGTTACTTTGTGACCTTTAACAGGGCCAATATTTCCATTTCCATTACCACTACAGTATGGGTAGATTATCATTAATCTGAAACTTTAACAATTTGGACTGTCTCTCGTCTTTCAAGCTTTCCTTATTTGCCAGTTGCAGAAAAATTGTAACTTTGTAGACTTTGTGGATAATAAAATATTCAAATAATTATAATCTTGACATTAGCCGTGCACATTCCTGCTCCCGGGAAGGAAACATCCATCCATTCATTTTCTACTGCTACTGCTGGAGCCTATCCCAGCTGTCTTAGGGTGGAAGGCAGGGTACACTCTGGACAAGTCTCCAGTTCATCGCAGGGCAAATAGAGACAGACAACCATTCACACTCACATTCACACCTACAGGCAATTTAAATTAGCCAATTAACCTAATCCCCATGCATGTTTTTGGATGGTGGGAGGAAGCCGGAGTACCCGGAGAGAACCCACGCAGACACGGGGAGAACATGCAAACCGGACCCGGTACCTTCTTGCTGTGAGGCCGCAGTGCTAACGACTACACCACCCTGCCACGGAAGGAAATATCCTGAAGTTATTTTTATTTATTGCAGCTAAAATTCATATAAACAAGTTTCACCATATGTTAACCAATTTCCAGAGAGTATAAATTTAATATCTTGTTAGTGGACCTTAGTGAATTTAAAACTACAAGCCTCTGACAAACAGACCATACTGCCACATACATTCATGTGATTTATGCTCCAGAAAATCCAAGGAGGTCAGATCTACTTCTGTCATGTTCAGAGCCAAATATGCTGCACTGTATCCCAGCCAGACCACTACTATGACTGGATTTACAACTTTAAAGACCTGGTCAATTCTACCAACTAGATCTTGATAGAGATAGGTCTCTTACATGATGCCAGAAAGGGAAATCTTACATTATATCCCCCCCATGAAACCCCTGAAGATTTCACTCAACTGTGAAATATGGAAATATTCATGCGTCAGCTCTTCTCAAAATTTTATAAGAAACATTTGCACATTAATCTTCACTTTTTAATAGACCTATAGCCACTTTCATGGATTAGCTACTCACTGTGGTCAAGTGATAGACCTTACAGTAATGAAATGAGCCTCGAAGAAAAAAAAACACAAGAGGGTAAAAACATTAGAAGGGCAATTTGTCAAAGCTGTGAAATATGGATTCATCTGAGAGGCTCTGAGAAACTCACAGCAAAAACAGTCTCCAGTGAAAGGAACCTGAATGAGGAGATGATAAATGATCACATGCAGGGTCGAAAAAAGAAACAAAAGACAGAAGGAAGAAAGGGAAATGTAGGTCACTCACTCTTATCCTGTTCAGGAGGCTCCAGGATGTCACTGTCTGTGTCACTGGGAATATGCCAAGGCTGTCGGATGGCCTGTAACTGCTGGTAAAACTCGTCCTGATATGGACAAATAGAGCAGAACAGAAATGATGGAAGACTTTGCTGACTCATACTCACTGAAGATAATGACCAGAGGAAAATAAAGGTAGAATACATGGTAAGAAAAAGACTCTGCACTCACTGTGTCTTATTCAAGGTCTTATAGTGAATGAATGGAAATTACATGTACAGAATACGAATTCAGTCCAGCTACGAGATCTAATTTAATAGATTTAGATTTCAAATAATAAATGTAAACTAATTTTGTCTTCCCACATTAACAGATACATATTTTCTTTGTCCTCAGGCCCCAATGGTATTACATGAAAAGGGGAAACGGGTCTAAAAACACATTCCTAATACAACTTTCAACCAAACCAATGTAAAAAACTGATATAAACAACATTATTCTTATATGCTGGAAATCATGGGGCTAAACTTTAACGTTGGGAGTTTCTGCACAGTAACTAATAATATATAATATTTATAACTAATAAAATCGTAACTAATGATATTAACAATGTGCTACCTTCAAAGACTTTTTGTCTTCTTAATTTTCAGTGCCAAACTTATGGAGCTCCAGTCCTTTAAATTATGTATATACGTCTCTTCTGTATGTACAGTATTTAAAAAAACTCAGCATTCCTTGACTCTAGAAGCAGACCTCTGATAGTCCTGTGGGACCAGGTGGCCTCTATAAAAGCAGACTGGATGCATGGGTGTTTTGGATAATCTAACTAGGTGTCAACTAGCATAACTGTCAAAGTGTATACAGGGGGAGTGCAGAATTCCTGCCCACCGTTAATAAAGCCTTCAAAAAGGACTCGTATTTAACAGCGCCGCTGTTCAGTAAATCATGAAAGGAATATGAGAAAGAAATCCCACTGAAAGTTCTCCTTTTATGCCAGACTCATTTTTCCACAATGAAATGACATCCTACTGTATGGACCTCCATGACTCTCCATTAAACCCCACATGAAGTGTGTGTGTTTTTGTGAGGGAGTGCACATGTGTGATATTGGCAGTTCTGGAGCACTCAGCAGTCTTTCTGTGTAAAGGCTCTCATGTTCTATAGCCAGCTTTACTTGGGCATTAAGCCTATTTGACACTCAGCACACAATTCACTTTCACCATAGGAAAAGATTACAATAAAGTCAGAGTGATTTTCAAGTCCATGAACCAAACTTTATGACAATTTCACTGTTTTACACACTCTGTGTGCATTAGAGCTATTTCATTGCTACATAAATCTTACATGTGGGAAATAGCCAAACATAATATGTTGATTCCACAGCGAGGCAGTGATGATTCTGTGTAAATTAAAGGAATAGATCACCATTATTAGGTAAATATGCTTAATCGCTTTCTGGCCAAAAGGTATCAATCTTCTAATGTAACTCCCTGCATGACTTCTGAAAAGGAAGCAACAAAGGAGGTTTTGTTAACAAAGGTATTGTGCCTTACCTCAGACAGATAGGCCCGTAGGCTGGCACCGAGGCTGTCTGTAGTGCTTAGACCAGGAGGGGTGAGCAGCGGTCGGGGATGTGTGGGCTGACATGTGGGTGTCACAGGGCGGCTCCGCGACCTCCTGAAGGTCACCTCTTTATGAGATCCAGGGTTAAAGGTGGAGCGTGTCAGTAAACTATTCGGGGTCAGGGGCCTGCTGGGCGTTCTGGGGGTTTGAGTCCTGCTCCCAGGGTTGCTGGGGGATTGAGTCCGACCCATGACCAGGGAGGTGGGCTTGGGGCTGAGCAGAGGGAGGCCCACAGTGCAGGGCTTGCCTGAGAGACTGCCAGCTGGAGACTGAGGTCTGGAGAGCAGGCTGGTGAGAGGAAGTGTGTCGGGTAGTGTTCTGTGGCGCAGAGGGGTGTGGAGCAGACTACTGTGTGGATTATTGGAGCTGCGAGAGGTCATTTTCCCGACCTCGGCCAGCTTGGCCAGGTCCTTTTCAACCTCTGCAGGAAAAAGGGGAAGATAATCCAAGTCAACACAGATTTCACATTTAAAAAAGAGTTTACAGATACAGTAACTGAAGGAGTGTGTAAATAGTTTTTATACATACACAACAATGATAACATGAACCCCATTAAACTCTGGATAAGACATCCCAACATAAAGTCAGGTTTATTTTTCATTAGATATTCACAGGCTGTGATATGGGGTTAGTACGTACAAGACTGATGATTCACAAACTTTACTGAGCATTAAAGTGGGCGAGACTGCTTGGGTTAATCCCTCTTCTGGGCAATGATGACAATATTTATAGGCCCTGTAAATTGTGGTGAATCCAGCTTCCCCTGTCAGAAAAGGTTCCAAGTTGATATACAGTACACAGCATGGTAAAAAAAAAAAGTTCCCGTTCCTGACAAAAACTCATTTGTTTGCTTCACTGGTAGTCTCGAAAACATTTCTGTTTGTGAAAGAAGTGACGCTGCCAACTTCTGCGATCAACATCTGGGTAATTTTTTCCGTGTTTTATGCTTTTGTTAAAAATCTTGGCAATTGGGATTCAACAAACCAGCCTGGGAGTTATCATTTAAGAGGGATAATTTCAGGAATGACTCATCAGGGGTGAGTATTTCTGGAAAACTGTTTATGTGTGACGTCAAAGAAAAAAACAAAAGGGGGCATGACAAGCATGTCACAAATCTTGACCTCCTTGTTTTTGAGCAAACAGTGCTTTTCTCTGATACAAACAGCATTTTTTCAAAACAGAAATGTGAAGCATATGCTCCAATTCACAGACAAATATCCACGCAAAGCCGAAAATGTCTGCAGCACTGCTCTAAACTCAGCTTTGACACACAGTCGGTATAAATCTCTTCCAGACTGTTTTATGCACACTCCTTCAAGGATCAAAAACATTTATTTCTCTGACATGCGTAATTAGATTGCTGTTTCTGTGCTTAATCAGCTCTGATTGTACGGAGGTCAACCTTTATAGTGAGATGCAATGCAGAGCACATACCACTTAGTGCCGTGCCTTGTGCTCAATAATCTGCATGTGTGCATTGTGCCTGTGTTGCTTTAAACCTTGAGTCTTCTATGCATGCTACTTCTCTAATAATAGAAAGAAAACTAAAGATACAGTTTACAACTTGGCCTTTCTTGGACTCTCTTTGATTTGAGAGAAGTAAATTGACTTTGTGAGGTGTTCAGGGCATGTAATGGCATCAGCTTGTGGCAGTGGAAGTCTGCATTATATGACATGTAATCTATAGAGAAGCCTTGGTTGACAGTCTGATGGGGGCAGGTGATATAATAACTACTATATACAGAAAAAAATGGTGTAAACAGAAGTTCCACATATGATGGACTCCCAGTTAAATCCCTTAACCACCCACACCAAGTCTACCACAGCTGATGTTATCATTATATTGTAAACAGGATACATTCATCAGTAATCTGTTCCCATAAAGTTAATATTTTTATCTCAGGATATTTACCAGTATAATAATAAACACCACATGGTGTTGTTGTGAAAATCTTCCCCTCTTGCGTACACGGTTGCTCTACTCATGACTTTATTGTAAACCAGT
Organism: Synanceia verrucosa; assembly: GCA_029721515.1. NCBI lineage: Eukaryota > Metazoa > Chordata > Actinopteri > Perciformes > Synanceiidae > Synanceia > Synanceia verrucosa. The sequence goes on along the minus strand of CM056568.1, from coordinate 11,292,253 downwards.
TGTTTCCCCTGAATTCCTGGCTTTAATGAGTAGCCCATTACAACCAGCTTTATTTTGAAATTCTGTGCAGCGTTTAAGACAGACTACACACTAGAAGGCATCTCACAGACAGTGATATAAAATGACGGCTCAGAGAGATCAAAGCGGGAGCATCAAAATCCATATGGTATAAACCTTTGAAACGTTTCGATTCAGTAATACAGACAGGGAAATGAAAGATGGGAAGAAAATGAGACAGAGAGAAGGAGACAAGAATAAATAGAAACAGATCTAATCTATTAAAGTCTTTGATCAAGCAGTGGTTGGGCCACAGCACGCTATGCAACCATTCAGAACTCATGCAAACTTTATTAGGTCCCTCCTTGCAAAATAAACCAAAGTGCTAATGACATATTGCTTGTCTGTAATTCATCTGCAGGTTTACAACAGTGCAATAATCTCTCTGCCAGAATAAATTAAAATACTATTCATTGTCCTTGGATAGATAAGTTAAGTAAAACTATGGGCAGAAGTAACTATTCCATGTAAGGTGTGGCTGGGATCTGAATTGAAATACTTTGTGAGTGCAGACCAAAAGTGTATTATTACAGAAAATTGTTACGCTTAATATTTACCTACGGCATTAAAGACAAATTGTGTTTGTAAAAATTCAAAGTTGGAGCAGCATTAGAGAGAACAGAGCTGTGAATGACAGCAACATAACATTATTTTTGGGTTGTTGCATGGCAGTTATGTTCTAAAGCACAAATATACACACCCACACCTCTGCATAACCCTGCAGGAAGGTTCAACATGGCTGGATTTTGAAAGAATCAGGAAACTTTTCTAACTTTTCTGTGCAAAAGTCTTTACTAAATGATGCACTAAGCAGTTTGGCAAGTATGGAAAATGCAGAAATCGGTTAAAATATGTTTGTATTTATGTATAAATGAATTCAAATTATTTCATAACATCATCCAATAATAAATTTAACATGCAGTAATTTACATGCTTATTAGAAAATTACAACCAAGCACAAACAAGCTTCACAATATCCCAATAGACAGACAAAGGCTGATTTCACAACCACATAAGTGGGGTAACGATTTAAGATGAAAAGTGAGGCTCCAAGCGTGGAAAGTATTAGCAGTTAATAAAGGCTTGAAAGAGTTGAATTAGCCTGTTGAACAGATTCACTGAACTGCCGAGTGGGAGCCCAAGGCCTGAATATTCACTAAGGCAGTGTAAAACAACCAGAAATGAATGCCATCTGAGGAGCTCTGGGGCAAAAGTGAGTGTGTTGTCAACACAAATAGTCCTCTTTTAGTGCTTTCTAAGCACCGGCAATATGGAGGCATGGAGGGAACCAGTGTCTTCAGCGCCAATGTGCAGTGAACTGCGAAGATGGGAGCAGCTGGGACCACTGTTGGGTGAAAGTAATGGGATCACTAAGTAGGACCAATATGCTTCAAATAAATGTGGTATGTGGAGGCGTGTACGAGGTCTTTACAGACAGTGAACACTGTCAAACAAAGTGGGAAGACATGCATAAACAAACAAGTGGGCGACACATGATGGTAAATGGCGACATTCCCTCTGGCCTCCTCTCCAGGCTTTCATCTGATTCATAAGTGGATACACACTTGATCATCATGACAACAAAAGCAGCCTCTGAGTCACCCGGACGTCACATATGTCAAAAATGAGCCCTGAGCTACATTAGTAATGATTTCCAAAATGCCACACAAATTCCATTTTGTCGGACTAAATCAGTCTTCAGCAAGCTTCGACCACTTCCAAATGACTCAGCAGAGCTGGAGTTATTGTATGAACCTGGCAAAGCTGGAGTTGAGAGAAATTCCTGGCATGGAAATTATTTCATGTAACTTTTTTTTCTATTCAGTCTTAGCCACGTTTTTGTAGGAAGATCAGCTTTTAATTAACCAAGAAAATCCTTTGGCCAAAAGCAGCACATTCTTTAGCTGGACTCCCCCTTCCCACTGCTCATAAGTGCTCTCTAAACCTCTTTCTATTTCATAAGTCAGTGTAGCCCAAAGTGTACCTGTGTGTGTGTGTGTGTGTGTGTGAATGTTTGCAGTGTATCCCAAAGAAAACATTTGATCTGACTTACCCATACTATTCATCATTAAAGCCACTAATATGTACACAAATTTATATATGCACAGCACTGCAGACATACATGCACACCACACAGAAGTGCCTACCAGCGAGCTGTTTGCCCATGTTCTCCAGCTCTTTAGAAAAGAGGGAGTCACCCAGTAGCAGGCCCGTCTGCCCGACAGAGCTCCCACCTCTCACAGCCTTCAGATCAGCCTCCCAGACAGCCTGACGCTAGTTAGCAAGGGGAACAGAAAAGAGAGAAAGTCACATTAGAAGAAAGACCCTTCAATTAGCTCTTTATATAATTTTCAGCTATTGCTGGAAATATCTGAGCCATATCTGCTGGAAAAAAAGGGGCCAATTATTATTTTATGGGCTTTAGAAAAACACAAGAAACCACAGCAAGTGTGGATGAAAGCATTGAGAGCATGCAGTGCGCTCTGTTTAGAGAATGCGTGATGCTAGACTGTCAGTAGTGGTTCAGGACATTTTTGTGTAACTATCAGTAAATCTATAGGAGCTCATATGCACACTAGTCTGCTGGAAAAGAGCTTGACAGCAGCAAATCTTACAATGGCAGTTAAGGAACAATAAATCAGCTATGCTGTACACAATGCTGCTATTATACCAAAAAATTAAGATGATCATATTCCATAGCATATGAAAGAAAATAAATTGACTAAAAGCCAGACTGGATCACTTATAGGGGCTGCTTTGGGCATCCTGGCGTGTATGGTTTGGAAAGGGACCTGTTTTCAGTCTCAGGTTGCCAAGTCCAGTAATGGCAGCATGCCTAATCCTCCTATTTATTCCTTTGATGGGACACAAGTGGCCAGATGATCTGTTAAGCCACTGGACTGGAAGCGCACATGAGCTTCAAGCACAGGTGAGAAATAAAATCTGTCAGCCATAATTCCTCCTCCTGTAAAGTTTGGTTTAACTAAGATATGATATGGCCAGTGCCAGCATTTACATCATTTGATGTGCTAAGCACTTAATGAGAGACAGAGTTGACTTGACAAAGTGCTGACACAGCGAAAGGCTCTGGGATATCTGGTGATATGCAACAGTGCAGCCTTCCAACAGCATTTAAGGACAAACCTGGGATATCGTGGGCTGCTCATTTTATGATTTTCAGGATTCAGCGTCAGTTTCCAGAGAGGAGGTAGGGTGAAAAACCAGTGAAGTTGCTATCCTCTGATAAATGACAGAACATGGCTTGCAGGGCTCATGGCATTGATCTTTGAGTCTGTCAGATACATGAGGCGTTCTGTGGCAGCGGGACCACGACACCACAAGCCAGTTCTTAATTACAGCCCTCCCAAAGGAGCAAGGCGGGTTGAACATTACAACTGAATCCCCTCCTCAACTTTATGTCTCTCTCTTTGGTGGTATCCCCCCAAATCCAACAGCATGACATCATCTTGTCCGTCTCTTTCTGGATCTTCTCAGCTCTGGCAAACAAGGCCACCAACAGTTTCCAAGTTTCCCAAATGCATTTTACAGTCATTATGTACTACACTGTAGGTCGTTACATCATAAGATGTTACAGCGATAATTCTCCTGGAAATCAAGGTCAAGGTTAGTTTTATTAAAAAGTCCACTGGGTAAAAGCTTTACTGTGGTGCCTTAAGAAGGATCAGTCTTGAGACCAGTTGACATATGGAGATTTACTCTTATCAGCAATGTCCACAGTTTATCCTTCACGTTCTCCTGCCCTGAAGCTCATCTGTCCACTACAGGAAATACTTTACTGTAATCAGGACCACATATCCTGGAGACTGGTGGTGCTGCACAGTAACATGGCCAGGCAAACAAGCAGGATACACTCTGTCTGCAAGCAATTCACCTCCCGAGATAACATCAATAAATAAACAGACATTACAATCAAAACATATCAAGACTTTTGTACATCAGGTTTGGTGAAGGCATGCATATTTACAAAGTCACCTGGAAGATGTCCATGTGTACAGTGTGGTGTATATTAAAAAATCATGTACAAATCAGCAAGGCGCTACACGGTAGATAAGGGCAAAATTTAAAAAAAAAATTAAAAAAAGGATTTGATTTCAATTGCACTTATCAGCAACAATGTATGACAGTCAAACGTTTTTTGTCCCTTTGTTAGGATGCTTAGATTAGATGCTTTAATCTACACAGACAAAAAGAGATGAGAAGGAGTGCTTTTTCATCTCCCCAAAAAAGAGTGGCTATGATTTTGCAGTGACTTATGTGTATATTAATGTCAGTGGCATGAAACCCAAGTTGTATAATGTCCCTCCCAGTGTGACAAAACTAAAAGACCCAAAGAGAAAAGGGGAAAACCCCTCTGGTGATGCTCCTGCCCAACTAACAAACAAGGATCTTGTTTCTTACAAAATTGATTCCATGTTGAGAGCAAACAAGACAGAAAGAGAAAGAGGATGAAAGTCTGGAGTTCAATATTTTATAGCCTGCATGTGTGCTGCTATACGTGTGTGGTCAGCAGTAATAACCACCACAATCTGGGGTTTGGTTCAACATTGCCCTCCGCACAACAAGAACAGTTCTGGATGTGTACATGCAGTCACAGACCTCAAACATGGTTTGAGCCGACTGCTGGCTTTGCAGTCTCTGAACTCTCTTGTTGTGGTCAGGCGGACTAGCATGGGAACTAATACACACATAAACACACACACGCACACACAAGAGCATATATAACAACACATAGACACACAGGTGAGCAGCATGTCAGATTTTTTAGGTCGTATCTACTCTACATCTACTTCTTGTCCGTGTCAGGCAGCAGCCATCCTACCTGTTTGACTCTTAAACAGCTAAGCTTTTCCTTTTTGTACATGAAGTGTGACTCATGCAATGCTAAAGCACCACGGAAGAAGATCGAAACAGAACAAGACGTGGAAATCTAACTGCACTTTTAGGAATTCTGGATGACTGCCATGCCTGCAGAGCCAGACTGAGACTATATCTCATGAGCTCAGTTTATGCTCAATGATATACTGTAGCCCAGCAAGTGCTGCTTTTAGCAAATCAGGTGTTGGATGAGATGATATCTGAGTGAAGAAGACAGCTACCTGGCAGATGGGAGCTTGTTAACATGAGGATTTGATCTGCTAGCGTGTGAGATAGAGAACACTGAGTCCTGTTTTTATTCTGACCAAAACAACGCAGGTTTTCATCACACTGAAACCCTTCAAACATACGAGGAAAGATCATATCTCTCAATAGTGCATGGGTGTTATTTTCTTGTTTAAAAGATGTCCAAGGCATTATGTACAGTGTGCAGTACAAAAATCTCCAGAATGTCAATTCTCTCATCTAACCTTGTGAGCTAAAAGAGATACTGTATGTTTTCCATATGACTGAATCTGTGAATGTAGCCTCTTTGTAGCTTGCATAGCCATTGGAGGATATGGAATATGAGGAGTAACACTGAACGTTTAATGAGTTCCTGTTATTTTGGCTCACAGCACAATCACCTAATGGTTTTATGGACCATACCAGACTCAAAGGGCTCTCTGACCCAACCACTGAGTTAGCACAGCCAACAGCAAACAGGATATTGACAATAACACAGTTAGACTTCAAGCATTACAAAGACAGGTTATATGACACACTGTCTGTCCTCACTAGAATAGAATAATGGAGTGCAAATGGGTGAAAACTAGTACATGGCTAATGAGAGGTTTCTCTGCAGGAATAGAGCTAGATTGGAAATGCAACCTTGAGTATGATATACTGTACAAACAATCTGATGTCAGCCAAAACATTTTAAACTGCTTGCTCTATGAAGCAGATCCTAAGCTCTCATGGACATCATGCAAAATGCCAAAAACAAGTAAACAGTTTACATACTAAAAGATGTAAATGGAGGTGAGGCGAGCATTTGTGTACTATTCCTCCAAGCCTCACCAACAATACTAAGAGAAAAATCAGATTTAGGTGCATGTCAGACCCTAAATCTGGTGGTACTACTATACCAAATAACTAAATGTACCACCCACTGCATCTTCTTGAAATTAAATGATAGCATTGTTGCAATTACAAATGATAAGAATCACAACTACATAAACAAATAAAATAAATTTCATGCTGAAACTATACCATCACACACAGGTCATTAACAATCAATTTAATTAATTAATAATAATTCAATAAATCTAAAAGATTGACAGAAGATAATGGATGAATAACTGTGGAGGTGTGGAGAGCGAACCAGAGGCAAATGTAAAGAGCCATAGAGTGTATCGCTTAAACTCCCCTGGAAAGAAAAATAAACCATCACAATGGTTCTGCCTTGTATCACATGCGGCACTGCATCTCTGTCTACCTCACACACACACACACACACACACACACACACACACACATAATTATCTTATTTTGACCATACAAATGAACAGTTCCTCTGGCAGATTTTATGATGGTAACACCCATACAACTCCACACTGAGCTAAATTTGATTAAAACTTATCACTTAACACTTACAGAGGAAACTATATAAGGACTGCTCTGAGAATTTGCTCTGGCGATTGCTTTAGGAAAGAATTTGTCTTTATGAGGCAATTATCACCTAAAGGAGCTGGCAGAGGCAGGGGGCCTGTTGGACTAATAATGATAACCATTAACAGTGTTTACTTTCCAACATCACCAGCGTTTTACGGCTCAGTCCAGGGCAATGCACAATGCAAGGCATACTTCATTATTTAACGACAGTCATGCATGATAAAATGTGCTAATAATTAAATATGACTCCAAAATTTCAAACCTCGAGAAAGTTGCATGTGTCCTTTATTTAACACTAACAACTAACAGTGTGACAAACAGTTGGATACTTTTCTACCACTGCAAAGGACACTTGTATTCTCACAAATACATTATGTACCTAAAAAGATATATATGAGTTATTTCTCATACTGCATGACTTAAACCATTGTGTTCTTTCCAAATAAGATCAGAAAAGCATTAAATCCTTTTTCATACTATTTGTGATTATGGCTCACAAGCCCCTGAAGGGCCAATTAAATTACCAAGCTACTACAAATTGCATTCTCCTTTGAAAGGCAGCTAAACATTAGCAATTAAATGCAAACCAGCCACATTAACTACAGTAGATGACAGGAGATGTTTGCACTTGCACTTTCCATATGGGACACATTAGTACCTTATTCTTAAGCGTGCCAGACACGGCTTAACCCTGCATTCAGTCCCTTGAGCACCAGAAAATAGATGCCTAATGTGGATGTTAGGGTCAGTGGTAAAGTAGATGCTGGAATCTAAATTAATCAGCTTAAATCTTGAAGTTAGATGCAGTAATAAAATTGACATCATCTATCAAGGGTTTGGTGTTAAAAGGAGCACAGTTTCTCTGCTCTCAGGCCTAATCCATCAGACGTCCGACTGCAGGCTTTGATTCAACAGGTCGTTCAGTCTCTGAAAGTCTGCTCCCAGTTAGTCTGGAGCCTCTCTGCATCTGCTCCACACACCAGCAATGCGTCGGCTGCAAACCCCTTTCTTTAAAACATGCTGTAAAAAACCTTGTCTCACACTTCCATTGGGCAATTATAAAAAAGGTATCAGCTTTTTGGGGCTGTAATTACACAAAAGGTACTGGCGTCTTAGCTGATTAGCTTTATTAACAGCATGTGAACGTCTGCCTGTGTCTGCGTATGGAATGCAACACATTATGAATCTATAGATTTCTGCCCTGAAGCATGTGAGGCTATCACGCAAGCCTGCTACCGAACAAATCTGTGTGCACTCCCAAAACCCATAAATATTTAGGTCTATTGTATAAAACTTCTAAATCAGCCTCAATTGTTGTTGTGTCACTAGATATTCTTTTCATTTATTCCCTTTCAGATCACACACAATTGCCCTGAGAGGGAAGCAAAGTGATATAGGGAGATTTCCATCACTTATTCAGCACTATCAACTGTTGTGTAAGCTGAAATGCCTGCAGATGGATCAGTTTTGCCCTATTAAGAGGCTTGAGGTGTTTCTTTGCTCACTCTCGGACAATAGAGGCTGAGGAGGAGAGAGCGACATGGTAATTGATGGCAGTAAAGTGATCTTAATTGTTTGGTGATGGATGTTGGGAGGATACTTACAGAGCCTGACATTTGAGACAAGGCCTCGCATTCCTTCAACCGTCCCGCCACTGTGTCCACCCCAGGCAATGGAGCTGCTCCAGACAGCACACACAAACAGGAAAAAAAGAAAACAGTGCAGAGCGTGAGACCACAAAAATGTAAAAAAAAGAAAAAGAAAACTTCTGAATTTGAACTGTGTGGTGCAACTTACAGGAGATGTCAGGTACAGCTTGTTCGGATATGTGGGGTCTGTGCTCCTCTTCAGATCTGCTGTCTGATAGACTGTCCCCCTGCAACCTGGAGACAACACGTAACACATACAGTACAAGCTGGCAGCCAAGTGTGTTCAAAATCATCTCTGAAATCAGCTTTCTTCAGCCACAACACTGCAATGAGTGTTTGGAAACTGAATGCCTGAACTGATAACGAAAGACAAAAAGTGTGTCTCTATCAGTCTGAGGTGACGAGACAAAGAGGAAGTGTTTAGGGAGTTTGTGATCTGTTCTTCTGCAGAAATCTGGCATGGTACCATGAAATTAACAACGTAGGGGTCTCTTCATCGCAGCTTGTCATCCTGTTGAAAATAAATCTGAAATAAGTAATGCATTCACAGATGTTTCAGCATTTAATTCTGACGAAGCAAAACTGAAATACTGGCACACAAATTTCCCTTTAAATCCTTCAGTTACTGTTCTTTATCACGCTGTGTTTCAAGCCCCTATTGCTTTTTTTCAAAGATATGAATTGGGACTGAAATGGAAGCGGGTCTGAGAGATTTGGCCATCTTCTTAAGATACTAAAAGATTTAAATTCCCCTGAGATAGGAAAGTTTAGTGTGGGTGAAGGACAAACAGTGATCTCAGCAGGAGGAAACACATGATACACATGGCTTTTCACTGCTTTTATTCTCAAATACATGATATACACTCTGTAACCCGCATGGAATTAAACACAGCATTAATCATACCATGTTAACTGTAATTACACACGACTCCAACTGCCTTTGCTGCATGGTATTTCCATGTCATTGGCGCAATCATTAGCTGAAGACAAAGGAAAGCAATCCATGCGCTTTTATGGTGCGGCTGCATTCCCTCGCAGCCACAAGGCCTCTTGGTTTCTACCTCTATGATGAGGATAAAAGCAGAACACAGCTTTTTAAAGTGTATTCTATTTCGTTAATTCTTTATACATCCTTCACCTTATCTCTCCCTCTCTTTAATGGCCTTTATGAGATCATTAAAGTGTACCCAAGATGACTATCACAAGGCATTCCCATTCTCTGAACAAAAGCTGCTCATAGCCGCAAGCCCTGACTACCATTCCCTCAGTGCATTCCTGATATGAAAGCAATTAAATTAATGAGAACTACAAGCCCAAAAGAGGTTTGAAGAGATCTATCCATTTCCCTGGACCGCACTGCCAACTACTCCGGACTGTGCTCAAGATTTGGGATGCGTTTGCACATGGGGAGGTTTTGTGGCAGGAGCACATAGCCGTTAAAAGAACTGATCGGGCACATGAAGGAGGTGGATGAAATGCTGGTGTGACCACAGCTAAACCCTGAGGGACAGAGACATGCCCACAAGACACAGGCCACACAGCGCTTTACACTTCAACAGACCTTGGAGGAGGCAGCGTGTTTCCTGACCCACACAGGCTGACTGAACTGTTTGGTGACGAGGACAGAAGAAAAGGACAAAGACATTTATATATATATATATATATATATATATATATATATATATATATATATATATGTCCATTCTGGAAGAGGGATCCCTCCTCTGTTGCTCTTCCTGAGGTTTCTTCCGTTAAAAGTTTTTTAACAGGGTTTAAAAGGGTTTTTTTGGGGGCGTTTTTCCGTAGTCAATGTGAGGGTTGTTTGTAAAGGACAGAGGGTGTCATATCCTGTACAGATTGTAAAGCCCTCTGAGGCAAATTGGTAATTTGTGATATTGAACTATACAAATAAAATTGACTTGATTTGACTTGAAGGGCTGACGAAGGTGTCTAAACGCTGGGAAACATTTGGCGTCGACAAGTTCTAAAACATACTTACGTAATTTTGTCATTATGCAATAAATACATAAATGTTAAAATTACAAAGTAAGTTTACGTCCGTGGCCTGTAACATTACACATGGATCTTGAACACAGTAACATACAGGAGTGCTGCTGGAAATTAGTACATTCTCACTGGGGAGGAACCGAGTTATCGCCTTCACGCTGTGGGTGTGAAAGTGAGCGTCGCCTCTCCTTGGCTTTGAGCGGTACAATACACGTTAAAGCCATGTAGCTCAGCCGTGTTCAACCGCTAAGACAACTAGAGGGACAGAATACAGTGTACATGCTTTCGAACAAAAGTGTAATGCACAGACTGCTGGACGTCGCTGACCCATGAGAGCTGAAATCTAATGTGTTTGCCTAGCAGGCGAGGGGTATGTGAGGAATGCCTGTCCAACTTGGATCAGTGATCAGTGTTCACACAGGGCCAAGCAACCCTCTACTACCTTTGTGAGAGCTATACAATATCAGAAAGAATTCACTCAATCTTTTCGAGCTAAGTTCAAAACTTTGACAAGGTCACATCTGTACAGTAGTGCCTCCAACTGTGCCACATGTTAGTTTAAAGGTTGGCCCCATATTGAGCTGGGCTGGAAAGGTGTTTCTGGTAATCCCATCAAGATGGAGTGCAAATGCACACAGCGTACAGTGTTAGGACTGTACGTCTGCTCACTGCTCCCTGACCTCTGCCTCCACTATCTATTCACAGAGGCATCCTGTGTGCAAGGACATGTTTACACCCGTGGATTCATGAACTCCACGCAACACTCCTGATACCACAGTTCTGTGTGTCTCCAGGAAATCACAAAAGGCATACCATGCGTGCAACACTTTTCCAGCTTAGTGATCTGTTTATGGCTCTTACACTCACCAAATATGACTATGAAATACCATGACTCCTACGCCAATAAAACTTTGGGAGGATTTTGTGGTCAAGTTATAGAAGACGAAACAAGAATTTGGACTAAACCAGAAGGAGAGAGGAAGACAGAGAAGGAGAACAGATGTCTGACATTTCAGTCAGGAAAAAAAGTGTGAGAGTGAGCCAAGAATGACTCCAGATACAGATGCTGCTTTGCTGCGCTGTTGATCTGACCCAGGGACGCAACGACAAGCCAAAGATAGAAGCTTAAAAACACCCAGTCAATAAACTGCCTCCAAAAAAATCCACTGATACCATTTATCCTCATGCAGAACCTCTGACAACATCCCGCAGACTGTGCGTGGAGCGAAACTGATAAGCAGCGAGAATGAAAGAAGAGGAGGAAACAAACAGAAACAGAACCCCAAACAGAGGAGGCCACGAAAGGCAGATTTGTGCCTGGCGTCACATCGAACAGATACCCGTTTATCTTTGACTGGAATCAAGGAAGAGTCCTGCCCACACCTGCCTGAGGTATCACACCCAGCGCTCAGACATGTGAGCACCACACTGACTCTGGATCAGGGGGAACAGGAAATGTGTCAGAAGAGAAAAAAAAAAACTGTGGTTGGTAAGGTTGATAACAGAGACGATTATCAATGCTCGGGCCGATTTTTGAAAACAAGCAACACAGGAATGCACTTCAGACATGATATGATTCTCCGTTGTGAATGCTGAGGTATGCTGCCTCTGATACACATGCAGGACGAGTGGGTGGGTGGGTGGGTAGGGCACAAAGAGGAGTCAAGACCTGGGGTAGGTGATGGAAAGAAAACAACCACAACTTTACTGCAGCTAAAATGTATCTGAAGTCATATCATGGGACAGTTTGACATTTTGAGAAGCACACTTATTTGCAGAGAGTTAGAGAAAAATATTTCTACCATGCTCATGTTTGTCATGTATGATGACTAAACATGAGAGTGGCATCCATCTGTTCATCTAACTCCCAGTGAGAAAAGCAACAACAACTGGTCCTCAAAATGTACAGAGCTAACTCTCTCTAAAAGCACCAGATTAGAAGGTGGGAACATTTACCTGGCACACCTAGAGCAGATGTTGAGCGTAACTTTGGCCTGCGGTTCAGACTGATAGGAGCTGCGTCCCTGGCTGAACTTACTGCCGGATAGAGCCAAGCCCGTCACACCCTCCATCCTCAGGTCATCTAGGTCCTCTGAGGGGGGAGGAAGCCAAAGAGACACAAGGAGGGACACAGGAAGAAGAAGGAAAAGGAGAGAAAACAAGCGAGAGAAAGGACGGTCGTTAATCATACTTTGGTCTCTCTCTTGTCAATATGATGCCCGGTGATGACAGCCTGCTTAGAGCCAAAGGAGCGAGCAAGTACAAAGCAGTAAATAAAGATCCTGCTGCTGTGCTCACTCACACACTTTACAATCATAGTACATCCACAACATGAAAAAAAAACTTGCATCACCAACACAAAACTCTCTGTTATAAATAGTGATGCGGGATAGTCGATGACAGCGCCACATCATGGCGGCACACAAACAGGAAGGGTGCGTTTACAAGCTGAAGGCGAAAGGGGACAAAGAACAATGAAGTCAGTGGGGAAGAATGAGTGGTAAGAAGGAGATGGAGAGCTGGAAAGTTGGGTTTCCTCTGATCTATCCCTGTGTCCTCCAGAGCAAACGCTTTCTGAGCGCACACACTTCAATCCCTCTGCTCTCTAAAGAAGTCCATATGTATTAGACGCCAGGATCGTTCAAACTAACCTCTCACTCTGCTTGTCTGCAGATATATATATGAACACAGTCATACACAGACACACACAGATAACAGGTGCAGAGGTCTTGTTTTTCTGGCATTAAATAAACCTTCTTTTTGTCTGCTTTCGAACTAGTTTTTAAAATGTCTGCTTCATCTCAAAATACAGCTGTTCCCTGTGTTATGAAATGCTCTCCACATGGAACAATTAAAAAACTTTGGATGAGATACAAGACTAAGCAAGATCATCAGCCATCACATCAAAGTATGAAATGTTAAGCATCGAGACCCAAATACACGTTTCTTTAATAGCCACTGACCGCACTAGCGTAATAGGGAAAGAAAGCATAAATCACAGGAATAACAAGACTCACGAAAGAACAGCAGTGAAGTAGAATAATACCAAGTCAATGGTTCATTAAATACAACCAAGGATCAAAGGGGAGAGTCTGAATCAGCCAGACCATTTTGGTTTTGAATGCATCCTTGATAGATAAAACATATTGCAGTACTTTCCATGTTATGAGAATGAATAGCGAGTGAGTGTCTGGACTCTTACTTGGTTAAGTTTGCTGGTAAAGCTTTTTAAACACATGTTGAATCACATTTTGACTGGTCACCATAATAATATTTGTCCTTTTCTTCCCATTAAACCAGAAGACCGCCTCTTGCTGCCATTGTTTTTGTTTCTTACACAGTACAGTATGCCCGTCTCTCTGTGCGTCTAGTCATTTGACACTAACATTTTCACTTAGGGATCACATTACCAGCCCCTGGGTTGAGGGGAGAAAATGGGCCTCACACCTTGAAAGAGGAGAATACATGACTAATCACCTGCATTATATTGGGTGACACTTGCTCATGAGGACTCCCTCCCGCCATCCATCAGCGTGGAGCAGAGCCAGAAATCTCACCTGTGTCTTTTGGGTGTCAGGAAATCAATCTGCTGAGACACCTAACAGCACTAACTCCTGACTCCGTGTTGATTAATTCTTCATTTTTTTTCCACATACCATAACATTTTCTTTTTGTTCTAACTTGTGGTGCTAGCCATGATAGCAGTTCATAATTTTGGTCCACACTGAAATAACTCCACTAACATTACAGACATTCATGAGCCCCAGAGGCTGAATCTTCCTCATCTTTGTCTCTTTAACTCCACCATGAGGTTAACATGTGTGGCTTTCAGTGAAATTTGTCTTTCAATATGCAGATTGATTCACATGTGGAGAATTAACAAAACAACTCAGTGAGTCTAAATGCCAACAAACTGACATATGTTATCATGTTGTACATATGTGTAAATCTGTATGGCACAAGATCTAATCAATCTGCTCAATCTCTTATTCAAGAGCTTGTCTGGACGTTAGTGTTTTGAGGAGGATAGATTCATTGCAGTAATACCCTTAAGCGGGGCAATATTAAATGTCCCATTCATCACGGATGCATTGGTGGGGGTGGGGACAGAGAGAGCCATCAGCCATTTGGGCAATTTGCTGGTCATGGGAACTACTAAAGTTTGGGCCTTCACCTTTTCCTCTCTTCTCTTTGCCACATTTTCTTTGGGTCACAACCTGTGATACAAATCATTACTTGACACTTGGAAACATTCACTTGTGAGGCTGCAGCCTACATGAAATAGCAAAAGAATAACAGCAAGCAGCTCTGACCCTGAAAGAGAACATGACCTCAGTGTACACAGCTGCTCGTCACCTCAACTCCTGCTTTGTCTTTTGGACTTGTTTCCTTGTAGTCAATATAACATGACACAATAATAGAGAGAAAGACCTCAGTGTCTGAAGGAAGTGAGAGCTAATCTCAGATAGTCAAAGGTCACAGAGGTAAACAAAGGGTTTTGTCTGACATACAGAAAACAGATTAGGCTGTGTCTGACTGAAATGTAGCAGAGGTTTAAACATGCAACAAGGAGTGTTTTGTTCCACCCTTGAGATGAGAGGACACCCTTGCCAGATAAGATGCAAACAGAAAGACAATTACTCAGCCTAATTGCATGTGTATGCTTGTTGGGGGATACAGATGACAGAAAAAAGGTTGCAACTACTGTCAAAGTTCACTTCTACCCCGGTCTGCTGTCGTTACTCACTGTCCTTACGCTAAATCCTGTCTCTCCAGGAAGAGCAGGTTTTAAGATGGAGCACAGCCTGAACCTCAGCCCTCCATGAGACTGAAGCCAACTCTAAACTTTCTACTGCAGAGGTGACAGATTTCTGTGTCGACACCACACTCTGAGGAGGGCCTGTGTATGGCGTGCTAAAGTGATAAATAGGTGTTGGGGTTTGGGTGTTAGCATTATAAATGATTGCTTTTATATGCACATAAGTTTTCTGATGCATATGCTCACACTGTAGCACACTGATGGCTAGAGGCTTGAATATGACCGCAAAAAAAATCAGTCAAGAAAAATTGAAAAATGTTATGATCTCAAAGACAGAGATATATCAGGATAACGTCACCATTTTACACACAGGGACTGTGTGTAATATTTCAGGGAAATGTAAGGGCGGAAATGGAACATTAATTTTGTGTTTTCGTCAGCTTACTGAGTTAAATGCAATCTGCGATCACACCACTTGATGCCGCTAAAATCCGGCACACTGTATCTTTAATCAACTACAACAAACCTCAAGCAAGTCCAGTTTGACTGTTTTTTTGCAGCATACCTACTACACTTTAAATGTAGTCACCGAAATGAGGCTGAATCAGCTATACATTATAAATCCTATATTTCGACTCGAAAACTAGATTTTTATATGAAAATTCCCAAACACTGAATATTTAGTACTCTTTATTCTTCCGTGTCTGCTTCGTCAAACACATATGACTCTCCAGGGTCACAATAGAGCCCACAATACCACCATGATAAGTTTACCATGATAAGTCTCCCATGAGAACAGCTGAGCCTGAGACCATGAGAGACTCCCAGGCCTCAGTCTAGACACAACAACCGTCTGTCCACACCCGCCTGTTCGTCAGACTGTCACATTTCCCTGGGCACCGGGGCAGCCATGCATGCTCCCCATGTCTGACGATGAGACATGAGATAAATAAAATGGATCTGCACCGGGGGGGTGGGGTAGGTGGAGTGAGGCGATGAGGAGAGAAATGGAAACTATTCGAGTGATGCAAACCCAACAAAAGGCCTGAACGGTGAGGAATTCCGTGCCGCAATCACTCACTCAGAGTGAAGCCAAAAGAGCGGAGCAGGCCGCACAGATAAAGCACTTTGTGTGCTCCTCTCTCCAAGTTTCCATGTAATTTCATGTTGTTTCGACAGCGACGGACTGACTGTCTCTATGCTGCGCTTCATAGAGCTACAAACAGAGCTGAAGTCATAATTAGTGAATCAGCTTCACAAATAACTTAATATACACCTTCCCTGGATGACATGTTGACAGATGTATAGGGTGAAATCACATAACACACAACTTCACACGTGGAGCGGCGCACACACACACACACACACACACACACACACACACACCATCATCCATCACACCAAACTAAAGGTTTGGATTTCATCAAGTTCTGAGAGCTACGGTGTCCCATCTAAAGTGAAATAATTGAATTTTCCATTCTTTCATGAGGTGTAATTAATAGTCTTTAAGTCATACATGCCTTGTGCAGTCAAATGCTCTCCACACACACACACACACACACAAACACACACACCCACGTGTGAGTAGCATACCAGATATAGATAAAAAGGCAACACACACTCAACCCGACACAGTGACACTTGCAGACCTCACACTTCTGTTGCCCTCACACATACAAGCAACATTTGTTTTTCATTAAGCCTCAAGCACCAAAGCCTCCACTCGGCGGTTAGTCGTCACACAGACATCTTTGATGTGAGTTGCGGCAGAGACGCGTTTGTTTGGCTTTGTAATAAAAACAATATTCCAACGTACATTTCAGAATTATGTCTCGGCTTTCAATGGCACCCTCCTCCCCTCCCCGGCCTAAAAATATGCTTGTTAGGCTCCACGGCTCTGAGTGCAGCAGTAAAAAGCCTGATCAGAATCAGATGGGGACACATAGCATCACAGCTCTGAGGCCTGTGGAAAGTCTTATCGCAGACGTTGGTGCAAACCTCCTTTTAACTCGCTTTCTAACCGCAAATATCACAGAGATTAGGACGTCACTGTAGACGTAGAGGAGCAGAGCCTGATGTATTGATGCATTAAGGTGCCAGGCACTGAAAATTAACTTCAGTGGTCCTCTGCAGTGGAAATTTCACAATAAACTTCATTTTGTAGCCCAGTATGAAGTTGAATTCTACTTTGACAAGATATTTTTATCAGGTGTGAACATATATCAAAACAACAATGGAAAACTGTCTGCCAGGATCAAGGCTGCCATCTACAGTTGAAAATGATGATTTTAATCACTTCTAAAATAATTAAGTCAGCCATCAAACTGGAATGTGCCTGAACAAGACAAGTCTGGAGAGGTGATGATGACAGAAGAGCAGTCACATTTAATTTAATTTAATAAAATGAAGTAATCAAGTTAGCATGAGAGATGCCGAATTCATGTAGGACGAGCAATTTGAGTTTAAAGGTCTAAATTTCTTTTGGAGATTATTATTTCTCTGTTTGTTGTGAGAAACACTTACAGATACAGCAACACACACACACACACACACACACACACACATATTTTCACACAGACAATTATTGCATAATGACATCAGGTTTATAACTCACTTGTCTGTTAAACCTTGATTTTGCAGCAGAGTGGAACCAGAGAACAGTATAACTATTTTAATATTTCGGTTTTTATTCTTTCAAACAAAAGACTATTGTGTTGGGCCTTTAGCTGATACACAATGCATCTATTCACACAGGTCCTTTATCTGCCTTTCTAGATAACAGCGCCATCCGCAGATATCATCCGTGTGTGTCTATCTATCATCTTTTGCTTCTATCTGACTACAGTAGCCACAATACAGCATCATTACAGTGTCCATTCAGCACCCTTCCATTCAGATAACCTGCTTACGCACACTGGAGATCCAAACGCTGGCCAGTATTAGGCCACACTCCGCCTACAGACTGCTGTGATCATACCATAAATCTAGCAGTAGTCTACTTGCCTATTGGTAATTGCTTCCATAAATACCACTGTAATACTGTACCACAGCAATTTGCCTCCCGATTAGCATATCCATCGGCACCATGGAGACTTTTACAGGCGTCAAATTGGGTGCAGTTAAGATTTTTACTGGCGACATTCTTTTCAGCATCAGGCCGGCGAAACCATCAGAGGTGAACCCAGCCCTTTCAAGGCTGACTTCAAATGACAGATTTAGTGCTTACTGACATACATGTTGTCATCCACCTCCTACGCTCAGTGCACCATGATCATACTGCTGTGTTGTTGTTGGTTTACATTGTTTCCAGGGTAACTGTTGTGTCTTGGGTTGTTTGGGTAAGGAGGAAGGGGGCAATGGTGTGTGTGTGCGTGTGTGTGTGTGTGTGTGTGTGTGTGTGTGTGTGTGCACTACTGCTGGCGTCAGGAAGTGCGTGCCTTGTCTGCTAAGTCTGGCAGTTTGAATGTTGGCCTTAGGCAGAGGACACAGAGACAGCTCTTATATGTTAGCATTATAATCAGTGCAGGTTATGTTACTGCATAAGGCTGAATGATATTAACAATGTTCTAACAGTGGTGGAAAGTGACTAAGAGCATTTTACATTCTATTTCTTGCTCCACTACATTTATTTATTTGACAGCTTTACTAGTTAGCCCACCATGTTGTGATCATTTCAAAACCCCAGCAGAAAAAAAAACTGTGGATCTCTCCTCCATATGCTCCAAGCATTGATGGTTTTCAGTATTTATGGACCTAAAGAAAGGAAAAGTTTACTGCCTGAGTTTAACTCTGCCCTTTTAAATCCAGAATTAAAACCACAGTATGCCTGTTTCTGTGTGTATGTATATGGCTCTGTTTATTTGCACATTTTTGTTGCCTTTTTGTTTTTATGTAAAGCAGTCTGAAGTGCTTTCGTACGATACATTGTTACATTAATTAGATTTGTAAAAAAAAAAATTGAATTTGAATGCAGGACTTTGAAATACAGTTTTTTTCTAGTAGATCTTTCTCACACGGAAAGCCAAAAATATAGCAATCATTTTAAGAAGTCATCACAGCAAATATTTCTAACTAATAATTTCACTCTTTCATCATAGAAAGTTATTTAGAAGGACTAAGTAAATGTTCAGGCCTCTATGAGTTGAAAGGCTAAGTCTTTAATCACCCTCAGAGGAAAGGGGTCTATAGGCAGTAGATGACCTCCTCACATATTTCACTTTAATTTCAGGGTGGTAAAGACTGGCTCGTGTTCCCTCTCACCTACTCTTCTTAGAATCAAAAAAAGGTGCTGTTGTATCGTACCACATACTCTGCTTGATCAAGGAAGATATGCCATTCTCAAACAAAAGAGCCACACACAGGCACTGTAACTCATCCACCAGACACGACTCAGTGTGTATCAAAGATCACACATAGCTTTATCATGCCCTCATCCTGTCCCCATCAAATCCTCACTGTCACTGTGAATCAGTGAGAGTGGGTAACGCTACGCTCACGTCCTCCTCTCCTGTTTCAGGAATCATGCCAGAGTGGGTCGACACACTAAAAAGGTCTGTGGACCCATGCAGGGAGGATGACTCTGAGACAATCTTTGTTACTCTCTGCTGCAATGAAAGTGCGCGTGCATGTGAAATGGGATGTTTGAATGTGTGTAGTGACACTGAGGAACATGCCTGTGGGGCCTGAAGGGGTTAAACAGAGTAAAAATAGATAGATTGACTCTTCACAGTATGATACATGATGTTTATCAGTGCCTACAGGCTTGTAAACAACACTTATTCTATACATATATTCACTAAAGTGCATTTTGAGAATTAAAAGGGTATTTCTTCAAAATGGAATACTTCCACCAAGAATGATGACAGCAGTAACTTTAGAGCGGTGAACTGGCTGACTCGTCTCATTAACTTACCATAAAATAACACTGCAGGGCCAAATGCAGGGTGTTTCTGCCCACACACTGAACTCAGCTTGTTTCTTATGTCAGATCAGTATAAAAATGACGGCGTCACTGTCCAGCGAAAGCTCGAATCTTGACATTTTCCATGGTTTTACAAGAACGTGTGAGTCATGTTCATTTAAAATATGGCTTTGACTGTGGCAACTATTAAGGAGTAATGAAAACAACTGGGAACACACAGCGCCATCCCTGAGAGCAGCGAGAGAATCAATAAGCCTCTAAGCTGATTTTACTTTCTCTTTCTGGAACAATCTGGACAAAACAAATCAACCTTAAGCCATGTCTTTGGTTTGTATAATTGTATCCAAACTGGACAACCTTGGCTGGCAGCACTGTAAACCTCTCCAAGAGGATCTTATTATTGTCTCCTAAGCTCCTTATCCAGGTGCTGGCAAAAAGACACACAGTCTAGAAAACCCCTCTGCTCAATATGGAAATGGGGATTAGTTGCTAACTTTCTTTGTATCTTTTAAGCCTGCCTTTATTATGCACTTTACTCTCTGGCAGGCGTTCTGGTTATTACACAGTAGGACAAACTAGTGCTCCTTTCCTGCCTCCCAGTGGATGTTATGTCATGTGTTTAGTGTTCACTGAGGCTCTGAACTCTCCTCCTCATCCTCCAGAGGTTTGACCATGTAAATATGACATGCACAACATGCAACTTGTTCATTGCTCACTAAGTGACGTGACGCTCTTACTTGGGTAGTGTGTATTTCTCCCTGCATCATTACTCAGCACATCAAGGAGGCTGGCGGCCAATTAGCAGGTGTGATGAATGAAGCTCTGCTCAACTAATAATATAACAACTGGAGGTAAAGCATGTTCCTCTGCAATGGACCAAAAAAAAAAAAAACACAACATGTATGTTGATGATGAGATATGTGTATGTTGGTTTAAAGAGGTAAAGTTAAAAAGTGTTTGATAGTCATTTGTGCAACAGTGAGGGCATCATGCTACATAACACACTAGTGGTCTGTTTTATAATGCTGACCTGATCAGTAGAGTGTGTTCACCATTAAAGCTTTTTCTTTTCTGGTGTGAAATGCTTTTTGAACTGGATTCATGCTCCCAAACATGCTTTACATGCAGCAGCTGTAATACCAAATTTAAGCCACTAGATGTCATCATATACAAACACTTAAGCAGGTAATGTGTTTCCACCAATGCGTATCAGTGTTACTGCATCAAACAGACCAGAGGGGACAATAACTTCACATGTGCACCATATAGTCTGCAGGGCATGTTGACAATAAGCAATCAAAACTTAAGAAAGAAGTATGCTTAAACATGTGAGGTATTATGATTATGATGAAAATAGTAAAACACTCCTATCTATGAAATTCCCTAAGATAAGTGTACAAATTGCAGTTACAGTTTTTGCTGTATCATACAGTACAAAAATTTGAATCCACTGATTTACTAGTTCGACCTGTCCTATAAGAAGCACCCTGCCTGCCTGGTCTAGAGTCCTTCAGCAAGTCATTGCCTCCCCACCAGCTCCAGGCGTGCTGCTGAGCGACTCACCATATGTTTCAACCTTCATAAGGACAGTGGCAAGGAAAAAAAATGAATATCCTCCTTCAGGGATCAATATACTATCACAGGATCACCATTCCTGCCAAAGACCATCAGTCATCCTCGGCATGCATTTGGTCATAGCCACAGAATTTGTGCCAAGACCTTCTTTCTAAATGAGACTGAGAGATCCTCCTGAGGATCATTCTTTCATTTCTCCAAGGGTTAGGGATGCTGTATGTTAGCACTGCTTTAATCAACTCTGCAGTAGAGAAGCGAGCCTCAGACTAACAGTGGTGGTGGTTCCTGTGGAGAGCACCAAAACCAGGCCTGGACAGAGAATCACAAATGACCTCACTGCATTATTTCCTTTGAATTACTGCCCTGGACCATCGTGTAAAAGCCACTGAGGGGGAATGTGCCACAGACCATAAACATCATGCTTTATGGTTGCTTTTATCACCATTATATACAGTAATACTGTCCTGGGTCACCACTGTGTTTGGCTGACATAAAGGGAGAAGAAATTTAGATACTGTTTTCTCAAGATTTCTTCCAATTATCACAGGAGGAAGTAGATATACAACAGTATAAATACATACAAATAAGGACATTAGATGATTGAACAAAACAAATGAATTCATAAATATTGTCTCATAGCTATAAACACTAAGTCTACTATAAAATCAAATACAGTACAGAATTTGTAGACCTTGAGGCAGAGGGTGAATTCAGATCTAAGCTGATTTGATGTCAGTTTTAGTGCTCAAACAATTCATCAATTAATTAATTAATGAGGCAACTGACAAAAACAACATCAGTCCTGTAGCAACCTGTAGGCCTCTGCTACACATCAATAAAGAAATGAGACCCTGAGGACGACCCCGATGAAAAGCTCCTGCTAACAAGCCCAAAAGCCTCAGCGCTGTGACAGGAGAGCAGAGAGCGAAGACATAATTCATATGTAGCTGGTGTGTCACCACAGAGCAGCAGCTCTCAGGAGAGACAATGAAACATGTTGAAGACAGAGAAATGAGGAAAGAAAAGACAAGTGGGCTGTGTGTTATTTCTCAAAAAAGTATTGTGTGTCAGGTATTTGTACGTGACGCTCCGTTTCCCACTATTAGATAAATCCTTCAACAATTCTCCTTTTAAAAAGCTGCTGGTGCAAAAAATCTTACAAGTGATGAAATATATGTGTGTGACTTTAAAGTAGTGTTACAGTGCAGGGAGAAGCTTTTTTACTCCAGAGAATAACCCCTGCATGTAAACAGGGGGAGAGCGAGAGAGAGAGAGAGAGACAGAGAGACAGAGAGAGAGAGAGAGAGAGAAAGCGCTTTACCACACAAAATATTTCAGGCAGCAGATTCAGTTTGGCATGAGGTATTACATCCTGCGTCTGCACAGAGAGGATGACGAGCTCAATAAAGGCAAAACAAGACCTCACCAGAAGCTCTTTTAACCTCGTTCATCACCTGCCCATCCATCTTAAGTCAGCACATGATAAATACACATGCAAATGCACAAAAAGTAAATAAAACAAGTTACCCTGTGATTATTCAGTTGTAATTATTCAGAGTTAATACCTAGACTCACTGTCTGGGAACATCTGGACAAACTACAGTATGTAAACAGGAAGCATAGTTTTCTCTAACAAATACTACAAAAAGTGCTCCTCAGTACAGCACTGTGCTGCTTCACTCATCCAGCCTTCAGGCCCACATATATGCAACTATTACATCCCTTTAAAGAAGTCCCTTACATTTAATTAATATTATTTTCATTTCAAACAAAGTCTCATTCTAGCAACTCCCAAAGAAGAACATGGAAGGTGATTGCATTACAAATAACAAAGTAGAGCAAACAATATTTTTTTTGTTTTTTCAGCTGATAAAATTTAGGAAAGTGAACACACCTAATGTTTTTAAGTCAGTCAAATCCAGGCTATGGCTCTTTTATGATGATGCAATGTGGTGCATCTAAGAGGAAGACACTAAACACACACTGTGAAGTGTTCATCTAGCTGTCCTGAGCTGAGAAAGAAAGAGAAGCAGCCTTGTATTAAATTTAACATAACAATTTGTGTCTGTGAACATAAATATGTGGTTTATTGGGTATATAAAGAATGTGTGACATTACCCAGAAGCTCCATGGCATCGTCCTCGTCCTCCATCTCTTCCTCTGTGACGGAAGGCACAGGGCTGTGGACTGAATCAAAGGAGTCCTGGGACAACATGGCTGCCAGGAGCTTCTTGTGATGCTGCTGCTGCTCCCTCTGCCCTTTGCTCCTTGTGTCCATCTTCAGGCTGAGGAGGAAGAGGAGTCAGGTTGGACATTTCAGGTGACCTATTAGCAGAAATGGAATATAATATTCATAACTTTGTTTTCACTTGAAATTAAAAATAGCTGCGTTTTTGTTAGCTCAGAACGAGCCCTTCATCTCTACACAGCAGGTCCTCTTCACAGAGTCCACCATGTTGTGCAGCACAGAGCAGACAAACCAAACACCGGTTTTATCCAGAGCCTTTGCATTTTTACATCATGTCTGTGAAACACGAGCCGCTGAGGGCAAAACCACAGCACCACCAGCTGCCGTCTGACTTCCACTCTTCCTAAAGTTGTGTTACAACAGTAAGGATAACGTCTCTGGGAGGTGAACAGCGTTACCATGGTTTTGCTCACTGACTCACGTTATAGCAGTCTTAGCAATAAAGGGGTGAGTGAAGGGTTACTCAGTTGGTTTCAATCTGCAACCACTTTCCAAATCCTACACACCCTCACATATACACACCTTTAAGGGGTAAAAAGCTAAAAGACTTTTCACCTCCCACACAAAATAGGAACACTATTTACTGGCTACACACTATTTATTTTCCACATACAGCCCTTAACCTTCATAAAGTACTTGAGGGTTGCATGCGTTATGAATGTGAATCATCATCGACACGAACATTCTCTCCGCCACTGAGAAAAACACCTACAAAATTAGCATGTTTTATAATAACAGTGTTCATATAGTAATTACATCTCCTTGTCCTAATCTGTCAGGCTTGTATTTAAGCCTCTGCCGTGTGAAAATGTGTGACTACATTTAAAGTGTGTTTCACCACTTGTTGCATCTGGCAGCTGTTCCATCTTTGTTAGGGACAAAATAACATACAATCACTTCAACTGCCATGCAGGTGCAGACCACCTTCATATAAACGGTTCGCTGGGAAAGGATAAGAATGGATAATGATTGCTCTGTGGTGAGCATAGCTGTAGTACTAAACAGTTTTTAGAGGAGGTGGGGTAAAGAAAAAAAGGAGGCCTGCTCTGAGGAGGTTTTATAAGCATGTAAAGGGATATGAGGTGTTGAAAGTGTCCCCTGTGGTTTTTAGTCAGCAGGAGAGCCAATAATTAAATCCAAAGTTTAAAAACAAAGATGAAATGGATAACACACACAGGGGGAGGAAGTAAAGAAAAAAATGTCCTTTTTCTTTATGTTCTTTTTGCATTCAATTTATTTTTATTTTATTTATTTTCATACTCTCATACTCATACGGTGTTTTAGCACAAAGGCTCATGCCAGCATCTAGAGCACAAACTGTCCTGTCATCATTTGTAAATAACCATTTAAATAACTCTTAAGCCATGTATGTGGTGCCATATACCTTAAAAGGTTCCTGTTTTATAATTAAAAACAATACATGAAAAGGAAGAATTCAAATGTTTCTTTTACCCAAAAGCCTTATTCATTTCTCAGGTGAAATTAGCTTACTGGACTATGGAGAGTGGCTGAAAAATGACCAAATAATATCTCTTCCCATTAAAGTTAAAGCTATTAAGATAATTATGAAGGCAGACTTCTGCATTCCTTCTGTATTGAAGAAATTAATTTCCACATCCCACAGGCTGAAGGCATGGATTAGAGGAGTATTAATTTGATACTAATCTCAGTTTAATGACATCTATTTACAGATAATGGGGAAGGGTTATAAGATGACAGATATGTCTTCATACTCTCTGTATGGTATTTCTGTGATAATTAGATCTGCTAATATGGCTTTGGAAAAGTGCTTGATGTGATTCGGCACAACTGTTGTCTTTTCTTTATCGTACCATACTATTTGGAGAACAGCTCCTTTGGTTGTAAACAACATTTTAAACTGGGAGAAAGTAAGTGGAGGACAACAAATCTTATATTAAAAGCAGATAAATAATATGAAGAAGAAAGAGATGGAGAGAAAGAGTGTTTGCTTACCTTGTGTGGTAAGTTTTATTACTCTGCATAACAGGATCTGCTATGAAAATCTCTGGCTCACTGTGCCTGCAGCCAGCTTCATCGCCATCAGCAATTTTCCCCCCATAGGGATCAACCTCAGGTGGTACAAACCAGTCATTAAAGGCAATAAGTATGACCACAGAATCAAAGCAGGTTTAACTGGCTATCATGATCTCTCCTTGTTATCATGTACAAGAGGAAGAACACGAGGGTAAGAAGAGATAGAGAAGTGCAGTTCATGGCACTGACAGAAATGGATAAAGAAGTCCCATTCCACTGGACAGACTGTCAAAATAAGCCATTTCCTTGAATATACTTCTGCCACAGTTGCATCTGATTTCCCATGTGCCCCTTGCACTTATCCATCCAGACTTTGCAGCCAATCATACAGAAAGCTACCACCACCTGTCAGCTCTCCTTACAGTCCTCAGTGACAGGTGTGCTGGGATGAGCGACGGGAGCAAGGAGCTCCAAAATGAAAACAAGTAAACTTACCAAAGTAAGAGGAGGAAGATGGACTGGTCTGACGAATAAGGGTCAGGTACATGAAACCTGGGGACTCCAGTCTGAATGTGTACGACCAGAGGGGCTGGTCTGCTGAGGCTCAGATAGGCCACTGCTGATCTGTGAAATTATGTGGTAATTTTTCTTCTAATCTGATCTGACACATTATATGAAAAACTAACCAACCCTTAATTTAACTGGATCTTAAATTCATCAGTTATTCACGTCACAAAATCAAAATGAGCTATTTTCAGTTCCTGTTTGAAATCCATCACTGGATTAATTTGATACTGAGGTAAAGTTAGAAATGTGATGATTCTCAGGTACATTCTGGACTTGCAAGGATTATTTATTTTTTTTGGGGGGGGGGGTTCTAGATGAATGTATGGAAGTTTATTCATGATGCACATAAGAGGCTTAGTGAAAGATAATTCAGAAAGCTTGTGATGCTTCTCATTCATTCTGTGTCTCTGTCTCTTACAACTTAATTAACAGGCATTCACTGTTTCAGGTGAATCAACCAGATTTTGCCAGAATCTCCATAAACCAGTTGCTGTGGAGCTTTTAAACCACTCTCCTCTCTGCATCCAGGGTTCCTTCCATCATCAGAAGCCCCACTCCACACCACATCACATCCATCCATCTTCAGCATCTCCCTTCCCGTACTGCTCGAGGCATCTCTGCCCCTTAAATAATTGACGATGACTGTATTTAAATGCACTTTATTTTGCACCACGTCAGTGAATTAATGCCGCTCTTAAAGTCTTTCCTGACTGAAACCATTTTGAGAAGGAGTTCTTCCTATTTTTGTCTTTGTGGCCGGAAAACAGCTCAGAGAATATGAAATAATCTCAATCCCCAAACAGGATCTTAAGTGGGAGCAAGCTCCCAGTAAACGCTATTAAGAGTTGATATAAATTAAATATGAGCCAAATACTCCTCCAGTTAATAAGAGAGGGGGTTGTGATCATTTTGGGATGCTGCACTATTCCAAACACACATAGCTGTTTCTCCTCATAGGTAAACATGAAACCAGCTCATTTACAGACACACACAGAGCAGAGCCCACACACATCCCTATCTCCCAGCTCAGGCGTCTAACTAAGTGATTTCTCCCTATAATCCACCCATACAGTAAACTAATGAGATTAACACTGTGCGTACGTCAGCTCAGGCCTGCGCATGATTTATGGATTTATATTCGATCCACCTCTAATTAGTCACATCAGTATGTGACACACACACACACACACACACACACACACACACACACACACACACAGCACTACTAACAGCTGGCAGCCAAGTCCAAAAGGTGCCAGGTTATTTGAAAACTTGTGTAGTTTTGCAAACATAAATTTACCAAAAAAAAAAGTGAAAAGAGATTCCGGAGAGGTTGACAAACAATTTAACAGTTCGATGTGTGACGCAATTATATTGACAAAAAATGGACCATTTTTAAAATAACAAGCACAAAATTTGGCCTTGAGCGCACAGAAATGAGGTTAGCTTTAATTTGAAATTGGGTTGAAGCAGTATCATGGCAAGCATGTTTAATCGTGCCTTTGAAATGGGATTATCAAACCCATTCAGACGGGCATTCCTCAGGCAGCAAGAGCCACACTTAGAAGTCTACCTCCTCATTTTTAAAGAGCCAACAATAGCAATGTGAACTTTCTTCAAGTTTTAAACTTTTTTTCATTTAAATATTGCACACGCACACACACACATAATGTCAATCACCCACCTCCCAGCAGGGCTGTTGTCTCCACTCCAGCATACTTCAGTTTTAGCCCGTGGGACGGGGGGTTGCAGCATCTCAGAGGCCAGCGGGTCTGCATCCTCTTCCTCCCGACCGACCCACTCCCCCACCACCCGAGGGCGTACCACTGAGTTATAGCCTCCCAAGTTCTGAAAGAGCCACGGAGAAATAATAAGAGACAAAAACAACCACTGAAGTCAGAGTGCTGCTATGAAACTTATTTTAACACTTTTAACTCGAATATAACTTATAACCATGGCTATGTTCTTCATAATAACGAGTGTCTGTGCACAGAAGTGTTGTCTGAGATCTGCCTCCTTCCCATTCTGCTCCCTAATCAAAGACATGTCTTTGACTAAATCCAGGATAGTATCAGATGTTATTGTCTCTTCATGATCAGAGCAGGTGTTTAGTATTCATTCCCAGTCCTGTCCCACAGAGAAAGGGAAAATCTCTGGGCTGAAAGCCAAGGACGTTGGACATGTACTGCTGCACTGAGCAAAAAGTGGAGTCCCTGTCAAAACACATGCTGCATCTCTCATCCAGACCCATCATTTCCAAAATCGCTCTGTGCATCTTCAACCTGGGCAGCCACTGCTCTATTGTGTTTGGGAGAGAATTGGGGCCAGACGAGGACAAAGACAGAGCTCAAACAAAGCTTTGAGCATAAGATGCACGCTGAAGCAGCAAGGGAGAGGGAGACACGCTTACTGAAGTTATCACTCTCGCATTTCACTCCCATGAGATAGCAGTTCATCATCAGAAAAAGAGCTGCACTGCTCTGTCAGTCAAGTGAAAGTTATTAAACATGGCTTTTATTTGATGAAGTATGAGCGATTCTGCGGAGTGATGAGGACAAGAAGTCTATTTCCACCACTGTACTGTATATATGAGTTGATACACAGTATAGATATACACAGTCTAGTTGTTATCTACCTGATCGAGCTCGTCAGAGATAGCGATGCCTGCAGGGAAAAGAAAATGCGTTAAAGCACCAAGAAGCATCTGTAATACGGTTCATAATCCCAGTTTAGACTGCTTGTGAGCTTAGTGGCTGGCTTGTAAGATTAGCTGCTCAATCCGGTTTCCTCTCAGGATTTACAGTGACATTTACAGAAAAGTCTATGCTTCAGTTCTGTATGTTAAAGTGAGTTAAACACTGCTCAGTATAATGTGAGTGTGCACGTTGCTGCGCTATGGCCGCTCACTGCGGGACAGACTCTCCAGGGCCTTGCCCAGCTTCTTGCTCTCCTGCAGGATGTGGTTGAGCTCGTCAAAGTCCCGGCTCTCCCTCCAGTCCCAGGACGGGTACTCTGTTGACCGTGGCACTGTACATCACAAAACACAAACATAGCAGAACTTTCAGACTCTCTGAAAACACCACAGATAAATTAATCAGATTAAAATTGCTGGCAGAAAAGTCAACGCGTCTCTTCCAGAAGTACAGATCTCAGTGGAGCGGAGGCCAGGGGACAATGTCTGTCAGTCAACAACTCAAAACAGGAGCAGGAAATGACCCACATAGTGACATCCTGCCCACGTCTTCTACTGTAGCAGCATCCCACTGCTGCTATATGATGGTTAATTCATAAAATGTTGGATTCAGACATTATTTATAAAAGGAAAGAGTGATATTCTTTTACAGGGGGAGGGATTACATGTAGCTCATCCATGTCTAACGTTCTTACGCTCTAACACGGCTGAATATGAATCATGGGAATCCAGTGGGTTATGAAGTGCTGCCAAACAAATGCAATGGTTGTCTACCAGGTGCTGTTCACTGCCTGAACTGACACGTTGACTGGGATGGGAAGGATGTATTTCATGCGTGTGTAAATGAAACACATAGATGAGAGTTAGCATCACTCTCTGTTTAATGGCACTGTTGTTACAATCTGCCATCCTCTCCCCTTGTTTACTCCGACTAAGCTGCTTGGCATTTTAACAAACAAACACAGAGCTAGTGTCTGTGCCAAATAAAGACTGAAGAAGAAAAATATATTTCATTACATCTGGCAAAGAATTGCTTTCTGTCCTCCCTCTGCTCGTCTGTGTGTTGTGCTGCTGATGCAGAGGCCTGCATCCATTAACCCATTAACCCATAACCCTTCATCTAAGCTTTTAAGATGCAGGCCTCTGCAGCAGTCACTCATCACACAGGTACAGTAGAAGTGAGGCCAATGCTCACTGACCCTGCACAGAAAGAACGTTCATGTGTTAGAGGAGCCTCTATATATTTATGACGGCTGTTGTGTTCTTGCCATAATAATGATGAGAGGCAGTTCTTTTGATTTAAACTATTCATGAGCTCCTCACACCGAAACACCCAAGCATGTATTTTTTAAGTGATTTGACTTTTAACGCAGTTTTGAAGGCTTCTTACTCTCATATCGTTCATGACTTAAGTACACCTTGACGTGCTGAGCTTTGCTTACTTTCTTCTACATCTCCCTTCATGCACTCGTCTCAACACCCGTTTCCTCTTGATTATGAGGAATGCTCAGACCACAGCCTGAAATAGACTTGGTCTGGCAGTGACAGAGCACTATGTTAAATTATTGAAATAGTCTATGGTTCTGCTTGCTCCCTATTTGACCTAGCCTCATTGTCTCGAGTGTCACTCTAAAATCATAGCTATCGTAATTTATTACAGAACAAAAAAAAAGTTACTGCCGGAAAGATCTTCTCATCTACATTAATGCGAGAACACTGTGAACTATTCATCTTCAGAGTGTGTAGCAGTGCAGCAGGAAGTGTGTAAAACAGTGGCACTTTCTAATGAACTCATCGGGTTGTGGGAGGTGGGAGGGAGGACTCTGGACTATACACTGTGACTAACTTTAATTAGATATAATTATATCAAATTAAAAATGGAGATTGAAGTCAATGGAGCAGGTACAACAGGTACAGTATCAAAACTGTGCAGCTTCGTATTCTAAAGTGCATTGTGGGTGTGCAATCAACGTGATCACAATAAAAAAATCATGAAGTACAAAACTTTACGGATAAGTACACAACAAAAGACTAACTCACAAGATTTGGATTCCGGTGAAGGAGGAGAGATACTCGAAACAGCCAGGTCGCTCTTGGACTTTTTTGGTTTCTTTGGGTGAATTTGCCACGGCTTCTCATAGTTGCTGTTCTCCCTTCGAGGGTTTTTGCTTTCTGTTAAGAGAGATAGTCACAATTTCGGCTCAGAATGCTCCGTTATGCAAATTCAGTATGCATAAATGCAAACTCTCATCTCTCTTTGAGTCTATATTTATCACATACGATTTGTGTACAAAGAATAATGCCTCGTTCTGCATGTGTGTGTACATTATGCATGCTTGCATTCATGCATGTGTACCGACCTGGGGAGCTCTGCGCCCACAGTGCTGCGGAGCCAGACAGAGCTCTGTGCAGCTTGCCAGGGCTGTCTTGCTTGGTCTGCAGGTGATCAATGAGAAAAGGGATTGGATGGTCGGGAGTCTCAGTTATCAATTTGGTCATCAACTCCTACAGGAGCAAGGAGTAAAGCAGAGAGCAGTTAGATGAAAGTAGGACGACAAAAAGGAGTGAGAGAGGATGACCAGTGGAGTATCCACCATGCTGAAGAGGAGAGAGACAATAAATCCATAAGTATTGCAAGTCTCACTATCAAGGGAGGGATAAGCCCCTTATATTCACTGTAGTTTCCCTTTGCTGCACAAGTGTCAACATCAGCAAACAAGACAACACTAGATCCCTAAAGATCAGAGCTCTTCCCTTCTATGTCAGTTAGTAACAAGCATGTCGGCAAACTCCTTCAAAATCAGATCATTCTGTCAAGAGACAAGGACAAGCAAGAAAAACAAACATTTCAGCCTTTGGTCAATGTGTGCATTTTAAAAATGGTGTCACGAAGCAAGAGGACAGACCACTCCCTGGTGTTTGAAGAAATCCAATGAACAGATGACAGAGACGGACAAACAAGATCTGAATGATTTCAGTGTTGGAAGTGACTTTGATCAACTAGTGGTAAACATTAACTGTTATTAAGACAGAGTGTGCAAAGAGGACCTGGAAGGGAAAGTGGTGAGAAAGTTAATTACATTGTGAGGAGATGATTTATTGAAGAACAGAGGAAATGGACACCTTCACAGGACAGACTCACAGACTGGACTGCTGGAGAAAAATACAGCAGAAAGAAAAAAGAGAAGGAAAGCACAGTAACAGGTGCTGAGGGTAGAGGCCACATCTTAGCCTGCATGCTAATTTAAAATCCGTCAAACGCAGATGGGAATTCATCTTCAAATGCGCCAATCGTGTCATAACTAATCAGTTACTGTGCTTTGCCAAATCCAGCACATGTTCATACTAATGAACTTTAACTCATCAGGCACCAAAGCAAAACTGTTATTTCATTACAGCTGTGTCTCTCTGAAGCTGATGTATAGTAAAATCTGTGTAGTTGTGTGTGTGTGTGTGTGTGTGTGTGTGCTGGCATGATATGATGTGAGAGTGAACTCAGGGCAGCCACTGCAGAGACGAACTGAAAGGCATTAATGGACTGCAGTACATTGGCAGTAATGTATGGATAAAGTGTGTGTGTGTGTGTGTGTGTGTGTGTGTGTGTGCTATAAGTACTGTTGTGTGTTTCTGTGAGACAAAGCCGTCACTCTATATTCACATATGTGATGTGCTGATGTGCGAGCAAACAGAATCATGTAGCTCTGTGTGTTCGACCTTGTAGACATGCTCATGTATCTGCATGTGTGTGTCGTCAGGAAGCAGGGTCTACAGGGAGACAGCCTGTGTGTGTGTGTTATATCCAAATAGCCTTGGCTGCGCTGTGTGTGCTCAGAAAGCCAATCAGGTAATTGGTCGGGGGGACATTCCTGCCCAGTCCCAGTGTCTACAGCACCTCTGGCAGCAAACAGCATGTGAATGGACAAACAGGGAATATGCTCAAATCACTCCTCACTCCTCTCCCTGCGAGAGATGAAGGTGAAGTGATCTACAAGCTCTTTTAAAGAGCACTGGTGTTATGTTTACAGGAAATAACCATATGAGAGAGAGCTGCAGCAGAATATACAGAGCCACACTAGGTTTCGTGAAGCATCGCTCCAGGATTTCTGTAGACTGTGTCTAACAATTATAAACCACTAGGATGTAAAAGTTGTAATTACTGCTTAGTAGCTCCTGTGGGTAATTTAACTAACCTAGCACCAGGAGGTCTATAAATGAGGGTTGTAATTTAAAAGATTATACAGGAAGGCAAACTAGCAGAACTCCGTTAAGTACTGCAGGGTTTCCAGGTCTTAATAGTTTTTATGAGGAAGGGATAACTTTCAACTTTTTTATGGATGACTGCAGAGAGGTGATTTTCATGATTGTGTTTCCCAGTGGAAACCACACACACACACACACACACACACACACACACACACACACACACGTACGCACACAGAGAAAGCAACACAGGCATGAGCTGGATGAATGAAGCAAACTGTCATAAACTACTGAGACAAACAGAAATCTGCCCACATCTGTGCTGTAAAACACTTTTCTTGCACATCCCATAGAGTGTTTTGCATGAGCTGCCTGAGATTGTCATGAATAAGTTAACACAGCCGTTTGTTCTTCACCATCTCCAACAACATGATAAGATGCAGAGCATTTGTTCTATACATCACATAAACAGCAGAACGAGGTAAACACCTTCACTTCCTGTGATAACGAGGAGCTTTAAATAGCATGTTTGACTGGTAAACATGTTTTCTTTGTCAGGAACCATAGTAAGATGCACACTCACATTCAGGTCAGTATTTTTTGCATATGTTTGCATGTGAGAGAGATAAAGTAAGCCAGTACACTATAAGCAGGCCAACAAGTGCCGTTAGCAACTGAGACATGCAGTCCATATCTGTGCAGATCTGTTGGGGCGAGATGTCTCTGAGCCCCAGGCAGTTTGGTATGGTGGCAGTAATTGACAAGCTGTCAACCAGCCAAGAGACACTCGTGTCCTTGGAAGCTCTCAAGGACTCCCTCCAGGGACAATGACAGTCATGATATTCTCGCTGAAGCTCCCTGCATCCCCTGCAACCCTGCAACTTAAACAAACTCCACAAACTGAAAGAGATAAATACTTGAAAAACTGAAAGAATCTCTGTGAAACCTCTTGGGGTGATTTTCTAGTCCTAACCCTAGATACTTAACTCTCTGTGAAGACTAAAAAGAGACTTGTCTCTTAACATACTGTAGATATTGGCAGAGCTGATACAGCTACAGAAGTTCTGTGATGTGAGCCACTTGGCCTAAGCCTTGCTCTTTTCTTTCTTGTCAACCTGCAGGCAGCAGTATTTCCAGTTGTTGCAGACTCCTGGTGAACTGCTTGAGCTCTGGATGTGAGAAGACACTGATCCACGTACGCACGCCGCACAAGCAGGCTTTCTATGTCAGCATTCCAGTGTCTCTATTACAAATTTTGGGAAAAGACAACTCTGTATAGACACAGGAATATACTGTAAGGCATGCATCTTTTTTTTACCAGCTTTAAAGTCATTGTTAGCTGCAGAATATTCAGAACTGAGACACTGTGGCTCTGATCAGCAATAAACCCTGACATCACTTCTTCAGACTTATCCTTGTGTTGAAAAAATTTAACTGCAGCAACAGCTCTACAAAAACTCCCAAAAGGGCTCCCTGTCCCTGTCGCTGTACTAGAGGCCACAGACTACTATTGATTTACCTGCTGTTTGTCAATGAAATGTGGGAATGCAAAGTCATATCAGGGTATTTAAGGTCATGTCCAATTGGCTTCATTTACAGAAAGAGGTCCTTTTTGGGGAAAAAAGAGAATGATATGATGAGCCAATTTAGGTGACTATAAAGGGAGAGATGGAGGAGAGAGATGCCACTGGAAGAGATCCAGACCTTGAACAAGCAGGCAGACAAGAGCAGGAGAGATCATGTGGAAGAGGAGACTGTGGGAGAGGCAATGTCACCTGACCAGGCTGGCACTACCAGATAATACTCATCACAAGAGCTGCTTTTATCTGCCTCACTGATACATACAAGAAATATGCCCTAACTGATCGCTCACGCCACCCTGCAGCACGGCCTCGAGTCCATTTCCATCACTACTTTTCATTCCGCCGGGGCGGGATTTTGAGTATGAGTAATGGGAGCCTGGCTCACTATTAGTCAACAGTCACATATCTGACCAATGATCTTCAGAGCCAAACGCTACTTAGATGCTGTTTTTTTAAATATATATATCATCATATCCTACTTCCCTGTCATCGTCACGACCTTCAGGATGTTCCAGGAGATTCAGCAGAGAGTTTCCATCATTAAAACTGCAGACTGTATTCCAAAACCAACAGTGTCGGGGCTTCACTGGAGCCTTTCCTATCATCTGTCTTCATATGTGCTTATGCTCGATGAAGATGCTTCACATCGATGGGGATAACTTTTCTAACACACCTAACACATTTCCTCAATACACACTGTTATAAACTCCCATTTATTTCTTCTTCATATTGAACTATTTTTTCCACTGGTGACAAAATCATCAAATAAACAACCATTCAGTCGCAGCATCTCAGCTGGTTTGTTCAGTGATTTTTGCACATCAGTGACCCATCAAGAGGATAAACTTATCCTAATTAACTGATACTCACATGCCTTTTAGGACAAACACATTCAGTCCTTAGTCAGCAGCTGAACAAACTAGCTGTCTGTGTACCAGACGATCAGCTCTCCCCTACGCCACCAGCATTACCATCAGTTACACACCGCAGTCAGACATGAGCATCCTCAGGCCGTAAGTGGACATGATAACTTTATTAGCATGCACCACAGCCGGCGAACTCTCTCCCCTTCTCTCCTTCAGTTTCCCGTACACACTCCCTGCCCCCGTCTTGTGCTGCACGCTCTGAATCTTCCTCATATTGAACTTCATCACTCATCATCTCATGGCCTTATCTCCAAGATATCCTTTGCCTTCCCTCTTCGCCCCATCCTGTACTCTCTCAGGACCAGGCTGGCCTTAGGCTGCCCCACCTTCTTGTAATTACTCTTACTGTGCCTTAAGGGGAGCTGTATTAACCCATGCATGACCAGCTGTCTGCCATATGAAGGCCCTGACCTTGAGAAGACCATCATCAGCTCTAAACAAACGGTAACTGAAAACATTGAGATTGATTTGTTGAAAATTGTGGCCTTGTCACCGCCTGGCACTTCATGTGTTTAGAGTTTAACCAATCACAACCTGTTTCTCTCTTCTCTGAATCTCGATGGTGTTGATTTCTAAATATATATATCATACTCTGGTACTCTCTCCCCTCTTGGAGTGACGGAAGAGTTTTTTTTCCACGTGGTATCATAACAGTGCCATGGGAAATTGCTAATCAATTTCACTCAATTGAGCGTATTGTCTTTGAGCATGCTGTTACAGCTTTATGATAGGGTTTTCAAATTACAACCCTGATTCCTATTAGGTCGGAGCGCAACACGTGCAATGATTTGAAGATTGTTTTTGACCTAGATTTTATTGCACTACAGAGACTAGATATTTAATGTTCAAACTGAAAAGTTTATTTTGTTTGGAAAGCATACATTAATTCTGAAATTAATGCCTGAAACAGACTACAAAAAATTGGGACAGAGACTTTAAAATACCGAAAATGTTGTGGCCTGCTTAAAAATCACCTGTGTGGATCGTTTCACAGGTAAACAAGTTCACTGGCAACAGATGACAGCATCTTGTAGGATATAAAGAGGCATTTTCAGAAGGCTCATTCAGCTCAACAGGAAAGGATGGGGCAAGGTTCACCACCCAGTGAAGAACTGTGTGGGAAGGTAGATATAGTTGAGTTTCTCAACATAATTTTGGGATTTCAGCATCTAGAGTTCATAACATCATTAAAAGATTTAGAGACTTTGGAGTAATCTCTGCACGGAAGGGGCAAGGCTGAAAACCAGCACTGAACGCTCGAGACCTTCGAGCCTTCAGGCGGCACTGCATATTAAAAACCAGCAGGGTGCATCAAGGACTTCACTCAGCACTCAGAAGATCTTTTTGGTAAAGGAAGCATGTCACAGTCCCTCCAAATGCAAGTTAAAACCATCCAGACAGTTACCAGCGCAAAGTTAAAAACCAGCATCTGTGAAGGTATGGGGGTGAGTTAGTGCCCATCTGTGAAGACACCATGAATGCTATACGTACAAATGCTGGAGCAACACATGCTGCCATCCAGACAACGTCTCTTTCAGGGACACCCATGCATATTTCAGCAGGACAACGCCAAACCACATTCTGCAAGCACTACAACTGCATGGCTTCAAAGGAGAAGACCCCAAGTACTAAACTAGCTTAAACAGGACCATTGAGCAACTGAAGACACATATCAAGCAAGAATGAGAGAAAACCTCTCTTTCAAATCATCAAATATTAGTGTCCTCAGTTCCTCTATCTTTATTAAGTGTTAGGAAAAGAAAAGGTGATGTCACACAAAACATGTCTTTGTCCCAACTTTATTTGTGGTGTGTAGCTGGCATCAAATTTAGTTAAAGTGTGCATTTTCCAAACAAAATTAAGTTTTTCAGTTTGAACATTAAATATCCTGTCTTTGTGGTGTATTCAGGTGGATATAGGTCAAACCATTTTTAAAGTCATTGTTATAATACCCCAGCAGCACACAAATGGATGATAAAACTTAACAAAATTGTACAAATCATATTTTGATCAACTGACTTACTTACTAACTTGTAATACTGGACTGTAATATTATCTGGTCACTATTCTGCTGTAATATCTGACCTAGTTTGGCAGATATTTAGCTTTGAATATCGGTGAGGTGAAATAATAAACATTAATGAAATAAAGCAGCCTACAACTGAGATGAAATTACTCGTTTATTATGACCTGATGTGTGGGCGGTATGCTGATGACAAACTAAAATGTTTCCAGGTGTGTTTGCAGATATAATAAGACCACTGATGGATCCTTCCTGATGTGTAACCAAACCTCCCTCCAATTGTGTTTCTCTTAATGCATCTAAGGTCAAGAATAATGAAAAGCCAGAGGTCTGTTATTTGTGACACATTCCTCACATTTTATTCCTTTTTTACAGAGCTGTACATGAATTACAGTGAATGTGGTTCTGTGAAGTTAATAATCAATCACTGTGGTAAATCAAATGATTAAAAAGATAAAAAAAATATATATAAGTATATAAATAACAGCTTCACTGAGCCAGGAAGACAGAGCATGCTGCTTCTACAGTAGGTGAAAATAGTTCAAAAGCAATCCAATAAATTACCTCTTAAAGGAGTGAATCAATAGGTCAGACAGTGTGTGTGTGTGTGTGTGTGTGTGTGTGTGTGTGTGTGTCCTGCCTGACTGACCTCCTTCCTGTACTGCAGGGCTGCTCTACTGAGATCCTGAGCACAGCACATTAGAAACACTACACAGCTGAGCAGCTTGGAGGGGATGGAAATCTATAGGGAGAGGAAAGTCATTTAACTTTACTATAAGAAGAAGCACCAACAGTTTTTCTGATTCTAATTCCCACACCTTTAGTCGAGGCAGTGACTGAAACCCAGTGCACAGTCATTCAACATGAGTACTCTATTTTTCCTGAGTCAGTAAAAAGTGTAAATCTAATTCTTCTATGTGAAAGGAAATGTGGGGCTGGAGCTCCACAACACTCCTTAACTATAACAGATAAATACTGTATAAGTGCATGACATTTAAAATAAAATACATGAAATGAGAGTGATAATTAAATGGAGTATTGATATAGTAATGTGAACATCTCTGTGTTTTATATTCTCCATTTAATAGATTGAATACAGTTGATGACTCATTAGTACTTCATTAATATTAAGAAGTAATAACAAGATCTGAGCTGACGCCAAATGATAGATATGAGCTCTATAAACAGATAACTGCGTATGAATGCAGAATCTGTAGGCCACAGGATGGGTGGTATGGAGTGATTTAGCTTCAACTCCATTCTCTCGTCTCAAGGTGCTAATTACACAGTAAAAAATGACAGAGAAAGAAGGGGAATCCCTTAAATCAAAACCACAGGAATATGAATCCAGAGGTTAAACTGTCATCAGACTGATAGATGGCTTCTGAGATGGATCAGCAAACATTATTCAATTTACTGAAGTCACCAAAGGAGAAAGTCAGACTCTACCAGGAGCAGTGACACTAATTCTTTCACAAAACAGTGTTATTATTCGACATTTGACTGTTACACCAATTACAGTTCAATCCAGTGATTTTTTGGGGGGGTCTAGCCTCCACCTACATGATCCTTGAGCTTCCAGAACAATTAAATCACCTAAGCTACCACTGACAGACCCCAGCAGGGAGGAACATGACAGCAGGTTTTGCAGTCTGCCGATAAAGACCAAGACTGCTCTGTGTTTAACCTCCTGCGTTTCAATGCCTCTCTGATTAAACAAAGAAAAGGGTTCTTTAATACAACTGAAGTGATGCCATGTTAAATACAAGGTTTATCCTTATGTTAAAGCACCTACATATGTATTACATATTAGTGTGGTGTGTAACAAAAGCATCCTGAACATGTGGCCTTCAACTTGCTTTCCTGCCTATACTGACAATATTTCTCCTTGCAACACAAAAATGTGAAAGGTCCTGCTGCACTGCAACTGTTAAGTGATTGAAAAAGAGGTGTTGGAGAAGAATATCAATTTATCAAAATGGGCAAGTGGCTGACAATAATCTGGAGTGCAATTACTTCAATTATTATGAAAGGGCTGCTTCATTTTTTGGAGAATACTCTGGCGGTGTTGACTCAGCTTGCTATCTCTGCAAAGCAACCATTTCATTAGCGAGGGGGGGGAAATCAATTTGATGGCAAATCATAAGCTGTGTCTCATCAGAGTGAGTAAATGAACCCCTGCTCACTGTTACACAGACTGTTTAATGCTGCAGCTGAGTGTGTGTGAGTGTGTGTGTTGGGCGTGGGGAAGAAGTGATGGGACTTTGCAGATAAGTGTTGGGGAGAAATGAGGAGGAGGAAGAGGAGTTTGGGGTGAAGACATTATGCCCAGGGGGTGTTTACACAACAGGAAGTAAGAAACCTGAGGTACAGATTAAATAGCTCAGGGTTGAAAAAACATGGAAACCAATCAGATCAGCTTCAGCCCCCAAAATAATGAATTTATGCCATCTATTGTCAAGGACTTTATGTGTTTTGTATTATAATGCACTCTGTATGCACCATCAAGTGTTGTGACTCATGTCTGAATGTCAGTCAAGCTGCTCCTTTTTGGTTTATGCAGCGTAGCAGAACAGCTGTGTTATTACTTCTTCAGCACCAATTCTCTACATCTGAATTATATCCTCTTTTCCTGGATGTCTTTTCATGAAGAAAACCATATTTCTAAATGAATGGGTAGGTTTTCTTTGAGTCAACAATGAACTGACCAAGGCTTTTCAGGCACAACACTAAGGTAGCAGCAAAAAATCATTTTCCCATAAAGAGCGTAGCAGACCCATGAGAGTTTTCATATATTCTCCTTTCACTACAACTCTTTCTCATCCCATTTTGAAAACTGTCAGTTTCCACTGAACATCTCCAGCGCACCAAGGCAGCCTCACAATATACCACTCACGGTTTAAATAACGTGAACAACTCAGCATTCATCCATGTCTGTGTTGCTCTGAATAAAACTTGTGCTCAGTATCTTAAGGAGACACTTCAGGATGCAACACACAGCAGGCAAAACCTTGACCGTATAAGCTCATTAATCTTTGGAACAACCGTGGTTTTGACCACACGGGCATCACCTTTAACTCGAACAAAACACTTTGCTTTAATCAGTCTTCAACTGTCACATCAATGACACACTGTTTAATTGTCCACAGAGCCAAAAATAGAGAGGAAACACAAACTGAGGCAGAGAACAGAGGGGTAGACAGGTGGAAGAGGAGGACGGAGGAGGGGAAAAGCAAACAGAGGGAGCACACAGAGGACTATGGTTGTGTAGTTGAGCCTGCTGTGGTCTCAAAATAACACCTCCTGTATTCATGTAGTGCATGTAAGGGATGAGTCTCTGTCCAAGGTGCTGAAACAAGCTCTTACATCTGTTTAATATGCAGCCTCTGTGGGTGTGTGTGTGTGTGTGTGTGTGTGTGTGTGTGTGTGCTGCTACTACACACAGAAGTGAAACGTCAGCACTTTGTAAAACACATCACGTGCACGTGACTATTGCTTTGCCATAAATGAGGTGCACTCACAGTAGAGCTTGCATTCCATTGTGATAGTAGCACACAGCTGCTACACTGAGACTGAGCCGGGTCAGATGATGTCTCTTCTGTCTTTCCATCTTCGCTCTGATTATGCTTCACACCTGTGTGGTCCTGCTCTCAGCTACAAATCCAATATCAAACAAAGGATTAAGTCATTCTCCCCCCTGGGTTGTTTAGATGCCACACTGAGAAACAGCACAGATCCTGTGACTGAGAGAGGCAGGTAGTGAGTCAGGTTATGTCCTCTGGAGCAGACCGCACCTTAAAGCCAAACCTGCTGCTGTGTAATATGAATTACTACTGGCCCCAACTTCAACTCATTGTGACAGTGTCCAGACAGGCAGCAGCATTTTTAGAAATGCATGCAAAGAGCGCGATGGGACATTTTAGGATAGCAGTCAAACACAAAAGTGCTTAAAAATATATGCTTTCACCAGCCAGATGTTGTAACATCTGCAGCATGAGGTGTACGGAGTAATGATCCAGTTACTCCAGTGTGACAGCTCCCGTTGCAGATGTGAGATCAGCGTTAAGCACAACTAAATGTTGGAGCGGATCAATGCAGTCTGATGCAAAGCAACGCTCCTCTCTGAAATGAATTGGCAGCCAACAACTTTCCTGTTGCAGCTGGTTGAGCACTCACCTCAAACAAGGGTCCGATTTTATTCTTCTCCAGATACGACTGAATTCTTGACTGTTGTGGAGACGCCATGGAGAAACTGTTGTGCCTTCGCAAGAGCTTTCAGCGGAATGAAATCATGAGGTAAGCCGGTGACAGTCGTCCTTCAAGGAGGCGTCTCGGTGACTAAAAATGTGCAAAATGTCACCAAGCGGCGGCTGCAGTTCAGATGGTTTTGCGTCAAGTGCGGAGCAGGAGGCTGTGAGCCCGGCTCATTGTGGAGACTCAGCCCGGGACCATCCCCAGTTTCCCCCTCACTGTGGCAGCAGCGTCCCTGTAGAAGCCAATGGCACAGCAGCTCTGTGACACAGTACAAATCTTCCGCTCACTGGCTGCCAGCGGTGTTAGTGGTGACATCCGTGGTGCCACCGCCACTCCCATTTATCCGACCCACCCTGTGTTCCCTGAACGCCTCTTTTATCCATCTACCTGCACGCTAACGAACTGCGCATCATCAACGCGCGCACACACTGATTTGGTGCAGCTCATTAGTGCAGGTAACCGGAAGCAAAGTTCAAAGTTCAACAAGTATTTAATTTATTTTATCTGTAATAAATTTTACTTCAAATTAAGACTTAAACTGTTACTAGACAACAAGCAAGATACCAGAATAAATGGTTATTATCAGAGTGTGGAAAAACATTTTAAAGGAGCTATATATGCCTTTCGATGGCTACCAATATGGCAATGGTGAGCTAGCAACAGTGCTAAACAGTCCTAAACACGGGTAAACTCAACATATCTACAATGTAAATAAAATATCTCCCCATCCATTGTTATCAGTTTTAATATACTTTTACACACTGTATACATTTCTTTCTGTAGTGTTTTGAGAAAAATCTGCAGCAAAAATCAACCATTTGCACATCTGTAACACTGACAAACAGTTTATAGGATATGTTACTGGAGCTTATTTTGCAGGTTATTACTTGTTTGTTTGCATAGTAGTGAGCGAGACAATGATACAGCCAATAGTAACACAGAAAAAGACTTTGATCCTGAGTATTGTCAATATAAAATAACAGAATATATCTCATAGGTCTACCTCCACAAACCTATTTCATGTTAATACTGATAAACCACTGAAAATCCTCATATGCATGCATGTAACAGTCACAGAACTTCAAACACAATGGAAGCTATGACCCTTTCAGCACATTCACACACTACATTGGTATATTTACAAGCAAATAAACATGTTGAGGAACAAAACACACATTCATATGGTTATCAACACTGACATAATTGATAAAGCACAGAAGTCAGAGCTGAAGAGAAGTATACAAATTATTGGCTAATCTGAACACAATGTGAAGCCAAATGTCCTTTTAAACGATATTATCGTGCTTATTTCACATGCAAATTACAGTAATAACATGAAATGCAAATGTTCCTCATGAAAACAAACATTATTTTCAGCCCATTATATGCAGACAGTGAACTGATGGGATCCACTCCATTTCACTGGGCTAACTGAGCTGCATTCACAGGGTGTAAATCTTTGTTTTCTCAGTCTTGTCAGATGCTTTATTTGAAAATGTCTTCTCAAAATATGTATAAAGTACAACAATTAAAAATATAAAGTATTAAAAAATACTATTTACGTTTTTTTTAAGTTCTATTTACACTTTAGGCAGCTTCTCTGGACATATAAAAATGGACCCAATAACTGTCTT
This sequence comes from Synanceia verrucosa, assembly GCA_029721515.1. Taxonomy (NCBI): domain Eukaryota; kingdom Metazoa; phylum Chordata; class Actinopteri; order Perciformes; family Synanceiidae; genus Synanceia; species Synanceia verrucosa. Next base: position 11,248,614 of record CM056568.1, on the reverse strand, counting down.
TAATTAGGTTGATCCTTCATGGGTGGAGAGAGTACACAAAGCTCCTCAAGACTTCTGGCTGCAGCACATTACGGGTCGCCATCCGGGGGTGGAGGCTGGCACAGTTTGTACAACCTGATCACAGCGACATACATGCAAAACATTAAATTACATTAATGTATAAAGTGAGTGAACACAAAGTAGTGAAATGTCAAGAAATGTCACTTGCCCTGGCAACAGGTTCGTGCAAAGCAACTGGAAAAATAATTATCCTGAGCAGCACACACCACGCTTCACACTTCAAAGTCAAACCGCATTAACTATATTCATTAGTTGTATGCATGTGTATAAGAATAACAAACACTACATTTTTTTGAAATTATTATTATTAGAAAGTCAGTGAAGAATTATACAGTTGCTTCTGCTGAATGCCAGTTTGGGAGCATTTCCATTGCATCCGAATGGCTCCCAACATGGCCACAGCTGAGTCATCGCTCGTAGCTAACAGTGTTAGCCTGGGTGACTGCTACAGTATGCGTCAGTGTTATAAACACTGTATGAGAGCAGCGCAGAGCAGTGGCCACATGAACAGATGTGTACTAAAAGCATGCATGATCAGTTTGGTGATGTCAACAAAGCACAGTGAAGCTAAGATTAAAACACACAGAGGGAGAGCGACTGCACTCTCTGCTCAGGTAGACATCTGTAGCTCTCCTCTGTGTAGTGATTCAGATAGTGAATAGTTGTTTGATGGTATATTGATGCTCTGAATATCATATAGAGCACCTTTAATGAACAGAAAACAACTCTGATAACACTTTATTTTGTAATATCCATAACTGATCAGTGGTTTTTAAGCTCAATATAATTTCATCTCTATTTCTTGCATCCTGATGAGGCACTGCTGTCTTCTGTAGTTTATATAATCGATTGCACCACTCACATCTTTTAGTCTCGATGAGAAATGGCTGCAGGGTAAACTCACACTGAAAATGCTATTGTCCCTTTCATCTACAGATCAGTGATCAACCTGACAATGTCTCATTATACACAAACACACTTCCACATTCTGCAGCAGTCACTCACACTGCAACAGTTCTGACATAAAACTACTGAGAGTGCAGTAATTTTGCTTTCCAACCACAACGTCTCAACACTAATCATCCCGCTACTTAATTGTATTTGTCAATTTCACTAAAAGGTTCAAAAGGGCTGCCTGTCACACAGAAGCCTGTATGTCACAGCCAAATGGTTGAGGCAGTCCTTGTCCTCATCTTGGGGCTACTGAGTGCAGGGAGCTCCCTTTTAATGAAACCATTTGGCTGCAGTCCTGCACAAAAAGCACATATACAAACCTGTAGTACTGTACAAATACATGCGCTTCTGAAAAGCTGAATTACACTAACTGCACAGACATGGACAGCACAAGGTAATGTATTCTAAGTATTGTAAATTTCTACGCTTTTGTAACAAGTGCAAACATTTAGACAGATTTTATATCTTTCAGGGAACACTTGAACCAATGACTTTATGGATGAATTTGTTTTTCTTTTGGTTTATGCTACACCCACATGGTAGAGTAATTCAGAGAAGAGGGTGTTTTGTCCTGAATGGTGCATTCGAGTGAGCTCCAACATCCAGGACTTTTAAAGCTGGAGAGACACAAAGATCTTCTATTTGGCTCCTGTCTGTTTCCTGTCCTATCTAACTTCAGACCTCTACCACAAATTATCCATGTCCATCGTAGAGCCAACCCTATCATATCCAAACAATCCTCTCACATCTGCGACAACATAACTATAAACTAATAGAAAATGCTAACTGGGGTATCACATATATTTATCTGTCTACAAGTTGCTGCCCAAGTGGAAACAAATGGCTTCCCATGAGGCGAGAAATCATTCAAAAAAAACTCAGCTTTAAAAATGGCCAGCAGTGATGTAATGTATGGAATTTGTAGTCAGAACATGCAAAGCTTGCTACGTTCCTTTAATTTACTATGCTGATGCTGCTCTGCACAAACAGGATGTGGCTGCAGTTTTACCTTGGGACTGATGACGGCGTGCGATCCCTCACTCCCAGATTCTTGGCAGAATTTTGAACTCTCGCCCCCTAAAAGACAAACAGGCATCAACAGTTCATGACTTCCTGGATCAGGTTGAAATGCAACAGCCATAAACAGGAGCTAAGAAAAACATCACAGAGAAAGAAGACACAAGAAGCACGTTTTAAACGCCCGTCTGGCCCACAGATGAGCTACGAGTGGACGCCGTCTTGGGGGAATACATTTCTTGTGATGGATTTTCCCCTCAAGTAAGATTGCTTCTTGTCTGGCCATGAATGACTGGTAGTCACCTGTGAAAGAAAAGGAATCATTTCTATGCTAAGCAGCTCCTATAAATATTGAGGTTTGTAAAGTAGATGTCATGTGATGCATGGTGAGACCCTAAATTTTAAACTACAGCTGTATGCTGTATATCTTCAGCATGTGTCCTCTTTCAACTGTGTTAGCAAAAGACCACAGAGTCTTCATAAGGAAATAAAAGTGAGTAGTAAGGGATTTGGAAGATGAATGGTTCCTGTATGTGTGTGCGCGCTATTAAACCCAGTCAGGTCTGCTCTTTGCTAATGTTCCTGTAGTCTGCTGGCTGTGCACAAAGTCGGCAGATACTGAAACGTAAAGGGGCAGGAAGCGACTCAGCCTCTCCATTTAGACACACGGACACCTGCACTGACAAATCCACCCTCCCTCCCTCTGTGACACACAAGCAAAAATACACAATCGAATCAATGTCCAAAAAGGTCATCAGCGTCTCCTCTTTGAGCAGAGAGGGAGCAACTGGCCAAAAGTGCATTAGCTGACCTCTCCGTTACAACTCTGCTGTTTTCCATCTAACTGTCTGTCCAGAGCTACGTCCAGATAGCGGGATAGCATCAGCAATTAGTCGATTCCTATCACAGCCATCCATTCTGAAGCCTCCAGACAGAGATGCCCCCTAATGTCCCAAAAGGACACCACACCCAGAGGAGATCAGATGAGTTAGAGACTTTTTATTATTTCAACAAGTGGAACTTGATTATAGACATAATATCTCTGAAAACAAAACCATAACTGATGATCCCAAAAAACTTTCAGATTAAAATTTTCCATTACAAGACATTTATATATATATATATATATATATATATACACACACGTATATATACGTATATATACGTATATATATATATACGTATATATACGTATATATATATATATATATACGTATATATATGACAAAATCAGACAAACATGCTAAATATGACTGTCCAAAGCATAAATATGTACAACATATTAACATGCATATCCCTGCTTGTTTGTAACAAATTCCAATACACTTTCTCATTCAAAATGCTGCATATAATTTGTATACTTGCCATTTTTTCATTTAGGCATTCTTAATAACTAAAACCTGGCAGCTGATTGTTTTATAAATTATGCCTCTGCAACTAAAACTGCTACTAAATATTCTGAGAAGGCTTTACTGATTGGAAAATCCACACAAAAAAAAAAATAAATATTACCAGTTTAATTCATTTGCTCTGTTTTGATCAACCATACCAATATTTCTCTGGATGCAAGCTTTTCCTAGCATTTACAAAAACAGCTTTAAGTGGAAATAAAGTCATAAAGGGCAACCCTATGAGCTATCTTCAGAAGTTAGTTTAGATCATTATTATTCTCCTCATAAACAGATCAAATATTGGAAATTGCTAAGCAGACGTTTGCAGTTCACGCTGTGATTGGACCCATTTTGCCCAAATCACTCATGCATTCTCATTAAAGATGAAGCCTGGGATTAATGGACATGCTGGGACCAGATGCTGTGCAGATAACCTTTTTGATAGTAAGTATGACTATTCAGCCAGAAAGGAAGAAGAAAAGGGGACATCCAAATCTTGTTTGATATATTCATCAGATTCATCAGCTGGATAGCAAGGACAGACACACACACACACACACACACACACACACACACACACACATACACAGAGTGAAACAATGCAGATCAGACTCCCCTGTGCTCTCTATCTGGAGTGAACCATCTCTTCTAGTGGTCTTGGTCAGAGATGGTGTAAGAAAATGTTTAATGACAGTCAGATGTATAAAAATGACACAAAAGCAAAATCTACCAAGTAAACAAGATTGATTGATGGGAGCCGGAAATTTCCATACCTGCACCTTTTCATATTCGGTTACAAATATCTTTAACCTATAAAAGATGGATTTTTTTTTTCCTGGTCACATACAGTAGCACTGAAGGTCACACGATACACGGAGTTGCATTCTCCTGGCTGCCAGCCAGTTCTCTGAGTGCAGAAATGAAATGCCTCTCCTCCCTCAGGATCTCAGCCTCTCGGCTAACCTCTCCTCTCACTGCAAACAGCAACACAAGCAGCACTCACAGGCCTAATGACTGTCTGAGATATGGGCCAAGATCTGGTCATGGCTGGAGTCTCTCGTTGGCTGAAAATGTGTACGGACTGAGGAACTAAAGGGAACTCCTTCCCTTGACTCCAAATAGACACACAATCTTCTCATTATTGTTTCTTTTTGCTCTCATTTGATTCATATTCTGTTTGCAGTGAATTCATATGAGATTGAAATCAGGGGTGAAACAGGGGAAGATGAGAAAAGAATTATAATTTTGACAGGAGCAGCAGCAAACATGTCTTTCATCAGTTCAAAATCTGCTGTTAGCTGCCTTTAAATACTACATTTCCACTGAAGTAACAGTGTCTGAGGGAAATCAAACAATGAACATAAAGCTAATATGGCTGCTCCTCTACATGCATTGTTAAATCCATTTCTATACTGTTGGCAGCCTTGTTTGACTCAATGAAGCGTACGGCAGATCAAATGATTTTGGATGCAGAGATCTGTCACCACAGGGACTGTAGCAGTCATAACAGGAGACTGAGTGGGAATGAAGAGAGGCTGAGTTGGGTAAGGATGAGTATTTAAAACATACCTGTTTCCTCATGACATCTGTGGCCTGCATGATGCAGCGAGGAGGCAGGCCATGGTTTCGGGCCAGCAGGATGGCCTGCTCCAGTGTCACACTCAGGGTGCAGCTGATGGACAGAGAGCAAACGAACAAGGTCAAGCTCTACGTCTGCAAATTTATCAGATTCTCACAAAGGGAAGGGATGATGCTGAATATTCACAGACAGTGGAATATTGCTCCTGGTCATGCAGTTTTGGGAATAACATTTTGTTGTGCCATAAACATGTATTATTTATCTTCCTATTCCACACATGCTGTACTATCAAAGCATAATAAACACTAACTCATTCACTTTCTCGACATGCTTTTATGGCAATTAATGTAGTCCTTGCAACAGATGGAGATTGAAGGCTGGATCTGAGACTGAAACAAACATCAACAGAAAACAAAAGCATGCCAAACTGAGCTTCATCCAGATACGATGAATCTCTGGCACAATTCAGCACGACGACATCAGATCTCCCCATGCACATTTTGCTCCTCTTGACACCTTGTCACCGCCTCACATTTCTCCTGCCTCACCTTTGCTCAACTCCTCAGTAATGAGTCATTTCACATGGCACTGAAGAGTGGCTCACAGCGAGCAAACACGCAGGTGAGTAACAAAGCTGATCTTTGCTTCAGACGGAGCAGAAAGAGAGGATAACACCTTGTGGTGGACTTTCAGCACTTTGAGGAGCTGTCCTGGTTTTCTCATCATTAACATCTTCATCATCCGGCTGAGAGAACAGGTCCAAGTATGAGTTTAGTGCGTCTCCTGTGGCAGAGACGATACACTCTCACCACCATAAAGGCGTGATGTACGTAACATGAGCGCTGAAGCCAATCTGTGATTCATTAGTTACAGCAAACTGTCTCACCTTCACACACAGACAGAGGCAGATAGCAGCATGTGGGTAAATCCTCAGAGAGCCTGTGACAGGTGTCAAGACTGCCGGTGACCTTTCTGTGATAACAAGCTGCACTAGTATATCGATCCAGGGCCTTTCCACTGCAACCCAACTGTCCAAACATGCAGCGCTGCCAGCCTCGGGTTCACTGAGTGACACTACCATGGGGCTGCTAAGAAATATGAGCTGTTTGTTTAATAACCCACTCTCTCGTGGTAGGATTTCACACCATGTGAGAACAAAACTTTTAAAGAGCAGATGTGCGATGAGCAACTTGTTGCTGCCAGAGGCCGTTACTTTGAGTCAATCAGATCAAAACTTAAACGTTCCCTTGAGTTCCAGTTGCATAATATAATGACAGCGTAACATGATGTGATAAAAGTAATGAGCTCAACTATCATCTCCAGTATGTGCCAAAAAAAGCAAAGTAATTTTGCAGGCCACCCCAGAATATTTAAGCACCCATTTTGTGCTTCCCACACCGATAAAGGAATTCAGCCACAGAGGATCTTAAAATATCTCTTCAGCTGGAGCAGGATGAAGGAACTGCACGAAATCTGCATGGTGTGTATGAGTGTGAGGCTGCCTGGCTTCCCTTTTCATTAAGGCTGGTGAGATAGTAGAGGTGATTTATACCCATCTGTTTTATGTTGTTCCAGCCCATATCCCATTTACACTTTCTACTCCATCCAGAGCTAAGTCCATTCTGATAAATGAGATGAAACAAGAGAGTGACAAACACAGAAGGAGGGAAAGAATGACAGAGAGGAGGCAGGAAAAAAGAAGCAAGGAGTACACATTTTTATCTGAGAAATAACTGCAGCCTGTGACTATAATGAATGAAAAGCAGGTTTAGTGCCTTGGAATGTGACTTTGTGCTTGATACACTTTCTCCTGCTCTGCTATCATTTCTGTTCTGCTGTCAGACTCCTTTTAGCTCTCTAAGAGCTTTTGTGAGGCTGAAAAAAAATATCTGGTGAAGAAAGGAGTGCTGCATATTGCAAAATGCTGATGCCCCCAAAATATCATGCTTTCACTGTTATTAAAACTCATCCATCAAGTCAACTAATCCAATCAATAGTGCCTGAGAAGGCTGCACCACTGATAATGCAATCTCCACATTACTAATCTACAAGCTTGGTTTCATAGGTTTTTCAGTTATACAACATGTAGTTTTTGCGCTCACCAATAATACACAGAATATTTGTGAATATTTTAATGTTTGAAATAACAAAGAGGAAGCTGTAGAAATTGTTTATTCATATATAATTTGTATTCTGTCAATAGTAAGGGAGTTATACAGAAACAGCTTGACTGCCAAAGTTTATGACACTGATTTTGTGGATACATCCAGCAAAGCCTGGATAACTCACTCTATGGTCAATCCAATTTGCCCATCAGCCTGCAGTTTTGGAGGGTAAAACGGTGTTTAAGGAGAAAGCCAGGTCACAAATAATTCTAAATATGGCAGGCCCTGTCACCTGATGTGACACAGTACTCTTAGTCTGCCTGTCTGGGAGAGTTATGGCTAGTGTGTATAATTGCACAGACACACACACACACAGGCTGTGGGTTAATAAAGTAGGAGCAGTCATTGCTCAGACAGGAACTTTCTATTAGAGCTCAGGCAACCAGGCGGCTCCATCCACAGCGCTTTATCAAGCCATCACTCACATCCGGTGAACGCATGAACGTGGCCTGTGCATGTGACTGAGACAAAAAGATATGGAAACTGTCACGGGGTAAAGAAACTGGGTGGAGGGAGGGCGCAGAGTAAGAGGTGGAAGATGAAAGCTGCGGATCGGTGGTGACAAACGATCAGGATATTTCTGTCCTCGTGCATTGATAAATGGTGCCCTCAGCAGCAGGTGAATTAGGCTACCATATATAGAATTCAATGAGAGTGGACGTAATTGACCTGTCTCCTTCCTGTGTCAAGTGCTATGCCTGCTTAAAAGTCCCTCGTCAGGTCTGTGATACAATGGGCCCTATTAACTAGAATATGCTGCAGGTAATTAAGGCAGAAATGTGTATTAATAGAAAATCCCCATGGTGAGGAGTGGAAAGTTCTCATGAAATTGAGAAGTAGACAGAGGATAAAAGAAGGTGCAGAGAACCAGGGAGAAGCTGTGCTGGAAATGGTAAAGGTGAGAAGAGTGTTGATGCAAGCGAGATGAAAGAGAAAGCAAAACTGGAGGAGAGCTGTCAAAAGAAAGAAAACGATTAAGCTGGAAGGTATAATTTAACTGGAGGCGGCTCGTACGGTGCTGGAAGATGTGTACACACTCACCGATGAACGCCGCTGTTACACATGACGATGTGTGTTGCTCCCAGTCGTGAGCAGAGCTCGGAGGCCACAGTGAGCAGCCCCACTCCAGAAGCCCCGCAGGCGGTGTACTGACAAGCAGCAGTGCGGCGACAACTGATAAAACTCTCCATCAGACGATACAGCTCCTCCAGAGCATTCAGGGGGCGCATGAGCTGGGCGGGAACAGAGGCAGAGGGGTTAGTTAGGATCCAAGCTGTTTATGAGGAAAAACGCTCATGTCGGTTTGATTTGGGTTGTGCTATTAATTCAGATTTATGATGAAAGAGAGCTGCCCACTGGGAAACATGCTCATGTCAGCTTCATACTGCTAAAGTACAGGTAATATTAGATGATTAAAGGAGTGATTTGGGGAATATTTTATGGGTTTACCATATATTTACATGGATGCATGTAAATATATGGTAAAAGTTTCTTTTCTTGCCACACTAGAGTTAGGCTGAGTGTGTGTCTAACTGCACAGACTTGAGGAAGCAGATTATGTTAATGTGCTCTGACACACTCAATAAGCTAGTGAGGTCAATGGAGAGGATCTTATTTTTTTTTCTTGTGGTTTGGTGTGTTTCAAATATGTGACAGTAATCAATAATGACAGGATGCGCTGTGTAAAACTGGACCAGTAGACCCTGTCTGTCTCTGTGTTATTTTAGTTACAGAAAATATAGTTCCTGTGGGGCTTTTTGTGTTTGGTAGTTGGCATTTGAGTCCCATTTCAGCTTATTGATGATGCTGATGTATGATATCGGTGTTACACATTACAGCACTGTATCCTGTAGCATTAAAATCTAACCTTGCTCTTTAGCATGAGGTCATTCTTACCTTGTCTATGAGGGCAGCTTTGGGTGCCGAGCTGGGTGGCATGTTGGACTGATCCAGGTAGAAAGCCCTACAGGGGAAAAACAACAGATGGAGTGATTCTAACTCGATATTCGCACAACAGTGGGAGAAAAAGTAGACTAACACTCACACACAAGTTGCTGTTTTTCAAAAACACAGTGTGACATTCTTTTCTCTGCACCATTAGGTCATCATGAGCACTGGGTGCCTTTCTGGGAAAAGTAGGCCACCGGCTCATTATGGAGCTCCACCACCTGCCTATCAATCATGAGAGGAAGCTGGGTACAGCTCAGCAGAAACACAGACTAAGCATCTCCTGTCCTGGGCATCACTCCAAATGCCATTGCCTCATTCATTCATGGACTACACTCAATCAGATGTTATTTTTTTGTCCACTGGAGGCAGCACCGGACTGATGTCATTATGCAGACGGAGGGGGTGAATGCCGCAATGAGTCCATCTGAGGAGGTGCAAACTCAGCAGTCTGTGACTCCATCAAATCTCAGTAATCCAGCAGTGCACTAAAAATAGGTACACAACACCACATTAAACCCCTTGTGATGAAATCACATACTCGATTACTTCACTGCTTGAGGCAATAATAGTGTACAATGCACAGTCACCCACAGGGTACACATTTTCTAGAGTCGCAAACAGTTGAGGAAAAATTCTGCTTTAAGAGACGCAGCGATGGCAGACTTTGAGGGTGGAAGGCTGTTTACAAGAATTAGTGAAGTACGGCTCACTCATCTACATTCAATCTGCTATTAAGTGATTAAAATCAGGCCAAGGAGGCATTCATTATGACTGTGGTATTTCTGTCTGACATAATAATAATGAAATTGATTAATCAAAGCAGAGTTAACACATGCCTGATTCAAGATTTTATAAAGTGATTATAAACGAGCTGAGTGGAAATTAAAAGTCATCGAAAACAATACACACAAAAAATGACATACCAGGAAGGAAACCTGTCAATGCACAGGTGACTGAGTCTATGCCATAGAGTACAGTATGCCATCAAATATTTCCTATTCACTTTGGTTAACACACATATCTACTATGCAGCAAATACACAGAGATACAGAGGAGTTAAGTGGCCAATTTATATCTTCACTTTTACAGGTATTTAATCCCTCTTCTGCAAATTATCCTTTAACCTTGTGGAGTGCACTACCGAACAACTACGAGCAGAGTTTGCTGAGGGTTCAGATGGAAGTAACGGCCCATGTAATTGGTTCAAGATGGCCTTATCATTCAAAAGATGTGCACGGTAGCCAGGGAGCACATCCCAGCATGGAACGTACCTCGTCAACTCCTCTCGTAAAGGGAACCGGCATACAACAATCTACATGAGGGGCAACAGGACAATATTTTGTTGGGTTGACTGTTTAACTCTCTAAATGTTAGATATCCTCATTTTTCCTCAAGTTTCTCCATATATTGTGCCTGTATGTGTGAGTGTGTAGTGTTTAAGGCCTGGTTGCTGTGGAAAAACAAATGGCTGCAATAAATGTTAGAAAGTTAGACCAACAACAAAACATCATTCTTTTGAGAGGTCAAACAAAGAGAGCTGATACTGAGCTAAACGATAAACTGCACTGCAGAGCACAACAACACAAAAGAAATCAAACCCTTGCCCTGATATAGCTCCTATTCTGGCTCGGACGGCAGGAATGGCCTGTTATCTGTCTTCTTCAACTGTGTGCTGCGAGTCCATTCACCCTTGTTCCTTTTGCTTATCGGTCGGCTGCTCAGACTTTTATCTTACAGGTATATAATAGAATCTGTCTGAGGGGAGTCTTCTGCATAGCTGCCCAACATCATCTGCACAGATTTGTTTATCTGTTTTTAGACAAATAAAAGCACCTCGTCTTGCCCTTGCACACCTCCTTTGCAGAAACAAGGTCACAGTACCCAGTGATTATCTCATCCTCCTGATGTAAGAATCGTTCTAAAAATACCTTCAGCCACAGCTTGTGGACTCTCCTGGAGGTCTCTAATGACAAAATAATAGGAGTCAGACTCCAAGTGATGTGTGGTTTAAAGAGGACCTGCATTACATCTTCTGAATTGATGATGTTTTGTCAGAGGTTTGGAAATGGAGCACCTTAGAAATATTTATTATGGATGGAAAAACAAATTTTGAGCCACACACGGTGTACAAACAAATCTATGAGGTTAAGAACATATTAAGTACATGTATTATACATATGGTCTAAATCCACTGGGTGTGTGTGTGTTATTTCTTCCCTCATCTACAGTGGCTCTCAGGTTTAAGCCCCTGAACTCCAGCTGCCATTTTAAAGCCAGGGCATTGAGGGCCCCTCTAGGCTTTTGCACAAGCTTGTTATAATTTTTCCTTACCCACTAGCAAATAGCGACTCCACTTAATTCTCAAGTTTTTGGGGGGGAATTTTTGCCAAATCGTCATCTGTCAACCAGTAACAAGAACAAAGGAGACAGAAACCATGCAACCAGACTCGTCATTCAGTTTCCCCCGGTCATGTCCTATTTTGGCTTCCAGTGGAAATGAGGAAAGCCTTACCTGTAGTGCAGTCTGCTTGTAGCTGTCTCTGCAGTAACTACCCCCCACTGACCACACACACAGCCAATAGCTTCTTACATGAGACTAATGGAGGATTTGGCTGCAGGCCAGAGATGACCTGCTCCGCCTGTAGCTGCTTTTATTTTATTGGTCTGATGAGAATACTTAATTCTCTTTGTTTCTGCTTCCGTCACGACAATAGGACACTCAAGGCCCTTCACAGCACAGGAGCATTAGTAGTCAGCTGCAGCCTCAAAGCAGAGGGATCTGAGGCACAGATGTTTTCAGAGGAGTAGCGTGGGAATGGGCACATTAGCATGACATCCTCCATTCAAAAAGTACAAAAGTGAACAAAAATGATCCCTGAAATACCTTGAAAGACATGAGAAAAAGGGTCGTCAATGAGTTCGGCAGACTTGGTTTCACATCTGTTCACTCATGACGATACGAGTAAAGTGTCTGGGATTTATAACATCATTTGTGACCCTGCATGCTGGTCCATTTAAATCACTCACACTGCCAGGATGAATGACACTCACTTATTAAATCCCCCACAAACACCTGCAGTGTGTGGCAGAGCTGCCTAGGGGTTAATGAGGGGCTTCCAGGAGCCCTCGCAGTGATGCTACTGCACTGACACCAGTGACATACTGTGTGTGCACTGTGCTGGAGGTCATTTCCTTACCCCACACCTCCTTCCTATTTATGCTTCCCGCCAAATATTTATGACCAGCCATATGTCAACCACGGCTTAAAGCATGGGCAATCAGGAAAACCTTCCAACTCAGAGGTAAACGCTGACACAAGTACATGTAGGTAACAGCATTTCTTAAATATTACAACAGAGGACATCATAAAAGCCTTCCATTACTACACACAATGACATTTAAAGGTCCCATATTGTAGAAAGTGAGATTTCCATGTCTTACTTTATTATAAAGCAGGTCTAGGTGTCATATAAATACTGTGAATGTATAAAACTGCTCAATCAGTATCCAGGAACTGTGCCCTTTAAACAAGCTTCCTGGTGTTTCCAAAGGTTGTGAAGTCACTATAACTATACAGTCACCTGGAGAAATTCATCTAAACTCAGTGTAACTGACACTAGAAACCCAGACTGAGGCTACAGTGATGCTGAAATACAAGAATGGCTTCTTCTGTAGGGGGCCTTAAAGACACAGGCGCTAAAACTAAGCATGAGTATAGAGTGAATAAAGGTATATTCAGACAGACAATACGAGACAAAGAAAAATTAAAGCATGTAAATATGCTTTACTAGAAACCTCAAAACATGAGTGAACCTGAAATTGACATTTTCAACTTGTGTCAATCAAGACCAGGAAACATGTCCAGTCCTTGACACCCAATGTACATTAGTATTGATGGGGTGTTAGTGTCAGATCCAGAAGACATATTATCAATAAAACATTGTCACTGAGGACACACATGCAGTTACTGCACGTATTATAATGTGAGGATAGCGTCTTCCTCAAAATGGCGAACAAGCTTACAACCCTGGCGCTGCATATATAAGCTCCTTACCAAGGTGATATTTTACATAGAAACTACTGAGGAGGAGTCAAGGTCTTTTTTTACAATATCAAGCATCAGTGCAGAACTGTCATCATTACAGCCGCTCAACGACAGAATCAAATGATAAACGGAACAGTGTCTCTGCTGCTCAGCCTTACGAGGCTTCATACACAGGGGTTCAGTGCACACTATCTGGAGCAGAAAGAAGCCCCTTCCTCTGCGCTCCAGTGAATTGGGACTCCCTTTGCTGGTGCAAAGACCGGATTCTCATCACTTCCTACAATGGGGGGTGCAGCAAAAAGAAAGCTCTGTTTCTGTTCAGGAAAACTAAAAACCTGTTGCCTCACTGCTGAAGCTGGGATAATATCCTTAATCAATTACGATCATTCTGTGAGAAATACTAAAATGATTTCTGATGCAGCCATCCGAGAAATCTCACCTTTAGCGCGCTGCCGCATTTCTGTCAGAGCAGCTTACGACACTAAAGCATGTCCCATGGAAGATGTAGGAACTTGCCGCAGCAGCTACTGTTATATTAATCATTACTGCATAGCTCGGCCCCAGGGGTGAAAGAGAAACACCATCAATTACATGAAACAGCTATGCTTGTTTGAGCTACAGATTAGTGGTGCTGTTTTGATGTTGAGCACAGCGGTGGGATTTGTGTTTGTGTACTGAACGAGTGGAAGTGATGTCACACATCCATCGTTTTGTTCTTTGAGCATATATTGTGGAGGTGATTGTAGGACAAACAATGTAATTTCCACAGTTGCAGCAGAGTTTGAGGATGCAGAAGTGTGCGTCAATGATTATAACCTGAACTAGTGGTCATGACCTGATCAGCTAGTTGCATTATTCATGTTGTTAAGCGTGCAGCACTTAACTAGAATATTTTCAAAGCAGAAAAAGATAAAGGAGGGAGTGACTCCTGTGTTGAAACTGACAGTTATTTTTCTTAATCAAGACAAACTGCACTGCAGTGCTGTGATCACCACCTGCCTATAGCTGATGGTGAGAGCAAACACTATGAACACAAATGACTTGAAAGCTGTGCTATGTGCTGATGACTGATATGGGTGTCGAACTAATAAAGCATGAAAAACAAGGCTGCAGTAATAATAATATATACAATCTGTTGGACAGTGCTATACATCCGGGTTTATTGCTTATCTTTATGCCACCATGCTATCATTATATACCATTTGTCAGGCTGAATAGAATTTTAATATCCACATAAGTCAAGCAGTTTTAAAAAAAAACAACAAAAAAAACAAAAAACAAAGGGAAGTGCCACGAGATGTGGAAATTTTAAAACTGCCTTGTTATGCAGAGCCAAGTGTCCCTGCTACTGCCAAATGCATTTCTTTTAGGGAAGAAAGCTCAATGCCCACAGTGTAAGCGTTGTCTCAGCTCTGCCAGAAGTTACTGACTTTAACACATCCGCCAACACCCACAGGTCACCGTTCCACCTGAAACAACAACATAAAAACATGACACACATGTTTTACTGGCAGACAACATGCCAGCCTTTCTCCTTTCTATTCCACACCACTGTATGTACCATGCTCCTTAAATCGATAGCAAAGGAGCACGCCAGAGGAAAACCCAATTCCCTCCTGAAACTTCCTGTCAATAAGAGGAGAAGGAGATGAAACCACAAGCCTGCAATAATCTCTTCCATTGAATAATACATTTGCACATTCAGCCCTGGTTCTCTCCACTCTGCCCTCTTTCGACTCCCGAGCACACTCTCCTCCCCAACCCATCATCTTCATCCCTCCCCTGAAATCCCTTCCATCTTTCCAACCTGCTCAGGCGATCTATATTCCCCTTTCAATTTCCCCTCTTCTATTCTCACTGCGTCCTTAAGGAAAAGTTGTTGTCTGCTCAGAGCATGCTATTTCCTCCTTTTTTTCAGATGTTGTTTCTCTCTATTAGAGAAGAGTTTCTAGCACAGAAAAATGAATGAGAATTAGATTATCCCCCCAATTTAGCTCAACAACGTACTCCTGTTTTTGCGTAATGAAAACCTGAAGGAGAAACAACAAGGCTGTGACTAAGGAAATTCTCAATTGTTGCATGTTAGGGTTTCAGACCTCCTCTATCTAACTGCACATGTCATTTGTGATGATTTATGAAGGCTTGATGCGTGTTCTTGGCCTAAATATTGCTGACTTTCGTGGCACCAGCCATGTGCTTGTGATTTGGCCTGTGAGTTTATGTTTTGCAGAAGACTTGAGTGACTTCATCAGGGACTGTATTTCGGTGGATATGGAAAGCATAAACCAGAGACAGAGAGGCTGAGTGGAGTTAGCGCCTGCATGCTGGCAAAGGTGTCAGCAGAGGAGCAAGACAAATACAACAAAAAAAAAACCAAAATACCAAAAAAATCATTTTTCAATGTCATTACTATAAGCTCTCCACTTGCAGTGTTAAAAGTCAGAAAAAATACAGCCTAGACAACACTAGGCTCCAGCTCAAGGCTCCCAAATGCATATGGAGACCTGAGGTGTAACCAGGGTGTGTTTGACAGTATGAAAACAGTGAAGAGTCTTGACCCTGCATTCAGTTCAGTATTGCGTGTGTTGTTTCTGTCTGTCAGTCAGCCTCTGGCTTCGGCCCACAGTGTGGGTTTAACCCAACACTGCCGTGGCTGCGCTCCAAGGATAACGAGGTGCCTGAGGTTGGAACGCAGCGACGGAGAAAGAAGTGACATCACAGACTGGTCTGTGGTCAGCCGAAAGACACATGGCAGCTGGCAAAAGAACTCCACTGGTAACAGTACATAGAGAGAGAGTGGCCGGCTCTTGAAAACCAGCTGGGAATATTTATTTGACTGTGACTGATACAAGGTAGTACTACTGAGTGGGAGCAAGGAACATGTTTCTGGTGCTCACTGTTTTATTCGACGTGCACACGAATGGCTCAGTAGCTTGTTGATTTTAAAGCACTACCTTGGGAGTGATGTGGATAACTCTACAGCTGAAATGAGTCTATCAACGGAAATTAATCAGCAACTATTGTGATAATTGATTCATCATTCATTTGCTATGAATGTTTCTTATATACTGCATACATTTCAGCTCAACACCAGCTGATTCACCAACTGTACAGCAGTATATACACTCTTCAGGGCTCAGAGATTTGATCATATTTGAACTGACGTGCAGTTTTGGCCAAAGACAGGTTTTGCTGAAAAGGAGATTTGAG
This sequence comes from Synanceia verrucosa, assembly GCA_029721515.1. Lineage (NCBI taxonomy): Eukaryota > Metazoa > Chordata > Actinopteri > Perciformes > Synanceiidae > Synanceia > Synanceia verrucosa. The sequence goes on along the minus strand of CM056568.1, from coordinate 11,232,243 downwards.
TCTTTGAGTGCAGTCTTGACCAGTTTCACTCCAGTTTAGATTTTGAAGCACGCATATCTCTACCTAGCACCCCAAACTCAACCCACATCACCAGCCTGTCAGCCCACATCTGCTCTGTGTTACTGCTGCAGCCTCTGCTGTCGATTCAATTAGGATCTTTCTGTACAGGTCACACTGAAATGTACAGTGCACATGCACACAGGCAAAAACACAGGCTATTATAAATCACAGGGATGATTCCTGCATACGGTTTGAATGGTTAAACCACATATCATTTAAATTTATTAAAACGTGCTGTAGTCACTCACCATAACATCTAATAAAAATATTTTAATTACAATAGTGACATTTTAAAGACTGATCAAGAAGTCTTAACTGCGGGAAGCAAACAAGGACTTAATAAAAATGAAAGAGATACCACGAAATGCCAATACTTCTCCACTAAACTGCTGTGGAGTCCCAGATGATTTGGCAGACAATCATTACACAAAGCAATAGAAGGCCTGACAGAGAAGATTAAATGACCTAGCACACTTTGGTTCCCCACGACTGCGCTTTGGGAAATCTGACACTCGCAGAAATTAATGCTTACATTTTTTTCACTCATCAAGCAAGACATTGCGAACAAATGACAAACTCTCAGTGGAAAGTGATGCCAGTCAATTCATGTTTTGCTGTGGAGGATCTGTACTGATGTGACACATGACCGCTCAAGCTCTAAATCATTCAGCTCCCCCTAAAGCAGATGTCCCTGAATAACAAGATGGAGATTCGCTGTTGAGGTCTGCTAAATTATCCACACAATTAGCAGCAGCTGTTTAGCTGAAGCCGACGTGTCGTCCAGTCACTCTTCTAGGTATTCAAGGAGGAAGCGCACTCTAGTCTGGCTTTTCCAAGAGAACAATTATTACCCAAGATGATCAGTTCAATATTGATATTAAAGAACCACATCTGTAGTTCACTGGTAACTGAGATTACACAAAACTCAACTCTAAATCCTGACAGAAAGCTTTTCTCATTATGAATCATAATGTGTTTTGTGCATTCACGGACACTGATACCATTTTATACACAGCCGGTTTATTTGATTTGATTTTCAGTCCTGAAATAAACAAGTTAAAACAAATCAGCACTGATAGTCAGACAGCACACAGTACAGGTCTGATCGCCGCTCCTACATAAAGCCAGGCTCTTATTTTTAAGTCCCACAAATGTCTGTTTCTCAGAATCCACCTCATTAAATTATCCACGCCTGGCCAATCACAGAGGGTCTTGGGTGTGAGGTAACTGAGTGCAGCAGCTGCACAGAAGCACTATATCAGTGCTGGTGACACACTGGGCTCTCTCATCCAATCACTGCTGCCCCTGCTGTGTGTTTCTCTCAGCCAATCACCTTGAAGCCCTGCTGAGCACTGGGAGTTAAAGCCCGACTAAACAGGACATCTTGATTTACATTAGATCTAAAAAACTGCCAGCTCACACAGGAAATGCAGTATCAAAGTGATATCTGTGTGTATGACGTCTTGTATAACATACCTCAGTCTCTTGTAGTACTGTTTGACCTTTTCCAATGAGGCGGCATTGATTTGGGCCTGATATTCCTCAACTGAGACATTGTCTCTGTAGTAGTAACCCTCCATGCTCTCCAGTGCTAGAGAGAGATGAAACAGAAGAGTGAAAGTTAAAGGAATAAAGTCACTGGCTATAATGATCATCTGCTGCATTACAGTAAAGTTCCCTAACCAGACTCACTGTACCTTGTGTGAAGAGCACTGGGTAGATTTTGATGCTTCCTCCGTTTTTCAGCCGGTGAGGCAGCTGGGAAAAGTAGAAGCTCTCAAGGTAGAAGCAAACTTTCAAGGTCTGACGGGTGCCCTCCACCTGGTATGACACTGGCATGTCTGCCAGAGGAGAGGAGAGGAGAGGAAGCCCATTGAGATACTCTCTCTTTTGCAATGGTGAATAAGGCAGCCAAGTTACAAGTGCACTGCACATTAATCATACAGTAAAATAACAATACATCATAGAGTGAAAATACACTCCGTGCATCATAGATCACATATTGTAGATAGAGTCAAAAGGCACTGAAGCACAGAGGTGTCAGTGTACATACTGGCCACCAGCGGCTCCCCTTCAAACTGCTGGAAGTAGAATGTGACCTTCTCCAGGTCGATTAGAGCCACCTGAGTGTCCTCCAACATGGCCTGCTCATCAGTCTGAAGAGAGAAAGATAGCATATCAGTGAGAGAAAAGTGGTGGGCAAAGTGTTCAGATCAGTTTCTTGGTAAAAGTAACTACACAGTTGATACACACCTGTTAATGGGTCCTTTGGGTACTATAGTACAAAAAAGGCATATAAAGCCATCACACAGAATGGACATGACATTCATTCATTGTTATCGTCTCACATAGGGTCGCTGGGGGGTGGAGCCTAACCAGGTGTTGAAGGGAGGAAGGGTCACCAGAGAGACAGACACCTACGGGCGATTTAGATTAGCCAGTTGACCTTCCCCTTTCTTTGGATGGTGTGAGGAAGCTGGAGTACCCAGATAAATCACACACACAGGACGAACATGCAAACTCCATATAGAAAGGCCCTGAGCCTCAGACACTGTGAAGCGACATGGCTAACAACTGCACCACGGTGCTGCCCAGAATGACCATTTCTACAACTTGATTACAGCCAGGTTTTGGAAGAAAGAGGAGGCTCCCACAGTTAAGCTGTGGCTTAATGAACAGATCAATACTGTGCATCTTGACAGAGGTCTTGTTAAAGAAGTTCGGACAGCCTCTTACTGATGATCTAAAGTCCAAACATTAATCCTTGATAATCACCTGAGAGGAGCCATATTGTGTCTTCCATCATTTTTCTTTTCACCAAACAGCCGGCTGTGCTTAGTTTAACTGTGTGTGTGTGTGTCTGTGTGTGTCTGTGTGTGTGTGTGTGTGTGTGTGTGTGTGTGTGTGTGTGATCGATTGTTTGTCAGCATGGGGTGGGGTGGGGGGGCTACAGGTTATGGTTCCTAAAAAGTTTTCTTTTTCAAGCCGCCAGTGTCACTTAAATTTCAATGTTTTCAAGGCTGTATATATTTTACAACGTATATTTGAAGAGATGCAGAAAGGTGTGATACTATTATTGTACATACATTAAACTACTATGTAAAACTATTGATGAACTATTCATTTTATAAGAGGTTGAGGTGAAGCCAGTTTTAGCTGCTAATAATAGTAAAATGTTTAATAGTTGATTAAATGGTCCAGAAGAAGCAAAATAAGCTCTTTAATGAGTTACATGTAAAATCTAAACCTAGTAACTATAGCATAGAAATATGAAATAACATAACGTGGAAATATACCTCTAAATCTTACTTAAATACAGAACTTGAGCAAAGTTTGTTTATATGTGCTTTCACTCCTCAGAGAAAACTGTGTGACAAAATCAACACGACAGTGTGTGTACACTTATGTCTTTGTCTGTTTTCATGTTTGCTTTCACTTGTTTGTTTACATCCCTGAATTTGTGTGCAGGTTTCCTTTTCAAACATGCACTCAGCATCCTCATACACAAACAAGCACATCTGCTCGTGGTCACAGCGATAGCAGCTTGAATATTTGCCTCCTTTCTATCTCTGCTTCTCTCCATCCACCGCATGCAGAGGGATAAACAGAGCAGCAGTGAAAGAGGATTAAGGCCTTTTTCTAAAGACACATTTGAGATGGCCCCACATGTGACAGAGGGATACCCGTCCCATTGCCAAGCAACGTCTGCCATGTGTGGGCAAGTTTATCTCAAAGCGTGTCACATAAATACACTCACCGACACACACATTCAGTTTACACAACAACCCGAACATGGAGACACACACAACCACAGTATCCCCAGTTTGTCTCATGCTGTCTTTCATGTGGTGCCCTGAAAAGGAGCATGCTGAGATTTCACTGGAATCACCTGCAGGGACTGAGACCATGTTTAGTTCCACAGGGACACTTGAAAGACAAATGTCTTGAGAAATAAAGGGAAAAAGAGAGACGGAGAGAGGCAGCGCAGGAGGACCTGACATAAGCCGAACACCCGTCTAACCTAAATAAACCGTCATCCAAAACACACTTTTGAGGTACTTCCTGTGTTTCTAATTTACAGAGAAAGATGACAGAAATAAAAAACTAAATCTAAATACCTCAACCCAATGAAAAAAATGTTTTTCTGTGGTCGATGCTGCAAAGTGCAGAGAAGAAGAATACACTGCAGCTACTCAAACTTGATTTCCAGCTTCTCTAACATGGCTGAAGACAACTTAGAAATTATTAAAAAGTTAATATGGATCTGAGTGAGGTCATGGTGTGCACGTGGCTCAATTTTGGTAATCCACAGTGGCTGCTCATCATAATGAACTCCTTTCTAGAAGCTCTTTTCACTGCACTGACTTAAATTAATGAAGGGAAATAGACTAGCTTGACACCAAGCAACGACGGTCAAGCGAGCTGAATGAAGTGAATGAATAGAGGGAGGGGCATCAGTGAGAATAAAGCTGTAAATCAGAGAAATAAAATGTCCTTAACACTAAACAAAATAAGACAAAAAGAGAATATACAGGCTGCAGGGTCTCTGCATATACAGACACCACCACACACTTCTAGTCTTAAGTGATGCTTGAAAGGGAACATTGTTGTATCAGTCAATACGTGTCTTTTTAGCATATTCGTGCATATTGCACTGTTAATGTCAAAATGTCTTGTGGTTTTGATTGCTGTTTTGGGTATTTCCACAATATCCCCAAACAGTTCCAGCTTGAACAGCAACCATCCAGACAACAGTGGGGCTGTCTGTTATTTGAGCAACACTGCTGGATCTGGTTCTGCAGGATCAGCGGCACACCTCAACGATTCAGACCACATCCCTGCACAGTCACTGCGGGCAGACTGGGTATTAAACTCAGCATATTTTAGAGATTGTTTTAGTGTCCGCCATGCAGCCTGGTAGTGGCATCTTGATTGATGGCGTTAAAATGGAAGATCCTATCTTATTTGCACACTGAGCAGCACAACAGAAATGTTTCATAAACGTTGCATAATTCATGTTCTGCAAGTTTCTGTCACCCAGTAATTTATACTGTTTGATATATGATTGTTATTTGTTGGTAAACTCACAAGTAAAATAGAAAAATAATGGTAGGTTAAAGGCAATATCCCTACATCTAATGCAAATATATGTATAGTTATATGAAAGTGGACTGTTTGACAACTAAAGGAACGGTCAGTTCACAACAAATCCATATGGTTATGGGTATATAGAGACAGCAGGTCCTGTTTTCAGGATGTCTGTTGAAGCAGATTAACTGAGGCTGAAGCTCACCAGATTGGGGGAGAGGAGGGACTGGAAGTGGAAGAGCAGCCCGGCGCTGGCGATCTGCTCTAGCCAACGGCGGCTGGCTTCCTGGGCCTCCTGAAGGTCCTGGGGGTCCAAGCTGTCCTGGTCCGACTCCCTGCCTACATTGTGGAACTGAGAGTGGAAAAGCTTGGTGGTGAGCTGACACAAAGAACAAACATGTTTTAATCAACAGATCGTATCAATAAGTATGGTTTTTAATTTCTGGTCTTTAATTAATAAGACATCAGTTACCTGGTTGAGGACAGCCAGTAGATGCTCTGAGAAGGCACACACAGCTGCAACTAGAGACTGACAGAACACCATGTCTCTACGCAACTGGATCTCTGAGTCTGGACAACACACAAAGACAAAGAGGATGTGACGCTGAGAGGAAAGTCATGTGAAAAAGTGAAAGTACAAGAAAAAGTCAGAGTAACAAAGACACAAATCTGAGTGAGTGACGACTGAAAGTACAACAAAAGGTTACAGACGGGGAGTGATTTAAATAAGAGTTTGTTATGATAATTAAACAGGCTTTTATGATCAGTCTCTACTCTGTCATTAAGCTGTCAGTAAGGTGACAAAAGTGTGCTTTTTAATCTCCTGGGTATTAAATATTGTATCAGATAAAAGGAGCAAACAACAGGTGTGCCCGAGTGGAAAATAATTGCTGCCTTAACTCCTTGAGAAATGAACCCCTCAGAAATTAATAATGTGTCATAAGGCTGCAAAGTCTTTGACACTATTTAACAATCCTGGCACAACCTCAGCAAAAAGAAATCTACACACATCTGTCCAAAATGTCATCATGTTATTATTTTATGCTAAAAAGACATAATTAGTGTGTCATAATTAGTTACTGTCGCAGGAACCTTGACCTTTGACCCCTAATCAGTTAATCCTTCAGTCTTCACCTTGTTGGGTATCATATTTGAAGAAATTCCCTTCAGAGTTTCCTGAGATATCATGTTCACACTCATGGGTGACAGAAGAGCAGAAGTTCAGCAGAACAGGGACAAGACACAAGCACACAAAATGATGCTGGATTCACTGTTTTTTCAGGGTGTTTAGTAAGGGTGTTTGTCCTTTCTTGTTTATGAAACCATATCTGTGTGATCTCCCTTTGTTTTCATCATTTCCTCTTGTTGTGTATTTCCTCACTATTATTTGAATTGAACAAACAGTTTGGATTTCCAGAACTGGATGCTGTGTCTGGTTTAATTCATTTCTTTTCAGTTCCATTCGGTACTGTATTCTGTATCTTCTGTTCTACTGCAAAAGAAGGGTGAGACGAACCTGTATACTGTAGTAAGACCAAGAGCAGCCGTGTCTTCACCTCTGAAAAACAAACAAATAAAAGCAATCCATTGAGGCAGTGAGCTATCTGTTATTAACTCCCCAAGAGCCGTCCTCCTCAACTGCAACAGTACGACCTATACTATCCACTCAACTCCTCTGCCCCATCCCAGCTCCACAGCTGTTTATCTTCACATGTAAGGAAAAAAAACACATCATCATAAAAACCAGCCACAGGCAAAGATAATAACATAAATACACATTTGTTTATAGTCATATCAGAGCCGTGGGGAGCTTGAAAAAGCCATCATGGGGAGAGGTAGAAAAAAATGGAGTACACAGGCCAAGCACATTAATATTAACTCTGCTTATTTGTCCTCGCTCAGTTGTGACCGCCAGCTCACCTTTCCCAGGAGTGTCATGTGGACTAGCTTTGAGTCTGGGCTGTTTGTAGCTTGGTGTGTTTGCCTGTTTGTACATGTGTCTGTTTGTGTCTGTGTTTGGGAGCAAACACAAAATCACACAGTCCTGTTGGGAATTAATGAGGCTGAACTGCCTTTCTAGATATAAAAAAAAAAAAAAAAAAATCAAGAGACTCTCACAGTATGTAGCTCTTTGGTTGTTTCACTTGCTCGTTTTCAGCTCCAACTATGTGACCCCAGTTTATGTAACCCAGGATGGTTTTACATTTAAAGCAGTCATGAAATAAATATGATAAGGCGCACTGGAGGATTGGTCAATTTAATGTACATTACTTCCCAAGCCTGGCATTCTTCTTCATGAAAACTACCATACTGGAGCGGCTGTGGACACACTCACCCTCGACATATTTAGCGATGGTTTGTGTGAGGGTCTGAACGCTGCTGGGAAGGTTCCAGGGATCCTGTTTGACATGGAGACGCAGCTTTTTGGTGCAGTTCACTTTTGGCTCCATTTCCTGTTGAAACTCTGACAGAAACACACAGACAGATGTTAGCTTAGGCCTATAGAGCCTTAACTGTAAGGCTTAAATTAAAGTAGATTTATATAACAAACTGTGTTTTGTCCATCTCCTGCATTATTTAACAGCGAGCAAAGAGAAGATCTTTATTTCATTCCTCCTCTGATGCATCTTCCTTGATGATCTTCATCCCCTAAATAATGCCTCCCTCTGTCCGATCCCATCTTTTCTCTCCCTCCTCTCAAGTCAGCTCTCTTCACACATGTTTGTTGGCGTTATAAAATATCTGTTACTTTGCTCTGCAGTTAGAGCACATCATATTCTTTAGAAGCACACACTTAAATTATTTAGTAGATTGATTATACTGCAGAATAAATATTTCAGCAAAGATGAATAAAAAAAGATGACAGATTTCAATAAATGATTATACTCTTGGTCTCATTCTTTCTGTTTTCATCTCTACAAATGAAATGATAAAAATTCAGAGGTCAGACAGACCCAGAACCAAGCAACATCGTCCTATTTCATCTGACAGGCCATCGGTTTTAGACCACCTACAGTCTAATCTCTCTTGTCTTTGCGGTGGAAAAGTCAATTTGTCAATTTGATGTAACCCCTCTTGAAACCAGACAGAAGGGCTTGTAATGAAGTTTACTTTGGAGACGAAATAAGAGATGCGTGATAGAACGGTGGCTGTTTAACAGAACACTTCAAGGGGTTTGGAGTGTGTTTGTGTGTGTCTGAGGGTGACGGAGTGAGTTAGAGATCAGATGCAGGAATGCTCCACTTGTTAGATAATCCTATTTGCTCTGTTATCAACCACACACATTACTGGAGTGGAGATGGATCAGCTCTGATCAAGGCCTTCACATCCCTCCTGAGGCCATTTATGCACAAAAACACAAACACACACACTAAACACACACACATACACACTAAACACAAGCAGACCTAATTTCAGTTCAAGCATATCTGCGCTCACTTGAACACAGCCTCAGATGAGAGGAGTGTGTGTGCCAAATGGGTCGAGGGGTTTGGAGGCTTCACTTATGAAAACATACAGAATAACTGGGAAATTCTGCTTTTAGTGCTTATTACAGTCCGTTAAAGTCACATTCAAGGACATAAAATAAGCACACTTGTTTCATGTCAGTGATTATTAAAGACTTGGATAATACATGGATCACCAGGACACAAGGTATCATTTCCATGCCTCCACCACCAGGACAACAAGGACAGAGAAAACAATTGTTGAGTTTTCTTTCTATCTAATCGTCAAAAAGGGCTGAGTCATCTGAACAGAGCTCCACAGATCATGAAAGGGCACCGTGCGCTAGTTTATATTGGTAGTGGGAAATGATAAGGACAAATTTCATACCTTCCAGTAACATTTCCTACATTTTCCTGCGAGATAAATTCTAACAATAGAGAGCGGTGATTTAACGCCAAGGCCAAGATGAGGTTAGGTGGCAAATAAACACATAGTAAAAACAAAATGATCAGATAACACACAAGCACAAGAGCTGCTGCAGGGTCACATTTTCTGTTGACTGTTGAGGAGCGCTACAATAACCGTGAAGTGGAGATGAGTGTGTAGCTAAGTGGTGCTGTTTCAACACTATTAAGTGCTTCAGAGTGAAGGGCGCTGGGACAATCAAAGGGAAAACAAGAGAAAAGTCAGGAGACTTTACTATTACTCCTGTTCACACACACGACACACAACAGGAAGTTGCAGCTCCTACATGTAGGCAGCATGTGCTGTGTTTTGTAGTACAAGGAAACACACTGCTGCAGCTGGAAGTGAGATATTTTGCATGGATAATAAGACTAAAAGATTCACTTTTATACTTCTTGCTCAAATGGTTTGACTGTGAGGTGAAATGTGGTAAAAGATGCTGAGAGACGGGTGTTTCAAGGCCAGCACCATTTTAAAAGTCAAATACTTTTAATACTTTTTAAGACCTTAACAAATATAATTTAAGAAGCAAAAATGTTGTCACAACAGAGTTTTTCAGACCAATGCCGATATGTAGCAGGAAAAAGAAATCTGATAACTGATTAATCTCTGAAAATAATTTTTATTAATTTTTTTCAGCCCTTTAATACTTGCGATATAAACCGAAGGAATAACAACTTTTTTTTACAACTTTAATTTCACAACTTTCAACAAAGAATTGAACAAAACAACGTGCAACATTGCAGTAATACTATGTTTTCCTATTACCTGTAAATGCACCATCTGAAAATTTAATACCTACAGTAAATTTAAGGTAAATTTAGGACAAGTTAAGACCTTTATTACCCGGATTTTAATATATAACATTTTAAGACTTTTTAAGGAAATGTGGGAACCGTGTTTACCTTGTAATCCTCTTCCAGGTGTGAAGCATTTGGTCTGCTCGAACGCCCGAGCCACCACGGCTCCTCTCAGCATGCTGGTGATGGAGTCCACCTGAAGAAAGTACAAGGGTCAGTTTCCCACTAAGCCAAGATCAAATGTATTTACAGGGAAGCATAAAACTGCTTCCCAAACATAGTCAACACCTGCTCTCTCTGTAAGAGACACAAACAATCCCACAGAGCGATGAATACAATTTGCTATGCAGCATGTAAACAGAGCTGGGGAAACTGCTTTACAATAAAACAAATGACAGGAAGCAGCTCAAAAGTGCAGAGACAGCAAAGAATATTTTTTTTCTGCTTTTCCACATGGAGACATCCTCATAAAACTCCTCATAGACAGTGAATGCATAATCAGATATGGTCAACTCAAATCAATATTTTCCCTTGAAAAACACTAAGATGATTATGAAACATAATAATTGTTTTAGGTTTGGAAAGCTTTATCTATCACACATTATGATTAAAATGTAATAGTAGACCAAAAACTAGTTAAAATATAAAAACATGTTAATCTACAAAAGGAAATGCATTTAAGGAACGTTCAGGGATGAGAAAGTTACATTTCTTCAGCTTTCCAATAAGTCAAATCAGTCACATCTGCACAGATGTTGAGCAGCCCCACCTGGCTAAACAGATGTTCCAGAAAGCTGTGAAGTTTCTTCTGCTTATCATGAGACAGCCACACACTGGAGGGCATCTCATCTCCTGCAGAGGTGTGGTCACAGCTTGTCAGCATTAGTCCATGAATGCACACTCTTTAATACATGCATGTTTACTTTGCGCTCTCTTACTGCATCAACACACGTGTGACACCAGTTCCCTTTCATTTAAATGTACGTGCTCTCAGCTTTTATGATGAAAAAACAGAGGTATCAAACATCCCATAGCTGCAATGTGTATGCATGGCTGTGTGACAGAGATATCCTACGGGACAGAGGGAAAGGATATTTGACAGGATGCACAGCTGTGTGAGATGTTAATGACAAACCCAGCTGAGATGTATGGCCGAGTGCCTGTCACATCCAATTAGATTCAACTTGAGGCTTTTTTTGTTCACGTCTTTTAGAAGGTGTAATCATGCAGTTAGATTGAAATCATGGCCTGTCACTTATGGGACTATTTCTGCAACAGTGCAGCTGATTGGGATATGGGTTATGACACTTAGATGGGAACTTTCTTTTTCATTAAGGCCATATAGACATTATACAGTGAATTAAAACCGAAAGTTGTATTATTTCAATCTGCCAAATAAGTTCAGTATTGCGTGATGTGTGGTGGAGAGTAATGCTTGTGTACCTGAGTCCATCTCATCACTGTGAACATAGGAGCTGCAGTGGCTGCTGCAGATACTGGTGAAGGAGGCAATGGAGTTCCTGTTGCTGTTACAGTCACTGAAAGGAAACAGAGACAGATACACACCATTCTGGATGTTAGTGTCCACAATATGCAACGTAATTCGATGTTATGATATGGTATTGTATACATCTCTCATGTAACACTTTGTTTTTACCTGTATGAGTCTCTGTTGCTGATTGTGTCATGTCCGGAGTCCTCCTGCTCGTCCCCCGCTACGTTAAAACACACTTTCTTCCCGTTCCGCTCGCCTTTCTCCCCCTCGCTCTCTGCTGATATGTAGCTCTCTGGAGGCCTCGTCTCTGACGCTGGAGGGTGGGTGATGGAGGATAAGAGGCTGATGGAGAGAAAAAAAAAGGGTAAAAAGGAAAAACAGTGGATGGAAAGAACGGAGGGATTACTTAAAACAGCTATGACATTTGAGACAGCAGGACTAAAACAAAGTCTTTGATCACACTAATGCAACACAGTCCCAGCACTATAAATACAGTGTGTATAGTATGGCGTTATGTTCGCGTGAATGGACACCAACAGCTGATTGAGTGCGGCAAACAAACTTCCAACATGTTTTTGCTCAGCTTCCGCAAAAAACAGCTTTGGATGGCCAGGGATCCACGTCGTATTAATAGGCTCAAACGTGCAGCAGGGTACAGCTGTGTCAACACGCTGCAACTCTGCTGCAAAGATCAGCTCCACTCTCACCGTCACAGCTGGCTTGTGTTCTATCAGACGGCTATCAGAGGAGCAGGAAGGGGCCGGCCAGGATATTTTCACAGTTGCAGCAACACATGGTGGCATTTAAAGCCATATTCCGATAAATGCTAGGTTCCTATTGTATTTTTTTTTTTGCACCTTCCTCCCAACACACGCACTCTGACACGCTGTATCTGCTTACATATTGGCCTAATTTAAATTGCGTCCGCTTACATTTTCCATTGTGTCATAACATTGACCGTTAAGGAATTCTTTCAGGCTGCTAGGGGCCACTCAGAGCTACATGAAATAAACAACCTGTCCCCCATGTGCTACGCAAATGCATCTCAGAATTTTCTACCTCTTTATGATTTTAAACACCTCCGCTTTCCACTCATTCCTCTCTCTCCATTGACCCCCTTTCAACCCATTCACTAGGCTGACTGGGCCACAGAGATGCCCTCATTATGGGCCACTCCAGGAGCTACCACAATGCCCCTCCAAAGCAAAGTGGCATTCCATCGCCATGGAGAAGCTCTCCGAGCTCTGTGATTGGCTATTGGTTAATAAAGAAGTGAGAGAAGTTTGGGGCCTCTGGGGCTCAAAATAACGGAGGGAGCAAGGGAGAATAACAATGACTAGATCAGAAAAGGGGCTTCAACAGAGAGAGGAGGAGAGGAAAAAACAGAAAGCGAATGAGAAGGCTAAAGTACGCCACTGCTTATCACAAGCAATCAGAAAGATCTCTTTAAGCTCTTTAACCCACTTCGACGCATTGAACAATTAGACATCAGGCTCCTCCATCCATCAATGCATCTACATTACAAAGCTCCACACCAGGCAGTTCCTTGATAATTTGCATGCTTTCATCCATACTGAGGTAAAGAAAGATGAGAGGAGCCTATGGCTCTGAAACTGCTGCAGGAGGCTTTTAATGATGTGCATAGAATAAGGAAAACATGGAGGAGGAAAGAGGGTGTTTGATCCAGGAAGGTCCTGATGTAAAGCACACCACAAGGCACATCCTCACAGCTGTGGCCCCTCCTCTGTGGCCCCCGAGACCAAGGTTCACACGTCTCTGCCTCAAAATGCACTCCTCTAGAATCAGCCAAGGAATTACAGTATGTAACATCATTCTATGTCCAGTTTTTCTTTTCTTAAAGTACTTGAGCATATCTCTAATCTCTTATGTACTATAGACTTCCTCTCTTGACTTTGGGTTAGGAACATGGAGGAGGGGGAGGAGCCCTCATAAATAGGGCCACCTAAGTATAGTATTACATCGTCATGCTGTAAGAGTTGATCACTCCCAGTCCAGAAAGAGAAACGTCTGCCTCTATGTGTGCAGACAGGCAGCAAGTCATAGAGGAAATGAGACAGAAACAAAGGGCAGCTAGGAAAGAAATGGTCGGGTGTGTAGTAGCAGTAGTAGTACTGACCCTGGGCCAGTCAACCGACAGGATAATATGCAAACTAGCTAATGAAGCACTCAGAGGGTTGAACACCTACAGAGGTCACAGCAATGCTTCCAGACTGCAGCTACCAGCAACACAGCCCATATTAGTTCCACTCCTGTGAAACACTCATGCCCACCCCCGCAGCTCCCTCTTAACAAGCTCCTGAAGTCTGCATGTGTGTGTACGTCTGCATGTTTAAACAGATAGCTGATCGTAAAGGTCATTATCCCCTCACTAGCTGTGTCTTGGACCATTTGAATGTGCGTAGATACGACTCGACTAATTGGCACAGACGGCAGTATGACGAAATTTGTCCAGACTCCGTCATTAAGAGCCCTGCTGTGGACTCCACTCATTATCACCACGGCTACAGTGGGTGACTGCTCCACTCCATCTAGTGACTTTCAATGTCATTCTCCAAATGCTGCCTCCTTGGCTGAGGAGACGTCTAATGAATCAATTTAATGATCAACAAAAACAAGTCAGCTGTCCACCAATAATTACCAACAACTGCAGGGGAGGTTTTACACCTACTGTATGTGTGTGCTTATGTTTTTTCTGTGTACTGTGCATGCATATATCTGGTGGTCCATTGTTTGTGAATGGCATTTCCAGAGTGCACCTGGCCTAATGACACACCCTTTACGTCAGAGACTGCATTTCCTGTTTTGGGGGTGGGGGAAGCAGAACTGGAGCAACATTTCCCATTTCCTTTCCGTAGCCTTGTGTGCTTCCAAACAATGAACCCAGTGACCCTGCTGAACCAGAGTGGCCAGCCAGGAAACACTGATCCAACACACACACATACCATATCAGGTTTAAAATCCTGAGGATAAATGAAGCATGGGCATACCTTTGTGCACAAATTGTGCAGACATATGTTCAAGAATTCCTCCAACGTAACTTGATGTTTCTGTTTTACACACACACACACGCACACGCACACGCACACACACACACACACACACACACACACACACACACGCACACAGGTGCTAGAGTAATGAACAAAATGTATTCCCGCCAAGTGCCAGGTGCAGTGCATCGATCAAGCAGGCTGCTTAAGCTACACAGTAGGTTATATGAAGCAATCTGGTTTGAAAGGACATTTCAAATCAAATGGAATATAATCAGCAGGGGGGTATTTCTTCTTGTCATAAATAAAATGCGATTTGATTGGTTAAAAAAAAATATTTCATTATTTGTTTTGCAATTTGTGGAATACATTTATGAATAGTTTGGGCTGTATGAGGTACTTATCCATAGTCAGTGTATTACCTAGGATAGACAGCTAAGAATTGAAGTTGTTATCTATGCTCTCACTAAAGTGACAGTCCATTGAAAAATCAACATTAATTTTACCTAACAGAACACAGAAGTTTCTGGTCTACTACTGACTTTACCTACTTTTTTAACTTCAGTACAGCAATGTACATCCAACCCCACTTCTAAACACAACCATCCCTTTAATTTACTTAATTAAACACAACAAAATCTTGTTTTGTATGGTTTGCGGGGCGTTTGCATATGATGTTGTATGAACACATAGACACTCACTCGTGAATATAAGAACCGTGCGTCTCCATCTCCTTGACAACCATGGTGAGTTTGTGGAGGAGTTTCTGGTAGGCATCCAGTGTGAGCAGGTCATCCTCTCTGAGCAGGAAACGAAGGCCATGACCCTCTGTCCTGCCCAGGCTATGACCTGACGGTGCAGCCATGGTGGTGATAGTGTGCTGGATGTTAACCATGGGGTTTAGCTTGCCTGAGGTAAAACAAACAGAAAGAAGAGCACCAGTAAACATCATCAGTAAGCATTATCGCACTGTGCAGGTGTTCTTCATGCTCCTACTGTATCTTTACTCACCGTGCTCAGCGCTGCTGCGTCCTCCCTTCTCCAGCATGTTCTTCCTGTTGTCCAGCTGCACACCAAAGGCGCTACCTAGAGAGGTGGTGGTCTTTGAGTAGGACACCTCCATCACATTCATATGACAGTTTGTGGGGCAGAAGTCGCTGCTATGGAGCGGGGACACCTTGGCTTTAGCCTGCTTGAAAGTGGGCCACGCTCTGTTCTTCAGTACCCGAGCAAACTGTCGTAGAGAGAGACATATGGATTAGAAATAAAATACTGTATGTTTTCTTTAAATGTAGTAGAAAAACATAATTTCTAAGAAATATGGGCAGAGATCTTGCACTATAATGGCATTTTTTGTCATCCTATGATGATTTCTGGGGGCTGGCAGGTTTACCATCTACAGAAATCAAAGGCAGAGAATAGACAGACTTTAAAAGTCTGAATCTTAGCTGATGTGTACCTCACCAGCCCAAGAATAAAAGGCTCAATGTGAAACACACTAGAGGATATCTGTCGACTAAATGTTCTGTTCTGTTTTATGCAAATGACAGTTGGCACTAGAAGAAAATCATAAACACCAATTACTGTACATTTCCTACATTCCTCATTTTTTATGTGGCAGCTCAAATATTTAACTCAAATCAAAGATCCAAGACAGACACATAACATCTTCATTGTTCACATATGTGGATAACTCCAGACTCCTGAACACGATCCTTATCATTTAAATTTATATGGGTGGACTTTAACTCATATAATCATATTATGACATTATATGATGAAATGATTTATTATTTGATTTGTGACTTTCGTGTAACACCTCTAAAGTTTACCTCTGAGGTTTATGTTTTGAATTTGTTGCAGAGGAACTGTTTATTTTCCTAAGCGACCGGCCCCTGAAAGAAGGAGCCATGTCATCACCATTCATATCCATAAAACCAATGTGCTCTTGATTAAATTGTTTACTATAGCACAATGGTGGAAGAAATGCCATGATCTTTTGCTTAATACCAATGTAAAAAAATATTCCTAGGGTCCACCGCCCCATGGTCACACAAAGCCCTCTGTGAAACACTGAGATAGCATCTTCCTGTGAAACACAACACACAGGGAGCCCAAAAGATCCAATAGAGGTGATACAGAATATCACAAGCACATTTTTCTTTGAAACGTTTGGTTGCACTTTCCCTGAACCCTCGATCACAGGGCCTGCGTCCTGTCTTAGATGTTACACAGCAGATGGTATAAGCCACCAGATCACTTTTTCACAACTTGGGCTGTCAAGCAATATAAGCATAACATACTGCGTATGTCAGCGAGGAACTCCAACCAAACATGTCTCCCCGGGTTATGTCAGATGGCTGGAGTATGAAGCTTCAGCTCTGAGTGAGATGATGCGCTCCAGATGGACCTGGAGCTGACCTTCTCTTGAGACTGAAGAGCCTCACCACGTCTCCAGTTTGTCTCCAGAGGACTGTGGACTCTCATTTCCAGACCTCAGGTTAACAACTCTCTGTTCTGCCTCTCTGTCTCTTTAGGTCTTACTTCTTTCATCCTTCCTCTTTCTTGTTTCTTGCTCATTCTCTCGCTCTCCCGCCTTTCTCTCTAGGGGGCTGAGAAGGAATGCTCCAGTGCAGGAGGGAATCTTACACAACAAAAGTCCTGGCCGTGGCTGTGCATGGCTATTTATAAATGGCTGGTAATTAATCCAAGGCCCACGCTAATGTTGAGTCAGATCTTTCTCTTTTCCCCTCTCACGTATTTGCACTCACTGAAATGTTTGGCTTATGGACATAAGCTTACAGATGTGCATGAGAAGTGATGGAATACTCTCTGGCTCTGTCCAAAAACAGCTGTCACCTGATTACAAACAAAGTGCCAGATAATATAACATATTGCACCCATATTCACAAAGTCGATGACAGCTTCAGCATCTCGGCTAAATCTGTCTTCTTCACTGTCAGGTCACTGAGAAATGATTATATTTTAGCACGGGAGCCTGCAGACACTGACACTTGTGCTCAACTTGTTTGTCGTGTGTCTTTGGTTTGATGCACTCTGTTGATGTTAGTGCAGTGAGATCAAGGATATCTACTGTATGTCTCTTAAGTACATTTTCAGTATGTTTTCCTCACTTGCCCAGGTCAGAGAGACTATTTTCAATCAGTGCAGTCGAGGTTTGATCATAGTGCATCTACACTGAACTGGTTCAGCAGGATTTCCAGCGAGGAACCACAGAATGGATCAAAAGCAATACTAAGTAAAATTGTTTTTTCTAGACCAGCTGCCTCCTGAGTCTATTATTCTGAGTCTACCAATAGTTACAGAGGACAGGGTGAATTTTCATTTCATGGTTCCGGTGGTTAAGTAAATACAAACATACGCAGTTCACGGTGGAGGCAAACATCATCCACAGCAGAGAGATGGATGAACGTTACCTTTCTGTAGTTGGTGATCCGCCGGTTGATGTGCTCCACCCTCTCGCCACACATCGCACTGAAGCGTACCTGCAGCTCCTCTGGGATCACATCACAGCTGGAACTCAACCTGCTGCACATCTGCACCAGCGTGTCATCATTACGCGCCAGCGCCTCCAGGATCTGGTCAGAGAAAGGACAAACAACGGCAGGGGTGATTAAGTGATAAGCAAATGAACAGAATTTAGCTGGAGGGTTGATTCTTAAACAGCGTTTCATGAGCAGTTAAACTGATATCTAGAATTTCCATGTGCTCTTCATAAATCCATGGAGATAAACCCAGCTTGTGATGCACATGCTGTACGTATGTAGACTGTGGCGTTCCAGATCAGAGCGTGGATATGAGGAGGAAGAGAGACACAAATCTCTGAGCTGTCTTAATGAGATGCCCAGTGAGAAAAGAAGAGGAGGAAATGTAACAGCAGGAAGAGACTGAAGCACAAGGAAACCCAAGCAAGTTTGCAATATTAAAATTCAACATCACACAGATCTCTGAGGACATCTGGGGCAGATGTTTATAATAAACTAAAATTACTTTCACTTTAGAGGAATGGGAAATGACTTATAGTCAGAGGGGATATGGCAAGTTTTATTTCTGTGCATGTCATTGTGTTTCATTGAAGATGGTGCTTTTAAAGACTTTGAAACAACAGGGCTGTAAATTTAGACCCATTTAAGACCTGAACCAAACTTGTGATCTCTGCTAATTTACCACAAACAAGAGAGATGCTCTTCATCATAGCATTTGGCAGGAAGATGCTCCGCTACGCTTTTTATTTTCCACACCAGCATGTGTGCATCCATGTCTGAGTGAAATGTCTTTCCTCTGTGTATCCTAAATCAACAGTGATCATTCTGTGAACATCACCGCTGGGATGCAAAAAGCATGTACTTAACACAGCTTGGAACTAACATGGCAAAAATAAAGCTGTCAGTTTTAACTAGCATCAAGCCCATCAATCCACTCAGTGAGGGAGCTGTTGGCTGTATCTGCTGTGCTGAAACATTAGAAAAATGACAATGTGGAATCTGTGTGACATTTCAAACTTGAGCCAGAATCTGACTGATTACAGATTCCACTGAGATTTCACTTCCCATCCGAACAGCAACAACACAAAGTAAGTCCAAACTATTTTTGTCATCTACTACTCCTCTCCAGCTTGGTGTGAGAGAGAAGCCTTGCCATGGTTTGTTTACGCCTTTATTGTTCTCTTTCATCAAGTGGAGCTCAGCTCAGAGGCGATTAACCTCAAAAGCACTATTCATCACCTGAAAACGAATAAAACTTCAACTCTTTTCCTCTCTTCCTTTCTCTTAGTGCCATCCACAGCCACTAAGAATTAAAACAGTTAGCATAATGATAAAAGTAACTGCCATTACTTGAACTAGACATTCCACTCCAGCTGGACAGAGCCGCATTAACCACAGGAGCAAGAGTGAGCTGTTGGCCTCGATCCCACAGGTGTATATCCTGTTATATATATCAGTTATATAGACCATTTCATAGTTGAAAATGTAAATATTTCATATGGGTACAGTGTGTTTCCTACTGCAGGGTGTGTGAACGATATCAGCTGACAGGAAGTAAACATGTACCCAGGCTGTTAAAACAGAGTAGACAGCACATGGCAGCTCTGTTATATATTGAATCTTCAGCTGGAATGCATCGTTACATAGATATAACATCATATCATTCATCCCATAAACTGAACGGACAGAATACCTTAGCAGTGAGGCTGAAGAATCCCTTGGGTTCGACCATCTTTTCCAGCACGTGACACTTGATGCCGGCTGTGCTGTCATACTCGTACATCACTCCGTACTCCAGGTGGACGTTGTCTACTGTCAGACTCACATGGTCCTTCTTTCCGTCGATGATGGCTATGGTGTTGAATTTGTCGATCACCTCTGAGAACGTGGAAACACAGAAGAATGAAGAGACAGCGTTGAAATGCATCTCTGATAACTCACATATATGGCAGCACACATCACAAAAGTGATGTACTGCAACTTGTTCTGTGAGGTCTTTCATCAGCAGAATCAGCACTGTAGGAGGTCTCAGACCACCAAACCTGCAGTTCATTTTACAGGAAGACCCTCTGCACATGGCTCCTCCCTAACTGCAAAAACGATGAGCAATTCCAAGAGCAAGTTTTGAACCAGCCCTATGCTAATGTGGTGACTTAATACCACAATAAATCCTGTTCTGGAGCTGTTTGCTACGAAGGGAATCGCTTTCCTGTTTAACTTTCTCATTGGGATCCATAAATCGTAGGAGGGAATTAACACTTGAAGAGCCAGGCGGCAGCTGTTCTCAGACTAACACACTCCAGATGAGCCCGTCAGGACGCTCAGTCTTACTTGTTAACTGGAGAAGGTGGATGCAAACAGGCCTGTGTTATATCCAGACACCTTTCCCCGGATTCTCGTGTATTTTTTTTGTGAATGTGAATGTGTGTGTGGTCACCTTCTACTTTACACTCGAAGCCGTCTCCATTCTCCTCAGGAGCTGGTTTCTGGTTTGTTTTCTGGTTGTCCTCCTGGGCACTCTCACTGTTGTTATACACCCACTTAATAGTGTCTTGCTGTATGGGATTACAATAAAGGAATTCATTTTAACACTCACGTTTACCAAGACATTTTCATTCTTTCATTCATTTTTTTCTATTTATACTCTGAATTTATATTGGACTTTAAACCTCGTATGATTTCACTTAGAATTAAACTGACTGGAAACATAACAGTCACTCATGCACAAAACTGTCAAGACAAATCAGGGTACTGTAGCATCACTTGTGGTCAACAGGTGGTATTTCTACTGCTACGAAGATGGGATATGAGGAAGAATAAGTCAAAGCAGTCTGGTGTGTACACAAGTGGAGGTTTGGCTTTCAAGCAGCATGTTTAGCTGATTCTGCCCAGATATGGAGTACAGTGTCGCAGCTGAAAGACCTTCACAAACACATGGAAACCTGACGCTTGGTGAGACCTCGAATGCAAACCCATGCCAACCTCATCAACGCACTGTAGCGTGCCACGCAGCCCCTGTGTGTGCATGTCTGTCTGTTCTCTCGTCTACGCAACCAAGCCCACAGTGGGTTTTCTGCCAAGACTACATGCTGTGCCTACTGGTCTGTGGTCTCCAGAAAGAGACGGCGGAATAGAAGGCGGTTCCCCTGTGTCCATACTTGATGTAAACCAGATCTCCAGTAATGATGGAACCCAGAGGTGCTTCATTAGGCCTGAAGTCCCAGCAGGGCTTGATTCTAGTCACACACTACACTAAATCACACCAAACACAAACAATTTCCCCACCATCAGGTTCAACAGGTGGACTGCTCTTGCTCTCTTCCCTTAAAGTTCTGTCAACCACTCTTTCAGGGGGGGAAAAAAAACCTGCCAGGCCTATGCCTCCCTCCCTCCCTCCCTCCCTCCCTCCATCCATCTGAGCTCCAGCCACCCCCAGATCCTTTCCCACCTCTCTCTGCAGCCTGCCAGTCTCCCACAGCAGGCCCACTGCTGTGAGCCAGAGGTCAGCGCTGGGGGAGCCAAAACTACCATTATTTCTGCGTAATGACCCAAGAGAAGGAGAGAGGGAGTCAGAAAGAGAGAGAGAGAGAGAGACGAAAAGAGATATGCTATGATTCTTTCATAGTCAACTAGTCCTCATTTCCCCTCTTTTCTTCTTGTTTCCTTCCTTTTGTTCTTTTTTGATCACCCAAACATTTCTGCCTTGCAGTTTTACTGCTTATCAATCAGATCAATCAACTCACAACTCTCATTTTCTTTTGTTTCTACCAACCAGCAACATGACTGCAGAGAAGAATGCTACCTGAAGGATTGGGTAAAGACTTTCCCCTGAAATGCAACTTTTAGAAAACTGCAGTGTCTAGTTATATTCATGCCCTTCTTTTTTATTTCCTCTCCTCCCGTTTCACCTGTGTGGGTCGGCGGTATTTCCTGCAGGCGGTGACATGAGCGATGACGCTGGCATGGCTCTCCTTGCTCACATTGATGCCGTTCACCTTGATGATGCACTGGCCTGGGTGGAGCCCAGCGATGGCTGCCACTGTGCCTGGTGTGAGACAGGCAAAGGGAAAGTAGAGGCATCAAGAGCAATTAACTACTGCATCGGGATGAAACAAACATCAGCACATACCAAAAAAGTAACTTGTCACATCTTCCACATCCTGTACACAAAATTGGATTGAACAACATTCCTTTCTCTTCTTTGTATTTACAACTTTGTTTCCTGTTTTGGCAGCTCAGGAGGAGTGAGGGGGGAGTGTGGAGGAGGAGGGAAGTTGTTTATCTGGGGTAGACGAGGGCCTCTCTGAGGGATGTGATTCAGACCATACTGTAAGAGAGCTTCAAGGTTTACAGCTATCAGAAGGAAGTACATGGCAGACTAAATATTCCTCCCACTTGTTTTCACGACCCCTTAAACACACACCATGCATAACCCACACTGCAATCTGTACTCCTCTTGCCAGGTATTGTAAGAATGATATTATTGAGCTTTGCTTCTTTAACTGTAGTATGAAACTATATAAACAGACAGGTCCTCTGGACTGGCTACAGTCCAACAGAACAACAGGGCCAATACAATAAGGACTCAGACTGCAAGGATGTGAACAAGAGGCACAAAACACAGCACTCTCACTCTCACTATCAATATTACTCGGGCTACATCCCACAATCAATAGCTCTGTTTACACTCTGTCTCAGGTAGGTTTCTCTCCTGTGAACGAGCAATGCAATTTGACGTGTTAACACTGCACTAATTAGCCCTAATGTGGGCATGACCTGCGTAAAATTGGTTTCGCAAACTTAAATTTCATTTTTTGTGTTTATCTGTCTCTTCTCTTCCTGTTTCTCAGTTTCTCTGCCTCTAATTGGTATTACCTGCTCCCGTTGACCTCAGACACCAGGGGACAGCAGCTGTTATGACAATGCAAAGGATTAGACTCCTCCTGCATCATCAGCTGTGTCTCGAGGGACCAGAGTATCTACTTAAACACACAGCAGGTTCCCGAGCAACCACATCATCAAACCAACACATGCACACACACGCACAGGCACACAGATACCCAGTACATTTCTACCTTGCAAACCCAGTTAGATTGCTTAAGGAAAAAAACAAGATTCAATTCCCCTGAGAACAGCCAGACAAGGCCATGGATTGTTTTTTTGATTGGACCCTATCTTGTGCCAGCGCTGATAGCAGTGCTACTAAACATGCTGTGTTAGGAGAAAAACAGGAACGCCCCTCCATCACTGCTAAGAAAAAATGTGAATAGGTACACAGAAATTATTTTGTAATGTGATAACCAGCTAATTCTGCCCTTTTAGAGGCACCATTAACCAACCAACTGAGCCACATGGAGCGCATCAGTGGGGAAAATTGTCCCCTTGTGGCCAAGTCACGCACACTCACAAATGCTGGTGTGGCATCTGCTCAGCAGCTGTGCCACAATAACACAATGAATCAAGACAGCTCGAGTGGTAGAGGTGGTGATCCCTTACCTCTCCCAACAGCATGGACCACAGAAGGGCCGAAGCCACGAATCTGGAAACCCAACCCATCAGCCGAATCTGGAATCTTTATTGTCCTGGGGACAAAAGGAGGGAAAATAAGCTGATACCAGATGTGTTTGACGACATCGCTTTGATCGTACCTTCACTCATATGCACACATTTGTCTGTAACTTTGAACAAACATGACATAAAACATTTATAAAGCTGTCACTATATCTTGACAATAGTATATGACATAAAATCTGAAAAAAAATTGCATTCCCCTCTGTGCTCCTAATGACATTTGTGTGATTTCACAGAGCCAAAAGGAGAACATATTGTAGTGTAAAATGAGAATGTTTGCTCTGATTTGTGCTTGGTTCTGACTTGGTTATTTCCAATATGGTGGCCAGGTCAAAAACATTCTCATTTTACAGCTAAAAATTACACTAAAATTTATCTCTGAAAACACTGGAGGCCAGAATGGGCATTACAGTGACATAATCTGGACTGACAGTTTGAAATTTTGCAAATGCCATTCTGCAAGCGCTAAAATGAGGCAAAGAAACTTGATTTTTATAGTATTTCTCTCATATACTACTGCCATGACATAGAGATAATTTAATAAAATTAACTTCTCATCACATTTTCTCTGAAGTTATTGACTGTGGTTTTACTGCATATCTGACTTACTCTCTTGGCTTGGTGCTAACCAGCACCCTGAGGGGTCCCTTGCTGTTGATACACTGCCTGAGGAGAACTTCCACTTCAGAGAAAGGCCTAAGGAACACCAGGTCTCCATTTATGGCAAACAGCTTCTTCCCCGCCTCCAGGCCAGCCATCTTACAACAGAAAATACCAGAAGAGACATCAGGTCAAACATCGGGTTTTGATGTCATGCAGAATCACAATGAAATGTTTGTCATTTTTAGCTTCGAGTTTGTTCTGGAATAAAAACACCAATATTCCCAAAAGAATTCTATATATCACAAAGAAGAGTGTAAACACTCGCAGTCAGAGGAGAGATAACTTTTATCTTTGAGTTTACAGCTGGATCCTGTTGCGGAGTTCATTGTCCCAGACTGAATATTTAAAAGCAGAAAAAAAAAACACCAGTCTCTATGCGATCCAGACCTTCCAGGCGCAGTCACTGCTACTACAGGGATGGAGGGAATTATGGGTCATGCGCTCAGATTGATCATATTTGCCTTCAGACTCCTCCGTCCCATTTTCATCTCGCAGATCAAAGCTAAACACCTCAAAAATATGGCGCTCTGGTCGTGTACGATAATGCGCTTAATGTTAGCATCCATGTCTATCACCAGAAAGCAGGGTAGAGGTCTAGAATTTATTTTCTGGCTCATGATCGAACCACAAGTTACCAAGGTAATGCGTGTGTGTGTGTTCTCACCTCAGCTGGAGAGCCCTTCTCTACTGATTTGATGATGGGGACTCTGTTCCTCTCTTCCAGCGTAAAACCGTAGCCTCCATCGCTGGGCCTTATCTGGAAAAAAAAAAAGACATCAGCAAAATCCCAAGCCAGCAGTCCGAGACATTTTCAGACACATACCAGAAACAGATCCTGCTACAAAAAGATAGCAGCCATGGTTGTGTTTGTTCAGAAAAGAATGCTTACTGAGGTATAAAACACACTTTTTGCAGTGTTTTCCTTCTCACAGCTGTGTGCCTCCTAATGACTCATCATGTCTTCCGTTTGTGCCGAGTTGTGAGTGCGTTAGAGCAAAGTCATGGCGTGTTAGACAGATTTGCCACCAAGGAACAACGTGAGCGAGCGCTTACCAGGAGTGACTTGGAGATGACGTTCTCAACTATTTTCAGGTCATGCTTCATGGGCTTATGTTTGGTGTTGGATCCCTCCATCTCCTCATCAGCAAAGAAACGAAACAACAAGGGCTCGTCCTTGAACTCACTCTTTTCCAACACTGAAGGAGGAAAAAGGAGTCATAAATGAGTAAATGTCAAAAACAACTGAAATAATAGTAATTATAAGTGCTGAATGATCATATTTCTGGCAAACAGTTTTTAGACTTTTTCACTCGCTAACTACAGATCATGTATAAATCACATTTTTGCTGACAATTTTGAAAAGCATTCTAGCTATATTTACTGTATATACTTTTATATTCTTGGATGCTTTGTCATCTATTCCAGTTAGGCCCTGGTTTCTATTTAAATAGTATGAAAACTTTTAAAATTATTTGGTGATCATTAACATTAACATTATTGTTGTCTCATCTGCTTTTTTTTTTAAAATGGGTTCACATTTGAACTGGTACTTTTATATGACAAACAGGTTCAGGAAAACAAATTGTTTTGCAATGAATGGGGAAAAACATATTCAAATTATATAATACACAAAATGGTTTGCAAATTGGTTAGTAATGTGTACTATATGTAATTTGTGGCAAATGGGGTAAACAGGCAAACTCACCACTGATGTCCTGTACTGTAGGACAGTAAAGTATGACCTAGTTCAAGGACCCGGATTGTCTATTAATGGTTTACTGAAAGCTTGACTCTCTGATATTCATTCTTTTTTTGGACACTAGGAGAATATGAGCAACTCTTTATACTTAAAACATCAGTTTGTGTTAGCTAGGAGCTTTAAAAATTGTTAGTCACATAATGCCAAATGTAGCAAGCACTTAAACACATTCGCACCACGTATCCCAATATGCAGAAATTCACTGTGAGAGAAACAGAGACCCCACCTTTGTGGCTAGATATTACTTTTAAATGAACCCAGTCTCCACGGCAACATAACGCCATCACCGAGACTTCATCTTGAAATGAAAAATAAACCTGAGGGGGGAAAACAGAGTTCCACTCTAACATTCTCTCACTTCATTCCCCTCAACATCAGATATAGTGCCAGTAGGTTTAATAGCCATGTCGTCAGGCCAAATAACTTACAGGCACGAATGGTAAAATTGCCCTGAAGGCCGTGGAAGAGAAAGGAAGTTTGATGGCTGGCGCTGCTGCATTATGTTCCATAGATGTACTGGTAATTTGTAGTGTGAGGCTTGAACTGGGTAGTTTGGGGCAGTTACATCACAGAGGTACGAGGAGACACGCTGTGAATCACACTGTAGTGTGTTTGATGTGGACTTTGGCATGGGGGGAGAGTTAAAAACAAGCCTGACTCGCATAAACAAATTGTACCCATGGCTACTGACCATTTAGCACTTAAACTGACAAACATTCATCTGCCAAGTTCTCACAGCTAAAGCAAACCCTGCATATACCCTGCATTTGTTTACTTAAGTCAGATGCACACAAGTTTGCATGAAGTTAATGATAGCATGCATGGATACAGCCATAGCTCTGACCACGGACACACATACAAATTCATTCACTGGATTGGAAAAAAGGTCTATTCCTGTAGTGTGTCAAAGGGATTATAAGTGGAAATGGAAAGAGAACAAGAGTGGTTGTGTTCTAAAACAGGATGCTAAATGCCAGCCGCCCTCTGTGTGGTTTCTCCAATGCATTCAGCTCTTATTTAGTCAATGATGGAGAGGATTCCACAGTTTGTGAACAGCAGGATGGGAACTTTTTTTTGGGTCTGTTGAAATCCTCAGCATTGAAAAGTGCTGTACCATGATGCATGAAGCCATTGTCGCACAGTTCCACCCCCAAGATCAACGCTTCTTCCCTGGTTCTGCAGTCGCCCTGCACCAGAAGACACAAGAAACAGAAAGAGAAAGGGTGGATGCAGTGGAGGAAGGAGACAGGTTTTAGTATAAAGTGTGGATAGAATAAATGAGTTAAGAGGGAAAAAGAGAACGAGACAGAACAAAGGACATTGTATGTTTAGCGAGCAGTCAAAATGTCACACTCACACCCCCTCTTTGTTCCTGCATTGAAAAAGCCCAGAGGCCAGCAGAGCACTCCACGCTCCATCGTGAACACAGTCAAAATCATGTCTAGACAGCATAGTGTGACAGCTGAAGTCCCACTGAAGTGAGGATTGGGTCAAACACATTCATATGCACTACCAAACACACACACACCCACACACACACATTAATATGCCATTGAGTCTGTAGCGGTGGCCGTGTACATTTCATTTCTTTGTTGTCATCCTGGACAGGACTATCAATCTGTCAACCTCTAAGCTTCCTGTCAAAGTCAATAAAGCTAAGCTGTCGAATTAATTCTGCTTTTCTTTCTTTGTTTCCTTATGGCTCAGCTGAGAGCTTTAAGTCTGATGGCAAGAAATGCTTTGCCTCACTTTCTTTCCTCTGCTACATGTTTGAAGTGACCCACAAAATGAAATATACAAGAGTCAGATTGATGCGTTTCAAGATGTTCACCACTCATTTTGTAAACTTTTTAACTGCATTTTGCTTGGAATTATTTATTTGTACACCATTTAGTTTGACTGTACATTATATGATCATACATCATCATATTTCCACTGACAGTTGATATGGATTTGGGTTTACCTGTGCAATGAGCCAGTCTATGAGCTTGTTAGCCATCACCACTGATTTGTAGGTCCGCAAATGGTAGTCCTTATCCCTGGATGGGCAGAAAAGCAGGAAAATTCATGAGAAGGATACGCAACAAAATTCTACCTTCTAACCTTCGAACTGTGCCATGTTAATATAAAAAACAGATGGTGAACATGTGACGTAGTAATTCCTTGGTCTACTTAAAAACAAATAGTGATGGAGTCCAAAAGAGAGCTAATAATTCCCACTGTTGGAAAGGCGTGGTGACAGTTGTATCATAAATCTGAGCGACTTTCTGACATTTGGTAACAGCTAAACGACATTCCTCCGAGCGTGGTTGGTAAGGGCCCCTGCAGCGTTTGGCCCTGGGGTTCCTCGTGTCAGTCTGGCATTTCTGCTCTCAGTGGAACCCACATAGACCCCAAGAATGCCGTCTGAAATGGAGCCGTGATTTTTCCCACGAACACAGGGGCCTCCCCTGGGGAACATAGGGGCCAATGTGCAGGCCGGGAAAGTCCAGAACCACTGTGACTTCTACCACATACAAACACTCACCAAGACACACATACACACACACACACACTTCAGGCAATTCAAACATGACATGTGGGCCAAGTTAAAGTCCAATCTCAGCTGTCTGGAGCTGTTCACAATGTGAAGCGTGAGAGGCAGAACACTGCCCTGTTTCCTCCACAATGGAGCGTTTTGTTGTGTAACTGCATTTGACAGCCAGCGTTTGTCTCTGATGAGGAGCGTAGTGCTGGTATTAGCCAGTGCCGTGCCACGCATAAACCACTTGGACCAGAGGAGCCAAGAGAAACCCTGTTTTCCCCCTGAATGAGATACTAGAGAAAGGCAGGTTGGGGTGGCAGCGGCTGGTGCACAGTGAAGCTGTCAGAGTGAAAAATGGAGGGTAAACAGCGGTCCAGTGGGCAGCCATATGTCCGGCATGAGGAAACAGCAATTTGAGGAGTAGCAGAGGGAAAGGTCAGAGAGGTGATTTTTATAACTTGATGTGCAAAGAGAAAAGTTTGCCTTGGCATGTTGTTAGCAGTGAATGGATGATGATGGCAAATCTTACACTTTGAAAGCATTCTTTGGACTATATTCTGTAGAGGATGCTGAAAGTTCAAGATTTAATCAACTGCCCTAGTCTTGATTAATCACTCAGGTACAGTGCACAGTACTGTTCTTTATTTTGAAAATCTGACACATACATCCTTAAAGTTTGAGTTTCTCGGGGACTCATCAACACAATGGAAAAAACCTCAATATTCATCAGATGCTGAACTGAAATGCCAGTTTTTCATTCTGTATGAAGATAATTCATAGGTGACCTTCACTGTACAGTATTGTGTGGGTTTGCAGCCTCATACTGAAAATGTATTCTCATTAAATGCACAACTGTGTTTACACATTATTAGCCTGTAGTAGAGAATTCAAACTTGGCAATCAGATACCCTGGAGCTTTCTGCAAGGAAATTATACCTAATTAGACAGGGCCTGGTTGCTCCACTTAAACTCTGGCATTCCCAGGTCCGGCTGTGATGCATTGTTCTGGGCCCTCAGTGAGAGCGCTCTGTACAGATTAACAACACACACAAGGCTAAAACACCAACCAAGGAGTTTCACGTCAAAGATGTTTTGGCTTCATCACAAACACTGATGGACTAAATGCTGCTGACACAGACACATAAGCACACTTTAGGCGTTTTAATAGCTGGATCAAACAGAAATACGGAGAAGCTTCTGTGCTGGAATACATGCAGGATCAGCGTGCCCCTTCCAACCATGACACCGTTTTACTGGTGCCAAATTAAAGCTTTTCTTCAGGCCATTTGAAATCCAGCACAAACAGACAACCTTGCTGTGGTGCTTTGCGGTAAAACACATTAGCAGCTTGCTCCTCAAACACTGTTCAAATAGAATTTAAAAAAAAAAACAACACAGAACAACCAGTGCATGCCAGCAAATTACTCCTATAAAATGAGATTGCTCCACTTCTAACTCTGTTAGACAAAGGGGATGGTTCCTCATATGTGCCAGAACTGCTAAAAAAACCACCTGTTTTGCATTTGGGTTTAAGTGACTACTTCATGGGCATGCTGGATCTTTGTGCTTTCATGTGTTTACACTAATTACCCGCTATAAGACGACTAAGTGACTTCTATCATTCCAAATGTGTATCTAAGTAACATAAAATGACACACATAGCTCATTCTAATTTCACTGCTGACACTTTGAGAAAAATGTTGAAGCAACATTGCTATTTTGATCATGTTGTAAGTAAGCCTGCAAGCAGCAGAACTCCATGTCATGCCAGGATCAATATGCAGCCAGTCACACTCTGTGAAATCTGAGACCTGTCTATTGTAACTGAATGATCTCTTTAAACACTTTAAAATGACAGGAATGAGACAAAGTATTCTGTGGTGAATGGATCGAGCCATGTGACCTAACTAGACACACAACAAAGGAGGAGAAAATGACAGGAAATCACCTGCAGGACTGGATTTAGAAAGTAGACAAAGCGCATAAAACTGCCAATACCACCACTCAAGGAACACTTACTAGTTTTCCAAGCTTTCAACTGCATTACGTGATCTTAATCAGAAAAGTAGTTTACTTTGTTTTAATGTCCAAGCTGCAGAGCATCATGGACAATGACTCTCAGCCTCTCCATCACATACTGGACTCCTGCAGGAGCTCCTTCAGCTATAATTCATCCACCTGAGATGTCACTTTTAAACTCTTACTTGGTAGATTACAGTATTCTCATGTTCTTATAGTTTTATATTGTTATATATTGTTTGCTACATTACATTTTTGCACTATTCTGCACTGTATATATTTCCTTACTTTTTCCTTCTGTATATGGCAACTGTTGTTTTTAGCTAATAAAGTTTTATCTTATCCTATCATAATGGAGATGCTAGGTCAGTAACTGTTTAGGACCTGCGCTGGCTTTAAGGTAAAGCTTGACTGCAGCCAAGAACAAACTCATGCTGATGAAAGTCATCTGATGGGCTGAAAGCTCCAACTTACTGATAGTACTTTCCAGAATATTTCAAAAAGTAGACAGTCTGTGACTTGTCACGTTGTTGACCAAACACTTTCAACAGACAAACAATAAATGCTAAAAATGAACTCTCAAACGCACCAAGAGAGACTCATGGCTATAGATGTCCCACATGTACCCAGAGCACCTACAGTATGGCATGATCGACTCAGTCCTCACCACCTCTGTGTTGTGAAACTGGACAGATAAAATCTGCAGAGATTTATCACCAGCAGGTGCTGACACACTCCGTCACCATTGGGCCAACTCTTCTTTCAAAACAATGAGCTGTTAAGAAGTAAGATGCTGAGCTACTGGGGCCCCACCTGGCTGTGACAGAGTGGAAAAGAATATGATAATTTACCTGATGACAGGAGTGAAGAGGCTGTGAAGACGGCAGAAGAGCCGAACGCCCTGAGTGAAAAAAAGTGAGGAGATTTTGATTAGGTGAGTGACAGGTGCGTAAAATATGATGTATTATAAGCAAGGCTCTACTGTTACCTTAGATATGACGTCATGCATGTCACTTCTGGGGTGGTAGGTGCCATCGTCGTAGCGAAATCGGTACAGTACAGGCTCAGGTTTGAACTGGTGCTTGTCTGTGACTAAAAATGCAATTCAAAACATGAGGAGGCTTCTGAGTTTCAGAATGAGAGATGAAAAAAGGTCTGAAATGCTACGGGGGCGTTATTCATCTTGCTTCAAATTTGAAAGTATATGAGGTTTCAAAACATAGTGAAGCCAAACACGGCTGCGTGGTGAAACGAGCTTTCCAGACAAGAGGACGACTCAAACCTCTACAGAGCAGTCACAGATAACACTGCTGCTTTAGGGGACTGTCGACAGCCCTCCAAAACAGCAATAACAGTTGGCTCTGTATTCTTGGCTGCAGCCATGCGGCTTCCATTAAAGGTTTTTATGAAAAGATATTTTCTCGTCGTCACATGAGTATTTCTAAACAGCACTGTGGCAGAGCTCAGAGGGACTCGCAGTTATTTCTCTCTGTCAGGAACAGCTCTAAAGCCCAATCTCATTTCTCTGTGAGGAAGCAATAAAGCACCCCGAGTGATTTAAGATACAACTTGGCTTGGGGAGCTTCTCCTTTGAGGAAAAAAAAAATATATGCAGAGCAGTAGGCATCATTTAGTGTGGAGGCAAAGCATTAGCCAGCTTCAGACTTATGCACCAAATACACTTGTAACCAAAAGCTGCAGAACAGCCACTGAGTAAATACCACACAAACATTACAGCAAGAGGAGATTAACATTTATAATCCTTTACCTAAACATCGTGTCAAGGGAGTGTTTAAATGGGACACCTGCTCAGACATTCACAAATAAAACAGCTGCATGTGCAGCTTTGCTCAATCAGGGAGTGACAGTGTTGTGAAACTGGTTGCTGAATGAGGAATATTCATTGGATGGTGACAGGCATTAGCATGCTCTACATCATGTGGCGTGAAGTAAATTTGAGTATGGTAGTTTTGGTGATGGATATAAAAGAGAAAAGGATGATAAAGCAGGTCTGAGTGGGAGAAAAGCAAAGGAGAGAGCTAGAACTAACCATGGTGGATGATACCGTTCTCCAGCAGAGCTTGACCAAGGTGAACACCTTCCTCTGGGTTGCCTGTCTCACCGATTTCCATCAGCCAAGACACAAACTCACTGGGGAAGCACAAAAGACAAGGGTGACATAATAACACAAGCACTCAGGGATGACACAAAAAAGTGTCCACAAAATCCCGACAGGGAATCCTGCTGCACCATAACAGAGAAAGAGTGTGATCAGAGGAGATGGCTTCATATTTAACCCTGGTTATCTGTAAATTGCCACTATGGCAACAAAAACCACCTTGGCAAAGAGGGATGACGTATTTAGGGGCCACATCTGTTTCACAAGCTAGCTTTATTTAGTGTTTTATTTATTTTTCACTCTTATTTAGGAAACAAATTAACTGCCACAACAACAAATACAGCAACAGATCTCCTGAGAGCCCAAATGAGCTAAATGGGGTAATTCTCTATAATTTAGTGACTCAGAGAGACACATAGAGAGAAAGAGAGAGGGATGAGGA
Source organism: Synanceia verrucosa (assembly GCA_029721515.1). Lineage (NCBI taxonomy): Eukaryota > Metazoa > Chordata > Actinopteri > Perciformes > Synanceiidae > Synanceia > Synanceia verrucosa. The sequence goes on along the minus strand of CM056568.1, from coordinate 11,199,274 downwards.
CAGGCAGAGTGGCAGTAGCCTATCTGGTTACATCCATGATGCCCTTTCTTCCTATAAAAGACAAACAAACATGGCCAGCAGCACCACTGGAATTCAGTGGAATTCACTTCCAGGCCATGACGGAGGTGGGCGGGTGTCCGCGTCAAGTCAACCGGGGTAATTACAAACGTTTTCAGAGAAACAACTGACCAAACAGCCCACCTCCGTCACTCTATAACCACTCATCCTTGGCGTCTTCACTCAAAGCAACAGACCACAGGGGAAAAACACAAGTCTATAATAACATCAATTTGTCAGCCTCTATACCTTAACCATGGAAGGAAAAACACCCTGAAAGTTTGCACCACTAAGTTCTCACGCTCTTGAGCTGATTGGGGTCAACAAACAGTTTTACGCAATTTATGTGAAATTTTGTATCCTGTAATATTGGAGACTCATTACTGTACTTATTGGTCATTTGAAAGTATAGCTACTGGTGCTTTGCATTTAAAAAAAAAAAAATACTTACTAGTTTGTCTACGCCACATCAAATCCCTACTTTTGTACAACATTGGTGCAGTACATTAAACTGATGTATGAATATATCTTTCTCTCTGCAGCCACATGCAGCAGTAATGTATCATCCGTGTATGCCGACAGAGAAAAAGGTGTTCTCCAAGTAATACAAAGGGCATTTCTAGCCATATGTCCAACCTTTTCATTGAGCTCTTAAAGGGCTTTTCATCAACATCCATGACAACAAGCGGACACTAGTGGCTGTCATAGTCAGAAAAGACACACATTTGGTTTCTCTTTTGTTTTCCTGTTTAGAATGGGATGACAACTGCAAGCTAGGTGGCTGTCACACACATTTTCTTTGATGAATTACACTGCCACAGGAAGCAAACCACAAATGCGATTGTACCACTTAAAGGGGAGGAACGCGAGACCCAAAAATAGCCTCTGGCCTTTAAAAAAAAAAAATAAATCAAAAGGAGAAAGCAGAGGCGTGGAAAGAGAATAAAGCATTTCACAATGGAGGGACTGGGTTGAAGTTGAAGCCAATGTGGCTTTCATCAGAGACCATGCTGGATCCAATTCACCAATTACGCCTTCATGCAATCATCTCCACAATCTCAGGCAGGGGAAGTACAGAGGGGCTAGGGATGTCTTTTCACCCATAACTGGTCATCCAGGTGTTGGCCAATCTCTACAGAGAGGGATATGTTTCCAAAAGGAGCTTCCCTGGGCTGCTTTCTCACCATATGATCTCTTCCGACTCTATGCGGTGCCCACATACGACCAACTTCTGATCCTTTTAATGTGTTTAGCTGACAGATCCATTCCTCTGCCAGACCACAAGGGATCTGGTGTCTGCGTGGACCAAAGGAGAAAGTAACTGCTCAATCCAAACCACCATGCAATGTAACATGGCCACAACTATGCTCAATTGGACTTATGGGTTGTTTTTTCTCTCTCTCGCTCGCTCTTTTAAAAATAACAGGGATTTTGATTCAGCTTTTTAGATTTCGGGTGATTTTGAGTGTGATTATTACCAGTCAAAATGTATCTGTAAAGATTTTAAACAAATGGAAAACACGGGTAATTCTAAAAAGTAGGGGTGTTTACAAGTCAAATTTGTTTATGAGACTTCAAGAGTCAAGATAGGAGCACAGTTTAAATAACATCCCATCAAGACTGTCTCATTAAAAAGTGTTATTTTTTATTTCTTTTTTATATTGCATCGTGTCGTCACTCTATAAAAAGGCCGTCACATAGAAATTTCATTTTCAAACCAGCCAGATGTTTGTACATTTTATTATCCAGATCCAGCTTTGTCACCTTCTAAGTCTTACAATGTGTGCTTTCCCCAGAAGACCTGCAGTGTGGGAGGAACGGCTTAAAGCAGTTTTTTTGGCGTATTTCCAGTTCGGGAGAGAAAGAGGTGTGATATCCCTTCAAAGTTTCCAGCTAAAAGCGTCCAGTCTCAGTGAAAGGAACATAATAATACAGCAGGTAGTTTAAGGGTCACATGGTTCTGCTTCTCACAGACATCAATGACTGGTGGCGCTACGGTCCATGCCTGCTCAATATTGAACTTTGAAGTATTCTAAATGTAAAGACTCTTTCTGGATGGGATTAAACTCTGGGTAAACTCAGTTCAAACTTTTTTTATTCATTTACTTGCATGAAACCCTGGCAAGGCGATGTGACAGCGAGGCATCTACATCTTATTATAAAATGTAGATGGTTTCTATGATGAAAGCAAAATACTGAAATGGGGGCATCAACTCATGCATGCTTAAAATAGCTCAAGGACAGGATTTTGAGCAAAGCACCCTTTCCAGTAAATATTCTCACTTATCAGCGAATGGAGGCTGGATAAGCATGTTTACACACACGCACACACACGCACACACACACACACACACACACACACACAGCTGCCCTCTGGCATAATGGGCCCTCTACTGCTGTTACCTCATGGATTCCTCAGCAGAGAGCTTAAAGTAATCTAACATGGGCGAGGGAGGCAGTCAGCTGAGCGGCACAGGGATATCGCCTTGTGATTTACGACTGGCATTCAATGGCCGATCCGTCCCCAGACACCACACCAATAATCCTTAAATAAGATTCATGGGCTAAATCTGGCTGGATTTGATTTTCCCATGACTGAGGACGCAGATATACATAACACACAGCCTTCCTGAATAAAAAGCGCCGACGCTTTCTTCTTCCCAGCTGCTGTCTTTAGAAATTCCTGCCTATTTAAAAATGAAAGCATGGATGAAGAAAATATCCGACATTACAAAAGCGTTCTGTGTAACCTGCTCTTAAGACCATGCTCTAGGTGCTAATATTACTGGCTTAACACTGTACAAGGCCTCCTACTTCTCTGCATACATGAAGACCTACATAATTACACAGAATTAGATATTCATTGTGGTTTATCTCACAGCACAGTCACTTTGACAGTGAGTCACTTCCTCAGACCAAACACTCAGCATCTTCCTCACTGGACAAAAACGAAAGAGTCAGCATACACAGCCAGAATCTTACCTTCCCAGGAAGCACTTGGGGAAGGTGGTGAGCTTGCGCTTACGGTCCTTAATGAGGTTTCCCTTGGTCATGAGGGGGTAGAGCTTCTCTCCCTTCTCTGACACCATCACCCACGTATCCTGCTCCATGCCGAGCCTCAGACCTGTGCAGCAGAGGGAGGGAGGGTGCATAAAAGCCTGTCAATATCATGGCATTAATAATGTTTGCACTCAGTTCCTAGACTAAATGTGGCATCAATTGCTAGCTGGAGAAGGTTAATGTCTCCTAACTTCACAAGATAATTAGCAGAGCCTTTCAGTGTCTGTGCTAATAGTCTTAGGCTGACACTAGGAGGTTTTTATCATAATCTCAAAATGGGTAAAATACGACCTGCTAATCTGTTTTCAGACCCTTAAACAGCAAAGACAAACACAATGTCACAGTATAGTTGGCTTTTTCTTTCACTCTTAGACGCTGATCCTACAGCTGATCAGGGTTGGGAGTTACTCCCTGTTTTATTATTCAGCTTAAATTGTTCTGTATTGATTTTCCCCAAACGCAGCATATATTTTCAGCTATTTCATTCAAGACAGATGTTGAGAAGAAAAAATAAAAAGGGGAAATGAGTTTCTCTAACTGGCCACCCCCCACCCTGATACTGATACACTACAGCGCCTTCTTACTTTTCCTCCGCTCCCTCTCTTTCATGATGGCCTCCAGCCACTCCTGCTTCTCCTCAGGGGTCTTGGCCATGCAGACGAACCACTTGTTCTTGGCCGTGTTGTGGATCTTCCAGCCGTTGTTTACTATGTTCCCGCTGCTGTGGTAGTCAGCTGTAACACAGACACAAGTTTGACTTCAATAGTTGTATGAAGTCTTCTCCTCACAAAAGGGGCCACGAATCCATTTTTTTACTCATTTAGCAGTTTGACAGGGAGAGCCATCAATCAGTGGTCACACTGATCATGACACATAAACGGCACTGTTGGGAAGTCGGGTTTACAGCAAACGAGGGTCACCGCATAAAACGCAACAATAACAGGCACAACTCCAACGACTTGCTGAGAAAACAAAGCAAAATAATGCGGTAGCATCAAATACGGGAAATAACAGGAAATAGACCAGAACAGACAACATGTTTCTTATACAGTTATGTGTGGTCTATTTTCCAAAAACAACATTCATCATAAAACTACTGAGAATAAAGTACTCAGTGCGGACTCATTTTTCCCAGCTCTAGTGCTGGCTCTCATTGCCTCTCTATTGAGTGCTTCATTGATTATCGCTCTTCTCCTTTAATGAGATAAATGAGGGGACACACGCAGAAGAAGAGCATCCATCAGCATTATTTACTGCTGAGTGTTCAGAATAGTCCCACAGTGGAGGCCAATGGCTACTTGTGACTCCCCACCTTTGCTGATATGCAGACATTAAGAATGTACAGAAAAAGCAAAGCAAATGGAAATGAACTCTTGACCGTAAGCTAAATTTCCATCATTATTTCCATTTCTCTGGGAACATTTCAAATGCTTCAGTTCCTGACCTCTGATTTTCTCCCTCCAAGGGTGTAACAAAAAGCAAACCCTTACAATCATCAATTACAATCACGTCTAAAAGCATCTACACTGTGGTGTCCTTTATATGGTACGCCTCGAGGGCGTTTTTCAACCTCAGGCAACAAGTGTGTGCCTGGGAAAATGTTGGGTGCTTTCATTACGTAGGAATCCCAAGCTAAAATACTCCAGTCGCCCTGGATTTCAGATTGAGATCTCCAGCCTGTGGTGCAGAACACCCAAGAGTTACTGCAGCGCCTGCCTCACGTGTTTATCCTCCCTCTCCAGACCCAAACCCATCCATCTCTCACCAAAAAACACCCAATATTATGGCCCATCTAGGTTTGCTGGAGAGGAAATGATGGCTTCTGCAAATATAAATGATAATCAGCAGCTATGTGAGGCCAAGAGACACAAGTGCTGGAGTTCACCAAGTACCAGCAGCAGGACAGTCCCAGGAGTATGTAACTATAAATGTCTAAAAAAATGTTTATATGTCAATCTTATTTTTTCATCGGCGATCCAAATATATAAATCACATGTTGTTAATGTGATGTTCCTGTGTGGGTTATTATGGCATATTTCAAAACCACAGGAGGGCTGAAGTAAAAAAAAATAAAAATGATCTGAGATTGCAAGAAGAGGAAGAATATCTAACTGTATTAACATGAATTTGTCCAAAATAAATGTTGCATCTCTTCACAGGACCACTCACCCGTGCCATCATCCACATTTTCCACCTCCATCACCTCCGTGTTGATTCTCCCTCTGAACAGGTAGCGAGGACCTTCTGTGGCCGTCTTGCTGTTTTTTAAACGCCTTGGAAAGAGGAAATGAGAATAAGCCACTAAGGTTGAATTATACCATGTTACGGCTTACACAGTAATTAGAGTTATTGAATTTATAGTCAGAGCAGCATGCTTTATTGATCTTCCTGCGTTTTCTTTCTTGAGTCATGAATAGATGTGCTTTTATGCACTACCTGCAGACACTACACAGTATACGGCACGTACTGCTAGAGCTAATCGAAGCAGGTGGCAGCTTGGTTGGAGGTGGGTAAATAAAACTTGCCAACACAACAAATACAATGGCTGTAGCAGCATTGTGAGCAGCTGCATCAGAAGCTCAGTGTGGATCTGGCAAGTACAGAAGCACAACAATAGTCGGCAATCAGCGAGAGCTTCCTGACTGAACTTGCTGACCATAATAAATGCCATTATTTATTATATTCAGTATTATTTCCACAGAAACCACCTAAAAGATAAATCTACTCAAAAAGAGCACACAGATGGTGGTTAATATCCCCATCCAGACTAATCACATGTCCCTGTTTCCCCAAGTTAAAGAAAAAAAACCTTCAAATCCTTCTCTCATGTGTCTCCTATAATGCTTATAAAACTAATTTCAACTCACAAAAGCACTAAAATGCTTCCCACAGTCCACTGCTCTCTTTTCTTTAACACAGTAAAGGAACTTGCCCAGTGAATTATTTATAAAGTCCATGCTCTAAATGTTCTGTAGGAGTACAGAGACAGAGGGAAATTCACAATTAGCATAAACAATATTTTTATTCTGCCTGTTGAAAAAAAGCACACTGTAATGAGGATTTAAAACAATCTTCCGCTTTGTGGATTTTGCCAGTCGAGTAATGAATAAAAGAGGGTCAAGACACCTGTTTTTCTTCTTGCAGTAGACCAGAAGCTTGTCAAACAGAAAGAAAATCCTCTCTTGTATGTTTCCAGCTGAAATCTTCAGGAGGATGCCATGCATGAGCATCTCCGTGCACGTATCTGTGATATTGGAGCCCTGCGAACGGACATGTGGGCTAAAGGTCAAACAGACAGAAAATAGAGAGTGAAACAGATGCTTGGACATACATTAACACACAGGAATGTGTGAAATTTAAACTCGCAAATCATTTTAACATGAGTTTTTCATCTGAAAGAAGGTGTCTACAAATTATTTCGATACCATTTAATGTTCACACATAGTATCTGAAAAGGAGGAGGCATTACAAAGCCCAGCCTTTCCTGTTCCCTCTCTCAGGGGTCTGTAAAAACACTCCCTGCTTCCTCAGAGCAGATTGCTGTAGGACTTTAAAATGCACAGCCGTTAATAGCTTCTATAAAATAACATCCCGTCCAGTCAAACCATGTGTTGTATTGTTGCGCATGGTCACCATATTGGTTGGGGTTTCTGCTGCAAGTGATAAAGTGTGCTGTCTTTTCCCTTACCTTGCCTGTTCTGAGAATTTATGGACCACGTTTGATCGGCCCCTCAGAGCTAAAAATAACTCCCATGCGCACAGAGCCGGAAAATGTGCTAAGCATTTCCTCTTGCTGGAGACATCAGCGGGCCAAAACCTATCCCGATTTTTCCTTCTTTCTCTCCTCGCCCTTTTCATCCTCATCCTGTCCCTTCTGCCGATCATCCGTCGCTCTCTTCCCCAGGCTATTCCTCTATCTCTTTCATTCCTTCCTCCTCACTTTGTTTTTTAGTCTCCCGCTCTTTCGTGGGTCTTTTAACGCCCCAGCTCATGACCAGATGTTTAACTCATTTGCAGCCAGTGAATGTGTGCACACCAGACATGGAGAGGCCAGCTTGTCTTGGTCACTTGAAGGGGCCAACAGCAACATCCCTCTGGTCCAGAGCTTTTCCTAAATGGGAGAACCAACACATCCCCTTTGTTTTTCATGCTCTTTCAACAGATCCCCCTGCCCATTTACCTCTTTTGCTGCATCCTTCTTTAGATTTCCTTTTTCTCTGCAGCATTTTTCTGTCACTCTGCACATTAATCTTGTTCCAAGCCAAAGCTCCACAGAGGGTGTATTCACAAACTTAAGCAACACTTTAAACCCTCAGTCATCTGTTTCATCTAAATTTCAACCCTCTATTTTTATAGCGAGACAACAGCCAGACATAACAAAGGCAGAAATGGATAAAAAAAAAAAAAAAAAGGACAAAGCAGGATATGCAATTAATTAAGGAAAACGTATGGTAGAAAAGTTTGTGTTGAACTCTGAAGTGGTATTTGTGAACTGGCTGGAGAGATGAGAGAATTACTGACGCAGCCAAATCAAGCAAATACCACAACTCAAGTAGATTTTAAGAACTCTAATTAAACTTAAACAAGAGAACAGAATGTGAAGTGAAACAAAACTGGGAACTACTACCCGCTGCTCTAAAATTAACATTTTTCTTTGGTACACAGTGACAAAACACAGACACTTGCAACACTAACCAACTGGCAATCACAGCCCCGACAAATGCTGGCAGTCATCACCATGGTGACCACTGTGGGCCCTCGCCCTGTGTCTCCCACGCGAGGTGAACCTGCCAGGATGCCCTGAGGGCAGCCAGCTGTGGAGCAGGTCAGCGGTAACAAGCAATCAGGCCGGGCGGAGGAGCAGGAACGGAAAAACAGCAGCTCTCACAATCACTCCTCATCTCCCCATCATTCCTCAGACACCCACACAGAAATGCAAGATGCAACCATCACTCTGCTCTCTCCCTCTTCCCTTTTTCTTTCTTCATCTCTCCTCTCGTCTTCTTAGTTCCATCTCATTTAGCCTGGCGTGCAGCACTCCTGCTCCAGAATGAGCTAATGTTTACAATTAATAAAAGTGCTGAGGGGAAACCACAGACTAGCTACAGCCAGGACCATATTGAGTTCACCCAACTCTGAGACTCATTCTATCACACCATTCTAACTGTTGTGTAAATGTATATGCTATAGTTACTTAGTCTGTGACCTCATGACCCTATACAATAAGGATGCAACAGAAAATATAAAATGTACTATACTACTGTATACACTCCTACTTATCAGTCAAAATTCATTAGAAGCATTGAATTTTTGGTATGCATAATTCATATTTTTAAGATGTTTTTGCACTAAAAGTGCTGCTAATACTAAATTAACATATTCACTGGAATTCAAACATTTCTTTTTTATTTTATATATAAATATTAAACTAAAACAAACAAATTGTTATTTCCATATCACTGTCAGAATATTGTAAATAAGTCTTAAATAAGTCTGTGAAATTTGCACCCTGATAATGCAAATTGCAAATGCTGAGAATGGATAAATAAAGAGTGATAAAAAAGAAGTTAAACATTTCTGTCACATGCAAGGAAGTCTAATCACGCTCTACTGAACCTGATATCAGAGTTTAAAGTCTATGTTGTATCCATAAGTCTAGTACTACATTCACCTTTTTCAGAGGCTACATCAACAAGAGTAAAATCTTTTTTCTCCTGTGTATGTCCGGAAAGCCTTTGATCCCTCTTTGCATGAAGCATCCCAACCTCTTGCCTCTTAAGAAGAAGAAGAAGAATTCCTTTATTAATCCCTCAATGAGGGAAATTACATTTTTTGCAAATGCTTTTTTGCAAATGCTCTTGCCACCAGTTTTCTCTTTGCAACCATCACTAGGCCATCTGACCCCTAATTTAGGCTTCAGGAAGAAAACTAATCGAAGGCAACCCTCCAGAGAAAAAGTACAGCCCACCTGATGATGATTACATGGGTGACCCTGAAGCATGATGGTTTTAACTACAGGCTCATCCAGGCGGAAAGAATTTGAGCATTGTGAATACAAGTCATTGTTCCCAGAGAGAAAAAGAAAGCTTAAAAGGCTGACAAAAGTCACGCCACTTGGAATTCTTGTTGCATTGCTGCCATATGGCTAAGTGGCTCTAAATATATCATGACTTGGTGATTTGACGGTGGGAAAGCTCAGCTTTCTTTTAAAAAATTACAAACCCACAAACAGACTGATAACACAGCAAGAAGTCAATGCAGCCATTTAAACTGAATTAACTGGGTGAGGTTAAATCAATGAACACAGTGTGCACAGTTTAGCTGAGGCCCACCTCCCAGCCTTCGATATGGGACTGCCATTCCTCCAAGATCTCCAACTTCTCCATCTGCCTCTTGGCTTCGTTGATGCTGGAGCACACAGCCTTCATCACCTGCAGAGACTCCTGCACCAGGGCGTAGTCGTTGTGCTTCTTAGGGGTCCTTTTCAGCAGCTCCTGCATATGCAGACACCCCATAATAAATATTTACATGATAACACAGAGACATGTTCACTTTAATGACAAGACTACTTGACCCATATTTATCTGTGACAAATATGGGTCGAGATCAAAATTGGCACAGGAAAAACATGGAAGAAAAGCAAGTTCAATTTCTTACCCACCCCATATTTGCTTACCTTCTTGTGGTTCCTGAGTTTAATGGTTGAACCCCATGCTACCGCAAACCACAGCAAAAATGATGGCAATCTCTGTGTCTACAGTCTAAACACAGCCTTTCAGTATGGCCTCTTCTACAGCGCTGATTTACACTGTTCTGGATATATCTGCAGCCAGTGATGGCTATCTGTGTCATTTCAGAGAAGGAGGCCCTGACAGCTGGAAGACTTCAAATGGCAGAGCATCAGATTACCCCATTATTATTACTAGATCTCTATGGCCATGCTGGTGGCTGTTTAGAGAACGCCTGGGTGAATTAATAGATCATAACATGACAAATGAGACGGGTCAGCTCAGATCACCCGACTTTGAAAGTGTATTTCATTTCACTCATGTTTCACGTTGGGAAATGGAAATTTCAGAACTAACTGAGAGTGCAGGTATAATGAGCCCAGTCAAAGTGTGTAACGGCACAGCTGGGCAGGGGGAGGTGATGATAGGTCTTGTGTTATTCCTACGATGTGGTTGTGCTGGGAAACTGAAGCAGCGACGTGTCCGAATATGAGCCCAGTGTTTCATTAGTAAGGGAGAGGTTGATGTAAATAGTTGGGACAGCCCTAACTAATGACTAGGTGGAGGTGGAAGAAAAGAAGAGGAGAAGGTGCCCTATTAAAGGCATAGGTAGCTCTGGCTAGCACACATAAGACCATACTCACTCTGAGCAGCAGTGGGTACTTGCAGATCCTCTGAATCGGAGCTACCAGGTAACCCTCCAGTGGGACCTCTGTGTTTTTTCTGCCTCCCAGCAACATGCAGTTCTATAGGAGAGAAGGGGAGGTTAATAATGCTCATTGTAAAGAAAGTGGTGTTAGAATAAAGCTCTTTGGCAACATACAGCAAAAGGGTTTACAGTAGGACCTGCATTATTATATAGTCTGTTTGTGTGAGGATAGTGTAGGCAGAGAAGTCTTCATTTAGGCATGATGTGGTAATAAAGTGTGGCAGTGGTTGTCAAAAGTGATCATGTACAATGAAACATCATCAGTGCTTTTGCTGACATTTACAAATCAACACAGTGTAAAACTGCGAGTGATGGGAATGCCATTAGTCTGGCAGGTATTTGGTCTAAAAACCAAACTATTAGACAATTTCAGAGTTTGACCTGCTAGTTGCACTACAGGAAATGTCAAAAGATGAATCCTACTGATCCTTCAGTGACTATCAACGTCTGTGCAAAATGTCACAGCAATCCAGCTGACAGCTGCTGAAATATTTCAGTGGTGGACCAGCCCACAGAGCAACATCACCATCTGCAAATTCAGACTGATCCTAAACCAAGAGACAAACTTTACCTTCAGTTGATCAAAGTGAGCTTTACCTACAGGTGGTAGGTTGCAGGTTATGAGGTCAACTGCTAATATTCACTCTCACCTCCCTCTCACCTGAAATATCAGTGAGGTGCTGGATTACAGGGTAAACAATAAACCCAGCTTTACAGCAGCTAGTAGGCCAAAGGTTTAGTGGAGGTTAGCGGATAACCCCACCTTGGTCACTGCGAGGTTGAGGAGGTGACCTGAGGTATATTAGCCCACAGCTCAGTGTAGGTTGGAAGGTAACATGAGAAGTATATAGCCCTAATGGAAGGTTGGGTCACTGAAAGGTCGAGGCTATAAAGACCCTGTTAAATCAAAGTCAATTAATATATTTGCCTCCTTGGGCTTCCTAGATTAAAGACACCCAAGAACAGTAAATCAGACACAGAACTCTTACAAACCTCTCTGATGGTGTGTGTAGTGTGTGCATGTGTGTGTTTCATTTCTCACTCCATCAATTACAGTCTTGAGAAAAGGTCAAATGCTTCCCCAAAGAACCATCCAATCAATACACCGATGTCTGTGGTCATACTCTGGTTCTTCTGGGTGTGTAACTCTGCTGTAGATCTCAATTTCAAAGCACTCTGTTTTAATGGAAGTCTTAAAACACACGGGGTGACGGCGTGCAGTGATACTGAGGCAAAGGAGCGAAGGACAAGCATGACAAACTGTCAACGCCTATTGAGTAAAAAGTGAAGCGCATAAATGGGGGTGGGACAAGAGACTGTAAACAGTGTCAAGTAAAGAGCAGTGAGAGGTAATGGAAAAGAAAAAGGGTGAATATTTTGACCAGTTTAGTGAGCCAGCAGTGGGGATGTAGTCATCTTTTGTTCTAGCAACACGATGCTCCCCTGTGGAAGTGAAATTCTCTCAGTGTCAGGACAGGAAGAGGGAGTCCGCCCACACATGGGGCAGAGTCACGTCAGCTGTCAGACCCACTGGAACATTAAGTACAGGGTTTTACACTGCCATGTGTGGGTGACTGTATGTTTGTATGTCTAAGAGACTGAGGCAGTGTGTTTTCACATGTGAGCTGTTCTCAAGAGCCGTTTTGATCACACTTGGACTCAAATATTGCACTCTTTCCGTATCAGTATGGATTGAATCAGTTAGTCTGATGTGTGTTCTGATGTGCACCTTTATAGAGCCCTGCTCACCAGTAAACATGTACGGACGCTCCTGATCTTATTGAGCTCCAGCAGCAGCCTCTGGGCCTTCTCATGATTCCCGCAGTATTCATCATAAATCTGGAAACGACTCCTCTGCAAGAAACGAAAAAAGACAAGGTGAGAAGGACGCATGAGTAAAAGGTACAAATTACAGACAGGAGGGAAGAAAAAAGATAATATAGATATAAAGATATTGCTGATAAAAATGAGATAAAATAAGGCAAACAGACAACAGACCAGACATATGAATTATAGGATTCGCAGTAGGTACGTATTCTTCACCACACTCTCCTCTCCGTCATGAAATAAATAATGTATGTCATGTGTGGGGCTCAAATCATATCCTGGCATCTGCCTTGCAGCCAACCGACAACTTTCCACCACAGCAGTTCTCATGACATTCACACTCCATTGTCTTAGAGAGGCAGCAGCGAGACCAGACCACACGTCCTTTAAATCATTCACTACAAAGTCACTACGGAGCAGCAAAAATAGCACACAGTCTTCAGCCATGTGGGTTTGTCTCAGAAGACAAAGCTGGTGATGTGGAGAGACACACCGGTCATAACAACAAATACACTACTTTGTGCATCTAGCTGAATCATGTTCAGCTCATGAACCTCCAAATGATTATGTTTTGGCCCTGGGAAGTGAATTTACTGTTGTCCTTAAGGGAGGAGTGATGTCTTCAGTCAGCAGGCCTGAGTCACAGAGGGATTTTGATTGGAGCAGCCCAACGTCCAGCTGGCGTCCTCACCGATTTTTGTTTCTATAGTAAAGTCGGATTGTGTAATTCTTTCTTGGAACTTTTAGAGCATCAACAAATCAAGACTGAGAAGAAAATTCCAAGGGAAAAAATGCAGAATAAGGGAAAAAACAGGGGAGAGAAAAAGAAAAACCTTCCAAGTCATATCTCAGTGGACTCATATGGGCACTCATGACTGAATTATGGTCATGAGTTTTAAGTTATGCTGTGAGTTATATCCCATTTTCTCAATGAGGTAATCTCTCTCTTTTTCACCTGTTTCATCTGCACCCTAGTGGCAAAGAAGTCACCTTCAGACCAACAGAGGGATTGTAAGATTTATTAGAATTTGAACCTATATGCCAGAATGCATTGAGGCTCTGCATCAAAGAAGTATGATATATAGCAGAGGTGAGCAGTATATCAGGACCATATCAAGCATGTCTCACATGTGCACTGTCTCTTCATGGGTAATCCAGAGAGATGAACTGACAACATGTGGTGTATCTTATCACTTTCAGCAGTACTCAAGAACTTGGACAAGATGGTGACAAAATGTGGCATGATTATCTTTTAAACTTGAAACAGAGGAAGTGTCAAGTAATGGCGACCACAGGTGTTACTTACAAAGTGCAAGAAGCACCGCCCGATTTCATGGTGAGCATGAGGGTCAGGCTGGAGCAGCTCCTCCACCATGGACAGGAAATCTTTGTGAACGGCCAGGATCTCCTCGATGTTGGAGAATAAAACCTGAGGGGGGAAAAGGACATATAGAGTGTATGTACTTCTTCTTTTCTCCAGTGGTTTTCTTAAGATTACCCAAATCAATACTTTGGCATATATTGCTTTTTGTGGCCATGTGTCACCAGGCGAGGGAATTTCTGAGGCCACACAATAAAGAGGGAGGTTTCTTTGAAATGGGCATCTTGGCTTTAAGACGTCTTTGATGAAATTGAATTTCAAACATTATTAGAGATATTTCAATAGAAAGGCTAAAATAGGGGCACATTTTTTAAGATCTGTTGTATGGAAACTTTGCCTTCATGTGGTGTCGACTTGTGTCTCCTTTTATGTCCTTTTTGTGGTAACGTTAAAGGATAAAACAATGCTGACTCTGGATGCAGGAAGAGGCTGGTGAAATAAAATCAAAGCATGAAAACCAGAGAAGTCTTTTATGGCTGCTGAGGGATAAAAAATAGACGCAAAGAACTGGGGGGGAAAAAAAATTGCATTTCTGCTCCAAAAAAGGTCTGGATGTCATTCAGCTGCTTGATGACATCACAGCCCAAATCCGTGATGACCTGAGTTACCCAAACCCCTCTCTGCACAGCATGTTCCCAAACAAAACATAGCAAGGATAGACTTATTCCAAAACACGGGACATGCAGTAAATATCCACTGAATGTGTATTTACCTCCAAGAGTAAGCAAGCTCACTGAAACAGTCACACTCCCACTGCGAGAGCGCATCCTTTATTATCCTCTAGCCGGAATCACTTATAAATAGACTATATTTACAGCTGCTTCCTGGATCGCCCACGACATCTTTCTCCACTCAGAACCTGGCTATTTTAGGTTGAAAGAGAGGTCCTCAAAAAAGGGACCCAATTTATTTAGCTTCCAGAGCATTTTCCGATCTTTTTGTGGATCAAATTACTCTATGAAAATAAGGTCTGTGTGCGGCGTTAAAGGCCGTCCCATACGTCACAGATCGACCCTCACCTTAACTGTCTCCTCCGTGATGTTCTTGTCGATTTTGGTGGCTGCATACTGGTTGAGACGATGCAGAAACACCTGCAGCAGAGCAGAAAAAGGAAAGAAAACAGCAGTTAACACTCGTGGACTGGCCCCCGGATTAAATTACCATCTCTTGCACCTTTAACGAGGCAAACAGAAGTCTAGACTTGATGCTTTGTGTGCAGCTGCAACACTTGGTCACCATCACAATGGTCACCTGATACACAGGAATCTTTGCACCGGATGAAAAAAATAACGTCATAATTGCAGCCCATGGTATTTCAAAGGCGATGTTAAGTGGCTGGGGACGGGAGGTGTGTGTGTGTGAATTGAGATGGATGGGAAGTGCTCTCACTTTCTTCAGTCCCCGAGGACACTGGTTCCCAGGCTGCTTCACCGCACACAAACCCTCAGAAACCCATTTAATGCTTCAGGGCTCTTTCTGAGGACGGCAAATTAAGGTGTGCTTCGAATGTATTCTTAAAATGTGACTAAGGAGGAATTAGTCATTTTCTGAACTCTGCCTCAGGAAGACATCCATCAACAGGTAGCAGACATGAACCTTTACTCTGATGTGTGAAATACTAAGAATACAGTTTGGCAGAATCTATCTTCTGTAGAAAGCTGTGGGGAAAACAAATTGATGACATCACACTTTGATTTTGATTGATTCCTGTAATGCACTTCACTTCAGGGAAACTATGATGAAATCTAAGGCAAGGCTTCAAAAAAAGTTTGTGAAATATAAAGAAATTGGGTTCAATCTCTTTTTTTTTTTTTTATCAAACTTGATGTCGAGCAACAATGTCCCTGATGTTCACACTGCTGTCAGATTTGAATGAGAGCAAGTTAAGCAGCAGAAATGTCCTTGGCACAACATCACATAAAAGTACAACATTTGGTTTTGTCTTACAGACATTTTTGTTTTCCTTTCCCATGTTGCACATCTAACTTTATTTATCCTCTAAATGACATGAAAGGCAGTAACTCGAGCAAGATAAAAGCAGAGATGAGATTCTCTAAGTAGAATAAAGTGTGTGCTTGGATTATATTATGCCTGTCTAAAACACTGTGGAGGGATTGAAGACAAATTAACCAAATGAAGAAAAGTGAGGCAAAGAAAGTGTAGTTTAAGCAGCAGTTTGATTCGACTATAGACCGACAGTGCTACAATACAACACACA
Source organism: Synanceia verrucosa (assembly GCA_029721515.1). Taxonomy (NCBI): domain Eukaryota; kingdom Metazoa; phylum Chordata; class Actinopteri; order Perciformes; family Synanceiidae; genus Synanceia; species Synanceia verrucosa. The sequence continues at coordinate 11,183,294 of CM056568.1, read as the reverse complement.
AAACTTCAGTTCATGGTGCAGCATGACACAACAAACAGCTCCATGAACACAAGATCGAGCCCCACACTGAACATGATGTGATGCATACAGTCGCTGACTGCAGAGAGCGGCAAGAAGTTACATCTGTCTTTGCAGTTGACCCAAACCACAGGCATCCTTTTACCGCCCCACCGAGGGCCACAATGCCATCTGTCATCCAGTGCAGCCTCACAGCAGGCAGCCTGACCTGAGCAAGCTCACATGATATAACCACAAAGCATGTAAACGGCTTCCTTTAATGAGCAGACAAGCCTAGAGTCACTCCATGACACCAAGATCCAAGTGAGCGGTTGGATCAGACAGAAAGGTGGCTGGACTAAAGCAAGCAAATCAAAAAGATGATGCTCTGTTAAAAAAATGTACAAGAAGAAATTACTGAAATAATCTTAATCACACTGTACTGACATCAAGCAACACTTCAAAAGTAATTGTATAAGTGTTTGAATCTGGGATAGTGGATTAAAAAAAGGGTCTTAGATAATCAGCCTCTTTGTTGTAGGGAACTCCACTGATTACCATTCCATAGCTGCCTTGCCTCACAACTCTGCCACTCACAAGCATTAGCATCTGATTAGCAAGTCTAATATGTACAAACCCGGAGCAGACGTCGACGAGCATGACAGGGCTTACAGTACAGGACCTCAGCTGTGCAAAAAGCAGCGGTGATTTGCATCAAGAACAAGCTTCCTATCATCAAATATTAGGGCATCTATCACTTCAATTTTAATAATGAAGAGTCTATTCAAAAGGTGATAATTACTATATCTGCTAAGCACTAATTATACAGTATATCTACAGCTATGGGGGGCTCTGCAGCAAAAGACAAGCAGCCACACTGCAGATGCTTCTCAGAAGTAAACAACATGAGGAAAAAAGATGTAATGTGTATGCAGGAACTCTAAATATGATTGGATAGTGATAATAAATTGTGTTATATCCCAGAAGATAAGAGTGTTTGTTTTTGCCGCAAAGAAATCGAAAACATCTTTCATGTAGATGTGTATACCACACAGAAAACAAGGAAAAAAAAAAGCCTGAACTATTAATCTGAGACACGTTAATCCTGGAATTGTGGACGGTTCCGACTGGATTTGATTTGTGGAAACGAACATGTCTCTTCTGAGGAGACAGCCAAGACTGCCTTGTTGATGTCGTTAAGAAACTGATCCTGGAACAGCTCCACGGACAGTGAATGGGAGGCTGCCTGACTGCCTGGATTTATGGACACAGTAACAGTACCCAGGGTGACTGTGAATATAAACCCATTTCCAGGTTTGAACAGCGCCTGACTGCGCTGCAGTACACAAATGCATGGCTCATTTGAAGAGCCTGTAATGTATCGAGCATTGTACGAGTCCAAATCCAGCATTAAAACTCAGCGTCAGTGGAGAACGTTGAGGATTTGTCTCTTGATCACACCGCAGAGCTTCTCTTCTCTGGGTGCAAGAATAGAATAGAATAGAACAGTTTTTAATTTATCCCCTATTAGGGCAAATTCACCCGTCCCAGCAGCATATGCAAATTACAGACAAATTACAGTAGTAAAGAAACAATAGACAACAGCAATGATGTAATAGAATAAGTAAAAATAATAGTAAATAATAATTGAATAAATATTTACATTACGTACTAAATACAAAGGAATAAAGATATATATTTTAATTGCAAAATGAACTGTTAATTAAACACAATGAGATGAATAAAGTGTTATGTGTTATGTGGAAAAGGCAGTGAAAATTTCTCTGTGCATGAAGAGTCTATGTTATAATTATAATTAATTATTACAAACTAGATTAGAATTAAATTTAAGGGAGAGTTTTTAAAGCAGCTGAAGAACTACTGCAGAAGCATGACATTTCCACTATGGTCCACCATGGTTGCTATCTTTGCCCTCGTATCCAGTAACAACCAGCCAGAGGGACATGTTTTATTCCTCAGGACTGGATGAACTGGGTCTTGGACACTGGCCACTACACTGAATACCAAGTCAACTTCGATGTATTTTAATGCAACCATATTTTTTCTATCACAGACTCTCCACAAAGAATCACAAAACATCATTTTAAATCTTGTGCATATGAGACATTTTTATTGGTAATTCAACATGAAAACAGCATTAAAAATGACAAATCAATTATAAATCTTAGAAAACTAAGGCCAAAACAAGTGACTAATCAACTAACAGGAGGCAGCCCTAAGACAGACACTTTTTCTGCAAGGGAATTAAACACTGGCACCAGACACTTCCCTTCTAGTTGTTGGACACACATATTTTCTATCCTTAATTGTGCATCAACAGCCTTCAACCAGGAGAAAAAAATGTAATTTTGTTCCCTGGGGCCCAGGTATAATCACCTGGATTGTCACTCTGATGGCTGAGGGGGACCACACATTAAAACCCCATTAAAGTTTTCATTATACCACAGAGCAGATGGGTGTGATGAATAGATGTCCAATCACTGCATGTGGCTTTACTTGCCATTAATCAACAGCAGCTCACATGCTGGGGGCAACAAAGCCACGGTGGTGGAAAACGCTCCGATGTGTTAACAACCACTGCTGCATGAAAACTGAACTCATGTTCAGTAACAGGCCACATCATGCACCTTTCCATCACCGACAGTAAAAAAAAAAAAAAAAAACACAGACTGGCTGGAGAGCTGTTTCTATGCTGAGCCAACCCAGTTCAGGACACTTTGTGAATGGACATTATGTAATGTTGGCTACAATAGGCGGAAGGCTAGCCACTTCTACTGTATATGTTGATCCTTGTGTCAATGAAACAGGCGAATCACACAAGACAAGTCCAACTAATAATGTTATAACAAGACAGACAATGGTGGACATTCTTCAGCTCAAAAATAAAGTGTGTGTGCAGTATATTTGCCAGACAATGTGCTCGGGTCAAATAAAAATGCAAGAGTGAATGTGAAGTGAATGGAAAGGAGAATGAAGAAAGTGCAAGGGGAGCCAGCAGAAAGGGCTGTGATGGGAATACAAATTCAACCCAGAGAGGAAAAAGGACACTAAACAGATCCAAAAAAGCAAAACGATGCAGCAAATTGCTCTGATAAAACGAAAAGCCAACTAGCTGCTCCCATGCTCCAGAAATTAGTTTGAATCAAGAACAAAGCTGGCCTCTAACATCTGCTAATGCATTCAAGTTAAAGCTATTGGAGGAGTAGCCAGAAACACAGGGCCTGTTTGATGAGTTACATGCAATACAACCATTTTAGGTCCCCGTGGATCGATCGGTTCAACTGTAGAACAATATGCTCTCCTTGAAATTAAAGCGCTGAAGCAGCTATATAAAAAAAGAGTTCAAAGAATGCAATGTCAGCACGATTTTAAAAGTTCTTCTTCAACCAAAGTTCAGATGCATAACAGTGATGTGGGATCTATTGCTAACAATTGAAATAGGTCCAATGTGAGTTCATTGGCACTGGTTACCAGTATAAACTGGAGGAATGAATAGGTCTTTCTCAGAGTCTATTGGACAAACGGCCTCTTTTGTCTGCGGATGTGTCACTGATGTGCTTTGTTGTCCTGATTGGAGAGCTGGCAAAAAAACAAACACGCACACAAACATCCTGTGTAAGATTTCTCCACTGTGATTTAAATTTAGTGGTGCGAGAAAATATTGAAATGTATTCACAACAGACACGTACAGGTACTTCAGTGTTTTCTCATCCACCACCTGTGGAAAGAATTCTCTCTTGTTAATAAATAAAAAAAGAAGAGGCCGTTCGCCGCCAAAGACAGAGACACAAACAACATCTTCCACCCGAAAAACCCCACTGTAGTGAATCACTAGACTGTGAAGGTATGCTCATTAACAGTCTTTTCAAGTGTGTGTTCCTCTGTCATACATCTGTCCCTCAGGAAGGCTGACAAGTGAAGCACTGTGATAACAGTTCAGGAAAGGACAGCATGGAACAGGTGCGCCAGCAGCTCGGCACCCTCAGGCAAAGCTCTGGAAACACCTGAGTCTCTGGATCGACTGTGTGTGCTGGTGAGAAAATGAGCAGCAGGGATAGAAAGAGACAAGGCCGACTTAAAAAGATAGCGAGGAAGTTCAGAGGGAAGGGAAAAAGAGAGCCTTGTTTTGCCTTCCTCACACGACAACCCTGCAGGCAGGATATGGTGCCTTTACCATATTTCCGGCACAGAGGAAATGCTTTTGAACCGGAATTCAACTTTAAAGGGTTAAATGTCTTGGCCTCACACACACACCTACACACCTACACACACCAAATTCCTGGCAAGTAAAAACTTAACTTCTGCCAAAAAGTCCTGACAAGAGACAATCAGAGTCAGTTTGGGATGCTGAGAGCACACAGGGGAACATCCGAACAGAGAGAAAGGGCTCTTTGTAGTGCTCCTCTCCCACAAGCCAGGCCTCTCCTGTCCTCAACAGGTCCTGATGACACCTCCAGGAGTCATCCTGGGCTTCCCATCGCTTTAGACCTCTGGCTAGGTTTCCCCAAACAGACCTGTTTCTATTCACTGGGGATATATACAGGAAACAGGCGCTCTTAATGTGGTGGGGAATGTTAATGTGTCTATCCTGGGAGTGGCTATTAGGACTCATCCACACAGCTCCATGCAAGCGCTCTGGTTTTAATTAACAACCGAGGACATAGTGTATATTCATCTTGCAGGTCCTTCAAGTGAACAAAAGTTCATTTGTCTTTGGAAGACTTTCATTTTGAAATGCAGGCAGTCTGTATGAATACCACGTGACTCTCAGAAATAAATGAGACAGCGAAAAGGAAGAAGACAAAAGAGACTTGTCTTGTTTTGTGGAAAATGCAGAAAAAAATCTGGCTTGTAAAGGAAAACCTACAATTGTGCTTTGAGGCCTTCTCTTGGATGTTATTCCCGTCCTTTCAGTGACCCTGGCACCTAAGGCAATACATAAACAGCTGGAAAGAAGCAATTTCTCTAATGAATATGTCTGTGTCCAATGCCTGCGCCTCACTCCTGGTGAGCTACTCTCACTGGAGTGAAATGAACACAAGCATGAAAGCATGCTGGAGGTCATGTCCGTTAAACTGAATAGCAGACAGGCTGTGGGCCTGTTCAATTTCACCCATCACAGCACTATAAATGGCCAGCGTCTTCCGCATATTAGGAAGACCTTTTGGCTTGACTCAAATTGGATATGACGCAGTGACACCAGCCTCCAGTAGATGTAAGTTATTCTTCAGAGACCTAACCTACCACGCTTCCCCAATCTCCATGTGCAGCCAAGCAAACCACAACTGGCAATTCCCATCAGCGCCACACACCAGCACCCCTCTATTGATCTGCAAGATGACGAAGCAGAATCACCAGTCTCCAAATCTGCGTCTCGCTCCCAAGCGTGACTGTCACACACCCAGACTGTTCGTCTGATTACTGCTTCCCCCTCCTCCATCCATCTCAGCAGGAGTGGCAAGAAAAAAGGAAACCTGCAGCGTCAGAGTCTCTCTCACTTAGAACTGGATGCTGTCAATAGAGAATTGAACTGCTTTGCCAGTCTTCCCCTCCCTTCATCCCCAAGAACAACTGTTGAGAGCATGCCCACTCGAACAAACACCCCTCCTGCCAGGGTTCTGCTCATCATGTCTCCTTTTTGTGTGAATGGACAGAGAAGGAGGCCAACATGGCTACATCAGAGCGGCACAGACCTCAGCTTTGTTTAGTCAAATAAGTATGGAAACCACTAATCACTCTACATTAACTCCTTTTCATTGTAATTGAGCAGTTTTTTTAACTTACATGAACAAGTCTAGATTCTAGAGGGTTATCAGTAACAGCTGTCCCCAAAGTGGCAAAAAATAAAAAAAAACAATTCACACAGGTTTGACTTAAACTCACCTGAACTCCAGTTTTCAGCATACCTTTAAGTTTGCAGGGGGCTGGAGCCTATCCCAGCTGTCTTAGGGTGAAAGGCAGGGTACACCCTGGACAAGTCTCCAGTTCATCACAGAACACATAGAGACAGACAACCACTCACACTCACATTCACACCTACAGTCAATTTAAATTAGCCAATTACCCTAATCCCCATGCATGTTTTTGGTTGGTGGGAGGAAGCCAGAGTACCTGGAGAGAACCCACACAGACATGCAAACTCCACACAGAAAGTACCTTCTTTCTGTGAGGCGACAGTGCTAACCACTACACCACCGTGCCGCCCCCACTCTAATTCAATATTTTATTAGACCTTAGAACTTTATTGTCATTGTCGTTAAACAACAAAAAGTAGTTTTCAGCTTCCTTTAAGTTTAGCAGCATGACACAAGCATGAAATAGACAGTAGATATGGCATACAAAAATAGAATATAATAATAAAATAGTATATAGAAGAATAAATAACAATTAAGTCAGTTTGGAGTGATTATGTACACACTACAGTTGACTGCTCTTTACAGTTATTTACATAGTGCAAGAGGGTCTGTCTATCAAGGAAGATAGATGTTAGGCCTCATATTCATGTTAATTTTTCAGTTAGTTATCTCTTTATGTGTGGAACTATTAACTGCACGCGTACTGTGATTTTATAGACTAAGAAAGAATGTGACAGGCCAGTTTAAGACTTAAAAATGGAAAGCAGAGGCTTACTCACTGTCTAGGGACAAAGTGTTTCAGGTCAGGGGCTGCAAATGAAATGGAAAGAGAAAGAAATAATACAGACAGACATGAAAAGGATGTCTGTGGACAAGGCATGCCTGGGGACACAGACACTTGTCTGACTCTGGGAGCTTCTAGAGCAAATCTCAAGTGCTTAATTAAATAATTTAGAGTGAAGTGGAATTTCCCATCGTGTCTGGCTGGGTGGCTCTGGGTGTTTATGGATTCAGAGCCCAGATTTGCTGAATGGACATAACCCATGAATGGCATGGAAAGTGTAAGTTTAAACCACAGTGAGAGAGAGAGACAACACGCAAACATGTCTAAACATATTCTAGGGACAATTCCTCAAAATTGTTCAAGTCAGATTTGAAAACGTGGAGACAGCTGCACTGGAGTTTATGGGACATTTCATGATAGCAAACTACACGGCTGGGAAATTCTTTTAGACATAATATAAGCTTAATCTGGCTGGTGAGCAGACAACAAACACTGCAGGCATACTGATCTGAGCAAGTGTGTGTGCACGTGAGTGTGTGTTTGTTCCCTGCAGCAGAGCATGCCAGCTGAAACACAGGCCGCCTTGTGATGATGACAGCTTAACACTCCACCAACGTCCTGACAAGTGTCTACCATAGTCCCGCCACTCTTCTACTTGTAGCATGTAAGCACCATGTGACCAGGCAGCTGGCTCTGACCAAATCAAAGGCGGCCTTCTCCTCTAGGCAGCGGGACGGCACCGCCTCTGCCTCCTGAGCGAAACCCACTGCATGGATTCAACGCAGGGTCCCTGCAGCCCCTATCATCTGTGCTGCCAAGTGGGCATCTGTGGCAAAAGTCTCCTTTCCCTGGCCCAGTGGAAACAGTGGGGGATGTTTGAGTGTGTGTGTGTGTGTGTGTGTGTGTGTGTGTGTGTGTGCGTTCTGCAGCAGGAAACATGCAGCACAATGTAAAGACAGGGAGGGCCAGGAAGGAAGGAAATCCTGCTGGAAAAATGGCCTCTGAGACAAAAGCAAGAAAGCTCTCTGCAGTGCAAAAACCTTCTTGAGGGACTTATTTTTATTTATTTTTTTTTTTACGCTGACAGAGAGAAGGTGTAATAGACAGTAACCGATCAGTCAGCAGTTAAGTCATATTAGTGAATACCTTTGCAGCAGCAGTTTTAAGGTAGAGTCATGTGTACAGACAAGGCAGTGAATATGTGTATTTCACAAAACATGGAACTATTCCTTTAAAAAGAGGAAGCCAGATTTCTTTATGGTGCTTAGTTCAGAGCACATCTTCTATCACCTCCTGGCTTTGTAGATAAAGCACAGAGAGGCTCACATTTTGGTGCACACTAAATGACTGAGGTTCATGTGAACAGGTCCAGAATATTAGCAGCAAAAACCCTTTAAATTAAATACATTACCTTTCACCCTCACATCTCCCTCTGATCATTTCCATATTCTACATTTCTACAGCTTGGCATAATGTAGGAATAGAAAATTGCTACACCACTTTTTGTTAAGATGAATGGACAAAATATTAAAAATAATGCAAAACACAGCGGCTTGCAGAGCAGAGCTGCTCAACGGGAACCTCAGCCTGTGTTTCTAATGATACAGGACTCAGGGTTGATGCAGAACTCTCAGCAGACGAGGGCTGTCTGCTGTCTGAGTTAATCCACACCATCATTCATCTTCAGGCTGCTTAAAGACAGAGTTATTTAACACACAAAATGCGTCCACTGATGCTGCATATATACAAAATTAAAAAGGCACAAAGTCAAGTATCAGACAGAATGCATTTACGTTAATAAACTGGCGGGTCGCTTGTGTAACGGATGTGGTGAGAAACTGAAATACAAGTGAGTCACATTATCATGGAGAGGGGCACCAGAGAGAAACTGTCTCAGAGCACGGAGACAGACCAAATCTAATTTAAAAGAGCCAAGGAGAAAAACATCTCACCTCTGCTTACATTTATTTCTTCTGCTTCTAAATTAAAAGAAAAATACACCTAGAGAATAAGAGATTCAGGATTCTGGTCAGTGACAGGGAAATACACATCTCTAGCCTACAGAAGATCATAAAACGTCCACATAGAAAGAAAGTAGAGAAAAAGCTCCTTAAAGACAGATGTGAGGTATATGAACAGTATGATGGGCGATCATAAATGAATAAAGGATGTAATTAAGGAATAGGGGCAGAAGCAGCAGCCTGTGTGAATCCACGGCTCTCTGAGGAATTTCTTATCACCCAAACACAGCCCATTATGTATGGAGACTGACTAATGTAAGCAACAGTAAATGGCCACTGGCGACTCGAAGCACTCGCCCTCAGCCTCAAAACCACCCAATCCAAACACTCCAGCACCATGTGAGCACACATGTTGAATCTTATCTGATCTGTCACTTAAAAAAAAGCAATTTAAATAGCTTAGTGGAATCTGTACAAGGGGCGGTATCACGTGGTGTCAGTCTCATTACGCTAACATAAATAACTTCTGCATTTGCCCTCTTTGACCCAGCATATACTCCTACTCCTCCTCAACATTTCTGGCACCTAAAACATGAACGATTAAGCTTTTTAATGTGAGTGAAAGAGGTTGTAGTCAATATTTATAGTCCAACTCATATGTTCAGTAAATAGCTTAATTTTGCCAGCCTGTAGCTGGAAAGCTGTTTACACATTTTAGTTTGTGTGTTTTCATCAAATCAAGACACGCTGACCATCAGCATCTTCTGTTTCTGTTTCCATCAGAACGCCGGGGAGCTGGATGCTGGCATGAAGCCTACAGATTAACAGGCAGGAAGAGGATAGGAACAAGAGGTCGTGACCTTTTGGGTCATCACCTTCATCACTGCCCACTGGTCATATGGTACAAGCGAAAAAGAAAACGACTGGGCTGCTGACTGTCCCAGCAAAGATGTAAACAAATCCAGAGCTTGAGAAAGAGAGAGATGTGGAAACGATACAAACACACACAGGCAGAGCTCATTTGAACACCTGGGTCTTTAAATGACACTGACTTTAAGGTGATAAGTAAAGCTCAGGACAGGAAATATAACAAGAATAGCTACATACAGCTGTAGGAGTGTCCCTTTTTCACTTCTGATACAATACCAACATTGCAGCCTTGAATACTGACCGATACCGATACGATATCAGCACGAATCATACATACTTTTTCACTAATTTTGTAGAAAAGGCTTGATTAAGTGATACTCTCAAAGAGAGAACAATAGTCAGAAACAGTAGGTCTGAGAAACACTGACCCATTTATTATTAACCAATAGGTTACATCAATTTTAACCTTAAACATAAGAATATTCTATAATTGAACATAAGACAACCCTGAAAAAATAACCACTAGTTTAACTTAAACATAGGCATATACTAAAATTGAAGAAAATAAATAAGAAAATAAATAAGAAAACCCTGAAAAATAACCTCAATAAATCCAGTGAAAACTTTTAAAAATATATTTTTAAAGTGCATAATAACCACTAGTTTATATAAACATAAGCATACTTCACAATTGAACAGAATAATGTCTGGAATGATCTACTGGTATCAGAGTGATTATATCAGAGTTTAGATGCAGGACGATATAATCTGATACTCGTTTTTTGCTTCTATTGGACCGATAGCTGATCTCAATATCAGATTGGGACACCCCTATACAGCTGTATATAATATGCAAGTAATATTCATTCAATTTCATCCCTGGATGACACGAGTGTGGAGATTCCTCAACAGTAAAATGTCTCAAACCACAAGGATTTAATTTCAATTCATGCAAGGGATTACAAATGTTTTAAACAGCAGACTGTGTGGTTGCTTCATAGTTCAACAGGCTTTGTTTGGGAGAGGAAAGAAGCAGCTGAGGGACCACTTAATGCACTGCAAAGCTCTTTGGAATATATTAAGTTAACTTGTGGCTCAGATCTCCCTCCAGAATCAGGACATGAAAGATTTCCTCCTTTGTCCCTTCTTGCTGTCTCTCTCCAAAGTGCTTATCATGCAAGCACATGGCTTTCAAAGTCTCTCTATCAACAGTGAACAGTGTCAGAGACGATGTGAAGTAGTTCACTTGTCACTGTGTCTAAAACAAAAGCTGCAGAAAGAGGAAGGCCTCATTAAAATGAATGTTTACATTAAGTCTTGATTTGTTCCCCTCATTGAGACATTTCTAAGAACGACTGTCATTTTATTGGCTCGAAGCCGTCCAAGATAAACACCGGTGTCCACCGCCGCCCACTATATCTAGCTATAATTGTTCATTATGTAAGACAGGCCTGAGATATTTCAAACAGCTTCCCTGGAGTCTTCACTCACTGTCAGACTACTGTAGATGTTTAGGACGCGCAGCTGAAAAGTGGGGCTGAAATCCACAGACGAATTGAGATTTTTTTGATAGTTGTACCTTCTAGATATAACCTGCGTATTTTCCCACAAGGACCTGGGTACGGCCACACAATAGGCTCAGGCTCTCCAGGGAAAATTGCTCTAATCATCCATGCTGTTTTCCACTGCCTTAATGGTAAGGTATGTGTGAGGTGCATTGTGTTTGGGTCCCACGGATCAGCAGCAACAATCTCTGCTCTACAGTTCAACTTTGGCTACTGACCGGAGCCTCATTGTTCCCCTGCATTTCCTAACCTCGGAGGAATTCCTCCTCCAGGAAATATGATTTACAAGAGAAGGCACCAAGCCCAGCCACTTGTACAGCCCCCTCCCCTTTACCCTTCAGCCTCCTGGCAAGCCCCGAGTCCCCTGGATTATCCCACCAGGGAGTCACACAGAGGGGGGCTGGGTTGTCCTATACTGAGACCTCTGGACACAGAAACTTGTGTGTCTGTGATCAGATGAAAGTCGTGGTTATGACCCCTCTCCCCAGTGGGTCTGTCTTTGATCATCCTGAATCTTTCACGATAACAAGGACCTCCAAGATGATAAGACAGCAGACACCAGAGACTCTTTGTCTTTTTCTCTCACTTTCCAGCTAAAACACACAGATAAAACAAACAAGTGCAATCTGTCCGTTACTGCCAGATCTCAATCTGATGCTTCCATGCAGACATTCCTGGGCCACAACAGAGATGCCTTGTAAGGATCAGTCACTTCTGAAATGAATCCCAGTTCCAGCACCACAGGGGAGATCATGGAGGGGCGGCTGCATTCCCCAAAACCCCCACCACCAGGACAGAGGACACATTCCCTTATGTAATCGCCTCCTCCATTTCTCCAGTGATGCTACTTCTAGGAAAGGCCAGACAGAGCTCCATCCCCTCCCTGGTCCCTCTGTCCTCCATTGGAAACATCTGGACAGTGGGAGGGAGGTCAGTGTGTACATTCATACAAGTGATCTGGGAAAAAGCACTCTCATTGACATTACACACAGCACCCTTCAACATGACTTCCCTGCAAAGTTCCCATTGCACAAAGACGCTAAAACTGCAGAAAAAATACGGCAGAAGCTGTCCGAAACTCACATTTAACATCCCCAACAGCCACATCTTTCCCTGTCAAATAAATCTTGATTAGCATCTATACCCAGTGACAACTTTTCACTGCTTTCTGGTTTGAACAGAGGGATTTACAGTGTTCCCCTTCTCTCCTGTCTTTGGGGTTGGGTGTTATTTTATTAAGCTGACAGCCCATCATTCCTGTGTTACGCTCAGTGTGCAGCTGGAGACGTGTTGCCAGCTGAGCTCCAGCTCCGGTGGTTTTCATTTCAGTCCACCTGCACCATCCTTGGCAGAACTCCCCACACTTCTGGATTTGATCAGAAGTTGGCAAAGGAAGCAGCAAAAATGCACTCGTGCTGCATTTTCTGCGCTGTGTGAGAAGTGGGGTAATCACATGGATGTAATAGTGAGTTACAAGTAACAAGAGTGTGACAAAGACAGGGTGAGCAGAAATACAGATGTCACAAGTTCCCCTTTTGAAATTCACCACTTTCACCTTCTAATTATCAGTTTAAACCCAGGCTGATGCTCTGGAACTTCAAGGCGTACAGCATTATAATGCATTATGGAGTCATTTAAAAATGTCTGATGTATCTGTTTTCTTTTTAACTTAAATTACAGTTCCTGAGCAGACAGACCAGTGTGAGCTTCTAGCAAACATCACACCGGCTGCACCATGCCCCTTTGTGTCTGCTTTCCCAATTTCACACTTGCAATCTGAAAAGTGAACATCTCCATCAAAGGGGATGGTTCTGGAGAAGTGATTCTCATGTTACTCATCCTGCTGGCATTATTAGCAGTGGCATGCACAGATTATAAACCTGTAGCACTCTGGAGCCTCATGCACCATGCATACTAAACAGGCTGCTTTTGTTTACTTCATTTGTTCCATTTTCTTGCGTAAAATGCGCACATTTGTGTTTCGTATCTGGTTATAACGACTGTCACAACTCACCGAGAGAAACTCTAACGTCCCGACATAATCCCGTTCAGTCTTCAGGAGTTCATTTAGGACGCAGACTCGTAACCGGAGCTGTTTCTCCAAATCCTTCCCGCTCTCAGCTCTGTGCTCAGCCCTGCTCTCCTCAGTCATGTTGGGTGAAAATAATGCAAAAACTTATTTCCTCCGACAAAAAAAAGTTTCACATCACAAAAACAGGCTTCAGTTATGAGGGTGTAAAGTTTGCAGCATGGTCAACAGTGACCGGTGTCTGCAGAGGGAGAGTCCACTGAAAGAAGGGACAAAAAAAAAACAAGTTTGAAAATAAAACTGTAAACAAATATGGAGACGACACATCAGCGCGACTGAGCAGCCAGCAACAAGTGGACACTACTTTAAAAAGTTAAGTCCATGTGACTCTTCAGACCTTCATCCTGATCCAGCCTCCCAGCAGAGGACCAGTGTCAAGGTAACCATGGAGGACAAGACGACTTCCGGCTGCAGCTTTCAGTATAAAACTGCAGCAACAGGTTTAGAGAGGAAAACACCGCTCACGTATTTATCAAAATTATTTTCCCGGTCAGTTTTAGTCGGTTATAATTTCTGTTGAAACATGCGATAAGTTAAATCTACACCTGCTAAATAAATGCCATACAGTAGTGACTTTAAATGTATTCCTTTAATTTGAAGGGAGAATTACTGTACGTTTTTGCTTGTTATAGTTATATCCTGTTAACTTGACACACATAGATATAAAATTGTTTTATTGACACTCCTATGTCCTGGAAAATGTTTTCAAACTGTGTCCTGCTGTCCACCAAGGTTAATTCCTGTAAAGATGAGATCAGTGTCAGAAAAAAAAGGCAAAGGAACAGTCTACATTTCACTTAAATTTACTTTTAAGTTTATTTTAAGTTTATGGGGTGAAATAATGGGGCAAATAAAGTGTTCCTCACTTGTTTGAGAACTCCTCAGGGACCAGAGAGAAACCAGCGTAACTGCAAAAGTTAACCATGCGAGAGAATTATGTTACATTACTTTAATTGCTTTCTTTCTTGTTGTAATAAAGCACAGCAGTCATTTAATGAAGTCATGAAATACAGTCGTAAAATCTCTGCTTAGATCATTAAGTTGCAAATTAGCTTATCACCAATATCTCTGTTTAGTGAACCCAACTGCACACTCTGCAAAGCCATCAGGTCTTCAGATAAACACACATAGATACAGTAAGTGAATTTAAATCAGAGAGGTGAACCTGAACTGCCTCAGATCTAATGTTGTTCTCCTCTCATAATGACCATCGCTTTAGCTTGCTCGCTGGTTGAGCTTGCACATAGGTTTAAAAACTATTTTAATACACAGATATGAGGAGAAACAAGACATTTTCTGGACTTTCCACCAGCCAAAGCTTGAATAAGATATATTACTTTTATTATTATTATTATTATTATTATTATTATTGCAAACAGTTGTTCTCTCTTTAAATGTGATTTATAAGAACTTGTTTTAAATTTTGAAACACATTCACTATTAAGCTACACCGATCAGGCATAACATTATGACCAGTGACAGGTGAAGTGAATAACATTGATTCTCTCTTCATCATGGCTCATGGGATATATAAGGCAATAAATGAACATTTAGTCCTCAGAGTTGATGTTAGAAGCAGGAAAAAATGTTGCAGTGTCAGGATTTAAGTGAGTTTGACAACAAGAGCCAAACAGGGATGTTTAGAGGACTGGATCAGAGCATCTCCAGACCTGCAGCTCTGGTGGGCTGTTCCTGGTCTGCAGTGGTCAGGATCTATCAAAAGTGGTCCAAGGAAGGACCAGTGGTGCACTTAATAATATTAGTAAACCAGTTTGCCATTAATAACATACAAAATGCAACCACAGTATGTGACCTAAGAACAGCAAGTCCCTCTTTACAAATGTGTCCTGTCTGCAGCAAAGTGCCTTTGCTGAGATCTTTCTCTTAATTACGATGCACAGCTCATCTTTAGAAGCACTTAATGAATGAATCCTGTCCAGTTTCAACCCTTGTAGATGATATTCACTTCTTATATTGCAGTTAATGTTTAAATTTGGGTACAATTTCTTATTGAAAAATGCAGGAGAAAAATATGAAAGCACGGACATAAAGATGTAAAAACAGACTGAAAGGTGAAAGCTGTGTTCAAAGTTCTTTGTTGTTCCCCCGCTAACACTGCAGCACAGGAACAGCTACTTAAGAAACTGGTTAAGTGTTTATATATTGAATTAGACACAGTCAGAGTCATGTTGTGCCTGAGTAAATAGCAGTTCAACCAACGCTAGAACCAGCTTTAATTTCAACTGCCTGAAAGTCCCTTAAGGGGATTTTAGGGAAGCCATTTGCGGCCCACAATAATGATTTAAGGATTAACATGGTAGGACACAGGTAGGATTCAGTTAACTCTGTTGCAGATGCATACACTTTGTTGTGAGACTTTATTTTTCTGTGTATCTCAGCATGTGATCTGTCTATAAAAGCAGTTTCACCAGGAGAGGAAAGGAACTTCTGCTGCCCTCATTTATCAGCACCAGAGGGAGTCTGGAGTTATTTTACGGCGCTCTTTTATGTCCCAATTACAGGTTAGTGTCAGTTTTGTGAGCTGTGATGAGGACATGGCTCTTAAACTCCTCTTGAACTTCAGTAAATCTTGACGTGTACTTCCCTCTAGTTGTTAAATGTGGTACTGTATTGCTTTGGGTGAAGCTCCTGATGATAAAAGCTATGTGTTGTGTTGTTTGTTTGCTGCCACCAGAGAGCACTGTTTTAACTAAAACACTGACCCTGCTGTCGCTGTAAAATGAGGGTTTCTCCATCAAACACTCTGATAAATAGTCTCTTTAATGACAAAGCCCTTGAAAGTCAGAATGGGCACAGAGCCTGGTCTGACACTTAATGTACTAAATTTGGATCCTAGTCTGACAAAACGTTGACAACATTTGCGGTAGACCCACTTAATTAAGGTTTTATATTAGCCATTCTAGTGCAGGTAAATTCCCAGACTTTCAGCTTTTATTGCCCATGACTTTGGTGTGTGGAATTAACTTCTATTAGTGGTTTGGAGCCGCCGGTGTTTGCAGAGCACTGCCAGTAAGTGTTTTGTTCTCCTCAATGGAAAAGGAGTGTCAGACTGATAGGACCTGCAGTTTCTGATTATTTGCACTCAACATTAAACATGACTGTGATAACAGTGTTAATTTACACTGATGTGGACATGGATTTTCCACTCGTAAGTCTTTTAGTGAATTAGTTAATGGCAGCCAAAATCAACATTCCTACATCACATGTCTGCAGAGGTGTCAGTCAAACAAGTTGTCTTTTGTTCTGACTCATTCATGTACAGAGGTGATACAGCATGTAGGGGGAAGCTGAGGTAGGTTTATTACTGTGAGTTTAAACTTGTATCTTTATTCTGATCAATCAGATAAAACCATTTCCTGTCAGATTTTAAATGCATTTACAGCTGCATTAACCAGTGAAGAAAAGGAAAAACATGATATTTGCCAAGAAAAGTAATTCTATGTTATTTAATGGTAGAAGTACAGTATAGCCTTGAGTGAGTAAATGTGTTTTACAAAACAACCATTCATACCAAGCTTTAGGTTGTAGTAGAGTAAATTATGGCTAATTTGCACTGCAGTCATGATAAGCCCTTTAATAAAGTCCTGATGTGTTCCTAACGTCTGTATATATTATTTTCATTTTTTGTAGTTCAGTTGTTTTTTCTCCTCTTTCTGCCATGTTTGTATTTCCAGAGAGTGTGAATAAAAAGTGAATAAAAGTAGTGATACCCCCATTTTATCGGGGATATTACTGACATCACTGCAGCCATTGGTCAAAGTAAGCAGTATTAATGTACGCTGTGAACATCTCTTTTTCATTTTTTATATTCAAGCACCATTTCTATGCGTTGTGGAGGTGTAAGGTAATCCCTTTATCATCAGGTTTAATATTTTTTTCCCACAGAGTACACCAAAAGGACTAAATCACTATTGGCAGTGGAACTAATTCAAGGATAAACTCAATTAAGACTGTGTTTATTTGAAATTGTGAAACACTTCAAAAATGTTTGTACCTTTTTATAGAATTTTATTACACCCTCAGTATTAGACAAATTCAGTTCCCAAGTCTCCCTGTGTGCACTAAACCTAATTTACACATTGCCTTCTTTGTACTTATTGGCATTTCACAAACAATTAAGGACATTTTTTGTTGTATGCATGCTGATGTTAGCTTAGCATGAAATTCACACCTAAATCAAACCATTAAAATATCAACAGATAGGGTCTTTTGTGTATTTGTAATGTAATTTGGTGAGTATTTACATGACTGGATCACAGCTCCATCCTCTCTGCAGTTTGTTGTCATTGAACAGGATTCATCATAATCTTCATTCATCATTACTCAATGCTGCACCCTTGTGGCCAAATGCTGCAATAGCAAGCGAGACTGCAGCAGCCTTATGTGCTTCACATATTCAACTTTTACTTTGACTTAAACATGTTGCACTCAAAAGAAAACAACAAAGATCACTTCTATTACCATTTTAGAGAAGCATCATGTTACATGTAAATAGGTACATTTTTTTTCAGATGTTCCTCTGAAAAAAAATGTAAAAAAAAAACTGGGCTAATGGGCTAAAAAGCCAGAAAGGCTGAGAATCACTGACATATGATATCGGCTTGGTAATTCCTTCACACCCCTTCTCTTTCTCTAACCACCATGTTTTGTTGCCAAGGCCCCTGTTCTTCATTTTGCCTCCCAGTCCCGAACTCACTGATTTCTATTACTCTAAGCAAGTCTTTGTGCTTTGTAATCCAGCAGATGGAAGTCTGTGAGCTGCAGATGTCTGAGCACAGCTTAGTGTAACTCATGTTTCATCTTTTGCCTCACGATGGATGATTGTAAAAGTTAAGTTCTTGTCATCAAGATTATCTTCCCTAAGTCCTCCATTCATTGTGAGAAAGTTCACCATCTTTAACCCCCCCACACCTTTTCTTTACTTCTCCCCGCAAGGTCAAAAGGTCAAAGATGTGCACTCACAGCCCTGCTCAGGGTCAACTGAAATCTCTCAGATCCTGCAGAAGCCCTGAAAGCAACACAAAGAGCTGCAGTTAGTCCCACACTTTCACCACAGCCCCCCTCATCAGACGACCATCAAAGAGCTTATTCACACCCATCAGCACAGTTTGAGACTCCCAGAGGAACATGGTGATTTATTGGACCTCTGTGCCGTTCTGAGATTGTACAGCGTTAACTTAGCTCAAAGAAAGATGTTTGGTTCTTCACCTTCCCGCAGACCACAGCCCAAAGCAGCGCCACACGCCCAGGTCTGCGTTCCTGTGTGTTAAAAACAACACAGAGACCATCACAGCGACGGCCGCCGTTGCCCTCAGCCTACAGCTCCGTGCCCAACACGCCACGCTTAAATGACCAGCCAACCTAAGAGCCTTTACATGCTCTCCCCACAAATCCCTGAACACCATACACATGGAAGGCAAAGCAAGCATTTTATGAATATGCTCCTGTGTGCAGCTGTCACGGTGCTCAAAAACACTTTCTGGGTTTATGTTATTTTTGAAAAATAGCTCAGTCAGAAATCCCCTCTTTAAAACCTTGGTATATTCAATTTAAGTTTTGACGACATTTTCCAATAAAGATGTGGATTTTCTATGCCGTTAAAACCAGAGATCACTTTAACCCTTGAGTTTGTTGACTTTGACTCTACTTTCTCATTGTCTGGGATCCAAACATGCCACACTGCTTTGTGTATAAATAATAATGAGAATAATTGCAAAATTGGTCAGTTTTTTCCCTTTTTTCTATAAAAATAAAATACAGAAATGACCAATTGTTTTCCAAAAATCATCCAGAGACAATAAATTGTACAGCATGTTATTCCACATGACAATCCTAGTCTTATTCCCTATTCTATTTACAGAAATCCACATATTTGTCGTGGATTCCTCATCATCAGTTCAAAATCCTGTTCAGTTCTCATTAAAGTGTAGGAAGGATCATGAAGCATCAAGGCAATAAAACAATATGAAGTCAGATTTATATGAATGGCTGATAAATGTCTGCAAATATTTTAAATCTTTACTCCTTTATGTCAAAAAGTGAAAGAAGACAGTGGATTTATATATAAACTCACATACTGTGGAACAATTAGGCAATTATTATTAAGTTTGTATCATCAATAAATCTTTCAGCCTGAGTTTAAAACTAAAAGCCCACTGCTCCTTCATCTCCATCCTCAAGTCATCAAGCTATTTATTGAAAAGATTTATTCTGCAAATACCATTATCTCGACTGTATAATTAAGAACCCTTTCTACATCTCTTGTGCACTGAAGAGGGTGTCGTCAAAAACAGCCCTCCTGGCTAATGTCTACATGTGTTTGGAGCATGGAGGGGAGGTGGTTGGAGGCAGCAGAGAGGGTCTGGGGGTCTGTTGTACAGTAATTAGGTGTAAAACAGGTGGTGCACTGTTGACACTGGAGGGAAGCATGTGAAAAATGTGCTGCTGCCATGCAATCACAAAAGGAAAAGGCTGCCAGTTGACTTAAACATTTAATCACTGTGTTGGGTGATAAGTAGAGGATCAAACAGAGGCACGGAAAGCGTAGAATAACAAGGGAGAGCCACCGAAAGCTCCACAGAGGGACTGCTGGTGGAGCCAGGCCAAGGCACTGACAGAACTGGTAGCTGGCTATCACTCAGGCTTTGAGGTATAGAGGTATAAGGGAACAGGAAGCTGAGGATTCAGGAGCTCAAAGCTCTCTTAAAGGGGTTTATGCTTATTTTTATGCTTATTGTCATGTTTTTACAACTAACAAACACTTTGCTTTCCTTGCAGTGGCTGTGCTGCAGCACCTCTTTTTACCTGTCACCACCCTTTGGGCTCTGCTCTAGCTCGTCTCTGAGGGTTTGCCAAACTAACCACCAGGCAGGTATTATGCAAATAATTTACTTGATGACATCATCATTTTTGAGAGAAAAGGCAGGACCTCAAGGGAGGCCTTTCAGGTAGCTTTTCAGTATTTCTATGGCATAGACTAACCTCCTTTGATGTGGACTGTGTAACTTTGCAAACCTTTTACTGAACAAAAACTATATAACCCATAAAAGGGGAAAACAAAAAAGAGGACAGCATGATGGCACCACAGTAGGATGCTCAGTGGGACGTCCAGCTGTTTTATGATGTCAAAGTCATGACAGCCTGAACTGAATATGCATCATGTGTAAGGACACAGTTATGTACTGTGTGTGGACTGCACAGCACATGTGACAGTGTTATCACAACAAGAAAAGAGCTGAGCTGAGATCAGTGGAAGAACACTCCTGTTGCTCTGAAGTGGTAAAGATGAGTGACTTGGATACTTGATACAGTTCATGTCTGCACTCAAAACTTAATGCATCACTTAAAGCGTTGAGAGACGCTTTGTTTTTCATTTGAAACATCACATTTAGTGAATCCATGAGTTAACCTGAGCGTGCGCACACACACCCACACACACAGATCAGGGATCCAGTTACCAACTTCGCTGACACCGACCAGACCACGTGACTCAGGTCCTCCTCATTTTAAAAGGAGTTGCGACCTGCAGAGCTTCAAACGGGGCAGTAAATGCTCCCTCTGTGCCAGATGAGCGTCTTTAGCACCTTCTGTGCCAGAGGGACAACTGCTGGACAGAAAGTGACTCCTGTGGCTGATGGTGCGCTCGACTCAGTCTCACTTCTTCCCTGATAAAGTTGCATCCTGTGAAGTTGAAGGCGACCTGCAGACCGAGCATGGTGCAGGACCACAGGAGCGCATTCCGCGTCTCCGTTTTACTGGCTGGTGTGATAATCTGCAGCAATGTGCTATGTCCCGTCGGTGCCTTTCTCTACAACAACCGCTATGATGGGTGAGTAAAGACCTCCATTCATCTCTGGGGCGTTCGAGAGCTCCTCACTGTGCAGGAAAAGCGCACTGTCTGTCGGACCGGGCTTTATCAGATGTTGAGACTAGAGAGAATGAAAGGAAGTTTTTGTACGCACCATCTTCTGAATCGTCTCCAGTTTGAGACATAATATCAAGTTTTTACTCCAGCCTGGTGTTGATATCAGATGGCGTGTGGATTAGACTGTATCTGTCATGTTGTTTTGCAGAGCAGCATTCAGATTGCTCATGATTGGCACATATGACACTGGGATGCTTGCAGCAACAGTATCCTGCAAACTGCTCAAAATAGTCATTTCAACAAATTATAGCTGTAAGAAGGCAGCAGCTCCCAGCTCTGTTCTGTAGCCACGTGTTTCTATAATCACAGGAGAGAAGAAAATTGTCATAAGAGTCATTTTTCTGTCAAATGTTGAGGCTGAATGTGGGACATCCCCAAAAGTAGTCGGTATAGCCTCATAGATGGGTCCACCTGGAGCTGGACACATACAGAAAACATGTAGAAGGTGTGACTACATGCAAGGATTTATGGTCTGCTTTTCAAAAGAGCATTTGATGCAACTTAGGGAGAGCACAGCTGCTGGAAACCCCCTCCTCGTCTGTCTCAAACAACATATATTTTGGATATATTAACTTTACTCACTCCACCTCTGGTTTGACACAAGTCGTCCCTGCCTCACAATGAGCCCTCAGTCTAAAAAGAAGACCACTGTCAGAACCATGAGTAACAGAGGATTACTGAACATGGAGACGTGACAATTGTGCTAGGCCTTTATCAAAAACACTGCTGAGAGTCAGCTTCTTGGTTTCAAACAAATTGCTTCCATCCCAGAGAGAGCACCGCTGTGGGACTCAACAGACTGACAACTTAAGGACAGAGCGCCCTGCAGCTGGTTAGATTCAAGCAAGAAGGCCGCTGCCAGACCAACAACAAAAACAGTCTGTCATCTTGGAGAATCACTACAAGATGAAGAAATGGTTCAATTAGGGCAACGGGGAGCTCTGGGGTGCCACTTTACTTTATCATGGACTGTGTTAGTGCTGTATGCACTGGTGAAAACGAAAAAAAAAGCCTCGTATCTTACATCAGCGAGGATTGATTGAAGATGTGGAAACATATTTCTCTGATGTGTCAGACAGAGAGAATATATTATACTACAAACTTGTTTGATATTTGTCTTCATTCCCCTGTTTCTATCTCATCCAAATTATATTCTGACCTCAAAAAAACTACTGCCTCTTCGCTTTGAAGTCCATCTTCTATCGCTGCTGTTGCCATGGAAACGGGCTGTTTTTGGGCACTGTGTGGTGGTCACTGAAATGGGCTGCTCGGACCCCTTTTGTTCCTCAAACCTCAGAGTGGCCGGCCGCCACCTTTGTTTAGGGGGCCCAACTTCCTGTGTGACACATTGTAAAAAAAAAAAAAAAAAGGCCCTTTGAAATAAGTGAAATGTGAGAGAGGATGAAAGAGTTTAAAAAAACATGAGACATCAAAGTGGACACTAATACAATCTGGCAGACAGGTAATAGACAGAACAGCCTGTAATTAAGAGACTGTAATAAATAATTGGCAGCATGTTGTCTCGAAGGTCAACATCAGGAACTGAGATCTGCAGAGTGAAAGCAACACTGAAAAGATTCATAATGGAAACAAAGAGCACCTTTGTTTTAATATGAAAGATGTGGTTTCCAGATTGAGTCAGTTTTCTGCCAAGACTAACATGTGAAGAATAATATTGATGTGTAACGACGGTTATACTGAATTAAAACTAATTTCATGTTCTTCTGCGGTTGACGAGAATGAAATTCTCAATTATATTACTATGATAAATAGGTAAAGAGTGCTGTTGTTTTTTAATCTGACCACAAATGTTTAATTCAATGCACTACATCTGAATTTTAACACTCATCTCCACATTACAGTATTATATTCATGAATGACTTATTTTCTGTGGAAAACACCACATTAACAAGGTGTTTTCCACATCAATCTAGAGCACATACAGTATGTGACTGATGTATTCACCGTGCTGCTACTGTATCCGCTCAAGAATAATTCCAGGTGCTACCTGCAGAGCTGGAAACGATGGAATATAATCCTTTAATGATGTCTCACACAGACTGTTTGACTGGGCTTTGACCCTGTCATCTATAGGACACTAAAAGGGGAACCACCCATTTTACCATCAAACATCTGCTATTATAAGTGTCACCTTCAATCAGCACAAAAGCAGGTAGCATTACCTGCTGTGACTCCACAGCCCACATGTTTTTCACATGATGTGCACTTAGTGAAAATGGATCTAAGCCCCGTTACTGTGTAGTGCTGTAAAAATCCCCTTTGGGGCACTTAGAAAGCTCTGTTGTTTTTGCAGCGATCAAGTCTTCAGGATAACCCCGAGGAGTGATGAGGAGGTCCAAGTGCTCAAGAAAATTCTGGGACACATGAAGGTTAGCGTATATTTTTTTCATAAACACAAGCGCTCACTATTCTGACTCATGTTTAGGACAGTATGACTCTCATTATAGTTCATTTTCACTGGCAAACTATTTCATTTTGATGGTGTATTCTTGTGTTTATTTGAAAGGATATGTTATCATTCTGCTCACACCAGCCTGTAGTCCCCAGTGGTCTTTTCTCTGAGACTTGAGTAGCAGTCACAGACGAGCAGTTGCGTGTGGTCGTCCATCCGTCACGGTCAGGACTTACTCCCTCTCTGAGAGGCTGACATAATGCTGATAGTAGAGAGAGAAGAATGGAAGGGAAATATAAAACATTTCCTCATAATGACATCTGAATGTTTGGATCCCTTTCAGTTACAAACTATACTAACATGTGTTTCAAAGATACTGAATTAAGGGGGAAACCCTGGAGGACACGAAGGCCTCGCCCCCCCCCAAACTCATTTGGGACTAATTATCCACCAGCCCCAGGTGGATGGATGACCTTCCCAATGCACATTGTTTTAATTTACAAATCCACAGCAAGGACTGCTTACAAAGCACAAAAATGCATGATGCAAATGTAGATATTCTTGTTTAGCGAGATTTAACAAAAATCTGTTTCCAGTATTATCTGTCTGCTGAGGAATAGTACATTTAGAGCAACTGTGATTTTAAAAGAACAATGACTAATAGATCAAAGACAACATTATGTCATATTTAGTTTAAATCAATAAATCAGCTGGCTTATTAATGATTGGAAAGCAGCCTAATTCTGGGCAAATGCTACTGAAAATTGATCAAGAAATGATGATTGATTTTATTATTAATTTCCTTTACTTGCCTTCAATACTAAATATAATATATTAATATCATAATTTGCATTCAAAAAACCTTGCACATTTAATGAGCTGACACTATTTTAGATTAATTCATTTGGATTAAATAATTTAAACACAAACATTGTATTCAAAGAAGCATGACTTTGAAACATGATTAGAACTTATGTTGAAATAAAATGGTAATAAAATGGTAATGTGATATAATCAATACCATTCTGAGCATGTTTCATCCTTTACAACCATCTCACTCTTTACTTTATAAATCTGTTTCCTAATAATTTCCTCTGGAAGTTCCTGGAAAGAGCTATGTAATCTGGTACTAATTATAAGGAAAATAAAAGCAAAGTTCTGCAAGTTTTTTACTCACTTTTGTTGATTTATATGTATTTCATTTCCTTGAAATAACTGCTTCATTTAAAAAGAAAAACATGCAAGCACTATAACTTTGATGGCTAATTGCATAAATAAAATATTAACACTGGGCATCTTTGTTGGAGAGATTTGATCTGCCCACAGTCCTGTGGCAGTGTGTTTCTCTAGTTTGGTTTGGTTTGGTTTGGTCCTCTTGGGGTGTATTTGTGCAGCCAGATGCTACACCATCAGTTGTGAAAGGCATCTGTCCAGGTTCAGGTCAGGCTTTTGTTCAGTGGACCAGAACCAGAACCGCTCTGAGCCCAGAAAGAACAGAAGAGGACAAAAAAGAGGATTCAGTAAATGTTTGTGATTTATGGTGAAGGACACAAGGAGCGAGTCAGGATGCTAGTCAGGACCTGGCCAGAGTTTTATGTATGTGAGGGCAGCGGACACAGTGCTCCAAGGCCAACCGGGCAGTGGAAGCCACTGTTTGGACAGCTGTGGACGTGTGTTTTCAGTAGCTTAGCCACACTGCCATGCCTCCAGTCCCAGAGTCAGAGTTTTCAGCCTCAGGCTAGCCATGAGGTCAAATAATAACCAACCACTGGACAAGACAGAACACAAGTCAATTAAGAATAAGATCCATCATCAACAAAATAATGACATTTCTTTGAGGGATTAGCCAAGATTTTTGCTTGGAGGCTCATTGACATTACACATACCCTGCACCTGTGAACGATTTCACCTTTCTTTTTTTCCCCAAACACCTGAGGGTGGGTTGCTGAATCCTCACCTGTCAAAGCCAGAGTCTGATCTACAGAATTCATCTGCATTCATTAATAAATAAACACAAGTTTAAAGTAAACCTGGTGAGTGAACTCTGGGCAGCCTGGAAGAGAAGCAGCTTGTGAATGCACCCACTAGAGCAAACACCTTCACCAAAGCTATGCAATGTAAAGATAAGATATTTCTCTGTGTTGCATTTTCACAAAAAGTTAATAATTACCTCTTCAGCTCCTGGAGAGCATGTTTATGATGACTGGCCCTGCAATGGGACATAAAATATTCTCTGTTAATACTCTATAATCATTATCAGTTCATCTGCAGATTCGTCAGTCTATTGTTTCCTAAAAAACAAGGTGATTGTTTTGTTTTTGCTTGACAAGTTAACTGATTATGGCAATTAACTGATTATCAAAATAAAGTTGCTAATAACTGTAATACTGTTGGGTGACTGATTGACTTGAGAAAAGGCTCCATGTTGTTTGTGGAGAGTGATGACAGAATGAGAGACTGTCTCTTTCCTGGATCATAGACGTTCTAGGGACAGAATCTTAAACAGATGTGCTAATATCTTCAATCACCTTCGCTGCTGTCATTGCGTCCCATGAATTATTTTGTTATTTGCCGTCTATGGAGCAGCTTGTCTGTTGATGACATCATCAGGGTCTCTCTGTTCTGCAGATGGGGGTGGGATAGATCACTGTTGTTTGACATTTTAGGAAATACAAGCATTTTCTCTCTTGCTGAAAGATAAAAATACAGTAGATATGAAGCTGGAGCCAGAAGGAAACTAACTTCCTGGGGTCGATCTTCTCATCTGACCCTCAGCAAGAAAGTGGATGAATATATTTCTATTCCTTTTATATCTGAGCATCCAATTTCAGGCTGTGAAGCCTTTCAAACAGCTGCTATTCTGGTTATAATGCATATTACTTTTGCCGACTTGTTTTCTTTTACTTGTCTGACCACATCTGCCTCAAGGAAAGCCAGCTCTTTTTTATTGATCTATAACTTTTTCTTTCTGTCTGTGCCTGTGTTTCATCAACCAAAACAACACTCATTCAATTTACAGCTACCCTGTATACACAGACACACTTAAAAAGAAGAATCACGTTGGGAAGGAGGAGACAAAAGATGAAGCAGACAAAGAATGCATCTTTAGGGCTCATAAATACAGCTAGAACATTTGAGACTGTTTGTGAGGTGGTGTTATCTGATCATGGATATTTAAGGGCCTCTTAGGCATGTTTTGGATTTCTTTGGCTGGAAGCGGAGCTGAAACATTTGGGGCACTTAACCATTTGGAAACGCCGTAAAAGTGCAGCGGTAGAGAGCGGTTTCTACTCCAGGGCACCAAACATTCCAGCGGGGGGTTCTCTACCCATTTCTCTGAACAAAGCTGAATTAATCTGGTATGCATTCTGTAAACCATTAAACCAATTGACACATCAATAAGCATGTGTGCCAGCCTGCATGTCTGTGCCCCTGTGTGCAAATAAAAGCCAGCTGAGGACGTTCACACATGTCTGCAGAAACACTGAATATTCACTTTGCTCAGACTACTGTGTATCACTGGGAGGTCAGCTCTCTGTTGTTTTATCAGTTTCCACATGATGTCTGTGTTTATATGGCTGGATAGCTGTTTCAGCTAAAGCTAACAGACCGGACTATCACTGCCTGATAACAGAAACTGAAAGGCTGGATTTTTGTCTGCTGATATGAGGTCAAACGGTTGAGAAGAAAGCAAAGGGAGAGTCATTGGCTGCAGGTTGTTAATGGGACACGTCGGAGTGTTGTGGCCCATTAACGCTGCACAGTCATCAGCATGCCTCATGATTTAGTCTATCGCTTGAAGGGAGAGACTAAAGGAACGTTAAACTGTCCAGGGCTTAACAAAACATTTTGGTCATCATCACCAAATGTTTGGTGTTATTTTAAACAGATAAGATAATAATGTCTTCCCCCAAGTCTGAAACACTTGCTCTTTAACTCTTCAGTTTGTTTCTTGAGCGGGGTCGCTATCTGTGCCAATACAGACCTTTTTAAGTGAATCAGCCAAAACGCACCACATCCATACTAAATATAGATTCTTGATGACACAACCAGTCACATGTATCCATTCACAGCGAACCATGGACTGAGTTTTTAGTGCCACACCTATCCCTTGCCTCATGTTACCTCACATGAAAATGATTATTTCATTACAATGTGGTATACCTTTCAACAGGAGAGCCGTGGTATTGGATTGGTACTCAGATTTGGCAGAAACCCTGATTTGATCTGTCAGAGGCATCATTAGAGAAAAAGCTGGGTTGGTACATCTTAAAACAGACAATAAGTACATTAATCCTCTCATTCCGGTAGCCAATCTAACAATAGGCATGAGACGACAGAAATTTGCCATACAGTTTGGACAATATTGAACAAGCAGGGCTACTGTGTGGATCAATATTTCATATGATTTGTATTCTTTGTTTTGATAGAAGACTACATTTTGCTACATTCACCCCAAACAGACATTTATGTTTGACTATTTTTGTCTATTCCTCACACTTCATAACTGCTCATATTGCAATTAAAAATGGCCACCCACTCCTGCTCCTCCTGATGAAAGGTGTGTTTCTCTGTAACCAGTGATCTAATATAGTTTTCCTGTCTCTTTAGGTGGACTTCTGGCAGCCCAACAGCGCTACTCTGATCCATCAAAATGCCACTGTGGATGTCCATGTGAAATACCTTGATGTTCATGGTTTACACGCACGCTTAAAGCAGGAACGTATTGAGTATGGGTAAGAATGGAAACACCATCAGCAATAAATAGATACTACACATGCATGCTGGCTTGCATACTCTGACACATTTGGTACAGTAATCTTGTGAGCTAAGTGTCGACACGACAGAGACACATCTGTTATCCAAAGGGTGCTGCAATTACCCAGCCTTCCACAGCCAGAATATATGATTTGCACATGCAGAGTCGACCATACTTTGCATGCAAAAAAGCTCTCTCAAAGCTGGGACTCACATCGGTACATCAGAGCCCCCTCTCCCAATCTGCTCCAAAAAATGCCCTTTCATGTCCCAACTCCATCCCTCATCAAAATTAATGTTGAAATGATGGAGTTTTATTAAAGCAGCCACAGCCAGAAAGAATTCCATTGTCATGTCTTTCCTAAGGGAGGAATCATAGATCTAAGGATGAGGGTTTTTTTTCTATTCTGCATTGATTGACAGAGAAAATCATTTACACTGCAGGGAGCAATTTTTAGTAAAGTGGTTGGACTTTGAGGGAGCGAGGAGTTGTTTTTTTAAGCAGTTATTGATAGAAATGTACATATAAGTATCTAAATGAGGAAGTGTATTTAGGAGAGTCTGGCTGCCCACATAGCTGCAAAGAAAACAGATCACATCATTCGTGTTATGTTGAGCAGGAAGTGAAGAGGCACAGGGTCTGATCGGACTCAAGAGCAGTCTATTTAGATATTTCTGTTGATAATTATAGTTTTGGATCATTTACAGCACATTTAATTTACTGATAGACAGCAGTGTTATAACTAGTTTCATCTGTGTTATGTACTGATGTACACTGGTTTGGAAGTTGGAAAAATGAGAGGGATGAGCCAGAGTACTTGCATAATCTGTGTTAAGAATGTTGTGTCAACAATACATTCAGGACCCCTGATCCACCACTTCATACAAACACTCAACACCTGTTAATATATTCACTGACTACAGTTAAACAAGGACTGTAACACGTTATTAAATCTACAGGAGCAGAGGAATGAAAACACCAGATCACCTTCTTACATTAATGAGAACATACACCGATCAGGCATAATATTATGACCACTGACCACTGATTCTCTCTTCATCATGGCTCCTTGGATATGTAATATGATAGTCAATGTGTCAGAAGCATGAAAAATGGGAAAGCGTGAGGATTTGAAGGACTTTGACAACAAGAACCAAACTATGATGTCTAGAGGACTGGATCAGAGCATCTCCAGAACTGCAGCTCTGGTGGGGTGTTCCTGGTCTGCAGTGATCAGGATCTATCAAAAGTGGTCCAAGGAAGAACCAGTGGTGAACCAGAGACAGGGTCAGGAGAGGACAAGGATCACTGATGCAGGTGAGGAGTGAAGGCTGGTCCTGGTGGTCTGATCCAACAGACCAGAGAAGTTAATGCTGCTGAAGATAGAAAGGAGTCAGATACCACAGAGCAGAGCAGTTTGTTGAGTATTAGGCTGTTTTGGCAGAAAAAGAGGACCATAACAATATTATGCAGGTGCTCGTAATGTTCTGCCTGAGCGGTGTATTCTGGTTCATATTTAACAGTAAATCTAAGCATAGTACAATTTTGTTTTTTTTTTCTGTTTTCTGTCTTTGTGGAGTGAATCAGTCCTCAACTGGTGAAATGCACCTATTGTTTCTCTCACAAACCAGGTAAAAAATACAACCTGCATAAGCAACAATTATTTAATAATTATTCTCTTTTAAATGAAACAGCTGGCAGATTAGGGAAATCTGAATTTATTAATGGGATTACTGTATCCTCTTAGCTGCTGAACACTGCAAACCCCTGGTGTTAGTGTACTTCACAGCAAGGAGACCAACATTTAGCTCCTATTAATTGTACTTTAGTTTATTCATTTCTTATCAAAGAAAACACACAATTCGGCTAAATGAAATGAGTTCTTTCCAAGAGAAATGTGTGACATATTACACACTGACCTAGCTGTTGTATGTCAGTGATGTTAGCTTGGTTAGCTAGCACAGAAAGGTAAATAAACAACAAATACTCACCAGTGAAGGAAATACACGAATACTCAGCAGAGCTTCGTCATGTCAGTTGTTGCCCATTTTAGGAGGGATTTAGCTCAGGGGGTAGCTTCAAAAGAACGTTCATGTTGCGTTTATTCTCTGTACTCTGCCTAGTTTCTTTCCTGTCTGCTATTAGCTTAGACTGGATGCTATTAGCAGAGTATGCTATTAGCCTTAGCTTATTATGCTATTAGCACAATATGCTATTAGCTTTTCAAACCGAAACGTTGTTTCGTCCGCTCTGCAGCGCCCTCTGCTGGACTAAAAAGCTATTGCAAACTATTGATTGCAATTGGGGAAAAAAACTATACTCCCATTTATTACAGGTTATTTTGAATGTTGCGTAAAACGTTTTTAATGAATCAATGAGACAATAAAATGGAAAATAACCAGCCATTATTGATGATCATTTGAGCAAAAAGTGATGAAATTGCCAAACATTCCTGCTTCCTTACGTATACGTACAATGTGTGAACATTTGCTGCATGTATATTGTTGTAAAATGACTTTCCTCAGATTTTGGACTTTTGAACATATTTGTATTATTATTTAACAGATTGACCTATTGGATTATTTTAGTGGAACTCATTTTTTAATTTAATTTTAAAATTAAAACATTACATTCTACTACATTACAATTTAATGACCTCTGCAAGTCTGAAAAGCATTTTTGAATTTACTGATAGTAAACACAGTAGAAGGAGATATATTTAAAATACGAGCATTAAAACAATATTCTCCAGAGAACACTAGACAATGACTGTACTCATGTGTTTTAAAGTTATTGGTAAAGATGTTACGGTGGTTGTCTATCATGTGCCTGTCTAACTTCCATCCACAGGGTGTTTATCTCCAATCTGCAGAAGGAAATTGAAAAGCAGACAGGATCTCGCTCCTCTCGCAAGCGGAGGTCAGAGTCTCAATATGACTACGAGGTTTACCACTCTCTGGAAGAGGTACTTACCTACCCCTAGCTGCCTATCTATCACACTCTCCTCCACACTGAGTAAACAAACATCCTCTCTAAGGTGCTCTCAAACTCCCAATTATCCCATCCCACAGGTCTCTCTCTCACAGCCTCGTGCTTTCACACAGAAACACTCTACGTCAGACACTTCACAGCTCTGGAGTATTTTCCCAGGTCCCAAATAGCGTCATGAATGCCACACACATCCTGAGAGCCTATACATGTCTTCAGTAGCTACTCTGAGCTTTGATCCTTTCCTTCACTGTAAAACACACACTTACACATGCATGCATCTGTGTGTGCAGAAACATAGTGTTCAGACATTTGATCATCTAATTTAATTCACATAAAATAACTGAAAACTTTGTAAGCAAATCTTGAGTGATGTTCACTCTTCTACATGGTATCATGTCCTTTAGATCCAGAGCTGGATGTTTGAGGTGAACAGAACTCACTCAGACCTGGTTGACATCTTCTCCATCGGGAAGTCGTATGAGGGGAGGCCCCTTTATGTGCTTCAGGTAGGAAAGAAAGCAAGAGGCACACAGGGATGTGTGCACATTCACATGCACACTTGTGCTACTCTAAAACTGACTTGTCTCCTGTCAGATAGGAAAGAGAAGTCGTCATCAGAAGAAAGCTGTGTGGATCGACTGTGGCGTCCATGCCAGAGAGTGGATAGGACCTGCTTTCTGCCAGTGGTTTGTCAAAGAGGTAGTCTTGTTTTTCCCAGCCTGCAAATTTAAATATCAAAAACACAGTTTTAACTTTATGCAGTGCTTGCATCACTGCATGTTTCTTCAGTGTCTCATGTCTAAATCATAGCCTTTAGCAAGCAGTCTGTGATGTTTTGTCTCTGAGGATGTCACCAAAACGTGAACATCTGTTCATTCGTCATGCACAGTTATGCAAATACCATAAAATAGCCTTTATTGTTCAAATGTTGAACATAGCCCAGACGTGCACACAAGTTGCATCACACCCTAAACATTTTAGTTACTACCCTCTGGGACATATACCAGACCAGAGCCAGACATTAACTGTGAGAACCTTTAATGGCTTGTTTTAGACGCCAGATGAATGGGATTTGTGACATTGTGCCAGAGCATTAAGATTAATTAAAAGAAAAGTCAATGAATATCAGTGCAGAGCACTTAGTCACAGCCTAACTGACAGGTTTTTGGAAAAAGGTTAACTCAAAATCATAATCCCTTCACCAAATGGGCTGATGTTGAGAATAAAATGACTCTGCAGTCATTCTGTTTGCTGTTTGCACACACAAACTGGTTTCAAATATGGCCGAGTAAACTCAAGTGCTTGACTAGTTCACCTGAGGCCATTACTTACAAGTTCAGTGGGGAGTTCTTCAAAGAAGGGTGAAGTAGGAACAGGAAGTGAGTGAATAAGGGAAGAAAAAGACAAACAGCAGCAGGAAATCAGAAGCAGACACAAAATGGGAGGAGAAAAAAAGAACATTTGACTCAGGAAAATGGTCAAAGATGCTCCACTTGGCTCAGATATGTGCCCTGAAATGTGAACCTGCTTTCATGTAGTAACTAAAAATGGCCACTGGAGGTCAGGTGCTGTCTTTGTTCAAAGCTTAAAGCACATTAACCTTAACCTGGGTCTGATTAAAGAGCAGGTATAAGAGTGTTAGTGCAGTGCTCAGGTCTCCTCACTCCAGTACTCACCTACAGTCTGAGTACTAACATACTGTGGCTGTGAATGTAAAGACCTCTGATAGCAATAATCCATAAGGTTACCAAATAATGAAAACATGCTTTTGCAAAATATATACATGCCATTGTGTGATTCAGCCACGAACTAGCAATCTAGGTCTCTGTGCTTTATAATGATACTGATTTATATTATGATTGAAGGCCATCAACTCATACCAGCATGACTCTGTGATGAGACGACTGCTCAACCAGCTCAATTTCTACATCATGCCAGTCTTCAACGTGGATGGATATCACTTCAGCTGGACCACGGTACTAGAGTGGGTTTTTCTGCATACAAAAATATTATCAACACCTTCACTGTTGATGACTTTCATTTCCAAACAGCATGATTTTTTTCCTGCTTTTATACAAAGTATTCCGATACCTTGCACAGTGCAGGACACTTCATTTTATTGAAGTGCATGTATTCCGAATAATAACTGGTAACACATCACTGCTGCCCACAGATTTTGAATATTTTCATGGCAGTGTGCTGAATATATTTTGTGTCCAAGTGGATCAAAATTGACACAGTAAATGAGTATCTGCATGAGTATCTATGCATACTTTCGTGAAAATACTCCTCAGCTATTGTATATCTGTCAGTAATAGACCAGCCAGAGCTGAATGAGTGGCAGATGGATTATTTTAGAGATGGCAGGAAGCTCCATTTGTACGATGAGTGTGACAATCAGGCAGTGGACATACGCAGTGACACTGTCTTTCCTGTAGGATCGGTTCTGGAGGAAAACACGGTCCAAAAATCACAGGTTCCACTGCAAAGGAGTGGACGCTAACAGAAACTGGAAAGTGAAATGGTGTGGTGAGTTCAAGAGCCCTGCTCAAATCTGAACTGACTTTCTGTCACACATACAGCACAAAGAGACACTCATACTGTAACTTGGCCAGGCAGCTGCAGATGTAGTCTTTTGTGACTATTAATCAGTGTAAGCTGTTGTTAAAATATTTGTGTGGTGACTACAGCCTGTGTTTCATGTCATTTAGTGTCTGGGTGTGGAGACAGATGGGGGGGGTGCTGAATCATGATCATCACTCCAGGAGAGCGATGAGAATATATCAGAGATGTTTACCATACAGAGTTGAGAAACAGAGAAATCACACTCAAAAAATATAGCTCACTATATTGACGATATGGATGTTCATGAAATAATGGACTGCTGAAGAACTGCCTGACTGAAATGCATGCTCATGATTTACAATATTAACCATCACATTGCTCAGGCTATTTATATAAATGACTTCTGGAGGATTTTCATATGCAAACAGCAGTGCAGCCTGTAACATTTGGAATTATTATCTTTGACATTATGGTGTGGCTTTGGTGTTTACAATGGAGACCACAGCAACTATCTTAGACTATCTGAATGGAAAATCACCAAAATGTGTCCCTTAATGCATTGTGGTGTGATTAAGAGGTTGCCCTTTTTTCCTCCTTCCTTCCCCAGAGGAGGGGGCCTCCTCTCATCCCTGTGATGACACCTACTGTGGCCCCTTCCCTGAGTCCGAACCTGAAGTCAAAGCTGTCGCCAAGTTCTTACGCAAGCGCAAGAAGCGCATCAAAGCATACATATCCATCCATGCCTACGCTCAAATGCTGCTGTACCCCTACTCCTACAAATATGCCACTATCCCCAACTTCAACTGTGTGGTAAGACATCCATTGCCTGATAATAAACCAATAACAATCATTGACGATAATATTATCCACCACCTTCCAGTGATCTACTGCACGGTTATGTGTTAGACCTGATTAACTGGAATACCTTGATATCCCATAAATCCTACTGTGTGGACATATATAGGATCACTAATGAGCTGGCCTTCTGCTTTCACTGTCCAGGAGTCAGCAGCTCATAATGCAGTGACAGCTCTGTACTCGGCCTATGGAGTGAGGTACAGATATGGACCTGCCTCCACAACTCTGTGTGAGTGCTTTTCTTTCTCTTCACTGTCATCTTCCTACTTTACAAAGTGAAAAACAGTGCATTATGTCATGCTGTACCTGCTGTTTTGTGCTCTCGTCCCAATCCCATGTGTTTTTTTTCAACCAAAATAGGTCCTCATTCATGTTCTATGGAGAAGTGGCAGTTTTCCATAAATGCACAGTCAGTTTAGCCTTCCACTCTGTGTGCAGAGTGCACCCTCTGAGGAGTAAAATGCAGAAATGAAGAAAAGACATCTGCAATAATGAAATGCTTTCAGAGTCAGATTGAATCAGTTTATTTTCAGCAGTGGTGGATGGAATGTTCAATCCATTTGGTTGAGTAAAAGCAGCAAGACCACAATTAGAAGTAAAACTCTTGTATTCAAAAAGCCACTTAAGCTCATTTCTAATTCTGTCAGTCTTATCTTCTGATCAACTTTTTTTCACAGACGTCAGCTCGGGCAGCTCTATAGACTGGGCCTACAGAAACGGGATCCCGTATGCGTTTGCGTTTGAGTTGAGGGATACAGGATACTTTGGCTTCCTCCTGCCTGAATCCCTGATCAACCCGACCTGCACTGAGACTATGAGGGCAGTGAAGGCCATTGCATCAGGTCTGCTAAAGAAGTGTGAAACACACAGGGACAGATTTCCATATATATGAGCGAGCACACTGCCGGTCTCTGGAGCTCCACCTTCACAGTTACTTATCTCAAAACCTCATATTCCTCTGAGATTTCATATTCCTCCCAGATATCATCAAGTGAAGATCAGAGAAGCACCATGACGCAAGAATTTTAAGTTGCTTTTCTTGTGTTTGGTGATATGACCTGATTTTTTGTTTTATGTGCCAATAACCATGAATCCTATGAGTGATCAGCCTGTTTACAATACAAAATCATTGTTTTCTCTCCTCTTACAAAAATATGAATAACACAAAATTTTCCATGATATAAGCTGAATGGTGGTCATGTGAGCACTTGTCACAATACAACAGCACTTTTTCTTTTTTTTAGAAAAAAATAAACAGCTAATGTCTTCTAAAAATGTGTTAAAATTTCCACATGAAATTTTATTTTGGTTGAGCTTTATTTTGAAATTAGTCCTAATCAGTGCCAGATCCTTTATTTTAATCTATTAATGCCTTTATTACTGCAACATTGGTGTACATAAATTATGCTATCGCCTGACAACCTTGGGTTCTAACTGGTATGTTTATTTGTATTATTTTTTTTTTATTTGGTTCGGTAAAATTTGGAATAAATGACCTGTCACTTCAGTAACTTACTGTGTTATTACTCAGGTATGGATCAATGACAAAGTCAGAAATGTTTACTTTTGACCGCTTATTATGATATTCTAATAAATGTATGATATCTGACTGGAATAAATGTTGTTATATAATATGGTAAATGTTCATATTACCATTTATTAGAAAGAGGCAAAATGTTTTGCAGCCCAGGTATGTGTTGTTTTCTTCTCCATACGTTGGTAGGGCTGGTTGATATTAATATTAATTTAAGTTAAGTGACTCTCATCATGATAAACTCACTGACCATTGATAGCTCAGTGAGTGATAGCTTTAAGCACAGCACATTATCCACTTTTTCTGTCCTCTTCATATGCGGTCTGTTTCTGCTGCTCTGCTCTTATTTATGGATTCAGAAATGGTGGAGGTGACAAGGCAATACATCCCAAAGTGAAAGTGAACTCTGCCACCCACAGATGCCAAATCTGTGTTGTCAGGTTGCCAGATTTCCTGGATGTATTCGCTGCCAGACTTTGCTAAATGTTGCTCAAGGCTGTAAAAGGCAGTGTAGTAAATACTAAACATGTAGCAACAGTCATAGATGAGAAGCATTAAGCAAAGTGATCCTATTTATCTTGTTATGAGGTGAAACTTGTTGTGATCACTCATTGTTATCACAACGTTTTAATAATATACTAAGCTATTACGTCACAACATTAGAAGTTTTATAAACTTTCACCCGAGGATGTTTTTGTTTTTATTACGTTATAACAACAGAAGTATCTTGTGATAAGTTTGCAAACATATCTGAAAAATATTTTGTAATAACTTGATACTACGTAAGTTAGACATTTACCATTTTTTCCTAGTGTGGAAGCAATAATAGATTGTGCTCACATGAGTATATTAGATTATATTGGATAAATGAAAGAAATGAATGAATAAAAATTGGATGCTCAGTTTTCCTTTTTATACCACATATTCACACATAAGAACAAACTTTCTGCACATCTCCCTCATATCTGTAATCTGCATGTTGTAAGTATGTCCATGGAAAAGTGACATGTTTTATTCAGCAAAAGAGAAATCCTGCACACACTGACGCTGGCATGCTTGGTTTAATTCATAACATGCATATATTAATGACACATCTTTTACATGTGACTGACTTTAATAAGCCCATATAGGCTTATACACTAAAGCTTAGCAGTAAGAGCCTCATGACATCTCTCTCTCACTGTCTGTACCTCTCTCTCTATCTCTACCTCCCTCGCTCTGTCACTCCTCTCTCTCTCTGTCACTCCTCTCTCTCTCTGTCGCTCCTCTCTCTCTCTACCTCTCTCTGTGTCTGTACTTCTCTCTCTCTCTTGCTCCTCTCTCTACTTCTCTCTCTCTCTCTTGCTCCTCTCTCTACCTATCTCTCTCTTTCTCCTCTCTCTCTTGCTCCTCTCTCTACCCCTCTCTCTCTCTCTTGCTCCTCTCTCGACCTCTCTCTCTGTACTTCTCTCTCTCTCTCTTGCTCCTCTCTCTCTCTATACTTCTCTCTCTCTTGCTCCTCTCTCTACCTCTGTCTCTCTCTCTCTCTTGCTCCTCTCGCTCTCTCTTGCTCCTCTCTCTCTCTCTGTGTACTTCTCGCTCTCTCTCTTGCTTCTCTCTCTACCTCTCTCTCTCTGTACTTCTCTCTCTCTCTCTTGCTCCTCTCTCTCTCTATACTTCTCTCTCTCTCTCTGTACTTCTCTCTCTCTCTCTGTACTTCTCTCCCTTTCTCTCTCTCCCTCTTGCTCCTCTCTACCTCTGTCTCTCTCTGTACTTCTCTCTCTCTTGCTCCTCTCTCTACCTCTGTCTCTCTCTCTCTTTCTCTCTCTCTCTTTCTCTCGCTCTTGCTCCTCTCTCTCTCTCTTGCTCCTCTCGCTCTCTCTTGCTCCTCTCTCTCTCTCTCTCTCTCTCTTGCTCCTCTCTCTACCCCTCTCTCTCTCTCTCTCTCTCTCTCTCTCTCTTGCCCCTCTCGCTCTCTCTTGCTCCTCTCTCTCTCTCTCTCTCTCTCTCTCTCTCTCTCTATCCCCCTCTCTCTCTCTCTCTCTCTCTCTCTCTCTCTTGCCCCTCTCGCTCTCTCTTGCTCCTCTCTCTCTCTCTCTCTCTCTCTCTCTCTTGCTTCTCTCTCTCTCTCTCTTTCTCTCTTGCTCCTCTCTCTCTCTCTCTCTTGCTCCTCTCTCTCTCTCTCTTGCTCCTCTCTCTACCCCTCTCTCTCTCTCTCTCTCTCTCTCTTTCTCTCTTGCTCCTCTCTCTCTCTCTCTCTCTCTCTCTCTCTGCTGCCTCACTGCGGCCGCTCTCAAACGTACGTGACGTCGCTTCCTCTCTCCAACATGGCGCAGGAGGCAGGTCGTTAATGGAAGTCTGAGGGATTTACCCCACCTTCGCTGTTTATTTATGTTTGCCTGTTTGGTGCTGTGTGGCTGACATTAGTAAAGGACTACATCTCTGATCGAGGCGGCTGCAGCCCCCCTCCCGTGGGACCAGGCACACCTCGCCCCAAATTCCGGTGCGACATGTTTGAGGGCAAAAAGACGAAAAACATGTTCCTTACACGAGCTTTGGAAAAGATCCTGGCCGACAAGGAGGTGAAAAAGGCTCACCATTCACAACTGCGCAAAGCCTGTGAGGTGGCACTTGGTAAGTTGTTCCTTCCTGCCTAAGACTCATTGATTTAGACACGTCATGCGCCTCCTCACTTTATTAACGGTTATCCTGCAATGTCGCAGTGTTTGGCAGCACAGCGTCGTTTTCCAACTCGTTAAACGCTTGATGCGATTGTCTTATTGTCTTGCGTTATAATCCTGCGTATTCAATAGACGTGGCATGGGGCTCCATGGAAATGATTCAGTATAAAACACGGAAATGGTGCAGGAGGGGTGGGCGATGCTGCGAAACTAGTAGCGATGTGAGAACAGGCC
Source organism: Synanceia verrucosa (assembly GCA_029721515.1). Classification (NCBI taxonomy): domain Eukaryota; kingdom Metazoa; phylum Chordata; class Actinopteri; order Perciformes; family Synanceiidae; genus Synanceia; species Synanceia verrucosa. The sequence goes on along the minus strand of CM056568.1, from coordinate 11,144,193 downwards.
GATCGCTGGGCAGAAAAGTTGTTATAACGGATGGATCCTCCATCAACACAAAGCTAGCCAGTAACCACACCTTATATATCAGTTAAGTGTAAACTATGTCTATTTAAACAGCTTAATTTTATGCGTTTTAGTCCCATGAAGGAGAGATGTTTGTGTCTCTTCCTGGTGGAGACGTAGCCGTGTCCGCTCAGCACAGGGAGCGATCAGGACATATTTGTCCTTTATCACGTGTTTTATTCATTAACCTGTTCAATCATTGAATACTTTAGGCCCTCCTCTTTATTATTATGTAGCAAAACTAAAATGCTGAAGTCGGGACAGTGAAGACAGAAGGTGTCAGCTGTCAGGAGCACCTCCATGCCAGAACAACGTCAAGCTGTTGCTAATAATAACATGTAATTTCCGGTTAGCGCCAAAGTAAATTTACAATAGAAAGAAACATGATACTGACTAGCAATAAACCAGAAAAGCAAAGATAAAATATGACTATATTTACGACATAATTAATATGAAATAACCTAATGTCACTTTATATAGCATTTGTACCCACACCAGTTGGTGTCATATTAACTGCGCTTTTATTTTGAAACCACAGCTACTTAACGTCCGTATTTTTAAATTTAACTGCCTGCTTTAGCTTTATGAACCTATTTGTTAGCAGGTGTATTTACCGATACACGTCCTTGGGGTGACTATTAAATTTGTATATTTTGCAAATTTATAGACAACAGAAACTCATATTAGATCAGAGCAGATCAGCTCATACTGTACCTTTTTATAATACCATGTTATTTTCACATGCCATGTTTTTTAACCTTTATCTGTTCTTAGTTGGAACAAGCCAGGTTTTGTCCTGCAAAGGGAGTAATATGACACCAAGAGAGAAACAAGAAGCCAGTGTTGTGTAGCAGCCAACCTGTCCTGGCAGTTGCTGCTTTTCCCAGTTCATTCAGCTGCTGGGGGGGTTTGGAAATGGCCTTGAAGGCTAAATACACTGATCATGTTTGTCTATGCTTGCTTTCTTTTTGTAAAACCAACCCTCCTACACACACGTTATATTATATATCACTGGGGAGACAGTGTTGTCTCTTTACCTGAAAGTCGGAGCATAAAGACTTGAAGGCATGGTGTCACCAGGCTTTATCTGTGTTATTTACTAACAGTCAGTAAACAACCGTAAACCACCATGGCCGCAGACTGTCATAAAGCATCCTCACGGCTCATCGCTGTTTATGGAGCGGCTTCATATTTTTTCCTTCAGATGACCTCACCACTACAGTTTGTCTCTGTGCTACTGATTAATAGTCACCAGTTCACACTGAATTCTAGTTGAGGCTGTGGTGATCCTTTTAAAAAGCAGCTTCAGTCACACAGCCAGTGGTCACAGAAAATGAAGGAACAATGTCAAGATCAAATAACTTACTGACATGTAACCTCTGTTAGATACATTAGTTCAGTGCAAAAATGAAATAGAATTAAATGTCATCGTAATTAACCGTCTGTGCTGTTTTGAATGTCACACTGAGGCTCAGCCATACACAAAAACCTACAAAATGAGAGTGTCTGTAATGAGCGTGGCAGTGGTAGAGTAGTAGTGCATATCAAAAACACTGGGTGACCCAGTATACTGAGTGACTTACATAATTCCCCAAGCTCTTGGGACTGAGACATCTCAGAGAGAGTGCTGGTGCCAGATTCTGCTCTTTGCTGTCACTTAAAGTTCCCATTATACGCTGTGCTGAGCTAGGTATTGTTGTTGATTTTTTTTATTCATCTTTTCACTCTTGTTTGATCATATTTGCCTCACAGATTTAGACACACATATTGTTCATCACTGCAAGGTTTTAGGTTCTGGTGAGGCTGCCAGTCCACCCTCCTCTCTCCCAAACTGACCTTTCTCTTGGATTATCAAAATGTCGCTCAGCAGTTTCCCAAAAAGAATACCAGTTCAATTTCTCACACTCCATAGTGGTGTAGGGTCCTATTACCTGTAGGATCGCTCTGCTGTCTTCTTTGAGAGGAGCTGTCTGATAGTAAGGAGCAGACAAAGCATAAGATCGACTGTTAACTCAAAATATCAAATGTCCTCAGGCTGTATCCGCCCATCACCTATCAGACACGATCACAGAGTCTGCGATTCATCGTCGTCACACATTTCTAGCTTTGCATGATGCCGGTCTCATTGTTTTTAAACTCAACCTGTCCTCTCTGACTTTGTTCACATCACGTCAAGTTCACATGGCTTCACAGCGCTACTGCAGAACAGTCACACTGTGTGTGTAACATGCTAAACCAGGGTTTAAGCTACCACGCTAAGAGGAGTGAGGACCTGTATCCAGATTAGGATGTAAGTGAAGAGTGAAGAGTCCAGTCCTGCTAAGCACACTGCTCATTATTTCTCTCTGTGGGGTATATGATCTGAGGGTCAGACGCAACCAACAGACCTGCCACCACTGTAAAGAACTCTTTTCATGGTCAATACAAAATTAATTTGGGGGTTATATCTGTTAACTACCACTGGCTGTTAATGCATGAACATATCCATCCATCCATTTTCTACCGCTTATCCTCATAGGGTCATGGTGGGCTGGAGCCTATCCCAGCTGTCTTAGGGTGAGAGGCAGGGTACACCCTGGACAAGTCTCCAGTTCATCACAGGACACATAGAGACAGACAACCATTCAAACTCACATTCACACCTACAGTCACTTTAAATTAGACAATTAACCTAATCCCCATGCATGTTTTTGGATGGTGGGAGGAAGCCGGAGTATCCGGAGAGAACCCACACAGACACTGGGAGAACATGCAAACTCCACACAGAAAGACCCCGGGCTGGGAATCGAACCCGGTACCTTCTTGCTATGAACATATGAAGCAGACAAAATAAAATCCATGATTTAGCGGTTGGTCCTCTAACTTATGAGGAAAACATCAGGCTCTCGTGGCTTTCTGAAGTTCCGTTTATTTTTATGCATTGTAAATTCATGGGTGCATGTCAGAGCATTCTGAGAAATTAATGCCACAAAGTTGCGTTGTGAGCAAGTGTTATCAACTGGCTCGTCAGCTTGCCTGCTTGCTCTGAGATATTGACAGTTTCAATGCCTGTGGTTTGTTCCTGGTGATCTGAGAGGTTTGACACTCATTAAATCTGAATGCTTTGCAACATACAGCGGGTATGTGAACAGAAAATTAGAATAAACCAGGAACCAGTAGCTATATTGACATGGTCCACTGACACTTGGCAGGCTATACTGGTTGTGTTTGTTTCCTTTCATTTATTCATTACTGTCCCAGCTCCTCCTCTAATTTCATTTCATTATCCGTTTCTTCTTTAAAATGCAATGTCTGCTGCAGATGTTTAATGCTCTTAAGAGTGAGTCAGTTTGTTCACTTTAAGATCTGAACAGCAGTGTTATCTCTGCTGATACGTGCTGGGAAAAAGTGAAATGTCTCCTACACTCAGGATGTTTGATTTACTGGTAGATTGAGACATTAAGACATTTTTGTGACGTTGTTATGTGGTAAATCATTTTCCCATCCAAGGTCAAAAGAACCTTGAACTCCTGTAACTGTAAACACAGACAGGAGGCCACTTCCTGCACAGACCACCTTTTCTTTAGTGCTGGAAACCTGGCAGAGAGACCAATGAAACAAACGTACCTCTGATCATCAAGGGTGGAGAACACATGCTCCTCCATGATAAGCTGCACCATAGTCACCACCTGCTCACCCATGATAAGTGCCACACAATAAATGATCCTGTTTGTTAATTAAGGCTTTTTACCTACAGAGCCATCCCAAAATATGAAGTGCAGGATGTGAGGGGCTGCTAGCCTGTAACTCTTGTACTCTTACTGAATAATAAAAACCCAGATTTTTGTACGTGACAACCTTTTAACCAGCATCCTTCATATTCCTGACAGAGACTAATCAACCCAGAAGTTGAAATCAGACGTTTTCATTCTGATCTCCATGCAGAGGAGACACTCCAGATAACCTGCTGATGAAACTGGCAGCAGGCATCACTGAGGATGGGGGAGTGGAAATGAGGGAAGACATGGAAGCTGTTAACTGCATTTTAATGTCACGTTTATTTGCCACAGTGCTGTAAATGGCACTAAATGTTCCACTGTTTGACTTTAACAGGAATCAGATATATGTGCATGTATGTGTGCAGACCAGATGAAACTTACAGAAGCAGTCTCTCTTTTTACAGCCTGTTTAGGGTTGCTGCCAGCAATCATTCGCCTTATTCATTATTGCATTGATTATAAACATTTGAGAAATTGGCGATTAAATCCTGCAGCATGTTCGTAGTCCATGGAGCAAGAGGTCTTACCTGGATTTTAAATGTGCTGTATGTGTTTAAAAGAGTAGTAAATGTGTTGTGATCATTTGTTCCACTGTCATGTCTGATGATATGTTATCCTGAAGGGAAGGGTGAGGCCCCGTGCCTGGTTTCTGTCTCCATTCTCCCCTCAGGACTTAAGACAGACACTTAAGCTGCTTGTAACCCCAAAGGTTGACTGGTATTCAGATAACAAGTAGTCAACATGGCAGGATCTGTGCTCACTCTGAAAGCATAAATATCCTTTCATCTATACAGACAAGACAGTTTTGACAGAATTGAAAAGTTTCTGGGTTTTTAGTCCTCATTTTATTTATTTTCTTACACCAGCACCTCCATACATAATGCATTATGCCTCTCCACTGACGCCTCCTTCAGTCCTGGGACAGCTGATAAATTAATTATACGGCAAACAGATGAGACGAATGAGGAGAAACTCTCCCATTTCTTTCTGCATCCTCTGTTTCTGTTTCCTTTTGTGCTGTTTGTATTTATCTTTAGTGTCTGTCTGATCCTCATCTATCATCTGTATTCATCCAAGGAAAGTTGGCACCAAGCAAATAATTCATCACCTTACTGAGAGAGATGGAGGGAGGGAGGGAGAGGGCGTTAAAAAAATAAAGAGGCAACCTTGAAAAAAAAAAATGCTGCGAATGTGATATGTAGTGCTATAAAGTTATACAAGTACAGTCCATGAACTGAAATTAAAATACACAAAATGAATGTGTTAATCATTGGTGCTTGATTTGTGCTTTCTTGGTCAAAATTGTTCTCCAGTGGGAGTTTTGGTGCAATATGTGTGTGAAAAAGAACCTCACATGCTTCATAATGTCACTTAAATTCCAAAGGTGTTTAAGCAGCTAAGGAGGCCAACATTAGCTGTCATTAGGTGCCCAGAAACTACTTTATCCTCTTGTAAAACATGTTATATGCAACAACAACTGCAGGGGTTGTCTAAAGAGCACCGCAGTGAAGTTTTTCATTGCTTGCCGCTAAGCATGCTGGGACCTCGGAGAGGGCAGGTTGGATGAGAAAGGGCACATTGGCTGAATGAGCCGAGGAGGATGCCATGCTCAGAACACATATTTATCTTCCATTGACTTGCTATTATCTCCAGCTCGTGCAGCACAGTCCTGCACAATAATAATAAGCCAGTTTCAGAGGACAGGAAGTGCAGAGCAGAGGATAGCGCCGGAGCAGAACAGGGCCAAATCATGTATCAACAGCAGAGTTATTAAAGATGAATTCATTCCAATAACAAAGCCAACAGCTGACTAATCAAGGCCTTGTGGAGAGTTTTTTTGGGGGGTTTTTTGTGACTTTTTGGCTAAAAGCAAAGAGGCTTCATTCTGCCACTGGAGCGAGACCAGTGAGCGCATGCAAGTGAGAGTGAGGGGGTTGGTTGGACACATGCATACAAACACACACACACACGATTAGGTATCCCAGACAACCTCTGACAGTGTTTCCTTCTTCCCCTCCAAATGTAATTACTGCTGTGCAACCTTTCCTTTCAGCCTAGACAATAGAAATGTCAGGGGTCTGATTTTTCTCAGGCTCTGCCTGGTGGTCGCAGCTGCCTTGTGTTTATCTGTGTTTGGTAGGAGGTGGAGGTGCACACCTACACACAGATTCATCCGCTGATTAGTGACGCAAAGCTACAATGTTGCCTTTATTATTATTATCATTAAGCCGATAGATGTTGTTTAATTGTGAACTGTTGCTTGATTAATAAATACGCCAGAGATGTAATAATGCTCCTGGCTTGGATAACAGGGTCAGCGTTGGACACTGGAGATAAAACTTTACTTTTTAAACCTTGCATCATCATAAAGCCACTTCATGTCCATGTTTTCTTGTCTCCTCTGCTTGTTTCTGGTATTCTTTCCAGTCTCTTCACCTGCATGAACATCCTGCACAGTCAGCAGTCCAAATCTGGAGACGCACATTCACCGTCACCGTGACCATGGTGTTTTTGAATTTGAACTGATCGCTGCGTACAGAGTGGATAGAGCCAACCGTGACATGCCTTGCTTGATGCTCTTTGAAATGGAAATTGTGCTGCAGGAGGCGGGATGCCCTTTCTCAGTCCTCAGTGCTCCTCGCTCACGTGATGGAAAGTGAGGCAGGGCGTGACCTCTAACCTCTCCTCTGTGTAAAGTTTATTGGAAAGGAAGGACTCTGTAGTGTTGTCACATTGCTGATTTGTCCACCCAAACAGCAGGAAGTGATATGGATGGATTAAAATCCTTTCCATTTCCCCCTCTCTGTACTATTCCATTGCATGATAAAGGATTTTAATGTAAAAGATTCAAACATGTCTCAGTGCAGTGTTAAAATGAGGCGTAGCATACTGTTCCCCATGTGTAGCCTTGTAATATGAGCACACACTCATACAGCACATGGACACTAAGCATGGAGCTGGCGACAGGCAGGTTTATACAGCAGATTTGTTTTGGAAGCCGGCCTCGTCGTCGTCCTCGTCCCTGCTTTTTGCCCTCCTCTCCCAGCGAGGCTGTTTTCTTGCTGCTGGTCTTGTGACGTACTGCGTCTCTAGAGAGATGTCTGTTTATCTCCATCCCTCCTGCCAGAAGAAACTCTGCTGTGTCTTAATTGATGCTCTTGTGAGATTTTTTGGTGTGTGTGCGTACTCTGTCCGTGCATGTTTGACTGTGATCCTGGCAGAATGTCTGCTTATTGAATTAGTGTTGATCAAACGGCTTTAGTCAGCATGGCTCTACCTGCTTCACACCATTGAAATCTCCTCTAGATGATGATAGAGCTCATATGAGTCGAGGAGAGAGTCCAGGAAGTGGACAGGGGTACTTTGTCAGGATTTGGTAAGAGACATCTGTTCTTTTCCAGCCTCTTAATTGATGAAAGTTGATCAAGTATCTGCAGTCTCTTTTTGTACACTTGTAAAAACCAATAACACTCTCCTAACAGACAGCTTAGCCAGAGACCTGCAGGGCTGCATGAACAAACAAACAGCAGCCGGGTATTTTGAATAAAGTCCCCACATTGACAGCACGCATCAGCAAGCAGAGCCCCCTTGGGTTGAAATAATGGTCGCTTCGTGTCTACTTACACATCATTTTGCAGATGTACTGCACCTCAGATGAGCTGCTGCTGGTTGAGAAAAACTGTGGTTTTGGGACGATGCGGGACGATGAAATGCAAATTTTAGCCAAAACGTCTCTCACAACAGATTCACACTGGCACTTCACTCTCTGCAGGTATTATCCCAAAAAAAGACCCCAAAACTGTGTATGAAAGCTGCCATGCAAGCTTCATTTTATCAAGCAAAACTAAGTTTTATTGGATTACAGAGATAATGTAGCCCTACCTCAAGCTATTGGGGCATCATGCAGCTCAATAGAGGATGGATGGACTCACAAAAACACCCTGTGAGCTGTTGGATGCATTCGTTTCCTCATAAAACATTTGTTTGTTTTTTTCACTCACCTTCATGTTGTCTTACTGCCACCTGTTGATCACTGGAATAACCTGAAACCATTGGTAGCACTCTATGACATCACATCACACCACACGTGTAAATGTCCACATTTCTCTGCCAGAGATAAAGAACAAGGACCTGGTCATAGAAAAACAATGGCATCATTAAAAAAACTCTTAGTTGGAGAAGAAATGTTAGAAAAAGGCGCTATTTCAGAACTGGTTAAGCTGCAAAATATATTTATTATATTCTTAACTTGCAGCACAAGTAACAGATTCCAGTTTTACTGGTGCTGGTGAGCAGTCGTCCCTGCCGGCTAAGGAATGCGTCGTCACGCCACTAAGGCAGTGTGGCGCCCAGGAAGAGGAAGAGGAAGTCTGTCAACAGCGAGTGACGGGGAGCAGGTTGTTTTGTCACGCTGCCTCAAGAAGCAGCTGGACTTTTGATGTGATACATCATGAAAGCAGACGGTCATTCTGCTTCTACGTGTTAATGGATGTTGTACTTTCTAAAATGCATCATCATGTGCCACGGCTTCATCCGCCAGGCAGCGTGTTCGAGCTTTAACCTCTCCATGGTGTTTATTTACTCAGTGAAGGTTTAATGAATATGCATGCACATCTTTTAGCAATGCTGTTTATTTTTATCCAGATACATGAGCTCTCATCACAGCAACGGGGTGTAAACTGCGACGCTCCAGGGATTTTTTTGGTATGTTCTCTGCATGACTGGAGCACTTTGTTCACTTGCTCGGCTCAGAGTTTCCTCCAGATATTCCCAGGATCGCTTCTTCAAACCTGCTTCTAACCTTTGGCTCGGGGTTCCCAAATACTATCCTTGCTGATTCATCAGCCTTTCCTATTACAGCTGCACATTTGCATCCTAAGAGAATGACGACACCATTGTGCACTTGATATCTAAGCCAAGCTGCAGCTCTTGCTGCAGCTCAGTGTAAGTGTGATTGAAGGGATCACTGATAAGCCCCTTTTGAAACATGCATTATATAAACTGTCTCTGCTCACTGTCAAGTTCACAGTGCGATGTTGAGAGCAGGCTGTGTATGTCCTGTCGTCTCAATCTAACACTGTCACCTCTCAGAATAACAGCTATCCTTCCAGTAGTGGCCCCCAGTTTTCATACACAGTGGTGATCAACACATACCATGCCATGTTTTTTTTTTTTCTCCTCACTCAAATCATTGCAGCTGACAGGTGGCATTTGGTTGTTTTGCATGAACTGACTTGGAGCTGAGGCGCTGAAGCTGTTGTCTCGATGTCGTCATCATCTCATGTATTTTTCAGTCGTGTCGTATGTCAGACTTTTTGTCAAGGGACCTTTGCTATTGTGTTTGTTTTAATAAGTCTGCTGCTAAGGCTGATGCACAGGGATGTTTGTGCAGTGTTGTCTCCATCAGGCATGGAGGGATCTAATCCAATAATAATTATGGTTCCATAAGGGATATGTTTCATGAATTCATCATGTCGTAAAGGTTGGACGCGTTGACTCAGCAACTTGTTTTGATATTGAAATAGCAGCTGATGTTTTCTGAAATTCAGGAAGTGTTTTATTTCCTCATCATGTGCACATAAATACTGTTGGTGCTACAATGCCATTTGGGGAAGTAGCCACCCATACGGAAAAGCTATATATAAATCTTATAAAATTTGTATCTCCTTTGTATGAGACTTGTTTGTAAAGCACACAACAGTGAATCTGGATATAATATCATTAGTAAATTTAAAAAAAAACAAACTTGTATGATTTGGGTATTTATCAGAATAGTATATGACACATACAGTATCTTTATACTTGTTTTTATTATCTTGTGTGAAAAATTCCAGGAGTTTTCAAAAATGTGGAATTAATGGGAATTTATGGGAATAAACTGGGAATTTTGGGAACTGCATGGCTATTGAGACCACACCCCCCACTGGCACTGTGCATGCCTCCATCACATGTACAGAAGATTAGACTATTGAAGGCACACATTTGAGTCTGTGGACTAAACAAAGTGACGTAAGTTTTGATGATATTATGGGGAATATATTTAATAAATGTGTAAATAGCAAATATAAAAGTATTCATCTAGTAGTTAGCAGTCTGATATGTTTTATGCTTGGATATGATATATTCCCAGTCAATTCCACTAAATTTCACATAATTCCCATGGAAGGTTTCCAATATGGAATATTTCCAATATTTCCAAGATTAACTTCCCATGGAAATTTATGGGAAACTGTTCGGAATTTTCCACCCCTACTTGAGAGCCAGCGCTCCCTCCACTCGCTCTTTCCAGGCTTGGTGACTGCAGTCACTCCAGAGCCGAGTGGAGAAATGATTAGTCAGCTTTTGAGTGACCTTCTCCCCAGCTTAGAGGCAGCTTTTGGGGGCACTTGAATAGACAATGTGACTCACCGTGTCTGCACCGTGGTCAGGACTGGATTGGTTAACTGGTGTCAGTATTCCAGTGCAATAATACACTACCAGAGAAATAGTGTGTATCTGGCCCACTTGTCGCTTGATGATGAGAACTTAAATGTAGGCCTAAAATGACTCTCTAAGGGGGAATGTGACATACTGGCATTAATGCTCATTTAATATCTTTCTGTCATCTACTGTAAGGATCTGGGTCATAGTCAGGGTAAGGATGAGCAAACAGTGGAGGTGATAGCAGGCTGAGCAGGCCGCCCTCATGCATTATGGAGCTGTCAGAGGCTTTGTGTTGAGGTCTAGTGGCACAGCAGAGCAGGATGGCTCCCTCTAATGTATCTGGTCAGTGAAATAAGTGTGTTATGTATGCCACTTCTCCTCTGGGGTTTGGTAAAAGCACTGTTTCCGCCTCTGTGTTTGTTTTCAGGGGAGCTCTATGAGAGCCAGTAATCTTCTAATAATCTAATCTAATAATCGGCTGAAGCATCAGCAAAGCAATGATGGTGATGACACAGCAACATCAAGCCTGTAATTCAGTATGTAAATATATATTAAGTATTATGATCAAACCATCCAGAACAAATAAATTTAGTTATTTTGGACAAGTGGAGTGATTTGGCCTTATTGTGCTTCATTTTGCAAGACAATTGATGTCTTGATACAGATATTTTTGACAATCAGTACACTGATTTTGTGCTGTGTGGAGGTGAGTTTCTCGAGTTTCGCTTCACCAGTTGATTCACAAAAGCCTTGTGTCTTTTTCATACGGATCCATTATGGATGGTTCACTTTCACCTGCATCACCATGGTAAAGCAGCACAGAGGAGGTTTTACCCACTGCACTAAATTACTGCTGCTATTGTTGTTCTTTCTTTCTTTGATTATACCAGCATGCTGGGACAAACCAGAGCACAGAACACAGCGTCTTCAAGGTCAGCAGTATTTAGTATGACTGCTGCAGAGCTGAGGGGGAGAGAGGTTGAGTTAATAAGTGACAAAAGGCTGCCATTTCAGGGCTCAAAGCCGCACAGAAGAAATTCTATTTAAAGAAATATTTCAGGAGGTTTTTTTTATGTATTTACGCTGCTTTAGACCTTATCAACTAAGTGTCTTATATAAGTTGTCCACTAAATTAAACCGGGCTTCTGCGGGTAAAGGACTCATGGGCTCCTGTGCGTTTGAAGTTTTTGTCCAGTGGTTTATTTCGGGACATCTGACCAGACTAAGATTCACCATATTTAGATGTTTCCCTGTCTGCTACAAGGCAAAATCACAGATTCACACATTCTAGAACGTGTTCTTTTATATCATGGCTAAGCTGATAAAATTACATCTTTAAATTATAAGTTACTTCTGCATATGTCTGTGTCTGTACGTGTGTGTGTGTGTGTGTGTGTGTGTGTGTGTGTGTGTGTGTTTTAGTGGCAGCCAGCTGCCTGTGCCTGCCTCCCAGCGTATGTCTGCACTCTGTAACTGTGTGTTTGTTTTGCTGGCAGATCAGGCTGTGATTCCACAGCTTTAATTTGTGCTTCTCGTCTGCCCAGTCCCACGAGCATCCAGCACTTATATATTTCTTCTTTCTCATCACCAACACCACCCACAGTTGCCATGGTTTCCCCATTCAAATCCTTGGGTGACAATTCCTCATCAACACTCCCGACACAGCGAGCTAATTATCTGACGTTACTTACACAGACAATATGATAACCCCCCCCACGCCTCCCTTCAAAGGGGCTGCTTGTGCGTCCACCTGCCCGCCTGTAAAATCTGACAACCTGCGCTTCAGAGATCTGAAGCTGATATTAAAAATGGGCTAGTAAATGGGTCAGTTGTAATTTCACACATCCTGGAGAAGAGAGCTTTAGAGTCCTGCTGTAACTTTTACATTATGGACAATAGAGCAGCAGAGAGGCAGGCAGCGTACAGTACTGTGTGGAAGTGCTCTGCTTTTCCCTCAGGTCTAGCTCTATGATGTCGGGCTTTGTCCAGCACTCCAGCTGAAGTGAAAAGGGTGTAGCTGCTGGGAGAGATTAAAGATCAGACTGCTGATTATTCACTTTGGTGGGAAGAAAACTCCAAGTTTGAAGGGAATACACAGAGCGAGAAGATTATATTGATGAATATTCGTTGGCACCGTAATGCAATATTCATGATAGTGATAATTAGTGGCGAAACAAGTAGTCAATCAATGGATTATCAGATCAAGTGAAAAGGAAACAACAACAATTCTGATACTGAATGATTCATTGTTGAGGTAATTTATGAAGCAAAAAACATTTGCTGGTTACAGATTCTCAAATATGAAAGGCAACTTGAAGATGAAACTTTGGTTTCTTGGAACTTTTGGGATAATCGCAAAAGTTCCCAATTAATTGTTATTTTTTTCAGCCATAGCACAGATTTTGAACAATGTTTAATACAGGTAATACATGTGTGTGATCAGGACACAAAGCAGCAGTGAGTCTCTTAAAACTTATTACTTATTATTATTGTATATAATTATGTCTTCAAGCAGCACGTGTTACCTGGAGGAAGTCTAGTCTGCAGTGAAGCAGTATGGATGGTATGATCAAGAGAAAAACACATAAACACAATTTAAAGAGAGATTTTCCAAAAATGTCCCTACAATAAAAATCAAAAGGTCATCATTATAACAAGTTAATTGGCATTTACTCTTTATATCCACTGTCTGCATCAGTCTGTCATCTATTCAGACTGAATTTTTCCCATCAATCTTCAAATATGAATCAATAATGGACATATTTATTTGATGGGACTGCACATATGTAATGTATGTAAAGATTATTTTCAGACGGATCCAAATCAAAAAAACGACACTTTGCTCTGCTTCTCCTACTTTTGACTGTTTCCCCACATGGGTAGTACAGTAACACATGTTTAAAAGCAGCCTTAAATTAATTCCTCTGAGTATTAAGTGCTAAATATTCTTGCCAAGTTGATTTCTTTGAAAGGTCTGTTAGCCTTCCAGCAGCGAAATAATTGGGCTGTCATTGCATTACTGGGGTTTTTCCCAATCATCACACACTGGTGCAATTCTGTGAGGACTCTTCAGATTGCCACTGTGTTTTAAAAAGCTTCCTCACTTTTATGTCTAGTACCAACTAGCCTCTCTGTGGCTGTCTCTAGCTCCGTTTCTGTCTTTCTGTCTCCCCCTGTGTGTCTGTCTGTCTCTCTGTGCTTCCTGCTCCTCTGAGCCAGTAATCAGTGCGTTCATATAACTGCTTTCATGCCTGGAGATCTGTGAAATACACACAAATGTTGGCCCGGCTCATGGAATAATGAGGCTGTACATTAAGCAGGCTCCTCCCTGCAAGGTGGTGGGATGTCAACAAGACCATCACCAGGCGACACAGTAAAAAAAAAAGTTTGTTTGAGAACTCGCTCTGTTGCATATGCATATTGGATATATGTGCAGGTAAACAGTATGTAGCCTAACCCTCTGGGATGGAAAGTTGTGGTTGCACACACAAACACGCAGATTAAGCCTCCTAAAAGGCTCTGAAAAACATCATCTGATCTGATTCAGGAGTTTTTAGAAAAGATTCGCTTGAAGAACATCCGTCATAAATAAAGTCCAGTCATCTGTGCTGTGGTGTCATTAGCAGAGTAACATACTGTCAGATTTACATCTCCATGGTTCATGATTTCTATTTCTTTCTGTTTCAGAGGAAATCAAAGAGGAATCAGAAAAATTAAGGTAAGCAACTGATTAATTCAATGCAATAGTAAAGGATTGAGGGTCATTTAATTAAGTTTTGTGTCTCTTTCTGGGTGTTCAGTCCCTGTAAAATCCATGGCTCAACTGCTGCGAGCTTTTCTCCTGTGTTCACACTGGTGAAGGGGATTAGACCTGTGTGTGTGTGTGTGTGTGTGTGTGTGTGTGTGTGTGTGTGTGTGTGTGTGTGTGTGGGTGTGTGTGTGTGTGTGCGGCTGCCAAGTAACGTGGGCTTGGAATGAAACGTAGCGTCAGTGCCATCTCTCCTCTTCCCCATCCTGCTGTTTTATTTCCCTCTTCCATTTTCATCCCTTTTCATTTCCCCTCTTCTTCTCTCTCTCTTTCACACCGTCCCTCCCTCCATGTTCACTGCCCATTATCTCTCTCCAGGTTTTCCATTCTCTCCAAATTAGCATTCATCCGGATTTTACCCTTAAGGTGTGGACTGCTAGATCAAAGACAGATGGATGTAGAAGCTGTGTGCAGCCACACCTAACTCACACAGACGCTGCTGCTTTTGGATTCATCTCAGACACTTTACAACTTTCATCTATTGTCATGTTATATAGATGCGATTGTCTCGCAGTTCTACTCAGGAATACAAATGTACTTTTTTGTGTGAGCCTGCAGTCCCATTTCAATTGTTTCCCTTTTTGTCACATACGATTTAACAAGGACATCTCAGCAGCAGGGATGGGCAATATCTGTCACAGTTTATGCCATTTCATACCTCTCTAGAAAAATACCTCTATATTTTTTTTATAAATTCAATTTAGAAACCATTTATATACTGAAGAGCAGATAACTGAGCAATATTAGCATTTTAAATACTTTGGTATTTCCTGATATGTCACATTCTTCCTTCAAAAGTCCCAATTGAGCTCAAATCATGGTGTGATGTGGTGTGCTGAAGCACCCTGATGCAGACCTCGCTGTCTGCCTGGAGCCCAGTTAATAGCCATATTATATTTTATAAGCAGGCTAAGTGTGACATTGGGCTGATTATGTGAGAGCGAGCCGGCCAGCTGACATTAAGCAGGGAGTCCAGCAATAAGCCGGAGGAAGAGGAGGAAGAGGAGGAAGAGGAGCTCTCTGCAGACACTCAGCACAACAGCTGAGAGAGACGGAGGCAGACTGGGTCAGACCACACAGATGAGACAGCCATGCTGAATCACAGCTTCACTTTGATCTGAAGCTTTTCAAACTGATGAGAGGGCTGTAATATGGATTCACTTTAAAAAAAAACCTGTTTATGTGTTCCTAATGTAGCTTAGTCCGGTACTCGGGGTACCGTTCTTCTTTCAGCTCGCTCTTGTTCTATTTTTCGTTCCCTCCCTCCTTCTGTTTCTCTCTGTGATCTCTTGATCTCGCTATAATTCCTCTTTAATTCGTGCCTGTTTCCTCTTTTGTTTCCAGATAGCTCTCTGTCTAATGTACTTTCCCCTCTCCCTCCTTTATACACACTTCATCCTTCTTCACTAAGTGATGTTGTCCCTCTAAAAAGGGCTGAAGTCATCTTTTTTCATTGCCAAGACATAAACAATGCAAGCCCTCCTTCTCTGTCTCCCTCCCTCCATTTCTCAGTCTGTGCAGTCTGGGTGTGGTGGCTGTGCTCAGGGAGGCTGCAGACACACGGCTGCTGCAGGCAGTTGTCCATATTTTATGTCTCTGGTCTTTAAAAATTCAGAAAAAAATGCTGTATCATTTGATTTAAGGCCAGGAGATGCTTTGTCAGCACGAGCACATGGCAAAGCTTAAATAACAAACCTCTGGGATTACTCCTTTAGAGAGATCAAGTGAAGCAGTCAGCCACTACATTGAATTCAGCGTAATAAAGGTTTTGTTACTCTGCATTTTCCCAGAGGAGCAGCAAGCAGGGCACAGTGTTTGAGCTAGCTGTCCACAGTGAAACATGCCACTCTTTGCACTCACTCTGTCACTGAGATTTTGAGATCCTGCTTCTTTTCCAGTGACTCCAGTTGACAGGCTGAGCCATGTGATCGCTGTGTTTTTCCTCACAGCCTCCACCTATTTTTTTTGTTCCTTCCTAGTCCGCCTAGTGGAGACGGCAAATCGGGATCCAGCACTTTACCGCCAATCAAATCAAAGACCAACTTCATTGAAGCCGACAAGTACTTCTTGCCGTTTGAGCTGGCATGTCAGTCCAAATGTCCCCGCATCGTCATCACCTCGCTCGACTGTTTACAGGTCAGTGGCAGGACACGTCGAACTGCAGAACCCCTTCCCAAATGTTTGCGCTGAGATTTTATGCCTACCTCAACCAAATCCTGTTGTGACAATAAAAAAAAAATGTACATTAAAGTGAAATAATTAAAATATTTCCAATAAGATAATTGTGCACAAAGTGCCAAGACAGTAAAGGCTAGAGAGTCATATTTCCAGGCATTACATTGGGTGTGTGTGTGTTTGTTCCTTATAGAAGCTGATAGCGTACGGCCACCTGACGGGAAGCGCCCCGGACAACACAGCTCCAGGAAAGAAGCTCATCGACAGGATCATCGAGACCATCTGCGCTTGTTTCCAAGGGCCGCAGACTGATGAGGGCGTGCAGCTACAGATTATAAAGGTGTGCTGCTGTCCTCCGAAACATCACAGTTCATTACACAGACAGTTAACCAGCTTTCAAACGCTTTCATTCACCATCACATCAATAATATTAACAAGATGAAACTGTATTAAAGTGATGCGCAGATGCAGTGATCTGCAAAGTGTTTTTTTATTGGTATCTAATCAAAGTGAGTCACATTTTAAGATGAACATCTTATGAATCAATATGTCTTTTCAGAAGAGTGATTTGTAATTATTTTATATATTGCATCATTTACAGGGAGATGAGCCATGTCTAGGCGTTTACAGTGTGAAGAGGAGATAAATGTTGTACTCTGTCGACATTTCACTCGTCCTCCACACCAAAGTGAAGAGTGTTCTTAGAAAGGTCACAAACACTACAAATATCAAGGCTGCTGACTAAAGTGGGCCCTGCGGTGGTCTGGCTTGAGAGCAGGCACACTTAAAATATCATAGTGATTCCTCTACATTGATTTTTTTTTTTTTTTTCCTGTTTGATTTGTCGTCTCTGCTGGCAGTGAGCTGAAAATGTTGCCTTCAGGAATAAAGAGCGCACACACTCCTCAAAGGCAGATTGATTGCTGATCATGAACAAAGAAATTTACTCGTAAATTTAATCATGAATGCTGCAACTTTTACATTATGAAAGCTTAAAAAGTTCCTATTTTGCTTTTGTTTTGTAGCTAAAACTGTTTTGCTGGGGGTTTATCATGCTAGCACTCCTGAGTAGGTAAACTACCAGCATGGCTTGGCAAAAGATTCAGGGCTGTTTTTGAACATGACACTGACATGTCAAAGTTCCACTTGAAGTGAAGCACATATGTGGAAAAGGCCTTAGAGACAAATAGTGAGGTCACATGTTGGAACTTTCCCATGGCCCATCTGAAAAGCCTGGAAATAACTTTCCGAATGATACACGTCTGCAAAGAACGCTACAAAAAATGACAGTTGTGTGTGTTGAACAGAGGCGATTTTTCAAAGACTGCAAGGAAAGCTCAGCTTCCCCTAAAATGTCAAAAATGAAATGGTCATATATGTATGGTTGTGTTAACTACACAATGTTAACTACGTTGACTACAAATGTGTTAGAAAAACACAATCATCTCGAAGACGAGTTCATTCAGAATCAGCTACTATCACAAATCCTTAAGTTCTCATCCATTCCCGTAGAGCCGTTTTCTATACATTAACCCGTTGAAGCTGAGCGTCCATGCACCTCAATGGGACTGCATGGAACAGTTTTTTTTCCATTGCATCGAAACTCGACGGTCATTGGCTAAATGCCACGATTTTTGAATGGAGCTGTGGGCGGGCCTCAGCTGGCCTGTTCGCTGATGATTGGAGGATCAGTGGAAAGGCTGAATCCCGTTTTGATTGACAGGTGTACACTGTCATTTGACAGCTCAGCTCAATCCATCACGGATTTTGCAAGCGAAGTCGAAAGACAAACTGCAACCCATTTGTTGGTATTTGCTCGGCAAAATTACTTATTCATTTCTTACACTGTAAATAAAACACACTCATAGTATGCCATAGTTTTAGTTTAACATAATTTCAACATTTAATATTGTTTAATATTGTTTTGTTCGATCGTTTTTTCGAATTTTATGGTGTAAGCCGACAATGAGTTTCCCCTCTTTGAAACACCAGCAGTTGCCACTGGTTTTAAAATATGATGTGCTGCGCCATGGATTCTGGTCTTTTTTTTTTTTTTTCAACCACAAGCATCAGTTTCTTGTTTATGTCAACATGCTCCTCTGTTCCCTCCAGGCTCTGTTGACAGCAGTGACCTCCCAGCACATAGAAATCCATGAGGGCACTGTGCTGCAGGCCGTCCGCACCTGTTACAACATCTACCTGGCCAGCAAGAACCTCATCAACCAGACGACGGCCAAGGCTACGCTCACACAGATGCTCAACGTCATCTTCGCTCGCATGGAGAATCAAGCAGTATGTCCAGCCCTCTGGGAACTTTCACTTAAATGACAACATGATTCTGTTTATGTAGAGAGACGCACAAAAGTGAGTGAGAGAGAGAGGACAGCTCCTCCCTTTAGTCATTGTCTGATGAAATTTGACTCTAACCAAAGCCAGTGCAGCTGTTTATAGGATCAAACAAACAGCAAATTAGACTCTAAAATCTATGAGCTCGCAGAAAATTATAAAACAGTTTTGGAGAGTCAGATTGGATTATAATAAAGAAAGACACATTCTGCCTGATGGTTTACTCAAACCGCCTAGTACTGATTTCATTAAACTGTTTGCTTTGTGTCCAGAGGGACATTTTAGGTGTTGCCTTTAAACAACAAAAAAAGCTTGCTCTAATGTCATCTTTTTCTTTTTGAATGACACTTTTTCCCCTCCTCACCTGCCTCCCTCCCCTCCTTTTGGACACATAGCTTACAAATCACAAGCTATCTTGGTCTCTGGCCTCCAGAAAACGTGACCGCCAGGTAAAAGCGTGCAGGACTGCCGTGACTTGCCTGATCAGAACTCTCAAACTCTTCTCTGTGCATCTGTGTTTGCGCTTTTTTTTTTTCCTTCCCCTCATCCATTCGTGCACTCATCCGTCCTCTTTCCTTTCGCTCCTGCACTGGAGGAGCAGGTATGGCGTGCACTTCTTCCACCATATGCTTGGCTTTTTGTTGACTTGCCTACAAAATCTCATCTCGCTTTCCTGCACCAATTTACATTTTATTTCACGCCCGCACCTGAGCATGGTGAATGATTTTTAGCGCAGGTCAGCTGTGCCTGTCTCGTTTCTTACAGCTTTTTGCTGTGTTTTGTTTCTCCAGAGGCCTACTACAGTTGCTTTAGAACAATGAGCGGCTGGTATTGAGTCAGACAGACAGAAATATAGAGAAGCAGTCAGGGGTAGAGATAGAGAGACGAGGGAGACTTTGAGGCAGAGGCCTATTACTGTGTTGTCACTGCCTGTGCAGCACTGGGAGATCCACTCTGTGTGTGTTTGTATGTAGATGTATCCTCCTGACTGCAGCTCAGCATGGTAGGATCTCTCACACACACACGCACACACACACTCAGTGTTTGTGTGGCTCACACAGCCTTCACCATCCGACTGAGGTGGCATTTAAATAATGAGCTTACTTTGTTTACGCTGCCTCGCCTGTCCCCTCCAGCCGAGGTGTGTTGTCTGGCCTCGTTATCGTCGCTCATATATTCAATACTAATTGTTTCATTGAGAATGCTGTTTCATTCAGTTGACTCGCCTACATTTAAATGTGACAATAGCAGCACTCTCTAGTTTAATAAAAGGAGTTTATAAAAGTAGATTTTTGGTTTGGGAGGAAAGAAAAGAGGCTTTTAGGGAAGAAACGGCGTGAACAGATCGTGTAATGAGACAGACTACTGACACCACCAGTGTCCCTGAACTGCTCAGATTTCGACTCTTAATTACAGTTGTTAATTGAAATGATAGAAGGATCTCCATCTATCACCACTGTCTTGTAAATGTGTTTATATTCCCATCTGTAACCCATACTTCTCTTTAGTTACTGTGCTTTTTTCTCTTCGAGTCACTGAAGTCTATAATTTGTTTTTCTTTCACATTTATGCCCGACACTTCTACCAATGCACTTGGACTGAAAACGCACCATGGGCTGTTTATTTAGCTTGGCTGAGAGAACGTCCACTGCTTGTAATTGTTTGCGCTCTTTTTTGGAACTTGTATCAGTGTTTGCCATTGAAATAGTGAAGTGTCTAACTGTGCAAACAAATACTTTTTTTTTTCTAGAGATGCCAGACTTTATCTCTGCCATGAAGCAGTCTATTATCTGAAATAACACAACATTCAGTACTATCACTAATATTCTTTTGACTAGTGTGTGTATGTCTTGTGACCCACTTTCATATCAGGACCTACCAAGCTAAAGCGTAGCAACACTTTCCAGTCCTCCATATCAGTGTAACACATGTCAGCCATGACACATCAGCCAGGACATGGCTCTATGAGCCATTTTCCATCTGAAATACCTTCTGCCACCAGCCGACTGAAATAGACCCAGTTAGCACGAGCCAGCATGAATCGATTCCACAAAATTTTTCTCTTCACTCTTTTAGCAGCATGCCCTGCTTCTCAGTGCATACGTGTTCATATACATTTCCATAAGAGCACACTCCTGATGTATGCCGACACTCTAGATGTTAAAAAAGAAAACTTTTCAAAGCTGCTGTTTGCTGTCTGCTTTGACACATGGAAGTGTTGTGGCTTTGGGTTCAGTGAGCCCTCAGAGAATCTCAACAGGCTGTTCAAACTTGTAATTGCTGTTATGAGCTTGTTTGTCGTCTTAACCTGTCTTTTTTCCTCTGTGTGTGTGTGTTGCATGTGCCCGTTCTGTGAATGCTGTCGCTATGTTTTTTTATGTTTTTGTGTGTGTGTGTGTGTGTGTGTTTGCGTGTTTGTGTGTGTGTGTGTGTGTGTCCAACACCCCCTCCGTCACCCCTTCACAGCTGCAGGAAGCGAAGCAGCTGGAGAGAGAGCGGCACCGGCAGCACTCCCCAGTTACCCAGCACACCGAGCCAGACTCCCCCCAGCTCCAGACTCACATCCACCCGCCAGCCAAGGGTCTGTCCCAGGAGGCCAACGGGCCTGTCAGCCCTCCAACTCCCAGCATCACTACCCCATCCACCCCATCCACACCCTCGACTCCGGCCCCGGAGGGCAGCAACAGGTCTGTGTCTGGACAGCCGGAGGAGCAGGGGCCCGTCTATGAGAGCCCGGATCCAGAAAATGGGTCCGATTTCTGCGTGGTGGCTGAAAATGAACAGACTGAGGCAGATCAAGCCACCGCAGCAGCACAGAGTAAGACTGCACAGAGATTTATTCTTTATATTCTTTATCTTGACTTTCCTGAATAATTTTCCTTTTGTGTACAAACTGTTTTAGTTTGACCATGTGTCATATATTATCTATTTTTACATTTATATTTTATTTTATATGTATATTATATATTCAGAATTCAGCATAATGACACATGATATTTTAAAATAATGTTTAATTCTGATCATAAACCAATAAGGGCATTTCTTTTCCTTTGAGCTATATCTGCATCTCACTTTACAGTCAGTGCCCTGAATATGCTCGATAAAAGCCTCACTCACAGTTTTGTGCAATTTCATTCAAAGAAAAGAAACCAGTGTTTACTTTTGCAAACATTTGATACCACATGCAGCACAACAATGGCTCATTCGCAGAGAGGGGAGCTTGTGTAGAATATGAAGTGCAGGATAAAAAAGTGACATTGTAGCCAGAAAGCACTGTGCTTATTGCAGAATAGATGTGTTGATCTGCTACTGCACCTTTTAGTAAACAAAGAGGGTGTGTTTTCTGAAACTGTTTGTGTTCAGATGCAGCAGCCAAGCAGCATCCTGAGGCAGGTGAGGAGGAGGACGAAGCGACCCCGAACTATGAGGAAAAAGCCCAGGAAATCGTGCAGAGTATTTTGCAGGAGGTGGTCAATACTGTTGCAGGAGGTGAGATGTGTTCTGTGTGCTGCAGTAAAACAAATACATGCCAAATAGGTGCACTTGTCACGGTGGATTAGCAGCTCCTATGAGCCCTTTTCAGTTTGCTCACCCTTTGTTATAGAATAAATTGGATTTGCACTCCCCCCACTAAATACCTGCACAAACTTGCACCTGCTTTTGTGAATTGGACATTTGCTTTATGCAAAACTGATCCATGCAAAGTTAGTGATCCAGCAGAGTGCAGCTCAGCTGTGGAAGCAGCCACACGTTTAATTTATCCTCCTATCGGGGCATTCTTTGCATAAATGTGTATAGAAAAAGGACATAGGTGCACTCTCCAGACTGAACAAGCTGCACCGCAAGAGAATGCTGCTTCCAGGCTGGTGCCCCTGTTTGATAAATAACAAGCTCCTCTCTGGCTAAAAAATGTGTCTGCAAAAGTGTCCAACCTGGCCGTCTGCTAAGAAATAACAGCCTGAGTTCCTGGGAAGTTATACTATAATTTTAGGTCATGTCAAGTACCCTGAAGCTCCCTGAGATGCTCCCAAAAAGAAGGCACTCTGTCTTTGTGTGCAAAAGTTAAAAGAATCCTCTATTTTTTCTGAAAAAAAAAAACTCATTAACTTGTACACACAAAAGAAGAGTGCCTTTCCTTCCTTTTTCACTTTTACCCTTGAGCAGCAATTTTACGAGCAGACTTTAATGGTCAGAGGGGAACACTGAGCAGAAATGCACTCTGGTTTCCTCTCTTAACCCAAAAGTCCTCTTAGATGCTGCTCAACATGTTGTATACTAATGTGCCGCTGTCATTTTCCCTCTTTGTACTTGACTGGAACATCATGTCACACTCCAGAGACAGATCTGACAGGTTAATGTTGCCTGTAGTCCTGCTGGAGGAGGCTTTCAAGGTGCTGAGACCCTGCTCTGTCATCCCTACAGGGCACTGCCTGGATCCCACAAACCTTTGCTCTGACACCAAGGAGTCCGGCGGCGAGGGCGAGCCGACTGAGTCAGAGCCAGCTGAAACGGTGACGGAGGGCACCCAGAGCTCCCTGGAGGACGAGGGCACGCTGGGTAGCGACAGCGAGCACGTCCACGCCAACGGCATCCCCGGCACGCCGATTTCTGCCAGCTTCACCCCCTCGCTGCCTGACGACCGGCTGTCCCTTTCGTCCAATGACACGCAGGTGAAGGACCGCTCACAGTTATATTTATAAGTCAAAGTAAAATGGTTAAAATAAGAGAGAAACTGCAGAATGGATATTTTTAATCATATTTATGTGTTATGCCTCGAAATTATTTAGAATAGAATAGAATACTTTATTGACCCCAACCTTGGAAATGGAATCACAGTATTAAAAAGCAATATAAAAAACAGTAAAGTATTACTATTTACAATATAAAGTATAATACTGAAGAGGAGTATTAAAAAGTATAAAAAAAATGTATATGCAGGTAAATAATTATGACGTGGTGAATATTCACAATGCAAATAAAGAGTAAGGTGCAGATTTAATTGTTGTCTATGATCCTGCAGAGTAGCTGAGAGGAAAAATATTACTTGATTTAATCAAAAGACAAAATAATGCAAAAAAAACTGTCAACTCATGGCATTATGAGGACAACCAAATCCATTTTTTTATTAAGATGGAGTGTGCAAGTCGTAGCTGATTGCACTCCTCAGTGGTCAGAGTTAAATAAATCTGATCGACATGGAGGCTTTTAATCATACGTTGTTATTATGTGTACAGTGGTTGGCTCACTAAGAGATGATTTCAGCTAATCTCTGCACTGGTTTTGTTTCTCTGTAGGAGTCAGGAGCAGCACCAGGACAGCCTCCAGGTGCAAAATTCTCCCACATCCTGCAGAAAGATGCCTTTCTTGTCTTTCGCTCACTCTGCAAGCTGTCAATGAAGCCGCTGTCAGATGGACCACCTGATCCCAAGTAAGCTCTCATCCCATACAGCGTGCAACAATGAGCTAACAGTGTATTATCTGCTTGGTCATTCTTCTTTCGTTTCTCAGCCAAGTTTTTTGGGTTTTTTTTGAGCACAGAAAGTGAGCGATGGAATAATTATGATAAGGAAGTGTAGGAACGGGCGGTAGTCTGACTTAGAAATAACCTCAGTTACAAACTTATTTATTTTTCAGCTTTTGCACCAGTAGTTGAAGCCACTGAAAAACTCACTGTTTATTAAATGACTATTAAATTTTGAGATTAGTAATTAGTTAGCGAAGCCCCTGTGAAACCCTCTGCATTCCCTCTGTCATTATTCTGTGTTCTGAGTGTGTTGGGTGTACAAATAGATGTGAGTCATAGTTTAAAATGAGGATCGCTCCAGTGATTGTTGTGTTTGGATAAATGTTGAAGGAGACTATGAGGCATTTTCTGAATCACTTCCCTTTTTAACTGCCCCCCCCCCCTTCAAAGCACCAGAAATGGGACAAATGATCCGATTTTACCCTCGTTCAGTGTCGCTTCTGACCATGGTCTGGTCTGCCAGAATAAATTGCATCTGATCATCTAGCTTTTTGTGAAACAGGGTTTTCTGCATCTGGTTTCTGTGTGTAACTCAACTGACACAGTGTCTGTGGGTTTGACTTTGATATATGTTTATTTATTGTATTTGTCGAATCCTTTCAATTGCCGAACTGTGTTGGGAAATGACTGTTGAAAATGCAAGAGGGCGGTGTGTGTTTGTGTGTCTGATGAAGGCCACGTCAATAACATGAGCACTGATGTGGTGTGTCACTGCCAGACAGAAACCTTTTACCCTCCTAACAAGGCTGCTCTGCCACACACACACACACACGCACACGGGTTGAAAAGCTGTAAAAAAAAAATCATGGTTTTATGAGCAAAAATTTGTATGTGTTGAATTTCCATGTTTCCTCTTCATTAGAGCCACATCACACATTTGTCAAATCTGATAAAATTCTCTCTGTGTAGTTATTGTGGATCAAAATAAAATCAACAGACTTCGGATTTCCACTTTAAGTCCCACACACAATTAAAACAAAATCATTGTCATATTATTGTTCTATAGAATTATGGGTAACGTAGTATTTCAAATAGCACTTTAAGATGAATGGATGAAGACGTATCTGTGCATCCTGCTACCATCAGTTAATGAATAATATCAATAATATACATTTGTCATTTTACTTTTAACAGCTTCTAATAAGCTTATGACTCTGTAGACAATTTCCCAAAAAAATGCATGACTACGATTGACAGAAGAAGCCCTTTTAGAGGGGAAAATGTCCATATTTTAGGGCACTTGCAGAAGCATTCGAGACACATTTTAGTTGTGCCACATAAATCTTATTTGTCTGCTCGCCAGAGATGGAAGACATTACGGCGAGGCAGTCAATCTCAGCATATAAAGTAGCTGAAAGTATGTTTTTTGTAGAGCTCCAGTTTTTTCGGTCCTGCTGCTGCAGAAAAACAGCTGAGACAAGCCCAGGCTTTGATTTCGTTGGCCTCGCTTTTCTTTGATGGCTGCTGAAGATTGGAAGTCTCAGATGGAGAAATATGGCATGATGCGGTCTCAGTGTGTATCACGCCGCTGATTCTTTGAGGTGTAACTTTTCTTGAAGGACAGATAATTTGCCTGTAAGTAGTTGCTTTTAGCAGGACTTCTGTGCGTTTATTACTGAGTGTATTGAAATGTTAATGCTCATCCGATTGGACGATGTGTTCTCAGAGCCTGGAGCAGATGGCTGGAAATGAAAATCCCTCAAGTTGTTTCATGCAGGAGCCAGCTTCATTCCCGAAGGGTTAGGGTACCCAGTGCAGATTAAGAGCTAAAGATACTGAACTCAACTTCTGCTCTAAAATACACACAGTCATTATTTCCTCCCTTACCGCATTTATATTTCATCAATATATTATCAAGTCCTTCCTATTGAAATATTCAAACTTGATCTTCCTTCTCTTCCCTCCACTCTTCTTCAGGTCTCATGAGCTGCGATCGAAGGTCCTGTCCCTCCAGCTGCTCCTGTCCATCCTGCAGAACGCCGGGCCCATCTTCAAGACCAACGAGATGTTCATCAACGCCATCAAGCAGTACCTGTGTGTGGCCCTGTCCAAGAACGGCGTCTCCTCCGTGCCTGAGGTCTTCGAACTCTCACTCTCCATTTTCCTCACTCTGCTCTCCCACTTCAAGACGCACCTCAAGATGCAAATCGAGGTAATTGTCACTGCATGCGCTTATCAGGAATATCTCAGGGTCGACTGACAGTGTCTCACGCTGAAAGCGTAAAGAAAATAACAATGTCTCTGCTGCTTGAATAGACCTTAATGTGATGACGATAAGACTCTACATGTTTCAGGGTGTTTCATCTACTAGTAGTCTCTTATCTGATCTTGAAAGCTTTTAAAACAACATGCTCCCTATGTGTTCATCTTTATTTTTTCCCCAGATGTATTTTGATTCACATGCTGGGGAAACCCAATGAATCAGTTGGTTAATTACAGGACCTATATTTATATATCCACCCACCACTTATTGATGGGAAACAACAGTTTCACACCCTCTCTGGCAGCTGACAGTCTTTCTCAGGAATTAATGACTGAAGTGGAAAAATAGTGAAAATAAGATTGGTAACAGATTACACTGTCAATAGTTTGAGTCATCATCAGGTTTTACTGAACACTGTATAAACACTACTCTGATGCTGACAGTCTGACTCATTTCTTAATGCAGCAGGCAGCTCACACAAATGATGTATAGGAGATGTGGTTTCTCACAGAGTACTGTAATATTCCTCCACTGCTACCTGCACTGTGACCTCCTCTCTGCTGCCCACAGGCTCATGACCATGTCTACTGAAGGAAACTCACGTGGGCTCCATACATACACACATATATTGTGGGTTGTGTATTTGCCATGCAGGTGTGTTGATGTCGATGTGTTTTTCTCTCTCAGGTGTTCTTCAAGGAGATTTTCCTCTACATTCTTGAGACATCCACAAGCTCCTACGACCACAAGTGGATGGTCATACAAACCCTCACCAGAATATGCGCAGGTTTGTGTCTCGGCTCTCATTTTATTCTGTTTTTAAAACTGATTGTTTTGTGTTATTTGATACTGAGGCAGTAATGGCGGCTTGGGAGAGAAGCTGCTGCTACATGTGTTTGATCACGTCATCATTTTGTTAAAGGTTTCAATTAATTTAATGATCATAATTAAACTGTAATTATATATGCTCGCTTCAGACTCCGTAAAAGCTGTGTTTGCTTCACATATGCTCACTGATAAACTCCATCTGTGTCTCTCAGATGCCCAGAGTGTGGTGGACATCTACGTGAACTATGACTGTGACTTGAATGCTGCTAACATATTTGAGAGGTTGGTCAATGACCTCTCAAAAATTGCACAGGGTCGAGGAGGCCACGAGCTTGGCACAACACCCATACAGGTGAGAGTTTGTCTCTCCTTCTTCAGATTATTATTGCTTTATCTGGTATTACTGTTCTTGAAAGGTTTTGTTCTATTTGATATTTATAGTATGATTTGTATCCCATTCTAGGAGCTGACTCTAAGAAAGAAAGGCCTTGAATGTCTAGTGTCCATCCTGAAATGTATGGTAGAATGGAGTAAAGACCAGTACGTCAACCCCAACTCCCAGACCAGCCTTGGTAAGACACGCTGAACATGAATGTCATTTATCAGGACTTTCTGGCACCTGTCAAACCCATTTATTCTTCATGTGGCAGAATGACAACACACACACGTGTTTTTACTGCAGATACTGATTTTCATCACTATGAAGGATGAATTTAACTCAAAGTGGTCAGCAATTCATTTGAGGTCTTATCGCTGTGTTCTATATTATTATATATATTACAGCTTAAATGTAGAAGGGACACACAAGTGTGTGTCAGAGAAGAAAACTACAGTAGACTTTGTCCTGATCATCCCGGTTCTTGCCAGCAGTTCATCATTGAGGTTAAGCGATAAGACATCCATCAGCTCGGCTGCAATCAGTCGTGCGATTGACAGGAAAGCTGCCGTTCTGAGGAAGAAAAAGAAGAGCGTTCATCAGCTCAGCTCCAGCCAGAGGAGGAAGTGAGATGATGCCCTTAGGTCAGAGCAGACAGACTTATGCATAAGGTTTAGTCTAAAACATACAGATACCTGGAGGCCAGCTGTCCACAGCATACATCCTGTGTGTGCATCCTGCACACCCCAGGATAGCCCAGGTATCACTTTGTAGTGATACAAAGGAAAAGTTCAGTCTGAGGAGCAAACGTGCAATTTTTGGAAAGGCCTGGAGAAGATATCGCACTAGCCTCAGGCTAAGCCTGTCAGTGCTAAGCTGCAGAGGCAGCTGATCACAAATCATTAGTAACCTAATGGGTGAAAATTTGATAAATTTGCCCTGCTGGCACTGAATTCCAGTACAACATATCACATTGACTCATTCAACTGTCCCTTTTGTGCCATTTTCTCCTTTTTTTTATTCTATGTCTTCAAAGTGAGAGCAGGTAATAGAAGAATACAGTGTTTGCTAGAATGTATTTCTGTGATGAAAAGCTTTTGTTTTCAGCCTGGTGTGTCTGTAGTTTTAGATGGTTTTGCGCTAGTCTCACCTTCTATAACCTGTGTTGTTTTTTTAGGGTTTTCTGTTACCCATCTGCGTCCCATAAAATAATGTCTGGGTTAATTAAAGTAACATTTACCCCAGGAGAGCTTAAACATTTAGTTCATTTCCCCTCCTCCTTCTGTATTCTTCTGCGTTTTTCTCTCTACGTCAGCTGCAGAATGACGAACACACTGCCAGCTCCTGTTACTCTCACACTAATCAGACGCCTAGCACAGGGTTACAGGGCAGACCTGCTCCAGCAGCAGTAGCACCTTTAAAGAAAACACCTCTCTTAGCCTCTAAAGTCTGGCTGCTTTCTCTTTGACTGCCTGGAGTGTTTTAGATAACCCACCTTTTATAATATCCTCTCCTCAAACCCTGCCTTGCACCTGCTCTGTGTGAATAAGTGTGAGTTATGTGGAGGCGGTTAGGCTGCGGTGTGCACACCCTCCCTACAAACAACAATCAGTAAGAAGGCCTGAGGGTCATTTTGTTCTACGTGTTAATTTTTCCCCATTCAATTACTGAAGTCTTTCAGTACCATTAGCTCATCTTTTAAGCCTGCAGGCTGATTTTGTGTGAGTTTCAATTAAAAACTCTCACCTTCGTCATGGTTTCAGAGGGTTGCTTCTTACACAATAGAAATATGTGGCTCTTGTCTTGTCTATCATTCCCTCTGGGTTATTTGACCTTGTGTGTTTTTCTTTTTTTGCTCCTCAGGCCAAGAGAAACCATCAGAGCAGGAGAGCACAGAGACCAAGGCCCCGGAGACCATAAACCGCTATGGGAGCATTAACTCTCTGGACTCCACAGCCTCGTCTGGCATCGGCAGCTACAGCACCCAGATGTCAGGTACCGACAACCCCGAGCAGTTTGAGGTCCTCAAACAGCAAAAAGAGATCATCGAGCAAGGCATCGACCTGTAGGTTTCACAACGTACATTTATCATTTTGTCCTGTTGTTGCTGTGGTACTGCGTCAGCTACAGCATGCTCTGTGTGTCTGGGTTCTGCACAGGTTCAACAAGAAACCAAAGAGAGGAATCCAGTACCTTCAAGAGCAAGGCATGCTTGGCACAACCCCAGAAGATCTTGCTCAGTTCTTGCACCAGGAAGAGAGGCTTGATTCGGTAACGGTCTTCATTCAGTTTCTCAGCAAACCAAATACAGTCAAAAACATAGACACAAGGGTGCACAGACTACACAACTGATCTCAGACCAGCTGTACTGATTACAAGATTGTTCCACTTGGAGAAATTCAAGAGTGAATCAAATGATAATCAACAAAAGAAATGTAATTGTCTGCTTTTGTTGTGTTTGTGGATTCCTCTTAAAGAAAATAAGCATCCATGAGCTGAAGTAGCAGCAAAATGCTGGGCAAATAAACAAATGCTGCCCTTTGAGCCAGCCAAACCACACAGAGGCCTCACAATAATCTAATGCCTGTCTGCCAGCAGCGCAACTCTAACGAGGAGCACACTTGCTTTGATTGGACAGCCTCGAGGGTGTCTGTGCACAGCGGTAATCAGCATTAAAGAGCGTTCATAACATCTGGTTTGACACAAAGGGCCCTTAGATGCAGTGGCACCACAGCAGCAGCTAACCAAGTGAATAACCATGAAAGCCTAACATGTATTTATCAAATCCACAGTGACTGGATAGTCCTGTGGAAATGCATTTCCCTTAGTTAAAGAGCAACTTATTGCAATTCTAGAGATGGTGTAGAGCTCCCAGCCAGTTCTAATCAAACTGGACACATGGGGTGTAAAAGCCTTTGATTCTTTTGGCAGGATTTTCTGTCTTGTTGTTTGTTGTTACATTGCAGCATTTGGAAATAAGATTGACTTCTCACTGTTGCTTTTCTAGACTCAAGTGGGAGAATTCCTCGGGGATAATGACCGTTTCAACAAAGAGGTGATGTACGCCTACGTGGATCAAATGGACTTCCAGGGCAAAGACTTTGTTTCTGCACTAAGGATTTTCCTGGAGGGCTTTCGGCTCCCTGGAGAGGCCCAGAAGATTGACCGGCTCATGGAGAAATTTGCAGCGAGATATCTGGAATGCAATCAGGGGTGAGTTTACATCTCTGGCTGGAAAATCCCCGCTATGGAAATAGCTGAATTGAACGTGACCCACATACAAGATGCTGCTATTAATATGCGTGGTGTCTTTTCCCTCCTCTTCTCCTCAATTTTCCAGGCAAACCCTCTTTGCCAGCGCTGACACCGCATACGTCCTCGCCTACTCGATCATTATGTTGACAACAGACCTTCACAGTCCACAGGTAAGCGCTCCACCTCAGTGAGGCAGCAGCCCTATGAGGATGTCTTCTGACAGCAGTCATTCCCTCACATATCAGCACGTCATAAATCAGCAGGATTGCACGAGCAGCTTTGTGACCCGAATCCTTGTTGTCGTCTGCAAAGGTGAAGAATAAAATGACGAAGGAGCAATACATCAAGATGAACCGCGGCATCAACGACAGCAAAGACCTACCTGAGGAGTACCTCTCAGCCATCTACGACGAGATCGCAGGGAAAAAGATTGCCATGAAGGAGACGAAAGAGCTCACCATGAAATCCAACAAGCAGAGTGAGTCCTGCTGCCATGGGGTGTCTCAAAGATGTGTTGAATTCAGACTCCAGTTATCATCCAGTCATTCACGTGAGGTCTTTGTCGCTGTGATGGTTTTGAATGAGACAAAAGGTGCAAAGAAACTGCAAAAAACATTTAATGGAAGCGTTATATGCAAAACTGGAATGCTTCTGAGAACATAATGAACACATACGGTCGATAGTTCGTTGACTTTTTTATATTTACCTTCAGTCGTTCTGTGAAAAACACTTAAATGAGCCACTCAAAAAATTGTAATAGGCTGTTGCTGCTTTTGGACTCTCAGTAGTTCAGCCTCCTTTTGACAGTGCACAGAGCTCGTTAGATGACAAGTGGTTGCTGTACAAACGTGTGTGTGTGTGTGTGTGTGTGTGTGTTTTTGCTCAGGTGTGGCCAGCGAGAAGCAGAGGCGTCTTCTATATAACGTGGAGATGGAGCAGATGGCAAAGACGGCCAAAGCTCTGATGGAGGCCGTCAGCCACGTCCAGGCTCCCTTCACCAGCGCCACACATCTGGAGCACGTCAGGCCCATGTTCAAGGTAACACACACACACACACACACCTGCAGTGTGAGCTACACACAGCTTTTCACACACACATTGACCACCTCATGTCTCTGTCGTTGCTCAGCTGGCATGGACACCCTTCCTGGCAGCTTTCAGCGTGGGGCTTCAGGACTGTGATGACACTGAGGTGGCCTCCCTGTGTCTGGAGGGCATCCGTTGTGCCATCAGGATAGCATGCATCTTCTGCATACAGGTACTACCGCAGTCTTAGGTGGAGCATCAGTGTGTGACTGTGTATTTTTACCTTGCGGTATTTTGACGCACTGCCTCGTCTCTTTGTCTCAGCTGGAGAGGGATGCGTACGTTCAGGCCCTGGCCAGGTTCACCCTGCTCACAGCCAGCTCTGGCATCTCAGAGATGAAGCAGAAGAACATTGACACTATCAAGACCCTCATCACTGTGGCCCACACTGATGGCAACTACCTAGGCAACTCCTGGCACGAGGTGTGTTGTCCTGTCCTCGCTCCACTCACCTTTTCCTTTTCTCTCATATCGTCCTTTCCCTATTCCAACAATGAGCCACAATGGGCCTCAAATCTCTATGGGATATGGACAGAGTTTTTTTTTTTTTTTTTTTTTAAGAACAGCAGGGACTCGTTGCTAGGCACAACATGAAACAAACCCATACTGCCTTCTGTGGGTTATTACTTAAAATAGATGCCTAACAAAAAAAAACATATAAAGTCAAAAATAACCCCAGTTTGCACAGTTTGAACGTGTGCTCTCCAAACAAGCAGAACATGTTTTACAGCTATATGAAATAGACAGTGGCCCATTCAAAAAGACTGGCGTTACTTTTGTGCATATGTATTTCATTTAATCGTTCTGCAGTCATAGCTGCTGTTCTCCCGTTCTGTCCCAATTTCCATTGTGTTGTAGGTTTTTGCACTATATTGTTTTTTGGCACTATTCCGCACTGTATATACTTTTTAAAAAACATCTTTGTAATCTGTTGTGCAAGAATTTTCTTCAGGATGAATAAAGTTTTATCTTATTATCTTACCTGTCTCGTCTGTTCTCAGATCATGAAGTGCATCAGTCAGCTGGAGCTGGCTCAGCTGATCGGCACTGGAGTGAAGGCACGCTACATCTCAGGGACGGTTCGGGGCAAAGAGGGTTTCATTACAAGTACGAAGGAGCAGAGCAACGACGAGTACCTGGGTCTAGGTCAGCATCAACTCATAAATACATACTGGAAAGCATCATGTTTTTTTTTGTTTTTTTTTACTGGAGCTGTACTCAAATCTACACTCAGTTCTTGGCAGTTAAACAGCATCATGAATCAGTTTTTTTTGCTTTCAGATTTTCTAAACCTCTGTGCTTTGCTCTGTAGTTGGAGGCACAGTGGACCGTAAGCAGATCGCCAGCATTCAGGAGTCCATTGGAGAGACCAGCTCTCAGAGTGTGGTGGTGGCTGTGGACAGGTACAGTAAGATAAGATGAGATAAGATAAACCTTTATTCCTCCCATCAACAAGGAAATCTGCAGTGTTACAGTAGCATAGCATGATAGTGCAAACAACATAAATAAGGGCTTACATAAAAATATGAAGCAATAACATAAGTAAACAATAGACGACGTCAAAAATGGTGTATGTATATATAGTTAAACATACACACATATTTAAGTTAACAGTGTATAACTTTGCAAAATCAGCAACAGATTAGAATGCTGAGTCAGCAGTCAACATGAATGAACAGAATGGACCCAGTATTGCACATAAACACCAATATTGCGTTGTGCCTGTTGTGGTGTTAGTGATTACCCTCACCTGTAAACACTGAATAACTGATGTAAAACACATGGAGCAGTAAGTAGGCCGTATGTTTTGACCTTCATTTTTTACATCAGAGTTCACACCCCCTAATTTCAACGTGATTTAAAATAAACGTGTTATTCTGCTTTAGGATATTCACCGGCTCTACCAGACTGGATGGTAATGCAATAGGTGAGTCTGTTTGATTTTGTAACTTACTGCTATTCCTGTTGCTCCAAGTACATTCTAGCTATTTTTGATCACTGTGCATCACTTTTCCTGCACAAAGCTCTCTTTCTCTGCTCATTGCCAACATCTTCTATCTATTTATCAGTTGATTTTGTGCGCTGGCTGTGTGCTGTGTCCATGGATGAGCTGGCCTCGCCCACACACCCACGTATGTTCAGCCTGCAGAAAATAGTCGAGATCTCCTACTACAACATGGGCCGCATCAGGCTGCAGTGGTCCAGGATCTGGGAGGTCATCGGAGACCACTTCAACAAGGTGTGTGAGGATCGGTTACTCCAGGGATAGAAATAGTGAAACAGAAGGAATGGATACAGTATTATCCTGTTATATAGAAGGAAACTAAAAATAGTGTCATAGTGTCAGTAATCTACATGAATCACAAAGAAAAACTTCCTCTGTTTACTCTCTCTCTCTCTCTCTCCACCTTCTGTTTTACCGAAAGCTGATTTCAGTCACTGATAAACACAAACTGTTGCCAGAAAAGCTTTCTGCTAGATTGTTATTCAGGGACGCATCTCTGAGGCTCTGCTTCTCACTGAGTAGCTGCAAACTGAGTTCAGTGTCTGTAAAATTAAATCCTCAAAAAAAATCATTTATCATTTTGGCAAATGTAATTAAAGATTTTTTTTAATCCTGCAGGAGGGTGCACTGTTTCTTCTGTGTAACCCTGTGCTTGTTATTCAAGTCTTACAGATTGATTGTTCTCAGAAAGCTTGACTTGGTTAAGAATTTTAAATGTTAAAAACAACAGTTGCTGATATAGTGTTTGTCTTCATGCAGGTTGGCTGTAATTCCAATGAAGATGTGGCAATTTTCGCCGTGGACTCTCTCAGGCAGCTGTCCATGAAATTTTTGGAGAAGGGGGAGCTGGCCAACTTCAGATTCCAGAAGGACTTTCTGAGGCCTTTTGAGCACATCATGAAAAAGAACAGGTACAGCAGGGAATAGTCTGTACAGTGAGTGCTTATGCTGCTCCTACCATGTAAAAATGCAGTGCCAGATGGTGCAAACAAGGCCTGTACAGTGGCTTTCAGTAGTTCCTATTTCTGGTCTGTTGCTCTCATGGCTGCAGTCTCAACGCTTCCCTCCCTCCCCTCAACCTCTGTAGCGGCTCTCTGCTTCCTTTCTTATTCATTCTCTTTCTTCCTCTGTCTCTACTCTCTTATAGCAGTGAGTAAGCATACAGTTCGCTCTGAGAAAAAGCAGCGAGCGAATGACCCATTTCAGTCTGTTTGCATTACCCTTTCAGTGAATTCATGTAAAAGCCTTTTTTTTTCCTCCTCTTTCTCGGTCCAAATCAGTCTTGAATGGATTTTTGAGCAGCTATCAGTTAAAAATGAGTTCACCGTCGTAATTGACTGCGTGCAGCACGTCAAAAAGGCAAGCTGTTGTACTGCAGCGCACTTTTCATTCATGTGAAAGAGGAGTATGTATCCACCCACAGATGGAGCAGGATGAGAGCTTCAACAGGGAGGAGGTGGCGGGCAGCCATGAAAACCCTGCAGCTCCATGTGTCCATTAGGAGCTTGTCTCTCATTCATAACTACTGAGCAATTAGGAATGCTCCTCGCTATGGCAACAGTTGCCACCCTGCTAAGACTAGCCAGTACTGGATGAATGATGCTGCCTGAGCTTTTAAAGATAATTGACATCAATCTAGAGATGAATTTTGACCCTAATGCTTCCTACTTTCTTATCGCCTCATCTACTCATCTGCTCTATCCTGTCATCCTGTCCAGGTCTCCCACCATCAGAGACATGGTGGTGCGCTGTATAGCCCAGATGGTTAACTCCCAGGCGGCAAACATCCGCTCAGGGTGGAAGAACATCTTCTCTGTCTTCCATCTAGCTGCTTCAGACCAGGATGAGAGTATTGTAGAGTTGGCCTTCCAGACCACCGGCCACATCGTCAGTGAGTCCAGCACACAAACAGACACCTGAGAACGATGGACAAACTTCAGACACAACCTTTTGAACTTAATTTGTCAACTGGTTGCATTCATCTTGTGCTCACCATCTCAATCTCCCCATCTATCTTTATGTACCTCCACCCATTCTTAATCTCCCTCTATCCGTCTCCCCAGCGAATGTATTTGAAAAGCACTTTGCGGCCACCATCGACTCCTTCCAGGACGCCGTTAAGTGTCTGTCAGAGTTTGCCTGTAATGCCTCCTTCCCAGACACCAGCATGGAAGCCATCCGCCTCATCCGACACTGCGCCAAATACGTCTCAGAGAGGCCACAGGTCGGTTTATTCCTCACTGTCAAGGTGCCACGTGCAGACAACAGTGCAATCTGAGCAACACATTCAGAATATTAATGAGCATCCAGAGATTGACAGAATATTTGCATGTTGTTCAGTACTGGATGAATTAATGCATGCTTTTTTTTGACAACATCCAGTGTGTTTCAAAATGAGCCTCATGAAATGTTTACTGGTGCAGCTTTTGCATACTACTATAATAATTTCCTTGCCCTTGCCACTAAAAAGAGAGAGAGAGAGAGAGAGAGAGGGAATGCCTGCATCAGGAAAGCATAAAA
Organism: Synanceia verrucosa; assembly: GCA_029721515.1. NCBI lineage: Eukaryota > Metazoa > Chordata > Actinopteri > Perciformes > Synanceiidae > Synanceia > Synanceia verrucosa. Next base: position 11,107,829 of record CM056568.1, on the reverse strand, counting down.
GTGCAGATCAGGGACACGTACAGTATATATATGAAAAAGTGTACTCCTTCAGTAGGGTTAATTCTTTCTTCAAGGCACAAATGGTGAACATGGCTCTTATTTCTTTGGCAGGCCTTCAAAGACTACACCAGTGATGACATGAATGTAGCACCGGAGGATCGTGTGTGGGTGCGGGGGTGGTTCCCCATTCTCTTTGAGCTCTCCTGCATCATCAACAGGTGTAAGCTGGATGTCAGAACCAGGTAGGCGGGGAGGTGTTCACCTTTATCCTACTGTTTCACATGGTGGGCGTCATTAAAGGCATGAAATTTGAACACCCATTACTTTAGATTTCAATTGAGTCTAAAGGCAGCAAGCTAGATGGAGAGGAAAAAAGACTTTAATGCATGATGTAAAAAGATGATGTGTGAGCTGTAGCGTCAAGGAAAGGACAAATGTGTGCGTGTGTGTATTACTTATGGTTGTGGGGACATAAATTTGTTCAAACAGTCACATTGTGGGGACTCACTGTCCTCATGGGGACAAAATGCAGGTCCCCATAATGTAAACTGTTACATTTTAGGCTGAAGACTTGGAGAACATTTAATGTTACTGTAAGGTTAGACTTTGGTTAGGGTTAGGATTAGGATTACATGGGTAGTGGATATGGTTAGGGTTGAGGGACGTGTCTAGGAAATGAATGTAAGTCAATGTAATGTTTCCACAATAAACAAATACACAACTGTGTGTGTGCATTTCCCAGAGGGCTGACAGTGATGTTTGAAGTGATGAAGACCTACGGGCACACATTTGAGAAACACTGGTGGCAAGACTTGTTCAGGATTGTCTTCAGGATCTTTGACAACATGAAGCTGCCTGAGCAGCAGACTGAGGTACACAACGAGTCGTTCATCCTCAGCAGCTCTTTCAAACGAACTGCAGTGTTGTGTTACAGCCTTTGGAGAGCTTTCTAACCAAGGTTGTATTGCCCTCTCAGAAAGCAGAGTGGATGACCACTACCTGCAACCATGCACTTTATGCCATCTGCGATGTCTTCACACAATACTTTGAGTCCCTGAGCGACGTCCTGCTGGATGACATTCTGGCTCAGCTCTACTGGTGTGTGCAGCAAGGTGAGCACAGCAACCCCTTCCTGTTTCCTCCCAGTGTTCATCTGTACACAAGGATCTGTGGGTGGGAGTAGTGTGCAGCGTTAGGGTCAAGATTGTCGTCTTGTCTTTAAGCAGCAACAGGTTAACAAGGTGAAACTGGCATTAGGACACCTACTGGGATGACTGCAGCGACACAACTTAACCTGTTAATATTCTATAAACATGTCCCAAGGGTCAAAAATTACCTTCTTTCACTAAACCTCTAAAATATAATAAAGATAATAATAATAAAAATATAATAAAGAGCCCAAAATCTATTTTGCATGAATAAGCAACCTGTCCTTCTTTACAATGCAGAAACACTGCATTTGTTTTTATTACATCACCAAAACTGTTTTTTTTTTTTTTTACTAAATTAAAGAATAAATTATCATTATCATTGCTAAAGGTCTAAAAATGTTTTTTAGTAAGAAACAGTACTTGTATGGCCAAAGAAAATTTTATCGAACACCAGAAAATGTCATTTATTTTTCTTTTTTCTGTTGTTAAATATGGAGACTGAGCCATTTTGACCCAAGGGTTAATAAAGATGTGCTGCATCTGTACTGGTCTCTCACTTTATAAAAGATGAAGCAGTAGCAAATCGTCAGGAAATGTTTTAGTATTTTTAGGTTGGAATATAGATTAAAAAAGTCAGAAATCTCTGCAGACTTAATTGACCCGTCCCTTGTCTCTGCCAACCCTTCGTCCTCCTCCTCTTCATCTGTGTGTCTATAGATAACGAGCAGCTCGCCCGTTCAGGGACCAACTGTCTAGAGAACGTGGTCATCCTGAATGGAGAGAAATTCTCCCCAGAGACCTGGGACAAGACGTGCAACTGCATGCTGGACATCTTCAAGACCACCATCCCACATGTGTAAGCTGCTGCACTGAATACCAACCATGCTTTTACAGTAGTTGGCACGTGATTGTTAAATGAAAGTAGTAAATGGAAATAAAATTCAAACAGATATTTGTCAGGGAATGGACATATCAATCCAGATCTGTTTGTCCTTCTGTGTCCAAGAATGAATGTGATTTTCTGTTGTTTTCAGGCTGTTAACATGGAGACCGACAGGAGCAGAGGGAGAACACCTGACAACACAGAGCCTGTCAGACAAACAGCTGGTAAAAAAATTCCATTTTATGTATGAATGAATCATTTTACTTCAGGTTTTTTTTTTCCATATCCTTGGCTTGTTGAGAATATTACCTCCACAAAACAAAGTATTTCTTTAACAGTTTTTCTTAATCATAGTATACACCTTCACTGTGTTTGTATAATTTCAAGTGCGGAGTATATATATATGTAGTGATGCATACCTGTCCACTTTGCTCTCAGGACTCTATTTCCCAGAAGTCAGTGGATATTCAGTCCCGTTCTGATGACCAGCATTCCATCAGCAGTGCTGATAGGGTTGCCATGGAAAGCCGGCGGCAGAGTCAGTACAGCTCGGCCTCGGGCATGTGTGAGGACGGCTCCAGGAGCAGGACCCCAATAAGTAAAGCTGTCGCTTCGCTCAGAGACTGACTGCCAGTGTTTTTATCTGCCTGTGTGTCCTGATGGACGTCTCCCTGTCTGTTCCACAGAGGTCCAGGAGCAGCGCCTCTTCACAGCCCTGCTGATAAAGTGCGTCGTGCAGCTGGAGCTGATCCAGACTATTGATAACATTGTGTTTTTTCCTGCCACCAGTAAGAAGGAAGATGCTGAGAACTTTGCTGCTGCTCAGGTATAAAAACTTGTGTTTCTCCGAGATGGATAGCTGAGATAGATGCCTCTTTTTCCGACCAACAATAACCCTTTCACGTGTCTGTGCTCTTGAAGCGGGATGCCTCATGTGCAGCAGACGTCCCAGTGGAGACGCAGGACCACGGCATGTATCGCTACCTGACCTCAGAACAGCTCTTCAAGCTGCTGGACTGCCTGCTGGAGTCGCACGGCTTCGCCAAGGCCTTCAACTCCAACAGCGAGCAGAGGACTTTACTGTGGAAAGCAGGTAGGGCAGGAAATCGCTGTCCGCCTCTGGACTGTGATTAGCACTTCATCTCAGGCTGTGTCTCATCCTGGGACTGTTCGAGGGTAATAATAAAGATCATCATCATTATTAAGCATTTTAAAATGGCTGTGATCTGTGAGTGCCTGTATGTGTGTTCAAGGTTTCAAAGGGAAGTCGAAGCCCAACCTGTTGAAGCAGGAGACCAGCAGCTTGGCGTGCGGCATGCGCATCCTGTTTCGTATGTACACAGACGAGAGCCGCCAGGACGCCTGGGAGGAAGTCCAGAGACGACTGCTCAAGTAAGGATGGTGATGGTGGTCAGTGGCTCTGAGAATTACAGCCTATCAGCCGCCCCCGTTGATATATAACAAAATTTCTAAGAGGAAGCACCTCTTTTCATTATCATCATAAAAGGCAGGCGTAGCAGCGTAGACAAAAACTCCACTTAAACTGTTTTTTGATCGGATTATGTTTATGCTATCAAAAATGTATTTGTTTATTTAATAGGATCCCCATTAGTCATCACTCCATTACAGGAGCAATGGCTATTCTTTCTGGGGCAGAAAAGAAAGGGGCAATTATTAGGATGGAAAGGAAAATGCTCCATATTAAAAGCTCCTTTTAGCATCACTCCTGCTGAATCAATGGGCGCTGTATGAGGGACAGTGTTGCCAATACTCTGTGAAATATTAATATCGACTGATCCACTCATCCATTTGCTCCACCCCTGGTCTGTGTATGTGAGTATATGCATATTTTCTCCGAGCTGAGGACTATTTCATCAGTTAAAGACAAATACGTCTCTCTCACATTCACCATCATTGTGGGGAGGGGGAAATATAAATCACGTCTCCGGGCAAAAGCCTCCTCAGAGGAAAGAGAAATCAGAAGACACTTACACTGAGAGGAAGGTTTGATGTCACTATCTACAATCAGTTACTCATGGCAAAGCACAGCGTCTGCAGAGTTCGGCAGCTCTCTGCTTGTTGTATAGATCCAAAGGAATCAGCACACGCTGATGTTCCATTGTTCAGTCAGCACTGCTGTCACCGCTGCGTCTTTATTCAGCACCTCGCTAACAGCCGTCACCCCCGAATTGATGATGATATCAAGATAAAGCAGAATCATCGGCTGTCTCTCTTACTTGCGTTCATTATTAGAGAGATGATAAAGAGGAGGAAGGATGGTGGTTGGATGTGCGAGTGGCTCAGAAACTCATGGAGACTGTTATGTGTCATGATTATGTCCCTTGTTTCTTTCTTAAATATACTTCATCCTGTCATCCAGAAGCAACACAGATACACATTTATTCTTAAGTTACACACATACTAACAGACCAGACAGATGTTCAGCACACGTTTGATAGTGCAGGACGCAATGCAGGGTTGGGAAGTGATTAGGTTACAGAGATTGAAGTGAAAGAGAGCTGTCAGTGTGAAGGACAGAGGAAGGAGTGAACAGCTAACAGATGATGCCAAAACAGGGTTGAAGGCGAAAGGTCAGAGGCGTCAGTTTTCTTCAAGCTTAAACTGCAGAAATGTGTCTAATTGTTTTCAGTCAGTGGCTTTAATTAGCAGGCACAGAGTGAAGGCAGTGAAGCCTTGCTACAATACATTACAGAACAACACAGCTCCAAGAGTCATTTTTCTTTTGTAATACCCAACATTTGTTCTGTTTAATGATCTCACAAAGCATTCACAGACGTGTCTGGACTGTGTCTCTGTTTGTCTGTGTGTGAAGTGTGTGCAGTGAGGCTGTAGCCTACTTCTTGACTCTGACCTCAGAGAGCCACAGAGAGGCCTGGACCAACCTGCTGCTGCTCTTCCTCACCAAGGTGCTAAAGATCAGTGATGAAAGGGTGAGGAGCCGAATACTTTGATGACCTCTTTACTGACACATACCAGATAGTTTACAAAGCAAGAGCAAAACTGACTGCACTGCAAAATACGACACTGGAACAATTTTAGATTTAGATTCATTAAACTAATATACGACAAATATGTAGGAATGCAGTTCCACCCATTCATACAACTTTGTATAGTATGTTTACTTTCTAAAAATGAAGCTGTGTATTTGTCCCACAGTTCAAGGCTCATGCGTCCAGATACTACCCTCTGCTGTGTGAGATCATGCAGTTTGACCTCATCCCGGAGCTGCGGGCTGTTCTAAGAAAGTTTTACCTGCGCATCGGCCTCGTCTTTCACATCGCACAGCTGCCTGAGCCACGACCAGAACCTCAGCCAGCACATGTTGAGCAAGAGGCGGACACAGAGGAAGGGGAGGAGGCTGGGCAGAAGGCCCAGTGATGCTGCACCACAAACAGCCTGGATCGCTGAGGCCTTAGAGCCCTGGCTCTGCGTCACCTCAGGGCCCTCCACGTGGTTCATGCCTGACTCTGATAACCAGTCGGCTATCTGCTACCACCCACCCGCACCCTCAACCTTGTCACCACACAAACACGCCTATACACACTCACAACCCTGGCAGAGTACTTGATATCACAGTGAAAGCAGTGATGTCTTGTACAAGGTAGCGAAGCCTCCACTGGATGAAACTACTGATTATCAGCTCACAGTTATCCATATCTCTGATCTGCTCAGAAGGAATATATTTCAAAAAAATGTGTGCTTCTTACTGTATATTTAAAAAGCAAAGGATGAATGGTTTCAACAACATGCAAAAAGACATATTTAGTAACTATGAACTGTGACTTTTGTCACACATTGATAATAATGATCTTTGTGTCTGCACCGCTGGTAGCCTCTTGGATGAAACTAGTTGTACAGATCTGCCACTATGTAATATAATCTTATAACACTAGATTTCATTTATTTTTGTTTGTTTCTTTCCTCTCTGGTTTTGCTGCACTTGATCTTTTTTTGAATGCACTGGAGATTTTACTTTTGTGATAATTTATTTGACTGTACCGTCTCCTGCAGATTGTCCTATGATTTGTAGTTGAACATGACCGTGGAAAGTGAAGAGTTAAATTATTCCATTTTACGTGTTCTTAGTTTTTTTTATAGGAGATAGATGATAACTGGGCTTCTGAAACTGGAAGATACGAGAGCAACCTGATGCTAGCTGCTTTTGAGTCACTAGTCTGTTTTCACGTTTGAGTTTAGTTTTCACTCTTGTGTACAAAATCAAAAGTTAATAATATATTTAATGTTTCTTTCTTTGGTCTGGGGGAAAGGTATATGTATAGAGAACATGACAAATGTTAGCTGTGCTTTAAATATGAATGGGATACATTCCTGCTCATGGATGTAGAAAACAAAATGTATATGATACAGCAATGTAAAGTTTTCTATGTTGCGAAAACAAGATTATGTACAACTTTCTGTACAGAACATCATCTGGCATTCTAATCAGGTTCTAGGTCAATAAAGTTTTTGAACTTGGTTGATTTGAAATGAATGAATCACTGACTTCTAAATGCTAGCTGTTTATTTTCTTCATGAATGATCAGCCAGGAAAACATTAAAATCACATTTTATGATAAAATAAACTCTGGTGTGTATGTTAAGGGTTAAAATAGTGCACTTTTCATGCTGAGAGAAGCAAATGCTTGTATAAGCTGGTTCTTGCCTAATCTGACACACTAACAGTATTTTATACAGACAGGCTCTGGTTTCTAACAGGATTGTGAAGCTTTGTAATCTAGCAAACACACAGCAATGAGCCAAAAAGAGCAGCGAATACGATCTATGTGACGCAATGTGTCAACCAGGATGGAGCATCCACCCCACTCTTTGGCCTCGCCCTACAGCTGGAGCGTTTCACAGTATCTGACGTGCCAGGCCGCAGCCAGGCCTCTGTGGCAACAGTATCCATGGAGACACGCCTGTCCAGGGCAGAACTCAGCGACAAGGCATCCACTTCATCACCAGATGGCCCCTCTGGAGAGTACATAGGTTTAGCCATCACACTTCTTTAGGCAATCAATAAAATAAAGTATGCTAACAATTTGTTAATGCAATTTGCTCACGAAATAGCTTCTGACTGTTCTAAAACTTCACTTAACATCTGACTCATCTTTTTTGAAAAGATGAAAAGACAAAGCTTTTGAAAGAGACTAAAGAAATCTGGTTAAGTAAGGTATTTCCTCTTACTTGGTCTCTCGTTGTGACCACCAGTATCGTTTCCTGTGATGCTGTGCTGATTGCAGCCCCTGACTGAAGAGTCAAGTTTCAAATGAGGCCATGATCTCAAAGCCTGAGCATCAGTTTGGATGGTATTGTCCCTCTGATCCATGAACACATCCTCCTCCTGACAATCAAAAGGAAGATACCGAGTACAATTCTCATCTGTTTAATTCGCATCAGTAAGGGATGCTGCTCTGGTTCTGGAGTGACTCCATACATCATGGTCGTCTGTCCTCTCCTGGTGCTCTGCTGAGTGCTGACGCTCTGCTGAGGGTCTTTGCTGATGAACCCGCTCCTCACCATCACCACTGTAAACATCTGACAAAGCCATTTATCTCTACACACAAACCTCTTTACAGCTGGACAGAGATTAGGGACCAAAAAGTTCATTCAGTTCTGATGTGTGTAATCAAAATAAATAAATCAGTCCATTTGGCAAAACTTTGTGCTGAAAAGGGTATGGATGGTAAAGGTAATAGGGAAATTCTCTATTCTTTTTCAACAATTTCTCTGCTGCCCCGTTCCCAATGGTTGGCACTGTGCTATCTCCACCCTGCAGCTGGCGTGTGCACCTTGCACCCAGTGCTGGCACTGGCTGCAACGCAGACACAGGAGCTGGCATGTGTTGCACAGAGACAGAGCTAAATTCTCCTGGCGTAGAGGCTATTGTTATGAGGTATTGTGAGGGTGCATGTAGCTGACCTCCCAAGCAATGTCACATTTAAAGAAAATGTCTGGAGCCTTAAGAAAAGAAAAAACCCCAAAGCATACTGTGTCACCACCGATGTAAACAAGAACAGAAGAACAGGGACAGTCTATACAAACAGATTATGTTTATCCAGGCTTACCAATAAAAGTGGTCTCAGATTGCAATATGGAGTCTTTGTGGATGGAGTGTCCACGTTTGCTCCTCTGACAGAAGGAATAAACACAGACAGGCACCGATTAAGTTCCACTTAAGAAGATCAAACCATGCAAGATTTACCTGACTAACCTGTCACAGTACAAATGCATATTTTTAACCACTCACCGGACGAGAGTGACTCAGTTTCTGGTCCAAAAAATCTGCAGCAAAACACAGAACAATGAGTTGAGGAGCACAAGAGTTTAGGGAGAAAAGTGACAGTGTGTCTGCTCACTGACCATGCTGCTCTTCCTCTCTCTTCATAAGCCTGATTTTACGTTGTTGTTCACGAAGAAGTGCCTGCTGTTGGATGTCCAGACTTTGTGCGTCAGTAGGAGGGTCGGGGTACATGTGACAGACCTCCTCACGAGATGTTGAGTCTGACAAATAAACGAAGCACACTGTCCCATTTCTGTCCTATTACAGTAGAGATCAAGTGGCTTCAAATTACACAGAAATAACAGTGCCATTAAAACAGTCATAAAAGAATAACAATGATAGAGTCAGGAGCACAGACTAGAGGTCGACATTGTTGGAGTGCTTTCTAATTGCTCCCCACCTTATGATCTCTCTACCTCCACTCTCTAAAGCAGCCTGGCTGTGACTCAACAGCTCCACAGACTGGCTACATCATTCCCACTACAGTACATCCTATCAAGGTTTGATTGTACAGAGAGGATCTGATGCATGTATGCTTGACATACATCTGTTATTTATATCTGTAAGTGTGATGCATGGTTTTCTCCCAGATTAGCATTTCTTCCTATTGTTTAGTTTTACAAGCTGGAGCTCTGAGTGTCTTTCAGACCTCTACATTAACTCGGTCTGGGAACCCATCCAAAGCCATTTCCTTCATCGCTTGCATTACATTTGATTTACGCTGCCGAACTGCCTGTCACTGACTGATGCCTCCCATGACCTCATGAGAGTTTCAGTGTGACTCGATGGAGACAGAGGACTGACGAGGCTCTAGAATGTCTAAACCATATGGCAATACCCATCTGATTCAGGACAGCAGTGATTTTTATCTAATTGAAAAGTAAAGAAAAATGAATCAATATCTCACTTTCTTACTGCAGTTTACAACCTCTGCATCATATATATGATGCATTCAAAAAAAACACATTAGAGTGACCTGATTGGAAAGTACAAATATTGCTTCATAAATTGTATCATCACCTCTGTATTTCAGCTGGTTGAACTCCCTGATATTTTGCATATTGACACGTGCAGTACCAGAGGAGGGACTCATGGTTGATGGCTGGACAGCTTGCTTGTGTGCTGATTCACTGGCATCGCCTCTAGGTCGTCCTCTTGGTCTGCGACAAGGAGGGGAAAAAAACACACTTTAAACAGGACAATTATCTTAATTGCTTTTCTGCAATGACTACAGCATGCAGTTCCACTTGATACAGTGGCCCCCATAAGTTAGGCTGGGCTCAAAAAGGGTTAAGTTGAGAAATTGGCACCAGTTCAAAGGCACTTCCCTGATGTATGCAGCAACCCTACTGGAATATAAGCAGAGACTTGAGAGACATGAGCTTTTGGTAATGCCTGCCCTTTTGGAGTAGAATTTCCTCACAGACATGTTTTTCAGGGTACAAGGTGCCATTTTGCAACCCTCTGACTCTGTACTGAGTCCTGCATTGCAGGTTACCCTGCAGATCTTGCAAGGTGAAGACAGATAAAAAGATAAAATTCCCTCAGGGAGCCAACAGTTACATTACTGCAGTAATGAGTTCTTGAAACAAATCTGAATGGAGATTAGAAGATAACCAATTTGACCTGTGTCACTTTCATTAACTCTGAAGCCAAGAAATCATCCTTAAACACAAATAGAAAATCAAAATGACCCTTTAACCAGACAGAATTAGTCTTGTGTCTTCACCTTAATGTGTCTGGGGGTATATTAGGTGGAAATGGACCTGAAGGGGTAAGAGCGTGTCTAATAGGTTCTCTAAATTACTAGAAATACAACTCTATTCATTCTGGGTGTGGTAGTATACTGATGCAAATTACCCCTGCTGTTTAGGGGGGGTCTAACTGTAATACCTGTGAGGGGGTGTGTAGTGACTCTCCTGTCGCTCCCCCTGGCCGAGCTGAAACTCCAACTGTCTCTGCTCATTCCTCAGACACCTGCGGAAGGCTGACAACTGTCTGATCACTTCCTGGTAACCATCTGAAATGAGCAGAGGGAGTGAGAGGGGACAAGATATGAACAACAAATATTAAAGTGCCAATTTATGATTTACAAGCAAGTGAGCATTTGATTTTAGGGGGTTGTAATACAGATAACTCAAAACAGTCTTACTTTGTAGTTGGGGTGTTTTCACAGGGACTGGTCGGGAGTGTGGTACTGACACAGAGTGCTCCTGTTGAGGAAATTGTGTGCATTTTTAAATTTTAGATTCATGTCTAGACAGTCTTGACATGAACATATTTGTAACTGCTTGTGGAATGACTCACAGTCCTGGCAGAGACTAGGCTCGAAGGTCTGGATGATACATGATTTTTATGCTCCCTCTGCAAGGTTGGGATTGGAGGACAAGGCTCTCTCTGCAAATTTACAAGTCACATTACTTGACAAAGATATTCAATAAAATGGAAGCTATTCAGCACTGTCTTTTTTGTGCTCAGGAACATTTAAGTCTTCATAAACAATAACTAGAGAGCAGATCTCACCAGCTGTAACATTAAATCGGGCTAGGGCGTACTTCCTACCCCACTACTTCCAACATCCTTCAAATGCTACCTTTAGTTTGATCCCAACTACACACCTATAAAGGTTCATGACTGCATTTTACAAGGTTGTGATGCCATCACTGTCACAAAATATGTCCTCAGTCATACAGACACATACACAGTATAGCAAAATACTAAAAATCACTTCTGTGGTAAATCTTGCCACATTAGGTATCTCCAGGATCACATTTTGCAATGACGACACTCACACACAGACTCAGCAGCATTGCTGTTGCAGCTGGTCAAAAGAATTTGAATTCTATTTATTCCTTAGGGCATGCAGTTACTTCCAGAGACTGTGATGGCTGTGGACCAGGACCTACCTGTTGTTTCAGGTCTTCTGTGTATCTGTCATGCTTGTGGATCTGCTGATCACTGAAACCTGAAAGGACAAGTGGGAGAATAGCAATGTGTACACGTGTACACACTATTGTACAGTACAGTGAAATGTACTGGATGACACGACCCGTTTTGCCACAACTTTTGGGGCTGGGCTAAAAATAACTTAAGACAGTCTTACTTTGTAGTTGGAGTGTTTTCACAGGGACTGGTTGGGAATGTGGTGCCGACACAGAGTGCTCCTGTTGAGGAAATTGTGTGCATTTTTAAATTTTAGATTTACATCTAAACAGTCTTGACATGAACATATTTGTAACTGCTTGTGGAATGACTCACAGTCCTGGCAGAGACTTGGCTCGAAGGTCTGGATGATACATGATTTTTCTGCTTCCTCTGCAAGGTTGGGATTGGAGGAGAGGCCTCTCTCTGCAAATTTACAAGTCACATTGCTTGACAAAGACTTTCAATAAACTTGAAGCTATAGCAGCATTGTCTTTTCAGGCTTACTGTACCTCATAACTCAACTGTGCCTTTTTGTGCTCTCTGTCCCTCTCAGCCTCAGGTTCCTTCTTCTCAGTCTTTCTTTCCTGTCTCTGCCTCTTCTCCTCCTTGTGTTGTGTTTCAGGTTCACTGAACCAGTCTTTGATGACATGCTGCAGAGAGTAAAGAAAACTGATTTTCTGTAGGTAGACAGCCTTCTGTCATGAAGGAGGAATGATGAAGTGCTCTTCATCAAAGAGATGAACTTCTCACTTTAGTCTTACGCTGCTTCCTTTGCTCCTCTTCATATTGCTGCTGCATGAGAACTCTTTGGTCTGCCAACCTCTTCTCGTCTTTCTCTTCCTCAATCCTCATTCTTTCTTTTGCCTCTGCCTGCCTCTTCTTATTTTCCTCCATCTGTTGGTAAAGGTACATTAATAGTTCATTTACAACTGATAGAAATATTCTTGTTACCTGCATAGACTGAAGTCTGTGGCCCCGGACCTACCTGTTGTTTCAGGTCTTCTTTGTATCTTTCCTGCATGAGGAGCTGTTGTGAAGTTGGTTCATTGAGACCTGCAAGAACAAGCAAGACAGACAGTAGAAGAGGAGCAAAGCACATGCAAATCCACAGTACAGTGAAAAACACTGAATGACAGGTTGCCACAATCATGCACGGTCTCCCAGAGAGACTGAACAATACCTGGTATGCTGGGAGCGTGCCTATTGCTGTTGGTCCTTTGCATTTGATTCAGGTCACCTGAGGTCATGAATCAATTCATAAGTTCCTAAACATGCTGTATTAGTGTATATAAAATGATCTCATTAAAAGACAAAGTGAAAGCCAACTTACAAAAAAGGTTGCCATTTTGGTCAATAATTGGATCACCTCCTCCTCCACCTCGCCCCCAGCAGTTGTATACCATCATCTGTGCTTCTTTCTTGGCATCATATTGTTCCTGCTCTTCTTTCTCTCTTCTTTTATGCTCCTCTCTTTCTTTGATCTGGACAAAAGGCAGACAGGATGTTACAAAAGCCAATGTACTTTCTGAGACCACATCAGTAGAGAGGAAATAGAACAGAATGCCCTTTCTTGTCACATTATACAGTTGTACAAAGAAATTGTCGAGCTTCTTCCTTAAATAATAAAAATAGGTATAAAAATATGAGTATAAAAATCTTAGATTGTAAATCTTACAATGTAAATACATGAATAAGCATAAAAATAAGTATACAAAATTCTCTTATACAGATATGAATATGAGAATTTACAGCAGGATAATTACTGAGAATATAAAAAGGAAATGTACATGTATTGCACTGGATGTTAGACTATGTACAGGATAAATAAATGATATTGCATGGATGTTAAAGAAAACAGCAGCAGTAACAGTGCCAGATACACTATATTGCACATGAACAAATATATTGCACATTGAACTTTAGCTGGGGTTGTTACATATGAGAGTTCAGGATGGTGATGGCTCTCGGAAAGGAACTGTTTTTCAGTCTGTTTTTCCTTCCTTTGATGCACCTGTAGTGCCTCCCAGAAGGAAGCAGCTCAACTGAACTGTCTTTGATGATGTTCTGGGCTCCGCTGAGGCACCAGGTGGAGTACATGTCCATCAGAGAGGGGACAGGACAGCCAACAATCCTCTGTGCTGCCTTGACTGTCCTCTGAAGCCCCTCCCTGTCTGCAGCAGTGCAGGAAACACAGTGCATCAGCAGGCTCTCTATGGAGGAGTGGTAGAAGGCCAGCAGCAGCAAATCTTTTGGTCTCCTATTCTACTAACAGACTAATCTGGTCTACAACTCAATGTTTGGATTTCCTCATGAAGGAAGCAGCCTGTTACAGCAATCATTAGCATGCAATAACCTCTAAAAACATCCAACTACCAGTAAACAGAACTGCTAAACATGGGATCTGCAAATGGGGCTCAGATGTTGTCTTAAAGATGTGATGTTGTACCTGCTGTCGCAGAGCTTCTTGGTAGCTCAGTGTACGTTCTCTCCTCTGCTTAGACGTATCTGCAGGAAGTGCAGCATCATCCAGGGGAGGTGCTAGATGCTGATCAGTTGCTCTAGAAGCAGACAGAGTGACCAATGATGAGGTGGCATACATGCAGGTGGCACTGATAGACAATTATTTTACAGTGAGGGCCCCCTTCTGGAAGAAAAACCAAGTCTGAACACAAACTTGATTTTCAGTGTAAAGAATACAGATTGCACACATGAGAAATACATTACTATTTATTTCACTCACTCAGTGCGACCAACAGGTCTAAGAGGAGGTGGTCTTTGAGGAGGGATGTAGAAATTCCCTGACTGCTGTGCCCCTCCAGGTAGGTCATCTGATAGAGAAAATACAGAAATACAAATATATGAACAATAATACATAATAATAAACACATAATTAACAGTTTCATTGGCTATCTGCAGCCGTAGTCTGCCAGTTTTGTTCTTCTAACATTAAACATTAAACACAATTTTAACATTATTATTTTAACATTAGCCAAAATTTGACTGCTAAATTAATATAGAAAGCAAATGAATGTCACCAAACACCAACTGGATGAAGTGAGATCCATCTGGATCTGATGAAGTCATATCCAATAAACCGTATCCCCTCAGGCATAAAAATAGTACTGCTGTAAAATTTTAGACTTAGGAATTGCAATGCCAAGTCCTCTTAGCCATTTATATGACGATAAAGTTTGTCATGTAATAAATGGTAACAGGTCTTTATTTAAACCAGTGTAGATTATCCCAATCTAAGGTGAAACTGTCAGATACAGCAAGTCACAGCAATAACCATATGGATTATATGAGTGTTTACTACAAACATGCATCCTTTATGTTACTGCTGACCATTTTCTAAAGCCACATATAATGTTTTATATTTTTTTTGTTTTTCCTCCAAGCAGCCCCCAGTTTCCATTTATTTCCACATGTGAAAACCAACTAATGACATCTTTTATACACAATGTTTATGGAAATGTTACAGCCAATGTTCACAACATAGTGATATGAAAGGAAACCAGTCAGTGTTGGTCTGATATGTGGGAAAACACAAAACACCACAGTGTAAAAATGGTTCAAAGTAAAGCAAAGTACACATGATTGCTTGTAAAAGGCAAAGACGCAAAATAAAGATGGTTGAAATACAGTACTCTGGTTATAAGGAAGGTTAGGATCTAATGGATTCCTGGTTCCATAGTAGAAATAAGCTGGATCATATGGAGACTTGTCATTATTGGATACAGTGGGAGGAAGGGGAGGAGAAAGACCTGCAACCCTGAAAAAAAAAACAAATCACAGAAACTACACTTAATTTACAGAAGAGTTGTTAATGACATCCATGTAGAAACACAAAGCAACAATGACTTACCTCCGGTTGGCCACCTCTCCTAGAATGTTTGAGAAGTCCCTGTGGTAGTCCTCATTAAAACATTGTGCTGGCCTCGTTACAGACCCAGGCGCTGCCTTCCCTGTCACCTGACTAAGAGCTGTACAGTAGTCCTTATGGGACTTTCCAGGGTGGCCTCTTTGTTCTGCGTCTTCTGTAGGTTTGTGATGGTTTGGCCTTAGATTTGGGTCCTTCCCTACAGACACCAGATCAGGTGTGTAGGGGACATCGCCTCTCCTGCTGTCACTTTGCCGATTTACAGCCCCAAACTGTTTAATTCGGTCAGGCTGGAAATGGTGATGCAATGTGTAAATGAAAGATCCACCAAAGGCAACAAATACCTCAATATAAGGTTCTACATGTGGTCATTGTGCTGTTGAGGCATTTCTAGATTACTTTATCCAGATACAGCAACACATGCAGGACTGATACAGCTGCTGAGTGATAGCTGGCCCCAAGGAAGATGAAACTTCACAGCATCACATTATGTTTCTAAAAACTCACCAACTTCAGCATACTCTGCCCTACCTGTTTCTCAGGGTCTGTGGCTCCCGTGGCAGCAACCCTCAGCTCGAGTTTCTTCTCCCTGAAAGTGTTGTGTTTTGTTCACTCACAGGGATGCTAAATAACAATGTTGATTTTCTGAATAAATAAAAAAAAAATACTCACCTGATCTTGTTCCTCTGCTGTTCAGCAATTTGCTTCAGCAGCTCTTGTTTATACTGTTCTTTCCTCATCTGAGAGGTTGTCTTGTCCTCTGCTGCTCCTGCATAACAGCAGAGATACATAAAAATACAAACAAAAGGGCTGTTATCTATTTATCCATCCATTTTCTATCGCTTATCCTCATAGGGTCGCGGGGGGGGCTGGAGCCTACCCCAGCTGTCTTAGGGCAAAAGGCAGGGTACACCCTGGACAAGTCGCCACCTCATCGCAGGACACATAGAGACAGACAACCACTCACATTCACACCTAAGGTCAGTTTAAATTAGCCAATTAACCTAATCCCCATGCATGTTTTTGGATGGTGGGAGGAAGCCGGAGTACCCAGAGAGAGCCTACACAGACATGTGGAGAACATGCAAACTCCACACAGAAAGGCCCCGGGCCGGGAATTGAACCTGGTACCTTCTTGCAGTGAGGCGACAGTGTTAACCACTACACCACCATGCCGCCCTTTTGCTGTCACCTATGACTCTAAAAAAAGGATTTAAAGCGACATACATCAATGATCCTACAGGTCAATATCTGCCTCAAAGCATCCTGCAATAAGAATGGTAATTACCAATAATTAGTCCAGTAGTAAACTCTGCTTTATCCTTGCTGGTAGCAGGTCTGGATCTTGCAGCTGTCCTCATGTTGTCTGGTGTTTGCAGACTATTAAACACAGATACACAGATAGAATCAGACCCTTCACAAGAGGGTAACAGCACAGCAATCAGTTCCTGTCTGAGCCATAACCAGCTACCATTTTACATCGCACACTGCCTCGTAGTTTGCCTGCAGAAGTTTCTGGCCTCAGAGAGTGGGGGTGAAGCCATATTCTCCAATCAATCCAGCTCCTCCAATATAACTGGGGTGAGTAATTGTTTGCCTGGAGGTGGGCCAGGGCTCACCATCACTGTCCTACATGTTATCAGCTTACTGAGAGTGGCTCAATTTAATGGTACAGTGCAAACAATGAAAGGCAATGAAATGTAATGTAAGAGAAGTGCTGGAGAGTAATAACTGAGTATGGTAGCAATGATCTATACCTGTCTTGTATCACAGCTAACCTGTGTTGATTATTTTATTGATTGAGAAAATGTATGCAACTTTCCAGGAGGATGAGATTAGCTGGCCAGCTCTGCACTATACTGTCGCTATCTAGGATCATTCTGTTCGATCAGTCGACCAAAACTGTACATCTTCAGTTCTTGCTTACTCTGAATTGTCAACCCATTCATTGTTGATCTCATCATTAACAGCTGGTGCCTTCCCCTCCTTTATGTCCCAAAGAGCTCTGCCACAGAGAGAGACAAGATTGGTTAGGAGAAATTATATCATACCTGCTCTTCTGTCTATGGTATATTATAAAACAGTTCAAACTCATACACAGAAAAGATCTTAACCTGTTAGCTCTGCGTTCTATGTTTTTTTGCTGCTCTTTGTTGTTGTGCGTTGAAGTGTGTCTGTTTTGTTGCCTCCTGTGACTGAACCCCAACTCTTTGTCTATGATTGGCTCCTCCTCAGAGCTATAGAGCTCTTCTGGTCTATCGAGTTGCCAATGTTTTCGTCTCTGATGGCCTCGACCCCTAGTCTCTGTGCTTTTTCCAGTATCCACTGTCTCTGTCAGAGTAGCAACATCTCTAGTGGCTGTAGAGCGCTCCCCAGGAGGACGGTGCATGTTTGTATGTTGAGAGGCTGGAGAAGAAATGAACGCATCATCTATAGCTTGAACCTGCCCCAGAAGAAAAAAAAAACAGTATGAAATCATTTACTTTATACTTCAGTGCTTTAAATATTTTACAACACATAACAAATTATTCCTCTACAAGCCTTTCCTTTTGTGTAAGTTCAAGCAGAACTGTGATTTAAAAACAAGTATTTGTTACCTCTGAAGTGACAGGAGGCAATCCTATCTTTAACCTGCCAATTTTAGCTTTTCCCTGTAGGAAGAGATTGTATTCTTTATTTCTCTCCTCTCTTAGTTTTTCCTGTGAGAGAAAAAAAACAAAGTCATGTCTCTGAGGCAGCCATCTCATTCAAGTAATATGAAAATGTCTCCACATGCACACATAAATGAACAAAGCCATATTACTGTACCTTTCATATATCACTATTGCATTAAAGCCTCTGAACACCCACACAGCTGTTTTCAGTTGTAATCTGATTTAAACTTCTGCTCAGACTGAAGGTGGTTTTCATCTACCAATAAGAAATACAAAAGTGTAATTTGTCTTGCCCTGAAAGATATAACAAAGCTAACAAGAGTACCTAGGAAAGACCTAATCAGCCAGTTATTAGAAACACCAGTTTAGGGGTCCAGGGGATTTAATTTAACACAGGCTTGCATGTGTAGTTCACACTTTGTTTTGTCAATAATAACCTAAAGAGATACAGCTTTACAAATTCATCAACCCAGGTGGGACTTGAACCCACAATCCCCAGCTCCGGAGGCTGATGCCTTATCCATTAGGCCACTGGGTCGCTGACACCTGCAAATTGTTGCCACAATTGCCAGCACACACCTGGACTGCTATCCTCTCATCAATTGGCAGTGAGAGACCCTGGTGTTGTCGACAAGGTTCAGTCATTTTAAGATCCTTTTTCTGGAGGAAAGACATGACAACAAAGGACAGGATGGCGATCAGCAAAATGCAACAGAGAGGCACCATAGAGAAGCATGTCTTAATAATGGTTATCAAATACATCATCAGACCTTGGCAGCATACTGCTTGTAGTCTAGTCGAAGCTCCTGCTGAAGTTTATTTTTCTCTCTTTCATAGTTACTTCCCAGCAGCAAACTTAAACCCAGATCTGTAACATATCAAATATATAACACGTAAAGCATATGACATAAACATATACTCAACGAATGCAATCTGTTCAGTACATTACCTCTGTCAGGATAAGGAGATAGTCTTTGTGCTGCTGGAGGCATAGTCACGCTTGTTTATATCATCATAACTTGACTGTTGGGAACGTTAACACATGATATTAAAACATGTAATATATCTGCTCTTTGAAACAACAAACGATGGTATTTCACATACCTTGATTTGCACGTATCAAACTTCATCGATCTCTTTTGGTGTTTTCTCGTCAAAAAAAACGGACCAAAAAGTGACAAACGCTCTTGTCTATATTGCCCACAAGGCGCAAAGCATCATTCCGTTGCTATAGGCAACAATGACAAAGGGTTCTCCTTGGAGAGGCTCATTGACGTTAGCTAACGCAAACATAGAAAACAAATAAAAGAACCGTTAACTGATAGTTGTTACCTTCGTTATTACTGTTATGGTGTTATTATTCATGTTATTACTATATGCTGTGGTATTTTTTTAACATTAGAAACCCCAGGAAAACTCAAGTTTACCAGTTAAGCTAACAACAATCACAAACTAGTTAATAACGTCAGTCCTTTGAGCTTTTCTTGTGGGCTGTTGTCGTGAAGAATTTAGTTTAATTACTGAATTTTTGTGAATTCGCTAAATAACCTACCCCTTTCTAAAAGCATAGAGTGAGAGAAGTGGAAGTAAAACCCTGCAAAGGGAACCTGCTTTTCTGAAAAGTGCCACTAGATGTCAGAAAGAGCCCGACGGTTAGTTCAGAGTGGACTGTACCATACGCTCAGGCAGAGGGGTGATTGCACTTTAACATTAGGGAGAGGCACTGTTAAATTCGCTGTAGACTGAATATTATGGCAATGTTTTGTTCAATTTTAATATTTTAAAAATTCATTTGTCATACTAACACACCAGCGGCATATTTGTTCAACGTTATAACAAAACGTCCCGTGCGATTGCACGTTGGTGTTTTGGTATCACTCACTGTCATGGCTCCCTGTGAGTGAGTGGACATTCAGCCCTGTTACGGTCTCAAAGTCTTTCTGGAAATATTACACTTCTTGGCTTAGTTGATCAGAAATTGGGATTTTTAAGACTCTTTCTTGCTTGGATAATTCATCATGGCGGGGAGCAGCACGGCTCAGAAAACATGGGAGCTCACTAACAGCATGCAGGAAGTTCAAAGCATAGACGAAATATACAAATATGACAAAAAGCAACAACAGGAAATCCTCGCTGCGAAGCCATGGACCAAGGAGTAAGTACAAGTGCAAGTACAGTATTTAATGTTAAAGTGATTCTTAAGCTAAATCTTATGTTGCGTCATGGTTTATTGTTAGAACAGCCTTGATAGCTTGGCTAGCATTGGCTTATTTGTCAACAGCGGTGCGGCTTACTGTATGGGGTGTCTTTGCTGTTATACTCCTGAACATTAACGTGTACCGTTTTCTTTATTGGACCCATAGTCACCACTATTTCAAGTACTGCAAGATCTCAGCCTTGGCCCTGTTGAAGATGGTGATGCATGCCAGGTCTGGAGGAAACCTGGAGGTGATGGGCCTCATGCTGGGGAAGGTTGATGGTGAAACCATGATCATCATGGACAGCTTTGCTTTGCCTGTGGAGGGTACAGAAACTCGAGTCAACGCTCAGGCTGCAGCCTATGAATACATGGCTGCCTACATTGAAAATGCCAAACAGGTCAGACACTAACTTCCATTAAAGAACATCTCACTGGTTTAATGATTGAGAGAAGAGGAACAAACTGCATTCACACTGTTCAGTTACATTATTTTGATTTATAGTTCACCTCTTAATGTACATGTAATTGATTGCAACCTTATTTAATTATTTCAAGACTGTTAATTTGATTAAATTGTTCATCAAAGTCTGCTTTTATGTCTCTAGACCAGGATGGGATGGTTTCCATCTGTCAGACTGGGTGATATGATGATTTATACAGTCAGATTTTATACATTCCTCTTTTGATTAGGTGTGATTATGTTGGGATTTGTTTTATAATCAAGTCTGGTTAATTTATCCATCAGCTTTCTCACTTAATTTTTAAATCTCCTAATGTCAGTATTCATTAGCATTGTTATATGAAACTACATATACCGTGATCTCACCATTGTTGTGACTGCGCACAAAAATGACAATTAAACACTGCAACTAATATTGTCATCTGTAATACTGTTTGATCTGAAGCTTCAATAATCTATATTTATTTATAATCATTCAGGTTGGCCGGCTGGAGAACGCTATCGGCTGGTACCACAGTCACCCGGGTTATGGATGCTGGCTCTCCGGCATAGATGTCAGCACTCAGATGCTCAACCAGCAGTTTCAGGAGCCTTTCGTGGCTGTTGTGGTAAGACTGGAAACAGTAATCTGTTTTTTCCAGATAAATACTTTACTGTAATTTCTAATCTCCCGAATATGTTTTTTGGGAGCAATGAGTTATTTGTGTGACAGTGTTAATGTCAGTGTAAATGAGAAGGCAGTGAGACTGTTGATGAATGAGTTGTAGGCGTCCATGTGGTATTGAGGAAGTTTTTGCTTTTTCAACTGTATGTATTATTTACACTCATTTGGTTTAACGGTGCTTAAATGCCATGGGCGTCATATAATTAAGTGTGTATTTTCAGCACACTGACAGCCACAGTAAAAAAGGCTCCTGGTGGCTGGATTTGAGTGCTCCCTGGAGGTTTGTGTGACCCCGTCTATGTTTTCCTCTTCTACTGTATCTCGCTTCCTACAGATCGACCCCACTCGGACTATTTCAGCAGGGAAAGTGAACCTTGGCGCCTTCAGGACGTACCCAAAGGTAAAGCAAAGACTTAGTAAAGTAGCAGTTCTCCTGAGACTGTAGTTCTTAAAGTAATACAATAGTTTGATGTTAATTATGAATTATGTCCAGGTGTGTTCTTGCAAATGTCTGTATGTTTTTAAATTTTAGTTTTGTTGTTTATGTGATACACATCAGTGTCATTACTTCATCCCTCATTAGTGTAATAATTATCTGGTTATGGCACAGAAAAGCTATGTTGTTTGTTGTTCTGAGCATTTCCTCTTTGGGTTTCCAGGGTTACAAACCTCCTGATGAGGGACCCTCAGAATACCAGACAATCCCCTTGAACAAGATTGAAGACTTTGGTGTTCACTGTAAACAGTGCGTTACTACTTAAACATATCACATTATTATCATTTTAGTCTACTCTTTACTGTGTACTGCATGTGGCTCATGTCTTGTATTTGTTTTATTTAGGTATTACGCCTTGGAGGTAACTTACTTTAAGTCCTCCCTTGATAGAAAACTCCTGGAACTCCTCTGGAACAAATATTGGGTCAATACCTTAAGTTCCTCAAGTCTCCTCACGGTATGTAGGCAAAAAAAAAAAACAAATGTTTGCAAATTGTTTGACATTTTGATTTATGGTTAATTTTTACACTATAACTCATTGAGACGTGTGCACTCGCTTGTGATGTTGTGATTTATTGCTGCTTAGTAGCCAAGAGTCCCTGTTTATTGATTTTAGTAATAAGCTTAATTTCAACTTTTTGACAAGGGAGATAAGTATTAACTCCAGTGATGCAG
Source organism: Synanceia verrucosa (assembly GCA_029721515.1). Classification (NCBI taxonomy): domain Eukaryota; kingdom Metazoa; phylum Chordata; class Actinopteri; order Perciformes; family Synanceiidae; genus Synanceia; species Synanceia verrucosa. Next base: position 11,085,537 of record CM056568.1, on the reverse strand, counting down.
ACGCTGTCGTGGTTCGCCATAGATCCTCCGCTTTCCCCTCGTAGTTCATTCAAAGATTGAAAGCCCCTCATGTGAATTCCCATTGTGGATGCAGTCACTCTGTCCCGAGCTTGACTAAACAGTCTAAAAAGGCACCAGGCTTATCCAAACAGTTGGCTCTTTGGCATTCTGGATGAAGATGAATTGACTAGATGTCAAGAGTTGCTTCTTGGGTGACAGGCTTTGTCAGTTGTTACACTGTCACCCTAGTCGGGGGCCCCCTGTGTCATTGTCTTTTAATTACCTTTTCCACTAAAAACATGGCCTCACCTTAAGCAAACTTTTCACTGGCTTCTTTTCATTCACCACATTACACAAAGTGCTCCTACAGCTTGTTTAACAGATTTTCTGCAAAATCTGTCTTCTTTGTGCAAAACTGGTCATCTAGTTTTTCTTAGCAAATTGTGCATGGTGATTTGTGTGTGTATTTGTTGGCTGGACAGAACTCAGACTACACCACAGGCCAGGTGTTCGACCTGTCCGAGAAGCTGGAGCAGTCCGAGGCCCAGCTTGGCAGAGGCAGCTTCATGCTCGGATTGGACACGCATGACAGGAAGTCTGAGGACAAACTGGCCAAAGCAACACGAGATAGGTACATCTTTTTCTTTGAAAAAAGCTGTAAATTTCATTTATATCAGCAACTATAATTTCAATGTTTCTCACTGCTTTCTGTATATTATACACCCTAGAAAGAAAGAAGTTGATTGTATTACCTTTAATCCATTTCATCATATTTTGTTATTTTGTGATTCAATATTTGCCACACATTCTTGTCCTTGTATTATATTAACTTTTTTTTATCACTGATTAATCGACAGATAATTTAAGTTTTCCAAAGAAACATCTTTAAATCTAAGTCTTTAAATGGCTGCTTAATTCTTTTGGGTTTTCAAACCTTATTTAAAAGTAGCGTAAAACAGAAAAAGATTTTTTTTAGCACCAATATATCTTTCCATTATTTTATAATCACATATTAAATAAATGATAGTGATTCAAACCAACCAAAAGAGCATCAGCACTAAGTCTGTTTATTAGTATGGCTTACTGTAATATCTGTTACACGTATAACTACAAACCCTCACAGTTTATTGCTCTTGATATTCTACTGATACCAGTTTAGATGTTCCGTTTTTGAATGTTGTGTCTGCTTTGCCGTCATAATTTAACTAATCTCCATTTTCCTCTGTGGTTTGTTTTAGCTGTAAGACAACCATAGAGGCGATACACGGCCTGATGTCTCAAGTCATAAAGGACAAACTCTTCAATCAAATCAACACATCTGGCAATTAATTCTGAACTCTGAAATGATTTGTGTTCTTATGCATGTCAAGGAATTATTGGGTTATGTTTAACTTCTAAGGGTAGGATCATCTATGGTTTCTCTGAGAAGTGCTTCATTTGTCTAAGAAATAGTTTAGGATTATACAGTCAAGGATTCATGCAAAAAAAATTAAAAAAATTATACACGTAACTGCTGCATGTTGGTATTTCATACTAAAAAAATTGTGTGATTTTATTTTAGTGCACTCTATATTATACGACTTAACCTGGGAAATTGAACAGCTGTTGTATAAGGTGGACACATATTAAGGTGTGAAACACTGACTTCAGTATTGTTTCCTGTCATACTTTGGCTGTTACAAAAAAATTTTTGCACGTAGGACCTGAATCTTCTGCAGCCCAACATTTGAACGCACCCCACAGTTGCATTTAACGCAGTCAGTCATTCATGTGCAGCCTGTCGCAGCATTACATAATGGAACAACAAACCCAAGCTTCTGCACAGGCTCAAAGGGAATCGGCTGCCGTGTGTCACAGAGTCACTCCCAGCACAGTTTGGTTCTTGGTGATTCACACTCCAGCAGAGTGGCCGGCTCGTCAGGTTGTGGCGTGGCAGTGATGCAGCGCAGAAACAGAAGCCGTACACACTGGAGTCTATTCACCCAACGTGTCTGCTCTCCATCGAAGCAGGCACTCACCAAGTCTGCCTTTTTTTACAGACAGCCGCTTTGGCCTGGGTTTGTGTCATGTCTTTTTTTTAACAGTATTGTAATGGCTAAATGTATATTTTTGATGTCATGTATCACAGAGGAGACAATCCCAGTGGAGCAGCAGAGGTGTCTGTTTTTTCTCATGTGCAGGAGCTTTGGCACCACTTCTTATAATGATTTTCTTTTACCATTATTTAAGCCATGTCCTAAATTGGAAGGTGTTCAGTACAGGGGTTTAGGAAGAGGAAACTTATTAGATTAAATTTAATGTAATTTTGAAATAGCTGAATAGGTTTTCTGCATACATGGTCCACTGAATAGCATATGTTTTTGCCAGATATTTAAATGTATTACATGGATGACTGTCACAGTGCTGAGAAAGTATTTAGAGTATGCACTTCTAAAATAGTTTCAACTAATGTTTGGTCTTCCATGGTGATTTAAAATAAGTGAGACATATTGAACTCATTGGACATGTAAATATTTTGATTATCACCAGATGGACATTTGTATGCATGACTAAATGTGGAAAAGGAAAATGTATGTAAATTCTAATCAAGTCAAAAATCCACGGGCTTTTACTTTACTCTTTTAACATGAGGCAGTTTCTAATTCCAAACTATGTTCCCCATTAATATTAAAAAAAAAAATCACAGATTGCTGTCCACACAAAGAAGTCAGCAGCGACTGACAATGACTGATATGGGAGCGGTAGCGTGATAAGGCCCATGATTAAGAGCTAAGGGTATGCAGTATTTAGGCCCCATAGATCTAATGACCCCACAAAGATCTGGAGATGTTGTGTTTAGTTTGGCTCTCAGAGGAATTAACCCCACAAGCATGGCCTCATATGTGAAGAAGTAGATCCCGGCTCAGAAAGCTGGAGGAGCTCCACTTCCTCTCCGCCATGTGTGCTTGCATAAGTGGAAACAAGTCACTCCCTTACAGGAAACCCAGGTCTTGACATTATATAGATTAACACTGCAGGGGTCACTGAGAGAAGTGGGCTTTAGTCCTGCTTTGGTATGTGGCCTTTACAGATGGATAAATGTCATCTTAGCTGCAAATCGAAAATATAATCAGCATACATATACATTTAGTTCAGTGGATGTGATCTGTGTGAGGATGTGTTTGATAAAGCAACTGTTAAACTTACACTGCAAAGGTGTTTTTAACATTCCTATTAATTCTCTCACAAAATAAAGCTGCGAAATAATAAAGCTGAGTTTAGTTAGACAAAACAAAACAATCATTTATCCATAACTATCATCTAGCTTTTATTTGTAATTATGCAATATATAATTGAAAAAAAAAACAATAACTGCTGGAATATTCCTCAAACTTGAGATAACTGGTATAAATGTTTGGTTTTACGCAAATACATAAGTATAGTTCGTTGTTTACTTCCGCTTCATCAGTGTTGCGTCGTTTCCGTTGTTTCCATAGCAACATGATACCGTGAAAACAAAGCTTCGACGCTACGAATGTAATCATCTGCAACTCCAAATGTCAAAAGGAGATGGAAGGTCAGCCCTAAATGTGACTGTATTAAATTGTTAGTCAGTATGTGGTCACTTACTGTAGGCTGAATGCTTGGCTGAAGCTGAAAAGGATTCTGTGTGAAGCAGCGGATGTGCCGAGCCGCCATGGTAGGCCTGACCATAGATCTGATTGCAAAATCTAGAAACCACTACAAAAAGAAAAGGGGCCTTTCCTTCCCACAGTACCTCAAGACGCTCACCCACCTCCACTTTTTCAGCAAGGGTATTGAAGATATTGTAAGTAGACATTGACAACGCTGATGAATTGAATGCTCTTCATCCCCTTGGACACTTATATATATATATATATATATATATATATATATATATATATATATATATATATATATATATATATATTTTAAAGCCCTCTGAGGCAAATTGGTAATTTGTGATAATAGGCTATATAAATAATGACTTGACTTGACTTGATTTAGTTGCTTTTCTCGCTCTTATAAGCATCACTTATTAACAAGCCTTACTTATTTTTTTTTTCAGGGTGATATCTCCATGTGTAGAAACCTCACTGTTCTGTACTTGTATGATAATCAGATCACACACATTTCCAACCTTGGCTTTGCCTCCAACCTCACCCATCTGTACATGCAGAACAACAACATCACTCGAATAGATAACCTCTCCAATCTGCAGAACCTCACCAAACTGTGAGTAGACAAGATGAACTGATTGCTGACCTGTGCTGGGGTAATTATTTAAAGTCTAAGGTGTGTCTGGACGTGTGTGTGGTTTTCCTGTTCTGTAGGTATCTGGGTGGTAACAAGATTGCAGTGGTGGAGGGCTTAGAGACGCTCTCTGAGCTCAAGGAGCTTCATCTAGAGAGTCAGAGGCTGGCACCAGGGGAAAAGTTGCTCCTTGACCCCATGACTCTCCACTCACTGGCGGTATGACCTATTTTTTTCCCCACTGTTCAGCAGTTAGTAAAAGAAAGGAATGATGAGCCACATTTCCTAAATATTTTTTTATTCTTCATTTATACTGATGTTTTCTTGGCTAATTTTCTCTTTTTAAACACAAGGACCTGTGTGGTGTCTAAACCTGGTAGGTTATCACATCAAGTTTCGCAGAGGCCAGTGATCCATGTAAAAGCAGTATTGTGCTGGGTTTGATGATGTCAAAGGGACCTCTGTTGCTCTCTCTGGTCTGACAAATCGGTTTACTTCGTTTACTGCCTAGGCCATGGATAAACACACCAAAAGTCTCACCTGTTTGTTTGGATAATTGAAGAAATTGCTGTGCAAAGAGTTCCAGCTTTTTATAAATGTGCCGTTATAGAACTTCAAATCAAGATGAGTATTTAGCTACAGCACTATCTAGAATCTGAGCTGGACATGATCCCAGTAGTTCAGACATATAAAGAGAGCACACTGAAATGCTAAGAGCGAAGATGAAAATACAGTAATATACTTGGTTGAACGCTTGGCTGAATATTTACAAAGTATATATTGTTTCTGCGCTGTGTGTCATTGTATTGAATGTATAATGAGCTGTTCCCTCTTAATGAATCTGAATTCTTTGAACAGGATTGTCTCTGTGTCCTGAATATCAGTAACAACAACATTGATGACATCAGAGACCTGGCAGTGCTGAAGGAACTCCAGCATTTTTCTGCTGCTGACAATCAGTTGCACAATATGGAGGTAACTTTATTTAAAACGTCTCAAACAGTGTCTGTGAAACCCATTTAGGACTTCAGCTCCAGTGTGATAAAAGCAGAAACTGACTGCATGCTGTGGTCAAAGTAAATACAGTACAGCAACATGACACAAGGTGTGTTTAAGTCAACATACCAGCTATTAGTCGATCGGGTCAGCATGAACATTGTTCCGTAGCTTTCTGCAGTGATGTGTGAAATTATACGGAGAACAAGGTTCTAAAGAAGCAAATCCTGCAAATCCCGCTGTAGGTTCCCAGTCTCCATGACTCGCACAGGGTCAGAATTATTCAACAAATCAGCGAGCTGCTCCCTTGAGACTTTTCTCGCTGACAGCTTTAAACAAGCACAAGTTTCTCTCTTTCCTTGGGAGGCTGATTTTTCCTCTCTGCCTCAGAATCCTCTATTTGATACCTTAAACCACCATTACTTAACATTATGGGAGATTCATCTGAAGAAGAGGTAAGACTTATCCTCACAGACTCCCCTGAAAAATGAGGTTGTTTTTATGGCTTCCTCCCTGATGCCTTTCATTTTCAGACAAACAAAGGTTGATGACTTCATTGTTACTGGCGTTTAACATGAGGATGGCACATTGAAAGCACATTATTATTGACTTCATTGCTGAGGCTACTTTTTTAACACAAGTGATTTTCCTTAGAGGACGCTGATGCAGGTAATTGCTGTACACGTGTCATTTTCAGCAGATATCTCCTATAATTTATACAACCCGTCTGCCACTATTGATCCAACAAAGACAGCCCTTCGAAGGATCAATCCCTTCTTCTGTGCCGTTTGCTCAGAATACAGAGGAAACATTATGGATTTTTAAAATAGATTATGACAGGCAGTCAGCCAGGGTGACAAATGGGGAGCATCTTCGGAGGCCGTTAGCTGTGTGCAGGGCAGAGAGGACAGGGGAATCGAAGCCCTGGTCAAATACAGGTTCATAACTGGCCCATCATTAGTCCAAGCGAGCGAGCCGACCAAGCTCGGTGAGTCTCCAGCCTTTGCTGTTCTCCACGCCCCCGCGTGGGGGGCAATTTGGCGCACTGCTGCTCTTCGGCGAGGGCCTTCTGAGTGACGGCCCTGACACGATCATTTATCAAAGCCTGGGAGCACGCCATGCTCAGGGGTCCCCTCTGAACTGATTGCAGCACGAGCTGGAAAAGTGGAAGCGCTTTGGCCAAGACAGGAAGGCAATGAACAATCAGAGCGTGTCCAGAGAGTATTCATATTTCCAGGCTTGGATTAATGTGCCTTTAGATAAACATACAACTGCAGGCGACTTGCTGGAGGAGCCAGCCTCACACTGCCCCAGGAGAAAACCTGAAGTTACATGACACCAGTGACACTGTTTATTAAAATAGACTGATGTGTTGTTTATGCACTTAACGTTGGCCCTTGTATTTCACATTACTATGCACTTCCACCAGGTTTTCCTGATGTTTGTCTCTGATCAGTAATTATAAAGTATGCATCATGTTTGTTAAAAAGAAAGTTGCTCCTGTTTATTTACTAAGAATGACTGTGGGGACACTTTTTGCTATTTGAATCATGAGTGTTTAAAATGAAAACACAGCATATTATAGATGAAGTTTTTCTCTTTGTGTGTTTACAGGAGTTGGAGGATGTGTTCAGACACTGGCCTCAGCTGCTTCAGATGAATTTGGATGGAAATCCTGTGTGTAAAAAAACAAAATACAGAGACCGTCTAATAACCACAGTCAAAAGCCTCGGTGAGATATTATTTTCTTTCTCATTCTAATATGAAAATGCGCTTTATTTAGAATTATTAAGACACTATTTAATGATAAAAGTAGAAAAATATGCACTGTTCACTTTTCGATTAATGTATTTATTTTTGTAGAGGTTCTCGACGGCAGGGAAATTGATGAGTTAACCAGACAGTTCCTTATGAACTGGAAAGCATCCAAAGATGCCAAGAAGAAAAAAAACAACAAACGTTTGATGAGCGGACCTTTGAGCCTCTATCCCCTCACAAGTAAGCCATGAAATTTTTAAATTTACTGTAACATCTTTGCCCATAATTATCCCCTCATTTTAATTCACGATTCTTACTGTGATTTAAATGTACTTTGCATTCACCATCCTTTGTTTCTCTTGTAACATTTATCACACTTTACTTTGTGATGCTGGGAGGGATTTTACACATTTGAACGTGTGTGTTGTTCTGTGAATTTGATCATATTCCAGATGACTTTATCATGGCTCAGGCTCCACATCCCGGACACGTCTACAGCCACGCTAACGTGCAGAGGTGGAAGCCGCAGCCGTCTCTCAGGTCCAGAATCTTAGTTCACACAGATCTATGTTAACGCCTCACACATTGCATTCATTCCTACAAATGATTCAGCTAAAGATATTAAATTAGCAACGTTACAGCCAGCTGTCTACTATCAAATCAAATCAAATCAAAAGCCTTTATGGACATTATATGACAGTGCATTCAACAAAATTAGGACTCCACATGGTGCTCAGTTATAATTTTAAAAAAATGCAAGAAATAGTCAAGCTTAAAAATAAAATAGAAAAGACAAATAAAGTGAAGGAATGGAATAGTATTTACAGTATGTGGATACTATTTACAGTTAAGGCACTAAGGTACTACATGATGAAATGAACAATTGTTTTTATTTGCCTCATTCTTCCCTCTTGACAAATTACTGTAATTGCAGAAATCTATGATGGCTGACTCTTTTTCTCTGATATCATAGGGCACAAAAATTAAAGATTCCAGTCCACTAGTATCTCCACCTCCTCCACCCTGCTGCCTTGTTTTAGCGCCTCGTAGCATCACGGCTGCAGATATTAATAACAGTCACTGCGGTGATGTCCATAACTGCAGTATGTTTGACTTAAATGTTTTTCAAAGCATATTTTCAAATGTTTTAGTTTCTGGTTCTTAAAACTACATTTCTGTAAATGAATAAACTGGAAATAACCTACTAATGGTAGAAATGAATAAAGAGTAAAACAATGAATAATGGTTTGTGTACATTTCTTTCCCTAACTTTCACAGCTGGTATATTTCTAATTACACTTTTTGGATCTGAGGATATAAATAATCTATCCACCTACGAGTCAGTCCTACATTTTCTATGGCTTGTGTCATTTTTCTTCTGCATGTATTTCAGCAAATAAGTGAACCACAAGATGCAGAGTGGCACCATTTGAAAGATCACTCTGTCCTACCATTAGAAGGCTTTATAATTATCTAAAGCCAACAACACATGCTTCTATTCAAACAGCTCTGATAAATGACTCAAATACAGTAACAATACTTATTGTCATTATTGTCACTGAATGGGGAGCAGTGTGGATGTGTTAACCCCTAAGAGATGTGGGGTCATTAGGGAAACAAGCTTACTTAACCTTCTTTTACTTGGCCTTGTAATTAGTGGCCTGGAGCAATGCTGTTACTCCATCCTTACAAAAACAGTGTTTATTAAGAACAGTCCGAGGATATGCATATTATGAATAATTCCTTTCACATCTCCATTTGGAGCTTTGGAAATCAGAGTGATTAATTTAGGAGTCTCACAAGAATTTCCTCAATGCCTGCCTGTTGATTGCATTGCTGGAGTTTATTTATTAGCAGTTGCAATGAGCTTGCAATTCAAGACACCCTGGCAATTAGTCAAATGTTTTGCATATCACCTTACACTTGTCAGCCTGTCTCCATGGTGTGTTGCTTTTTTTGAAAAGACTAACCTTTATTTCTGACCATGACGAGCAGCACATTTTTGAGGTAATTTTGACGAACTTTCTTCCCGTCGATAGGCTATAAAGAAAATACAGTGTCAGGTTCGCAGCCAATTAGAGTGGGATCTGGCCTCCACCACATCTCAGGGTTAAAGGAAGAGAGTCCTGCCTCTGGCGTTGAAAACGAGCCTCTGCTGCCCTCAGACAGAAATAAGTTAAGAGAGGCAAAGAGCTGTGTTCTCCACTGCGAGGGACTGTTATGGGTGATTAATTACATCGGAGTGAAATACTTGTCCACAGCTTTGTGTATCCAATAAATTAAAGGCTCCGGAGACTTTTACGCACACAGGTGAAGTGTCGGCTGAGTGAACAGGGACCGCTGCTGCGCCTTTTCCACAGATGCGCCACTTTATAAGGACCCGCTGCTGGAAGTGGACTTTTCCACAGTGAAGGGCAAATTCTCTGCTGTCGAAGCTCTCTTTGGATTGCCTTCATGTCGTTTTCCAAAACAGCGCCTTTGAGAGATAGAGGTAAACTGCGCGTCACTGAGCAGCTGTCTGTCATTTGGCTGTTTTCTAGCTGTGTTTGATGAGCTTGTGAGACTTGTGCTCTTTAAGTTGCAGCACCATGTAATTTGTCAACAGAAATTTTTAATAATGGACTGTAGACAATTCAAGTTATGGTTTATTAAATAAATGTAAAAGCAGTTACATTTTCATACAGAGTAAAAAACGTTAAGGGTATCAGATGCAAATATTTAATAATAAATAAAGCTTCTAAATGGACTTATTAATCATAAGTTGAGCTCAATACAGTGGCCAGGTTGAACTACTAAAAGTGACTTGATGTGTCTTTATCCATCTGATGCAGGTCTGTAAGTGCACCCCGATGGCTGGAAGACAGGCGCTCCGAATGGACAGAGGTGACTGCTCCGGGGCGGCGGTGGATGACAGCCCGGTGTCCAGTCCGAGCTCCAGTCCCAGTCCGGATGGTCCTCGTCGGGAGCTGCAGAGGGCCAGGGCTCTCCAGGCCGGCGGGCTCGGCGGCAGAGGACGCCCGGCAGCAGCCAACGCAGCTCGGGAGAGGAGCCGAGTGCAAACCCTGAGGACCGCGTTCCTGGAGCTACAGAGGACTTTACCGTCCGTGCCGCCGGACACCAAGCTGTCCAAACTCGACGTGTTGATACTGGCCACCACCTACATCGCCCATCTGACTCGAACACTTCAAGAAGAAGGTACGGAGGAGGGAGAGAGCACCAGACAGACAGAGGCGTTACACTCACTGAAAGGTGATGGCTACCTGCACCCTGTCAAGGTCAGTAACAACAACAATAATAATAATGATGTAAGTTGATATGTAGCCTAATCATTTCAATTCTTGTTCAGTATTTAGTATTTAATTGTTTATTCTATGAACGAAAAGTATCACTGCATCCAATGCAAAGTTACTTTTTAAATCACACTTTTGATGTAAGACATTTTCAAAAGCATGCAGCGTGATCATCGGTGGGCATTTTTATTAAAAGCTGATTTATTAACAAATGACATGTCTTCACAGAAATGGCCCATGCGATCCAGACTGTATGTCGGTGCCAGCGGACAGTTCCTCAACACCACCAACCCCTCAGAGCCAGAGAGCCAAGGCCCAACACCGTCCACCTCCCAGTAAATCACATGAAACATCACTTCATGCTGTTTACCACCATATCCCATAATGCTGCTGCCACAGTACATCTGATTTCACTTCCACTAAAGCAATGCCAACAGGAATACATTGTAAATTAATATATTGCGTGAATTGTATTGTATAAATTTTGAAGAGGCGTTATATTTCTCTGTTGTTATTTTGACTAATCCTGTTTGCCCTGCATCGTGCAGCTCCCTACATGTCCCAGGTATGATATCTGTAGAAATTCCGCAGGGTAACGAGCCCGTCATGCTTGAGATGTGCACTTTCAGTTGAAACATTTGCACTAAATGCATGTGTGAATAACTTAACATCTGTCATGTGAAGTGGTCTGTCAGAGAGTCAACAAAGGAGGCTCTTCGTCTCATGTTTCTTCTTTATTTTTACATGCATGGTTGTAAATGTGTTTGTGAATAAATGACTTCAGTGAAAGAAAGACGAGTCTCCTGCCTTTTTGAAGAAAATAAAATACAAAAAAAAACACGACAAAGATATAATAATTGTAGTCCACGCATGGGTGATATATTTTTTTATTATTATTGCTATTATTATTATTATTATTATTATTATTATTATGCCGATATTTCCTGTACATTTAAGATTGCTCTTGTCGGAAAGTCGCTCTAAATCTAAACCAGATACAACTGTGATTCTCGCTTGACGACTAAAGAAATAATTTGGTTACAACACTAAATTTAAATTGCCGCAAAATGAATGAACCTGGCTGAAGACCACGCAGCCGGCCTTATGGTTTCACGCTGACTTTAGACATCCAATGGTCTAACTAAATACAGGCAGTATTTTCCTTCGTGTTTAAGGTGGTAATATGTTTGAGAAAGCACACTAAAATTACATATATTTGCACAGATTAAATGCATAAATATTAAGCAAAGTAAGCCTATTCACTGATATTTTTTAACAATTTATAATTAAATTGTAAGCAAAACTGATATGAAGTGAAAGCGTTTGCTAAACTTCGTTTGACTAATTGATTATTATTTGATTCAGCGGCTTAAAATATTGATAAACACATAGGTAAATCACAGCAGCTTTAAGATTAAACAAAAGGCAGTATGTAGTATTTCTATAGAGTCTGAGGGAAATGATGGAAGGATGACACTAAATTATTAAGGAGCCTGTATATGTCCATGTCTATTTCATCTGCAGAAGAAAATAAATATAATTGCCTCTATATAACACTGATTCGTTCACAAACCTGGTTCTTTACCGTGTTTAAATTAAAAAAAAATTATTAATTTACCATTTTCTCTCTTGAATTTGAGCGTCGCCTGAATGGGATGTGGCTGGTGCTGACAGTATAATTGCTGTGCGCCACAGCAGCTTCAGTGCGCAGCTGTGAGGCGCCTTTAATACAAGTCGGATCCGGAAATCCGTCCTCTTTGCTCGGAGACACGACGAGCAGCAGAGAGCAGCCTGGCTGCTCCTCTCCACATCTGAAAACTAAGACGACTGCATCATGTTCACGCTTCATTACGACGGTAAGCAACAAAGAGATGACTTGATATGTCCCCACAGTGGTGCAGTTTTTTCGTTTTCGCGATAACCGTTAGCACTTGAAGGCAACCCGTGCTAGTTAGCTAAATGCTAACGTTAGCTCATGGCTCCGCCACGTGGGAGAAAGAGCAACAAGTTGATTTTTGAGCTGCCTTCATTGAGGCACAAGTAAAACACTCATGCAAAATTGACTGAATATCCATCCTTTATTATAACAAGGTTAATGCCGTCAGTCAGTTTGTGTCCGTTTGGTTTTGAAGTAAACGTATGGCACGTGGGTTTGGGTGTAGGTATGTGCAGGGCATGTTATGCTCTCTATTAAGTTATTCTCAAACGTGGTAATAATTTTTAGCATGCTAAATGTGCCATACCCTATATGTAGTCGCAAATCGTGCGACAGTTAAAGTTGCCAATCAGTGACTTAAATGCAACGTTGTGATAGCCAGAGACAGGGCTCATCTTAGGTAATGCAATAAATCATTCTTTGTGACCTCCGTGTCACTCAGCTCCTTACAGCTCTGGTCATGTCTGGTTGTGTCCAGGGGTCAGCAGAAGAGCTGCTGGGCAGGGAATTGCCCTCTACCATTATTTCACTGGAGAAAGTCATCATGGCTCCCTCTGAGGACTTAAGGTCATGGCAGAGGTCGTGACCTGCTGTTGAACCCGTCCTCAGACCTACAGTGTTATCCATGCTCCCAAGCTGTGTCCCACTGGTACCCTTTGACCTTCAGGTGATCAGTCATCGGTCCGCTCCATATTGGTTATTTCTTAAGTACATCTTATTCATGCAAGCTGAAAATCAATAGATGCCTCCTGAGAGTAATTATTTGTAAGGTCTGGTAATGTTAACAGTGACAGACTTAAACAGGTCTAGTTGAGAAATCCTGTGTTTTTAAAGTAATTAATAAAGTTAAAAACTTGAATGTGTACTAACTGAGATATTTGGCTTTTGTGTTGATTACAGATGTGCACTCAAAGATGGCAAGATCGATCTATGATTGGTACACCTGATGAGGTAAGAAAAATTATATAAGGTTGTTAAAACAATGTTGCGCAATTGCTCAAATGAGCTTTAAAAGGACTGTAAATGATAAGTGGGATCTGTAGCCCCTTTCACACGGCATGAAAAACCAATCAGTGTCAATGCAGGTTTTTCATGCGGTGTGCACATATGTGATTTAGTCCTGTGTCACTCTCGGGAAAGCCCACCGATCAAGAATACCAATGTGAACTGTGCGACTGTGTTTATATACAGCTTGTACGGCAATCTGGCACATAGATTTTTTTATTTTTATTTTTTATTTATTTTTTTTTTTTAAATCATGGCAGTATGTGGCACTGCACTGGGTTTGAACACTTTTGAAAGGACAAAATTGCAACGCACCCAACACTAATGTCGTAATGTCCATGCTGCCTGCTGTTTACCTCACAGTGTTCTGGCGCACTTAAATTTGTCATGATGAAGTTGTCAATGCGATGACATATGGGAGGGAGGAAAAACAGGCATGCAGCTCTTACTGTGGGAGGTCAAACCCACGTCAGCTGGCAGTGTGAAAGCGTCCTAATGCCGAACTGAGGCAGGTCCACTCGGTTGGAAAATCCTGCATAACCTGCTAATTTCAATGTGAAAGCGATATGAGTACTCTTTTCTGTTTCAGATGTGAAGTCGCTACCCACCACAGATGGCCAAATATGGTTTTTGTGGACCTTAAGGTAAGCCTTAAGTATTTGACACTTTTTGCTTGTGCTGCTGGAATAGTGATGACTTCACATTTTTGCCGTTTACCCATCAGACAATAAAGTGGTGAAACCGTGACTAACTGAATCACCAGCATGGCATCAGTATGGACTGGTCTTACTGAGGATAAACACGTGTGGAATTAACTCCGTCTGTTACATCTTGCTTTCCTCTTCAGCTGCTGCAGAAAATGTGCTGTGGTTGCAGGAGATGCACCAGATGTGCTGTCTTGTCTGCTGTGCTGATCAGGAGGTGAGCTACAATATTTTCTTGTATTGATCTTTATTGATGCCATTTGGTTAACAGTTAATTCAGTTTTTCTACCAGATGCAATAGGTGGTGAAAGGGACTGCAAAAATAATGCAGTGTTTGTCCAAAATACTTAGTCCTGATGTAAATCAGGCTTTGGAAGGCATTGACTACTAGATTACTACTACTACTACTTATTGTGGCAGAGCTCTTAAACTATTTTGAACCTTGCAGCTGGAATAGTGATGAGATAACCTTTTTTGCCGTTTACCCATCAGATAACAGAATGGTGAGATTGTGTTTCCTGAATTCCCAGCCGCAGTCATAGTTTTGCTGTCTGCTGTACTGAACACATGTATGACCTCCAGACAACTGAACCATGTTCTGTTCTCCTACAGATGAGCTGAAGTGGAAGAAAAACACACCGTCTGCTTCATCTCATGTGGTATGTAAAGCTCAAACTACTTATTTTGTCCCAACTTTATCAAGACATGGCTGTTTGGCTTTCTAAGAAGTAATGATGAGTTCACCTTTTTGCCGTTTACCCATCAGACCAAAATGGGCTGCTGAGAATGTGACTATCTGAACTAAAATAAGTTATAAAGCCATAAAATCATTGTTTTCCACCCATACTGATATATTTATTTATTTATTGGCAAGGTTACAAGGCCAGCTGACTGATGACTGTCTATGAGGTAGCCTCATTTGAAACAAAAGGTAAGTATCAAACCTACCAACCCATCAGATGTTGCACTGAAACTAAATTCAGATTGCCACACTTTAAATATGGACACCATCAGCTTTTAAATATGTATAACTTTTGTTTCATGTTCTCTGTAGTGTTGATGGAGCTGATGGATCACCACTAGTTGGAGTAAATCTGCAGTTTAAAATCTTTTATTTTAATAAAACTTGTCTGCAGTAAATACTTTTGACTTTGAGTTGTTCATGTATATCCTGTGCATTTCAGATGTTTAATTTATCCATTACTTGTCATGTCAAATTGCATGAAATTTGAGGTGTTTTCATTTAATGAGACTGAATGGATCCAATCATAAACTGGGTGTATGGTCAGTGTGATATGCTGCCTACCTGTGTTTTTTGAGCCTTTGGAGAGGTCTTACTCCTCTGTGATGTATGTGTCAGCTCCTGGTGCGTAGGTGTAGATGAAGCGCAGGATGTTCTGGTGCAGTTCATCCAGTGTCTTGTCTCTCCTGTGCAAACCATCCACATCAGCCAGCTCACAAGGAAACACTGCGTCAGGTGGGATAATGAGTGCAGAGGCCCCTGTAGGAAGAAGCAAGTGTTCTTTGAGAGGAAAAAAAAAAACAACAACCTGAAACTAAATTTGTAAAGCGCACAATATAGAAGTGGCTGAGCTGTGTTTCTGTGTAGCAGTTAAATATGGGTGCTTTATACACTGCCTGGCCAAAAACAAAGGTCACACACTAAAATTTTGTTGGCCCACCTTCAGCTTTGATTATGGCATGCATTGGCTGTGGCCTAGTTCCAGTAAGTGTCTGCAATGTCACGCGATTTAGTTTCATCCAATGTTGAAGTAATTTTTCACCAAGATCTTGCATTGATGATAGTAGAATCTGACCGCTGCGCAAAGCCTTCTCCAGCACATCCCAAAGATTCTCAATGGGGTTAAAGTCTGGACTCGGTGGTGAAAATGATGTCTCATGCTCCGTGAACTACTCACAATTTCAGCCTGATGAATCCTGGCATTGTCATCTTGGAATATGCCCGTGCCATCAGGGAACAAAAAATCCATTGATGGAATAACCTGGTCTTTCAGTACATTCAGGTAGTCAGCTGACCTCATTCTTTGAGCACATATTGTTGCTGAACCTGCAGTAATTATCCAATGGGAGGCTCGTACCTATTTGCTTAGTTAAATCCAGGTGGCGACCTTTTTTTGGCTGGGTAGTGTATGCTTTAACACAATGCGTATAGGCCAACTGTATAACAAAAGCTTTCAGTTACATGAAAACAAGCTGCAATGGGACATGCAACAGTAAATTTATACAGTATGACTCAATATATTTGTATTAGTAGACAGGCTTAAATAAAAATAACTACCGTGCTTGAGAGTGACAGAGTTTTCACAGAGGAGCACAGCAATCACAGCATCTTCTTCCAGTACTTGTGTCCTGAGACACAACTTGCAGTGAGCCTCTGCCAAAGAGATCCTTCAATAAAAAGTTTTTTTTTTTTTTAAGCGAAAGGTAAGTAAAAGCAGGATGTATCCACGTTTTAAGATTTCAAAATTGATGTAACATTTTTGTCCAGCAGTTACACATATTTACTTTCAGAGTTTTAATCCTACATGAAATGTCATCACTGTGAAAAATATGCAGAAAATAGTCTGGTATGATTTGGCTGACTTCTCCATCTAGTGGATGAAAGTGGAACTACACTGGATGGAGACTCATCTCTAATCAGTCTGGATGTGACAACAGAGAGTCTTGCTAATATTAAGACTTTGGGGATATTAAGACTGCAGTTATTAATTTAATGTTTGCAGTAGAGTGCTTACAGTAGTTGGACAGAGGCCACAGATATCTTGACACCCTGACTCTGTGTTCGGACTCTACGACTGGCCATGTAGTAACCGTGGATTATTTTCTCTGCTCCAGGGCTGAGCTTTACTTGTAAACTCTGTGCATGAGCTACCAACTGGAAGACATAGAATTAAGGATACATTTAACGTCAATGTATGAACACAAAATCAAGGAAACAGTCTTGGAATCAGAAAATGTTTGTTAACCTCCTGATAGTCTTGAGTAGAAAACTCCCAGCAGGATGGGTAGAGGGGTTTTCCAGGCTGCACTGCCTGTTGGAGGGTGTGGACAGTCTGGGCAAGAAGAGCCTGCTCTCCCACTGTATCCCTACACTGAATGACCAGGCCAAAGGCGTCTGCCAGCTGAACTGTTACACTTCCCATTTCCTGCTCGCAAAGAAGAGACTGGGCATCAGAAAGATGTCTGGTGTTTAAAGTGCTGTTTTCAAAGTGTTAAAACTAGCCAAAACAAAACTCTAAAGTAAGAACTTGAATTCCCAACCACATGTGATGCTTCTATTTGACTGCTTATAGTCTACTGTCAACCTTTCCTCTCCATGCAAAAGAAAAAACAAAACATTAATTGTCCTCAAGGGCTCTGCTGTGAAGTCATGTTGTCTGGGCAGGGCACTTCCTTCAAGGAAAATAAATTGTCTTAATTTCCTGTTTTGTGAGTATTATCTGCAAACAACATCTGAGTGGAATGAAATGGGGGCATTGCACGTTACATGTATTGTGCCACAAGTTCCAATAATATAACATTGGATTTATTTTCTGCACACTAAAACCATGTTTTAAGTGAGCTTCACAAAGGTAATATGACACCATGTTGTGAATGAACCCACGGCTGTTCCCAGTATGGCACAATCTGCCTTCCCAGAGCGCCGAGAGCCATCTGTGGAGTCTGTTAGAGCCCAGAAGCTGCAGTGGACTGGGAAGGAAAGCTGCTGGTCAGCATCCTCACCATACTTCTTCCCTGGGATGAACACAGACACTGTGCAGCTCTCCAGAACTGAGGAAAATCCAGAGGGATAGAGAACATTGTACAAGTACACTATTTTTTATGTATAGAATATCTACAATGTGAACTGCTGACTGAACTCTGAACTTTCTCCATATAAGTAATACCATAATTTATTATTAATCACTTTGTTGCTTACCTGACTGAATGGCATCCAACCTGTCCTTTTTGTAACTGCCAAGATCCCCCAACATGCATATGCCCCCCGTGGCTAGCAGGGCAGAGCCAGCATGGATGTTAGCAGTGCCTGCTCCATGTTCATCCCGGGACAGAGATGCAAACATCTCCCTAGAGGCCTGATGCCTGACCCCGCGACCCGCCAAGCTCAAGCTGTACGCCATTAGCCTAGCACAAACGCAGGGGTAATGAAGGTGACTGAATCTCAGGTTTCATACAGCATGCCCACTTAGACACACACAAACCACTTTTACCTGTCTAGTATGAGAGTGTCAGTGGTGACAACTAAGAGATCCAAGCTGTGAAACCTGTCATTTGCATTTGCCCTTGTCTGCACCAAGCTGAGCAACAAGCACAGCTTTAAGGTGTTGTAGAGGCCTGGCGGAGCCATATCCAACCCAAAGTAGTGAGCTACAATGGCAGAGAACCTCCAGGGGGAATTGGCTGTGGCCTTCAACAGCTCCTGGAAGCTCGCACTAATTTTATGTGGATCTGTAGGCAGAGTTGTGAGACATAAATATTAAGTAAATATTTTAATATGGCAATGACGCACAATGTTGCATAAAAAATAGTTTGATTAATCAGAATATACTGTGTAAAGTTGTGTTAAGATTTATATGCTGTAAGTGTGCCTGGGGCTGGGATTTCTGTGGTTTTGGAACAGCATATAAGGTGATAAAACCCTGCCTTACACTCTGGCTCCCACGTTCGGATGTTATTTGCCTCTACACTCCAGGTAATGCTGGGCCACTGGTGCACATGCGCAGGAATGCCTAACACCCTGTAGAGTCGACCGATTCTCATTGAGTTACACAGCTCATCTGTGAGAATGAGGGAAACAAAACATTAACACTCAAAGGGTTTGTTCTGTGCTGTCTGGTGATTATTGAAGAAACATGCATGCCACCTACAAACCACTGCCAAGAGAAACAGTGTGAGGCCTTCAGAACAAAGATTTCTCTGTGTGCGAATTGCATAACCAGCTAATGAGTATTCCTTGCACTTATTAACATATATGTTTAGTAACGGGAACCCAGTGTATTGAATTCCTCTACAGGACTGGGTCAACAGAATATGTTAATCCTGGTGCTGAGATTTGCTCAGCTCTCAGGAGTGCTGGCTGGACAATGTTATTAGAGGGGACAGAAACACTTAATATCCTACTGTGAGGCACTGTGTGCGGCTGGCTGGACAAAAATCTATTTATTTGAACTCTCCGCCACTAAGTTTGTGTTGCAAAGTGAGCCTCATTTCGAGCGCCAGAGAAAATTAATGACAAACCTCATGACATCTGACTGTGTGTAAATACAAGCTATTACAACCACATTATTCAGGACTGGGAGTGACTATAATTAATGAGAATATGATTTAACAAACAAACAATACCCCTTTGAATATTATGGATATTAATCTTCAGTACAGTATCACTTTCAAATGAAAATTGAGCCTTTTAACCCCTTCAGTATGTTATTATATATACCATATGCGTGACAGAGATCAACTGATTGTGTTCAGTTGTAAAGGAAAATAGTCTTTGTTGTGTTCTGCAGCTCTTTGCCAGATTAAGAAGAAACCTGATTCAAGAGCTCTTTGAAAGAACAAATCAGAGGTGAACTTTATAAAAAATCTATTATATCTATTATATTCTACTCTAAAGAACTTGCTACACTGTACTGTTTGATATCACTTTGTATGCTTTGTTGATTTAAGATTAAGTTCCTACCATGTGTAATCATGTTTGAAATGTTATTTCTTTACACTGTATTGTTGGTGATTATGATGTGCTGTAATGCGTGATGCCAGTGCACAGTTTTTTTTCTCCTGCCACACCACCCTCCCCTCTCAGATGGACAATGAACCAATTTGCTGGCAGGGTTTTGCAATAGAGGACACAATTATGCAATTATAGGGTGAGCATGCATTGAGCATTATAAGCTCATTCAGCTTGTCTGATGTAGACGTACCTCTGAGAAACAGGGTGACAGACTGGTACCTGAGCGATCTTTGCTGATGGCCACTTAAAACATCTAGTGCATTGACATGGACCAGCTCCACAAGCTGTTTGTCTGTCTCCACAAAGACACATATGCAAACATGCTTATCATAAAATGCACACAGTACTCTTTTAAACTCATGTACCGATTCAGACATCGGCAGTAACATTTTGAGGCACATCTCTCACCTCCCAACACTCTAAACTTCACATCCTCTTTCAGTGGGGAGCTGCACATCATGCAGCTGAAGTCATTTCTCACGGTAGCTGACTCTGTGGCTCCTGGCGTGTGGACACGAATGTGGTGAAACCCTAGATTCAGGGAATGCAATCAAATGTGAATCCAATTTTATGACTATAAATGCTACTTATTGGATTGCTTAAAGACACCAGGCTTTCAAAGGAGGGTGATGAGGTGACAGTGTGTGTTTCCTACAGTAGTACCCGTAGAGCAAGGACAGTCATCATTAATGCAGAGAAACCGAGCCCCCTGGGTGTATTTCGTGACCCTTGTCATGGCAATGGCCAGGCCCTCCATGGAGACAGGTCTCATGGGCCCGTACCCACGAGGAAAACTGCAAAGGTCCAGCGTGTACTCAGGGAATGGAGGCAGATGTGTCAGCTTCAGAATTACATTCACCTGAAGGGAACAACCAGAGGACACATTATTACAGGACTAAACCAGTGGGGAACAAACTCCACCATTCCTTCATACCTGACTCTCTGTGTATATTTTCTCAACAAGTGAGAGCGTCTTAATGGCCAGAAAGCAAACCTGAATGAGGAATTCAACAAATGTAGTTGACCATAATGTACAAGTTCACATTTCATGTTAGCTAGCTGACAGTTTTCACTTACAGACTGAAACAACGCTGTTGCTCGTAGGGGATCACACAGAACACAGTCACCCAATACAGGATCCACCTCTATCACATCAGAGGGATTCACATTAATACAAAACCTGTAGACCGCCTCAATCTGTTGGGGGTCTGGAAAGGAGGGACGAAAGTTAGCACAGCTAGCTTACATGGTTAATTAAAAAAACACAATTAGAGTTAGTTAGCTTGTTAGCCGTTAGCTAGTTTTACAGCAGACCTACCGTTTAGTGGTTTGCAGTCTTTTGCCAGTTTCTCAAGTCCACCGCTTCTGTCTAAATAGACGAGAACTGACTCTTTCAACGACAAAGTATCAGCCATTTTTTTAAATTTATGGTAAGAAGTTGCACTTTATAAAAAACTATCACGACGTTTAAGTGTCTTTTCGTTACCAGGTAGCATTGGCGCGCTCAGGCAGCCCGTTGCCACGGTGACCATTCTTGAAGGACCTCGATGTAGTGCGATTTAGTGAAATGTAAAGTAAATGTAAATTTAAAGGTTATAACAGAAACCTTTTGTAATGTAAACTTTTTGAAACCCTGAATGGATCCGTCTGTATTTCCTGTTGCAGCGTTTGTAAATGCAGCAGCTGACAGGAAGTAAAAATGTAAGATAATATTGTAATCATATTTCATTACATCATAGTTACGTACTTCTTGTTCAAGTCTTTTCCAAACTTTCAATTTTTTCCGAGTTGAATCAAATTTATACATAGAAAGATTAAAAAGATATATCATACATTGTTATATTTTAAACAATTATTTTCTGTATATCAATTTTTTTGCTGTTTGTTTATTTTTCAACACCTTATTTTTATTTATTATTTAATGCAAGTCATTTACTTTTCATTTTACATTTTATTGATCACCACTTTTGTTTTACTATCTTCAATTGTGTAAGAATGTCCATGGCCTGCTGAATGTCTGTTTATTCATTAAAAACATAACATTATTATAAAACTACAATATTATTATTAAATACACTCTCTCTCTCTCTCTCTCTCTCTCACACACACACACACACACACACACAGAAAATACTTTTCTTTGATATTCTTTATTCCCGTGCAGGAGTATATGCCCACTTAATTGTCAGGCAAAGCAAAGCATTGCAGCTTTTTAATTTCTGCAATTACAAATAAATGTGTTAAGGCAAATAAGAGCAAAACATAAACACAAACAATCCGATAAAAAAACAATTGTCAATATTCTAAGACAAAGTGAAAAGTAACTGAGGAAGTAAATGTGACCTATAAATCAAAATGTTTTATTCAGTGGTCTCTCAAGTAATCCCTATTTCCAGCTTTGTTAAAATGAATATAATACATATATTTTTACAGTAATTACATGGACAAACACACTTCCATCTGACAGTCATATGGTGTGATTTTAAGTCCAGTGAAGGTTCAAGTTTTTCCAAAAACTGCTTATTGATTTCATTTGAGGGACAAATTTAAGGTTTTATAAAGGCTCATTTTAGAAACCAACAGAAATAATATTAATAGAGGATATCTGTCCTTAATTCTTAAAAAATACCATCTGTTATGTATATATTTATATAAATACAAATTGGTAAAAAATAAAGACTTTTGTGGCATACTTTGTTCCAACCAAAAGTGCTGTATCATCTCAGCTGCTTGCTTTGGCTTCACAGAACAGTTAACCCATGGTGTGAATTCTTCCCTTTAGTCAACAGAAATTATGATGGTTAAGGCAATGGAAGACCTCACTGGAAATGTTTCATAGGAAAGAGTCATCAGAAGCTGGGGCATAAGAGAAGCCCACAAAGGCATCGTCGGCCTCCATCACACTGGCGTTGACTATGGAATGGTCTTGAGACCAGCAGATGGAGTTGGGGACCATCTCATCTGTGAACTCAGGATCAAAGTTTGAGATGTCGCTGTAAGAGCTCTGTGAAAACATTGGAGCGAAGAGAGGATACAAAAAAAATGAGTCAGCACATTTTTTAAAAAATAATATAGAATATAAAGAGTCATTACGTACTGTATATGTAGTAAAAGCTCATTAAATGAAGAAGCATATGATTTAAAACTTGTTACATACAGTTCCATGAATGGAAAATGCACTTTATGAGGTAGTTTGAATGAGAGGTACTTAATTAGATAACCTCCAGTGTTAATTAGAAACACCTGTGCAGTCAGTCCTTTTCACAGCAGCCATTTCATTCCAGGGCAAGCACAGGTGTAACTGATCAAATTAATTATGGTTCTGTGAGCCAGCATTCAAGCAATTTGTGTCATGATAAATCTTTTAAATCTGGCAGTCATCTAAAAGGAAAGAAATATTTACCACATTCGGAGTAAATGGGGGAGGGATCTTCTTCTGGACAAGGTCATCCCAGTTGATGGAGGAAAAGAAGTTGTGTGCCTTGATCTCATTCTGAAAATGTAGAATAAATAACAATATAATAATTAGAAAAGCACTCAGAGAGTGCAGACCTCTGCCAAGGCGGCAGCGACGGCAACAGCAACTTTTTATTTAAAGTTACCCCCGCTGCCAAGGAGGTTATGTTTTCACCAGAGTTTGTTAATTTGTTGGTTTGTCGGTTTGGAAAATAACTCAAAAACATAATTGGCGGAAGTAACAATGACATGATGTACACAGATTATCCACCAGAGGGAGCCCCAACATGAGGAATTCTGCTGGACGGTGCATGAGGATTGATTAATCCCACTCACAAAGTCATTTCTGGAGCCCAGTCTGTGTGGACCGTCTTTCTCAAGCAAGCCCTGGAGCAGAGACCAGGCCGTGCTGGACGCACCAGGACGCATCACCAAGGGCTTGTGGAGGATGTTGTCGTACATTTCATGTGTGTCCCTGCTGTAGAACGGTGGCTAGGACATAAAAAATGTAGACAAATAGACAAATACAAGTGAGTGTGACAATACGATTTGATGCTTTGACATCTAGCGCTTTGCTGCAGTTTATCAGTGCATGATGTTAAAACTAAAAAGCATTTTCTTCAAAAGTAGTTAAGGCTGCCTTCCAAAGATAAATAATATTCACTGTTATTGTGTGGTATACAGCAAAAAAAAAAAAGAAAATACATTTGAGAAAAAGTGGGCTGAAATTAAATACTTACCAGGCCGAAGAGCATTTCGTACAACACTGAACCCAGACACCACCAGTCCACTGTATTATCATACGGCTGCTTCCTCAGGACTTCTGGAGCTAAGTACTGTCAGCACACAGATATTATACTATTACACTGATATTTTGCGTATGGCTTAAAATACACCAACAAATGTACATCATCTATTTTTACTCATAACAGCCTTTTTTGATCTCTGGAAAATGTGACTCATATCCTTAAACAGACAGCAGAAGAGCCTCAAGGTAAAATACAGTCATAGTTAAATCATTAACCGCACTATTCCTAAAAGTCTGTTAATGTTTATTCACACTGAAAATGAGAATTGTTTGGAAGATGCTTCTGCAATACTCAGAGAATACATGTGTAAACATTCAAATCAATGCTGACATACCTCTGGCGTTCCACAAAATGTAGTAGTGGTATCTGTCTGGGAAATGCCTTCCTTGCACAATCCAAAATCCGTCAAAATTATATGCCCCTTTAAAGAGAGGACACAGGGACGTTTTAAGACAACATGTGCCACACAAGCAGCTCTTTATCCCCAGGGAAACAGGATTCTATTGTTGGCCAGGAATGTTGGCTGCAGTGCAGCTCAGTCAGCCCCATTCACCGTTCCCTCACTTTCTCAATAAGGCCGGGCAGGAAATTCATTAGTACGACCTAATCCAATCACGCACAATCTGTCCTGCTGGAACTGGAAATGACATTTTTGTTCACTGCTGGTATAAAG
Source organism: Synanceia verrucosa (assembly GCA_029721515.1). Classification (NCBI taxonomy): domain Eukaryota; kingdom Metazoa; phylum Chordata; class Actinopteri; order Perciformes; family Synanceiidae; genus Synanceia; species Synanceia verrucosa. The sequence goes on along the minus strand of CM056568.1, from coordinate 11,060,904 downwards.
ATGACTAGAAAGAATGACTTTTGTAGCCAGTGTTTAGGTGCTTTAGTTCCATATACTTTAATGAGTGTCATATTGTCAGCATATCAAAGAAGGTGCTATGTCCTCAGGTATAGTCAGTGTAATTAACTGTATTACAAAGCAGCGCATCTGGTTAAAAAAAACAGAAATACTCACTTCATGGTCAAGCAGGATGTTTTCTGGCTTCAAGTCTCTGGAGAAAATGACCGCAAATGAATTTCAGTAAATGAGATGCAGGGGAATATATTTCTGTGAATTATGAAAATCTTAATGCTGCTTCAAATACGTGGCAGGAATAAAAATGTGGTTACGAACACAAGCTACTAAGACGCATGTGAGTTATACCAACATGTATTCTACACACATTCAAGATAAACTTCATCCATCCATGTCTAAATGAGAAAATATTAACTTATAATTTTAAATATTGATATCAATCATTATATATTAATAATAATGGTAATGATAATAGTAATAATTATTATAATAATAATTAGTAGACTTGATTAACCCAACCTACCTGTAAACAATGTTGAGAGAATGCAGGTATCCCAGTGCACTTGCCATTTCAGCAATGTAAAATTTTGCTCTGGGCTCTGGAAAGGTCCGCTCTTTTTGAAGATGGAAGAAAAGCTGAAATTAAATGAAAATGTTTTCTGTTCCAGATTATTGGATTTTGTTACACAGTAATTGTATTGTAGGAGCTTATACTATTATTAGTGCAAACATTATACAATTAACCGTAGAGTGACAGAAATACTAACATTTATCTGGTTCTGTATAAAAGTGTAAATATTGCTCTGATTAAAGTCACATTACTGGTCTTTGTATGAGCTTATTAAGAAGGGAAAGAGGCAAATTTTCTGGGATACAGATTGTGGTTAGTCACTCTCTCACAGTCAGTCACACGTGGGAGCTTTAAAAAGGCTGATCACACATGAACGTACAGAGGAAGTCACACTGTGTGCTCTTCACCAGTAATGTTGTGATCTCTAATGGGATTTTCACACATGGAGGTGTGTTCACAAGCAAGTGCTGCTCTGAGGAATTTCATTAAAGCTATTTAATACATCATTTCCCGTATACTGGCATTCGCAGCTTTTCTTGAAAATGACTCATTTCTGTGTGAGGCCGTTATTCACGTTGAAACTCACTTCTCCTCCGTTGACAAAATCCAGGACGAAGTATAACTTGTCTGTGGTCTGGAAGGAATAATGAAGCCCGACCAGGAAAGGGTGTTTCACATTCTTCAGCAGCACGTTGCGCTCGGCCATGATGTGTTTTTGCTGATTGGAAAGAGAGATTTAGAAGAATAATAATTCACACAAGGCCTGTCTGAAATATGGGTAGAGTCAGGGTCGTATCTGATGGCCAAGTTACCTCTTTTCTGTTGAGAATGACCTTTTTCTGTAAAACCTTGATGGCATAATACTTTCCATCATGTTTTCGTTTTGCAAGGAAAACCTGCACCAAGGAGGAGAAACACATCACAGTGAAAACCAAAACAATCCCAGATCTGATTCTCACTTCCTTCATGGAGAGGCCAACGCAGAACTAAAACCTGTTGACTCCAAGTGAAAAAACAGCAACACATAACTAACTCTAGTATGACCAGATGGCATAATTTGACAAAGTTCATTTGTAATATTGCTTTGAAGATAAGAAATTATCTATACAGATCCATAAATTGGGTTTGAGAACTGTACTTTCCAATTTTGTGTCGTTCACATACCTTCCCAAAACTCCCCTTTCCTATGACTTTTAAAAAGTCAAAGTCTGTGGGCTTGGCACTGAAAAACAAATTACAGCAGATTCATTTCAAAATCTATGACTTCACAATTAAATGGTAAACAAAAACAGCAAGGCAAATGCAAAATATAAATAAGTTAGCAAGTCCAAAATATGCACAATCCCATAAACTATAAAACAGGTTGAACATACTGTGGATTTCCAGAGGGTCCCAGGTTAATGTTTCTGGAGGTAGAGTTGTTCTGTTAAACAGAGGGAAAAACATTACCTAGATTAGCCGTGGAGATGTAACTACAGGCTAAAATTAGGAGACAACACTGATTCCCTTCTTGGATAGGAGAATTTAATCTTTTATACGTGCTACAATAGTGAAATAACAGAAATGTGTTTGTATTTTGAATTCCAGCTAGACTATCACAGGTGAAAGATGTAACTGCTCTACTAAATCTGGACTATACTGGAACTATCAATCAGCAGAAAAACAAAAAGATATAGTATTACAGTTACAGTAGTTACTTTGTCATCTTCATCCTCAGAGGCATCGGAAAAGTTTTGCATTTTGTCCATCAGTAGAAAGGTCCTCACATCTGGTCTGTAAAGTTAAAGAGGGACAAAGCAGTGAGAGACAAGTAAGCAGAACATACTACTTCTTAATCTAATTCAGCCCAAGCATTCAGGTCATTCATCATGATCATTCAACGACGTGATATAATGACAGTGAGAACAGCAACACTTACTGGTTGCAAAGCTGAGGATGTGAGACAATTCGCTTGATGAACTCATGCAGCCCTGCTCTTCTTTGCTTGATGAACTCTATTAGACAGATGCATATACAATATGTGCTTAAAAAATACAACCAAACAACATGGATCAACTGCATTTGTCTTTTCAACATCAGGTACTGGGATTCTGCTTTGATGCTACACATCAGCAAGAATATTTACCTGGTTCAAAATTGTCCCCAAATATCCTCTTGGCAGGAATTTTCAAGTTCATAGATGGAAACTGTCTCCTTAGCTGCATTAAAAGGTGAAAGAGAGCAACAGAAAATATGATGCAAGGGCTGGGGAAATGTCCATGATCACAAATATGAAACTATTCTAATGAAATGAATGAAAATTATCTCACTACTCACTGTGCTGTAGAGTTTATCGAACTCTGCATAACGCCTGAAGACGAACCATTCCTGTTGTCCAACACTGACTATCACTTTGTAAACCTGAAAAAATTGACAACACAAGGTGTACTGTCACATGCTCATTTAATAAGGATTTCACAGAGATAACGTTTTTAAAGTCTGACTACCAAACACTGAAATAACACTGAAAGAATTCATGTTTTTGTACGCACCGTGTAACGCTTTTTCTTGTCCCTCTGCTCGTTGTGGCAGGGTATGCTGACATGGGGGAGACTGGGCTGCTCCTCCATCTTCTTAGGGGCTGCCGGCATTCAAAGGTGCAAGGTGATAAAATAATGTGTCCTCCTCAGGGTTAGTCTTCAAGTATACGACTGGCCCATCCCCATCATGGGTCACTGCTGCAGAGGAGAAAAGAGAACAGAGTGCTGTTACTCAGGAAGTGAAACTGATGTTCGTATGCTCGCTGATGATACTATTCATGTTTTTCCTCAGAGTAACAACAGTTCTTATTTATTAGTTTGATATTTTGCTACAGTTTTGGAAGTTTTGTTTGGATTGTTGAGTCTTGCTGCTAACGTGGAAAACTGTCATACTAGCTAATCCATTAATCTGCCTCTTCATTTTCTTACTAGATATCCAGGACAAAAGATAATTTGAACACCAGTTACCTGCAAGTATCACAAATGCCATAATGTTCTCATAAAAAGACATAAAATATGGACTCACTGTTTTATTTGTGTTATTTAACACGTCATAGCGTCAAATGTTGGGCTTAACACTTAACACTAGCCTGTGTTTTTACTTTGCTGAGAATGAAACACTTTTTTGGATGCAAATCAGCAGATTCAACGACCCTGCTGTTCAGCAAAAACATCAACCACTGATGACTAGTAAGAGATGTAAAATATAAAAACATCCTGAGGTTCCTATGGGAGAGGAGACTGTAGCAAGTGTGCAACAACAGGCGGGTCAGTGAGCTCCCTCCCTCAGCAGCCACTTAACTCACTCCTTCCTCTGAGCGTGAACATCCATCCTCCCTTCCACATGCATTTATCCCTCATGTATCCTCCTCAGCGTGTGAACACATGCAAGCCAACACTCATTCACACACACACACTAGCTCTCCTACACATGCTGCGTCTGTGACATTCTCCCTCGTTCCGCTCAGTAGAAATGTATTTTTAAATAACCTTCCAGGGGTCTTTGAAGCTGGAGTTACACAGTCAGACCCCCGGAGTTGTTCTTCCCCAACGTTAAAGGAGAGAAATAAAACTCACTGCTCCTTACAGTAGTATTCATTTCCATGGAGATGAAGAAGGGGGGAAGACCATCACTACTGCAAACAGTCTTTGAATGATGCTAAATTGTAATCAGTGTTATCTGCTGATTCAGCTGACCTGAGGACATTTAAAATTAAAACTATGTGTTAAGACTGTGATGTAAATAAATCACAGGACACAGAGGCATATCTATTTCCTTCATCATAGGTTATGTAACTGTCGGTTTCTTTTATAAGAGAGCTCTTTGTCTGCAGCTCTGACTTGTCCATTGTGTTTAGTTAGTGAGGTCAGCCTACAGTTTAACCGCAGCCGCTGTTACTCTCACTGCTGTTTGTTCACAACACGTTCTCTTCCTGCGTATTGATCTTGAACACATCCTGAGGAGAGATCTCATTCTGCTCACGTTGGGGTGAGGGTACAGCAAAAGAGCGTCCCTCTTTAAAATGCATGTGCGCGATCAGAGGGACCTTCCTACCCTCTTCATCGCTAGGTTCTTTTCTCTTTTGTTCCTTTTAACCTTCTTTCAGTTTCATTTTCACCCACATCAAATAAAACAAATCACCAAAAGCATCAACATTTCCTGTGCTACAAATGTCTTAACTCCTTTTATGCTGAAAGTGATAAAAGTAGAGCTGTAACCTGTTGATTATTTTCTCAGTTAAACTGATCAACTGTTTAGTCTGTGGATTGCAAAGAAAGCTCATAAAAAATTCTCAGAGCCCAAGATGAGACATTAAAATGTCTTGCTTTGTCCAGTCCAAAGTTATTCATTTGATAGTAACATAAAACAAAGATACACAGAAAAATCCTCACATTTGAGAAGCTGAAATATGCTCATACATTGTCAGTTGACTGATTGATCACATAATAGTTTAATGCTCTTATTAAAACTTGATATTCATCAGAGATATGCAGGTTTGTCTCCTTCATTATCAACTCCACCAGGAAACGGTGAGATGTGTTTGTGTTTTTTAATCCTGGAGCCGGTCATGTTTTTTAATCCTGGCCAATAAAAGTTGTGTCAACTGTGGCTGGTGCATTCCAGGTTATTTCCCTGTCACACATCTGTGTTTTTATGGTTAGCCAACTCTGTACGTCACTGCGTAGGTAGGACCCGCTTTTTAACATTCCAGAAATAGTTTTGTCCAAGGGAGAATTAACCTATAACTATCTAGATCAACTTACATTTTCAGCTGACAATGCTCCTCCTTCATAGGGAATGCTGCAGCTCACCACACCCACTGACTGACAGTGTTATAACAATCGAAAACAAAGCTTGGAAAGACATAATGATTATGAAAAGGATTAACGTTAAGCAATTCCCTCGCTGCGATAAAACCCAGCATGCCTCGCATTCATGCTCAAACATGAATTAACTTGTGCTGACAGGCACAAATACACTGGACTACTACGTGGGATCAAAAATAGCATTCTTCCTGCTCAGCTCAAACACACATCCTTGCCTGTGGATATCCTCAGAGGATGTTAAACTGATTTTTTTCTCCTCCGTGCTTCATGCGTGACAAGCAATTTTAGCCAGAGAACAAGGCACCCTGCAATGTTAAATCAGATGTGAAAGCTCAATCAGGCATGAATACACTGATAAACAAGAAACATGGTTGGTGGAGATAAACACATAAAGAAACTTTAATCTGGACACACATATAACAGTTTTACAGTAAATCTGTTATGTTGAATAACATAAACATTAATCTACTTTAAGCATATTTCATTATAATGCAACAGAGACAGCTCTGATTGAGGAAGTGCAGCTGGAGGTGGAAGTGTGAGGGGCATGAACTCAGTCAACCCTGGTGCGTGTAACCAAGCTCAGCATCTGGACAAATTCCTCACCTGACCTGGTTGTCCAGACACTTCTCAGACTGCAAACTGTAGTGCTGAGTACCTTCCAGAAACAGGTCTGAATTGCCTGACGATTAGAGATTAATGAATGTTAGACGCTCTGTCTGGGCAAGTCCAAGCAACTTCTTTGCAAATCAGGTCTATGTAACATTTGAACTAATGCTGGTTGTTTTCACAGACGTGGAGCTCTCATCCATCTTTCATAACCTGAAACTTGTCTTGTTATACAAAGCACGTTGTTCATAGACACCAGTGACATCAAGAAGCCAGTCATGAACATCCTCAACTCATAACATGAAAGTAAGCAGATGAAATGCTCTCTGTTAACCTGTTTACTGAGCTGTTATGGGAATCACCAGGGGAAAACATTCATGTACACATCATGCAGCTAGAATTGATCTATATAGCACACAGCTGAACCAACAAACCCAGGTAGGGATTCGCTTAGAGCCTATGAGGTCTGACACATCATTTCTACAGGCAGGGAACAATAACATGGGGTAGGACACATGAAAAGGCCTCTGTAAATTTTGGCTGAGCCGTTTGGTAAGCTAACACCTGAGGCTGTGTAAGCATCTTGGTAGAACTAAATAAACCTAAAGACAATCTCAGTACAGATCACGTGTGTAACAGGAAAAGGCTTAGACTACCTTCTCCAGCAAAGGAGAGGAGAGCAAAATGAGCCGGAGGGAGGAGCACACACACACACACACACACACACACACACGAATAAAATAATGACTGACACACACACACACACACACACACACACACACACACACACGAAATGAAAGGACTGGCGTGTTCAAACAAGCTCCCATCTGTGTCCCAACGTGTAAACAGTACAGCAAAATATCACAGTTACACGTATTATGAGTTCATCGTGGGTGCTACACAGCAAAATGCTAACTTAACTTAGTTCGAGCCGGAAAATAGTTAATGTTATGTAATAGTTAGAGTTACTCTCAGTTACTTATATTGTTTATCTAGAGCTATTACTTGAGCTTCATGTGTTATATAGATATTACCGTACAGCTAGCCAGCACTTCGTTAGCAAGACGAGAACAAGGTAAAGTTCACATGAACATCACGTACCTTACAGTATTTTGATGCGGTGCTCATTTATTTCCGGAGGTCCAGTGGGGATATGTTTGCTCTACAGCATTCAAACTGTCAACACAGCGACCATTTTTCTCGTTGTATTTCGAACAAAAGCCCCTAAACCCTCAAACCGAACGGGTATTTTCTCGCTGTCCATAAGCGTCTGTCAAGTAAGCGAGAGAAGCAGGAAACATCAGTCTTTCCTGGCTGTAGAAAGTTCCTATGAAATTTGTCACGGGACTTCACAACTGCTGCAGACACGATCAGGCCGGACACAATACACCAGCGCACTTCCGGCAGTGCATTTCAAAATAAAACAAGAAACTGCCAGGCGGTGGAGTGTTGTTAGTTACTCAAGTAATGAAGTTCAATTCTGAGGTAGTTTACCTGAACATTTTCAGTCTTTGCTACATTTTGAAGAAAATAGTATTTTTTACTCCACTACATTAAGACTCTTACTGGTTATTTTCATATTAGCCTAAGTACAAAACCTTATGAATGATGATGGATTAGTTACAATAACATTCACTGCAATCAGCACCGATATGATATGCTTTTTACATATTGATATTAGCATTAATATTAGCAATACAATAATTTCATATGCAATAATATAACTTTAGATTAACCAATACAACACGTCCCCATGTGCATTGTCTTATCTTGTATTTTATTATATTTCCATAAGAGTACCACACAAAATATAGACAAAGTTCTTTTTGAAAGGCTGTTGATGTTTCTTGTATATTATACTTAATATAATCATTTGTTTGAATTCAATGTAGTTTTATCTTATTTTTAATTAGATTATTTACAATTTTACAAGAAGTTTATTTTTAGGTACATAGCAAGCAATTTCCGGTGTTTTTGTGGTCGCTTAATTCAGCTGCTCACCCAGGAAGTCAAACAGTGTCACCTACAGGCATCAAGGCAGCATAGTACGTATATTATATCCCCCAAATAAAAAAATATCCTTATTTTACCGCCAGAAAAAAAAGAAAATAGTACATTTGGATTTGGGAATGATAAATACACCTAATATCATACGCATGACATTAGGATTATGATGCTGTTATTACACAATAAAATTCACAATGAAGGAACTACAAGTGACAGTTTTGAATTGGTCAGTTCTTCAAGTTCAGATGCCTCATAATGTTGACACGAAAAAACGAACATGGACTGATCAGTCGCTGACATGTTAAGTCTATAACTCAGTTTGATATTATTAGCTGTCAAATCCCACACAGACGCATTGCACCACTTATCCTATAAAGGCTCTGGCCTGAGTTAACCCGCCTGCTTGGTACAGGTAGCAGACGAATAATAACAATAGACTGCATAGATAACAAACATAAATGATATGAAGTAAAAGGAAAAGCACAACATACGAACAATATGGAACGAAACATATTTTCCATATTTTATTCTTTATATTTTGGATGCCAAAGGTTTTGTCCACAGGGTGTCAGCAAAACCCAATTTTAAGGAGCTGCAGACGACTGTGGCTGTGCAGGGACTGTCTGCCAAGGCAAAAAGGAAACATTGTGTTAACTGTCAGAGTCTCAAAGCTGCGTGTATTTAATTTTCTCAGATACAGATGCAATTATGTGAATCATCACCATGGTTTCCGTCCATTACAAAGAACCACAATGATGTAATGGCAATTCAAAAACATTGGTCTTATGAAGCATCAGAGCGCATAGTCAATGCACAATGATGTGCGTCAAAAAGGAAAGTTATACTGTATGTCCAGTAGAAATTTCTGCATGTATCAATATGAGTCTTTAGGCATGAACACAGAATAACTAAACACCGCACCCCACTTTGAACCACCACCAATTTGACGAATAGATCAATTTTGCTGCAGAAGGTGACAGTACAGCTGTCTAACTTAAGGCCTGCCTCCTGAAAACTCTCAACCAATGAAACAAGCTCTCCCCCGCTTTTAACCAATCAAACACAAGCATTGACTCACTTTTGTCCAATCAGTTTCGAGTACCGACTATTCTTTTTATCGTCACTTTTTCTGGCCAATCAGGAGCGAGGCCGCCTGCGCAGAGGGCTGGGCGCGAGAATCGGCGGGATGGACAAAAATCATAACCCCAAAACAGAAAGTACAGACAAGAGACATAGAAACACCCCGCACAACGAGTGACAGCAGCGATTTCTTCTACTTAATACCGGCTTTTCATGTTGTGATATTTATTTTACAGAAACAGCTAACAAAAGACACAGTGACGCTTTATTCGGTAAGATGTTATCGACAGTGACGACGCCTTTTCCTCACAGAGCGTAATGTTGCGGACTGTACATCACGTTAGCTCTTTGGCTAGCCCTGTGATGCTAGCTAGATGCCTAGAGGAAACGTGCGATGTCTTCCAGAGATTTCCATGGATAAACATATATTAATGCGGGATTTTAGACAGCTGCCAAACCACAGGTTCGTCTTTGAGGCTCAAGCATCCTACCAACTGTCATGGACAACGTGAAACCACGCAGGTGAGTCACCATTACACTAAAATGATGCTTCTGTTAGTGTATAGTATAACATAAACTGTGTTCAGTGTCCTGATAGACAGTGGACATCTCTGACAGCATAATGTGCATGTACACCTGCACAGCCACAAGCCACATTTATGAATGGAAGAATACCAGTAGTACACGTATGATATTTGATGGTAAATATCTCAACGTTACCTCTAAAAGTAGTCTTGAAAATAGCGATGGACAGTGCAAATATATAAACGACACCCTAAAAATTATTGCAATTTTTTTTTCCTCTGCTGTTTTGTTATAATATTGTTGGAATAATACAACATAGACTGCATATTATTTTACTATATGCATGGGAGGCGCGCAGCCCATTGTCAAACAGAGGTTATGCAACAGCAGCGTCCTTGGAAACACGTTACTTGAAAGTGACAATTCAGCCAGATAGGTTGCATTAAATAAATAAAAAAAAATATGAAGAATATTGTTTTATGTTAATCAAATGACAAAACACATTAAATAATTTTTTTGTGTTTTTATAGCGTTATTTTATTATTTGGTGTTCCTGGGGAAAAAAGCCCCAAAGCCCTTTGTGTAAAAAAGCACCTGAGAAAATCAACAGATGTGTTGGTTAGACTTGAAGACTTGAAGTTATACAAGCCTGGTAAATTATAGTGACCAAGATAGCAGCATATTGATGATGTACTGCACATCCAACAGCCAGGTGCACCATATTTGTAAGTGTTATAATTACTCATATTAAAAACTCACAATTAGTGCTGAAACTGCTGCTGCTTAGTTTATCAGCATAATATTAATTTTGATAATCAATTATTTTCTCAAACAAGATTGGCAAACATTTGCTGTTTTATTTTTTTTTTGGGGGGGGGGTATTCTGTATTAAGCTTGAATAAACTATTGAAATCTTTATATCAAATACCCCTCCTTGCGTTCCCATCTGGAGCTAGATGGTGGCTCTTTTCTTTTGACCTGGGGAATGCAAATCCTTTTTAATGAAGCAAACTCTGGCAATGAATGTTTTGTACATTGGTCTCTATTTGTTTTTGCTACTTTGGTGTTGAGTTGATATTGTTTATTCCTTTTACAGGTTTTGAAGCACATTTCAATGTTATGTTCTTATTACTCCAAGTGCAAAGAGGTTATATAAGTTTGCCTGTTTTTTGAACTTTTTAAACAACTGGGCCGTTATGGCTTCGACATTCCCCTGACCACACCCCAGCCCACCACCTCCTCCATCTCAGTGAGACACACTCACACACACCTCTTGAGGTGAAAGAGCCTGTTGATGTGGGATTACCTCTTTCCTCCAGCCCCTCACTCCCCTCCTCCCTGTTCAGCCATAGGTCCAGACTCAGTTGCCTACTTTTTTTTTGCTCTGCTGAAGGAATCAGGTGATCAAAATTCAATTTGCATGTTCATATTTCCACACTGAAGAAGATCTTTAATGTGTAGTTCCATACGAGACCCTTAAAGATCTGCTTTACTGTATCCACTTTCAGGAACAGATAAATTAACTCTGCCACATTTATTAAACTCTTCTCTACTACTGCAAAGTAGCTGTGGTAAGTGTTGCCCAGCAGCAAGTTTTATGGGAACACATAATGAAGTCCAGTGTTACCTGCCAACTTGTGTCAGTAGGGAGGAATTTTGTGTTAGTTCTTAAATGACTTTTAGACTTGATAGGATAACTGAAAGCCTTTTTTGTGCTTCATTTTTTGCCTTTGTCTTGATTGTTTTGGCTCATCGGAATTGTAGCACTCAACCACAAGCTGGGAATGTACTTAATTTAATTGCCAAGTGCTGTACTGGTTACAGTGATTAGTTAGCGGTGGCCACAAAGGATATTCTTTCCAAGCACAATATTTTGCATGGATGCACAACTAATCTGGATGTGCTTTTTCACACCCCTTCTACATGATTTTTTTTAGCAATGATGAGGATGAAGAGCTACACTCCACAGACCAAGAGAGTAAAGAGAAGAGCAAAGATAAAAAGACCCTGTGTAAAATAAAGTGGTCCCGAGATGAGGTGAGTTTATCAGAGCGAAGTCTGGACTAAAAGACGTTTGGACGTTGAAAGAATGTGTTGTACTGCATGCTATTTGTTTTAGTGTGTGATCTTAGTTATGTCATTCAATTATATGATAATAGTCAACAGCAATAACAGAAATATGTATATGTGCGTTTAATTTTTTTTGTTTCCTTCTTGTCAGGATGAAAAACTGAAAAAACTTGTTGACCAGCATGGAACTGACTCTTGGAAACTAATTGCTAACGTTTTTCCGGTAAGTTTGTAACTGCCATATTCTCTTCCCATTCTAACCATCCAATTGATAATAACCATCCAAACCATTAAGTAATCTCATAATTAACATGCTTTTTAGCAGTGGTGGTGGTAAGTCAGGGGTGCAGTGACTGGAGAGGCAGATTTATATACAGCTGTCAGAAGTGGGAGTAACTGTGAGGTAGTGGTGTGGTGTAATGAGGTGTTGTGCTTTGTGCTTACTGTGTCACAGGGGAGGACAGATGGCCAGTGTCAGCACCGCTGGCAGAAGGTGCTCAACCCAGAGCTGGTGAAAGGACCCTGGACAAAAGAGGAGGATCAGAAGGTAAGAGGAGCTGGGTGTTTCCTGTGCTGGATATAAAGCAGGGTGACAAAGTTGGTAAATGATAAGGGAGACAGAAGGAAGCTGCAGCTTAGACAAAATGAAAAAACACTGTGCTATGCTACAATATGCAATATATATATTTTTATACCTTCACACTAACAGGGCTGAGCACAGGCGTAAACTTACTTCTTTGCCTTAGCTCCTTTCTTTTTGTTCAAAATCAGTGCTCCATTACGTCACCCTTAATAAAACACAGACTTTCCAAGTCACTAGTTTAGAGCCCAGCCAGCTCTTCTTTGTACAGAGTGAAGCTGTAAGCGTTCCCCAGCTCTAAGAACAAAGCATTCCTTAAATGGATCACAAGTCCTCAAGAATGTCAAGAATGGTGTCTTGTTCCACTAAAATCTTGGCATCGTATCAGAAACACAGATCCACCAAGAACAGCCTGAACTTCCAGTGGTGACATCACAGCATTTTTCAGCCTTGATGGAAACAATCAAACAAGCTGTGCTGCTTTTACCACAGCCAAAGCCACACTGTCGACCTGTTGGCTATAAATGAGAAAAGCAGAGAGATGAAACTGCAAAATTTCCCTCATTTTGCAATATTTCTGCAGGTTATTGATCTTGTGCACAAGTATGGCCCCAAGCGATGGTCGGTGATTGCCAAGCACCTCCAGGGGAGGATTGGAAAGCAGTGCCGTGAACGATGGCACAACCACCTTAACCCAGAGGTGAAGAAGTCTTCCTGGACTCAGGAAGAGGACCGAATCATTTATGAGGCCCACAAACGCCTTGGCAACCGCTGGGCAGAGATCTCCAAGCTTCTTCCTGGACGGTAATATACTCTGGTGCACACAAACTCCAGTTTGAGTCATGAAGTGGTGTGGTTTGCTGAAATACTGATCTTCTCTCCATCAGGACAGACAACTCCATCAAGAACCACTGGAACTCCACCATGAGGAGGAAGGTGGAGCATGAGGGGTACCTGCAAGATGGCTGCAGGAGTTTGACCTCCTCTCATGCTGGAGGGAAGAGACGCCTCCACAGGCCGTGTCCTCCAAATCCAACAGAGCCCCAGCACTGTGATCTCAGTCCACTGCCTGTACCAGGACCCAACCAGGTCTACAGCCCTACTACACTCCACACAAAATGATTTATTTTACTTGTCTTTACTGAGTTTCATATGATTCTTTATGTTTTAGATGGGGGGCTATCCTTATGATCCACACAATAGACACTTGATAGACGGTCCTCCCGATAATTCTGGTTTCATATCGGTGAGTCTTTGTGTGTTTCTTTGCATGCCAGTTGGAAAACTTGTCACACTCCATTTTCTGGACTTTCTGTAATTATCTTTGTGATTGCTAACTCTGGACTTCAAATCAAGCACTTGAATGTCCTGTTATTTTCACCTAACATTCAAAATCTTGAATGCTCCCACAAATATTTTATGTGTAAATCTGTGTTGTTGATGTTTTTTTTTTTTTTTTTTTGGTCCGGTTTTCTTAACCTCTTCCTTTCCTCCTGTCCTCTCAACCTCTCCTTCCTGACGTTTGTTTATTTCAGCCATCCTGCCTGGATGATCCCGACAGAGAGCAAAGAATTAAGGAGCTTGAGCTGCTGCTTATGTCAGCAGAGAATGAAGTCCAACGAGGTCCATGTGTAAGAACACACTCTAGCATAGCCTGCGTGTGTTTGTAGCTAGCATACACTGTAAAAAGTCATTTTTATATCAAATTTATCTAATTTAACACTGAGTCTTAAAATCAAAGTGAGGAAAAAAGAGCATATGATGGATTTTCTTGAATCAGGTTTATGATGGATTTTCTTGAACCAGGTGTTACACTTGTCTTACACTTGTTTTCAGAAAATTCTCATGTCTGTGCCCTCAGTGGACTTTCCCTTGCTTTAAGGAAAAGAAGGTTTTAAGACTTAATGGACTTTTTGCAGTGTATATGTGAAAACGAGTGGCACACATGTATGCGTGTCTATGGCCTGATTTGCCGTAGTGTTGCTATAGTAACTACCTTCCCGCTACTCATTCAGACTGGCCTGAAGCTGTGCTTGGCAGCCCCCATTCACATTACCATCATTCCAAACATGAACCCTCATTCCCTCTGGTCCTCTCCCTCATGTCCACGCTCAGCCAGCAGTTTGAACCAAGCGCTCTCTTCTGTCTCTCCTGTTCCTATTCTGTCTCTCCAAACGCTGTCTTCACATTTCATTCACTCCATTCATGTCATGTGTCATTCTCCTCAGTCAGTCTCTTCATCTTGAGTGACTGAATGGTCGAGATGTGTTGTATCTCCAGTGTTTTCCACACTTTCCTCGTCACAGATCAAAATTCAACAACAAAGCGGATGCACATTAAGAAGATCTAACACCAGTATTCTGTCATCCTGCCCCTCAGAATTTGGAGCAGTACTCAGCCTGGTCAGATGGTGTGTCAGATGACACACTGACTACAAGCAGCAGCAGCCTAGAGGAGCAGGTGGAGAGAAGGCCCTGGAGGGGCTCTGAGATCCCCCAAGGACCTCCACCAGAGCTTCCCGTCTCCCCCAGCAAGTTCCTGGCTGTAGAGGCCAGCACTGTACTCTCTTCCCTGCAGACCATACCAGAATTTGCAGAAACCATGGAGCTCATTGACTCAGTGAGTAACAGAAGGAACGAAACAGAGAATAAAAAACACATTTTAGCATGAATTTGTCAGACAAATGTGATGAATGTATTAAAGATCCCCTGTAGATGTGTTTTGCTCTGCAGGACCCTGTTGCATGGGGTGATGTGGCCAGTTTTGACTTGTCAGAGACAGCGACACCGCCCAGGCACAACCAGGCCGGCTACACCACTCTCCTACAAGAGAGGACGATTGACAATTCTTTGGGCTTCACAGTCAGCACTCCACCTGCTTTCTCTGGTCGTGACAAGAACTGTGCTACATTTGGTCTGGGCAACGTCTCCGCCGTGACTCCTATCAACTCATCTAAACCCACCCAGGCATCTGCTGGGAGGAGGAGGAGAAGAGAGAGGGGGGAACGGTCTCCTTCCTGTGATAAAACCTGCTCCTCCTTCTTGGAAAATGCCTCAAATTCTCCCCAGAAAACACCCACAAAGTCACGGCCATTCACCCCATCACGAGTAAATAATTTTCTTTCTTCAAACCTAATCCTTCCTTCAGCAGACTCCTTCCTCTTAGAGTTGATGTGCTAAGGTTGCATTAGTCACTGCTAATATGCCTTGTCTGTCTGTTCCCCCAGTTCTGCAACATATCAGGAACAGAGCATCTGAATCTGGAGAACCCGGCCCTCACCTCTACGCCTGTGTGCGGCCAGAGGTGTCTCCTCAACACGCCGCTCCACAAAGAAATCACACCTAAGCACCAGAAAGAGAACGATGGGTAAATAAAAATATATAACAGTCGTATACATCTCACAAAAGCTTAGTGGAGATTTTCCACAATAAATAATAAGTGTAATATTCCCTGTCAACTTTCTAGTTCGCTGACCCCCAAATTCCGCAAAACTGTCATGATTCCAACCCCGAGGACACCGACTCCCTTCAAAAATGCTCTGGCTGCCCAGGAGAAAATGCATGGGCCCCTGAAGATGGAGGTGTGGCACACTCGATGCCTTTTCCTATTTCCTACAGTAGATACAACTACATTATATTGCGGTTAAATATGTGTGTGTTTGTGTTGTTCAGCCGCAGCCGTTGGCACTTCTAGAAGAAGACATTCGAGAAGTTCTGAAGCAGGAGACTGGAGCAGACATTTTTAACAGAGCAGACGTCCAGCCAGACTACAGAGCATGGAAACATAGTGTATGTGGAACTCGTTCTTCCATTATTGAAGTACATTCTCCCTGTTATTTCTGACGAAACAGATGCATAAACACAATCTGATATCACCAAGTAATTCACAGTCCTGGACAACTAACACTTTAGTCCTTACCCTAACTGTAACAACTTTAACATCTGTCCATGATTGTTACATACTTGGTGATATCAGATTATCCATAACATTTACTACAACTTGTTCCTTTGGTTTCAGATTGACGGCCCAGCCAGAAAGGTGCGGAAGTCTCTAGTGCTGGACCCTTGGGGCAAAGACTGCCTAAACGTCCAACTCTTCCCAGAGCAGCTCAACAACACACAAGTAAGTCATCATACCTGTTCATAATCACTGGTTCAGATCCTGCAGTTAGATGAGAAAATGAATTAGGAGTAAAGAAGTAGGGTACTAATAGTACTGGAAGGTGGTTGTACTGGGAAAGTGTGAATGTGCATACAGTAAATAGTATATTAGTTTAAGATGTGGTGCTCACTTTATATGAATTAAGTTCAGCATACTCATATCATGTATTATTGAACCTCATATATCGCAGGTGCCAGATGAAAGCGTACTGACGGGCTCCTCACTGGTTACCTCAATACCTGAGCGAGAGGAGTGTGGCCGTTCTTTGACTTCAGGACGAGAGGAGCCCCCATTAGTGCCTGCTCATCGCTTCACCAGCCCCCGGATGAAGAAGCTTCTTACTTCTCACAAAGCACCAAAACACACCACTGTGCAGGTACGTAAGAGGTCTTTAAGTGAAACGGTAATCAAAGGTTAAATGTAAGGGTGAGTAACCATTGGTAATGTTGCCTTCTCTGCAGGTGAGTGAGTGGGAAGCAGTGGTTTTTGGGAAGACAGAGGACCAGCTGATCATGACAGAACAGGCCCGTCAGTACCTGAACCCCTACACGTCCTCTGGCTCTACCTCAAGGGCCCTTGTGCTTTAAAGCCGTCCCTTCGCTGCAGGCATCACTGCTACACCCGTCCAACAACTGAAACCTCCACTGAACCCTGTAAGAGACAATCTAGTGAGGACAAATGAAGCCAGCACACACTGCCAAGGATGTCCACAAAAAGGCATGGCTGCTGTTTCTGCTTTCCATACATTTCTAGATCACTGCCCCAGTAGCTTCTCGATATTTTCATTTGAATACACACAACCTGGCAACGTGAGCGGCTAGGATGTCATTCTGCATTAGTCAGTAATGTTGAAACAGCCTGCACATATAGTAGGCTGTAGTGTTAATTACTAGCAGTGGCTGCTTCTGAGTTTTATATTGTTAATATATTGTTTAAAAGACGTTTTATAATATAACGCTACTCATTGCTACTCGTTCCACCAGCTACTTTAGCTAAACTGCCCCATTGCTTTTGTCAGATAAAAACCACGCACATTGCAAAACGTGTAGCTTTTTTCTATTGACTCCCATGAATTTCTAAAATCACACCATGAGATTTTTAACTAGACTATAATGAAAACAAACAAAAATGCAGTTGCGTGGTTGTTTTTTTTTTTTTTGTTTTTTTTTTTTGTTTTGAGACGTCAGTGTTACATTGCTGACTGCTGATCCGTGGTGATGTGAAGTTTTTGAGGATGGAACTAAGAAACTGTCAGTATTGCACTACTGAGTTGATTTCGCTGCTGAGGAAGGAGCAGCGCTTTTAAGGGCAAACTGGATAGCACTTGTGATGGTATCTTTTTTTTTTTTTTTTTTTTTTACAACACAGTTCCTTTCCAAGGCCATAGTGTCTGTCGAGACATCAGTTGAATGTATTTCATTGCAATGTTAATGTGTGAGAACCTCAGAAAATGGAAGGGTACCTTAATGTTTATTTCTGTTTGTTTTATTTATTATCTGACAGCTCTAAAGCTTAGATATTAATATAAACCGGACACCATGAGTTTTTAAGAAGTTTAACTTCGCTGACAAAACAGCCTAAAAACCCTCACTTTCTCTAAAGCAGTTCTCTCTGGAACAGAAAACACTGTGCAGTTTTCATATCATCAGTGTTCTACAACATTCATTTGGTCGAGAAGGATTTACTTTCTATGTGAAGGCTGTAGGTTTTATTTATTTAATGTCTACTAATTTATTTATTTCTAAAAAAAAACAAACATTTAAAAGAAATTATTGAAGAATTTTATTGTTTTTTTTCTGTTTCAAAGGATTGGGCTACCTTTCAGTTTCATCACTCCAAGTTAGAAGAACATGCACTGCCACTAATTCAATACATCAGGCAAGATCTAGCGAATAGTCATTGTGTAGTTGTATTGATGATCTTGTAACATATAGATAGGACATTTTCTTCCTTTGATTCGAATGTGTTCTTCGCTATTAGGTAGCAGGACTCCATCTCCAACCTCTAATCATAGACAAATTGCACTTTTTACTCATGTGATTTTAAATGTTTGTTCATGCTGATGTAGCTCTTGTCCTTATTTTATTTTTGGTGTGTGTGTGTTTATGTGTGTTAGATGGTTGACTCCCCGTTTTGTATTGAATGCTGATATTACAGTCCTGCTGCTTGGTTTTAACACATTCTTTACTCCTGTTCTGCTGCAGAAATGTGTGCTTAAATACACTACGTTGATGCCTCACTTTAAATGTTTTAAGACAGCTTACACAGTTTGTTGTCCCATGACGATGATAACAACGTCCAAATTTTGATCCCTGCAGAAGCCGGGTATATCCTGCTGAAACGCCCCTGAGCTAGACCCAAACCCCCGACCCGCTCGCTTGATATTTGAAACTCTGTGTAAGAGCGAAGTGCTGAAATTTTACTTAAACAGGCACCAGTTTGTTAACTTACACTGCAGCTATAGATGATGTTATTTGTATTATCGGCATTAGCAGATCCAGTATTAGTTATAATCTGGATTATCCTGCATTAAGCATTTGAGTGAGATTAAGAAGGGAATCTTGTCAGGGAGATCAAATGGAAAGATCAGGAGTATACAGCACACTACTCTACAACAGGAAGTAGACTGAGGTCCGCATTAGACATTTGTTTTTGAATCTGGTGGCTGAGATGTGTCTAATCTGTATATATTTGTTCCATTTGTTGGTTTGACTTGTGTTTGTACATTCCATTTGTTGAGTCCAAGTTAATATGTTTGCATGTTAACAACATTTGGCCATGTAACATCATAGGTTTCGAGGGAATTAAGTACATATGCAGGATAGTAGCAGCTGTTATATACTACTGTAGTTATGCATGAGCAATACACAAGATGCTGGACTTTGCTTTAACTGACGAGGTGAATCACAGATTTAACACATAATCAAGGTACCGTAGAAATCCTGCCAACTGTCTTTGTAACCGTGTACTTAATTTTGAAAAATAAATGTTGCATGACATTTATGGCATTTTGACTTTAATGTGTCTGCGTTCTTTCTCCCTCTGCCAGGCAGCCCTGTCCAAATTAGTATACGTTTCATGGTATTTCCGTCATAATAAAGATTTCCTCTGATCCTTCAGTTTTTCTGACAAGCTCACAGCAGGCACAGCAACCTCTTGAGCTCTCCCCCCCCCCAAAAAAAAGAATCCTTCTTCTTAAGGAAAATGGAAATCCAAATACTCTACCTTTAAACGTGCTGTCACTTTTACCCCAGGTGGAGTTGACAACCATGCAGGTGAATAGTTTTATAGCTTGGATGTGGCGCTGACAACTGATATAGTATTTTAAGCTGCCCCTACTTCGTGTGTATGTATATGTTGGGATGCTGTCAACTTGGCCTGGGGTCCAGGGACACGAGCCCCCTCCACCAGAACAAGAGGCCTCTCCACAGGGTCAGCTGCTGGCCCTAAAGGGGCCCACTCACCCATGACTTAATGCCCCTGGGCTCCTTTGTCCTCGGGGCTGTTGATTTTACAGGCCCATTCACTCAATTGCCCCTAAAATGGAGGGAGGCAAAGGACGTGATGACTTGCCTTATGCTGAAGGAGCATCAGTGCACATGCATGTGAACAATGTGCACATAAACACCCGTGCGACGCATGCATGCCATGTCCACTTAATCAATCTGTCCTCCCCTCGCTCTCGTTCTTCAACAAGAGGGTCTTTTGTTCTTGACTGACCTGCACTAAGAGTTGAAAGATGTCAGGGACCTTTTGTCACTTAATTGGTTATTGGCAGCAGCCCCTTCACCTTCTGCTACATGCATGTGTTTAAGGGAGCCATCCTTAGATTATATTGGCCTAATACCTGTTGTATGCAGACTTCATTGATAGATTGACAAAGCTGTGTGATTTAGTCCAAGTGAATGATATTTTCCATCTTTTTATTTACACATACTATAAAACTTGACACGCTATAGTGTCCACCACAAATTTTCAGTATCCAGTACATGTCTAGTGACCTCTGACCTCTACACCTTCGTTCCTTGAATTAGACAGTAAAGGCCTCAGTAAGGTGTGTGTGTGTCCATTTTGAGGTCTACCTTGTACACTGAAGACATGAAACAGAGCCTGCAGGCCTGCGTACAAACCTTCCATGTCTTCTTCCTCTGAGCACACACACACACACACACACACACACACACACTGTTTGCCTTTGTGTATGGTAGACAGCAGATGGCAGCCCATTATTGGGCTGACAGAGCAGTCATCTGGCAGGCACCCTGTTACCCTTCCTCCCCCCTCCTCCTGAAGATACCCTGCACAACACAGCATGGATAGGGCTCTTTTAGGCGGGAGAGTCCACAGCCCTGGGAGAGTGTGTGTGTGTGTGTGTGTGTGTGTGTGTGTGTGTGTGTGTGTGGTAAATTTGGACCGTGGCCTTTCCGCCCTATATAGGTCACTGTTTCCACTTGTGTGTGTCAGCGTGTGAGGTAAGTCAGACTCCCATTTCACTGGGCATTTGCCATGTTTCGAAGCTACAGTGTATGATTGACTTTAATTTAAGAAAGAAAGTATATATATATATATATATATATATATATATATATATATATATATATATATACATATATATATATATATATATATATATATATATATATGTATATATATATATATATATATATATCCTGTTATTTGTGGCAGTCAAAGTAAATGTAAACGTGCAATATTCTCAGTTATCCCACTGTTTAAAAGTGAGAGTCATGATAAGCAGTAACGGCAACTGAAAGGGCAACACAAATATTCTCCCCATGAATCAGAGTTTGCTAAGAGGACCAGTGGAGCTGTCTCTCTTTGTAACATGTACACCCTTCTCTGTCCAAACACTGGCCCCAGAGTGACTGCCTCCTACAGCCTTTATCACAAAGCATTATACGACAGTGAATATTAAACGGTGGGGGAGGAGGAGTGTGTTTCCCTACGGAGGTCAAGGCCAAGGGATTAGGTTTGGTGTTTGTGTCCTTGAGAAGGACGTAATCTACAGCCCACCCTATAGAGACCCCGCTACAGGGACATGCTGGGAGGCACCACAGATGAAGAAGACTACAAGCAACTTCTGAGAGCTGCTTTCATGTTGCGAAGGGCAACCAGCACAATCCTTGGTCCTCAGACGAAGCTTTCAGCAGGCCTCAATCACGCTTCCTTTCCCTTGAGAGACAGAGTTTTTTCCTCCGGCACTGTTAAATAGGAGGGAGGCCCAGTGTGTTCAAAGCAAAATGAACAGAAGCTGAAGTATGAGGTAAAATACTGAGGCATGTTTCCACTGAAATAAAAAGATGTTAGCCAGTCAGGGTTTACTGATTTTATAACCATAATAGTAACAACTGCATATTTAGCAGCAAAATATATGCATATGAACAGATTAATATGAGCAGATATGAATCATGGACATAGCAAAAGTCCTAAATTTATTGCTTCATTGATTGCCACTAACTCCTATGTTACTTTGCAGATAAGATTGATTGTAATAATATATTTATTCTACATTCAAAGCAAAAACCTGCTGGAATAAGCCGTGCTGGAAAATAAGGCAGAAAACAGCAGCTGCTGGGCTCTTTCAAATTCAAACATGTTGCACGCCCCCACCAGTGATGTCACATCAGGTGTAGTCCATCCAGTGTAGTGGGCAAAATATCCTCTGTGACAGCAGCCATTCACGTTTGTATACTTGTAATTCAACCTCTTGCTTCTTGAAGTGCAGCCAGGTGAAGAATACCTGGTATGGAAATGAACACAAACCCACATCAGGATATTCAATACCTGTCTTTTCACATTTCAGAAGTCCCTCCATTCAGCCACATACTCCCCCAACACAGCCCCACCAGAGTGAACTCAGCTCAGCCACCCGTGACAAAGAGGAGGGCCTCTTAGTCGCCCTCGAAGGCCCCGTTGGTGGCGCCCTGGCATTCACTCTTTTTCCGGCACTTGGACAAAATCCTGTGTAGCAGGCCTGGGGATCTGTGTGTCTGAGGCTGAGAGGCCACGGGCTGAGGCAGGGGGATCTGGGGCCTCCTCCCCAGGAAGGGGCCCTCGCTCTCGCCTTGGCCCCCATCCAGCCCAACTCCTCCTGCTCCACCTCCTCTGCTCCCCCTCCCGAGTGCCGGCCGAATGTGTCCGCTGGGGGACAAAGAGGAAATAACAAACACAAAGACCCTGTTTATTCCTCATGACCCAAATTCCACCGCTAGCAGACAAGACAGGCCCGGAGCTGTACAGAGGGCTCTGTGTGGTGGTGAGTGTGTTTATGAGAGTGAGTGAGCAGTGTTCAGGGGCACACTGTCAAAATAAAAGCCTGCTACTGTCAAATAAACAGATAAAAGACCATATCTAACAGCTTTTGCTGCTATACTGAATTTAGCATTGATTAAAAGGTATTTAGTATTTGACAATCCATCATTAATATCAAGATATTGATTGAGCTGACAAATATTTTCAATATTTTTTTTAATATAATTTATAATTTCATGTAAAACTACAATGTATTTCCCCCTCCTTAATGAGATGCACTGTAGTGAGAGGGGATTGACTAGATACTGTGTGTGTGTGTGTGTGTGTGTGTGTGTGTGTGTGTGTGTGTGCACACTAGCATGTGTGTGTGTTGGGGGGTTAGTAATCAGTGTGCTTTGTCAACTAATGAGGGACGAGAGGGGCCACCTGTTCAGGGGCGCTGGGTGGAGAGCAGTGGGATGGGATTTGGGGATGGGGGATGTGTGGGGGTTCGGTGGTGGAACAGCTGCTGGGTGTGTGCTTGATATGTATGCATGTACTTGTTGTGGGGAGTGTGTGTGCTCGCTATGTGCCGTGAGAGTTTGACACTTACTTTCCAGGTCGACTGCGTACACCTGAGTCATTTCTCAGAGACAAACTCCTTCGCGGGGCTTTTGGAGAAAGAGTCACCTGTGAAGGAACCATCAAGCATGTTTGAGTTAAAAATGTCTGACAGAATGGCTCTTGTTACACATACACCAGAGTGTGGCCTCCTTTTATTGAGTATGTAAAGAAGTTAAACCTTTAAACAATCATGTTATCTTGGTATTTTTTCAACCTGTCGGACTAGTCCATTGATGTTGAACTTTTGCAAAATTTTAATTTTTTTTTTGCACTCTTGGTTCCAAGAGAGGATACTAACATGGGATTATGTTCACAAGATTTGATATCTTGTATTTTTTTTGTGTATGCATACTCTTATATAACTGAAAAGGCCTTAAATAAAGTGATTAAAAAACATCTGACAGATTTTCTGAAATCATAACTGGATACTTCCTCTGGATAGTATGCAGTTAATTATAAATTAACTGTATGCTCTTCCTCTGTGTTAAATCACAGCAACATATTTCATACTACATTTCCCATAATGCATCTACTAATTCAATCCTTTCGATAGGCCTTCTCTGCCTCATAAATGCCAATTTATTTCAAATGCGAAAAAAAAACTGTGAGATCAGAGAGAATAGTCCTGATGATGTCACAATGATGTCACCGGGACTATTTTGTCAGACTTCATAAAAAGCTCCAGAACATTGAACTATGTTTACCACCCAAACCAACTCACAGAACAGGCAGAAATATCCCTCAGCTCATAGTGAGGTTACCATGGTGTTTGTTTATAGTGGAGGACCAGAATATAATAGACTTGACAGTGTAATCTGTGTGACATTAAACAGCAGCAACAACAATCCAGTAAAGCTGCATTGCTGAACACATTGATGAGGCAGGCAGCCAACCGACCTGGCTCAGCTCCATCACACAGGAGGCGGGGAAGTAGCCCTGGCGGCCATCCTGCACCCGCCCAAACCACCTCTCCTCCTCAGGCCTGGGCAGCACCAGGATGATGTCACCCAGAGACAGCTCCAGCTCATCTGGCCAGTGGGGCTTGTAGCTGTGCACCACTACCATCTAAGGGACAAAGGCAGAGTTGCAGCCAGTCCCGTTCACTTTAAATTGTGTATTTATTATAATTTAATTTGACTCTGAGTATAAATCAGCTGCAGTTTTTTTTAATTCATTTGTGTTGTTTTGATAGGAGCCGTAGTCACTGTCTCTGTTGCTCTCTATAATCTCCTGAAGTTAGTTCAGTGAATGGAGAGGATTATCAGTGAAGACTTGGAGATTAACTGCTGTGCAGTGAAATAGAAACCTTAAATCTGGATCTACTCTTCATTACCTGTTCCTCCTAAATATGGTCCATGTTTGTCACAGGAATTAGATGAATTAAACACATAATGGAGCCACAGGAAATTGACTGACTTCACATAACACCAATGCCAAACACATTTCAATCACCCTACAGCATATGTGCATATATTGATTTAGAAAAAATGATCATTTTTTATTCAGATTACTGTTGTTTAACCCACATAATGTCAACCTAACAGCCTACAGTCAGTCACATATTTTATCAGTGCATATTAGAAGAACATGTGGATGTTAAACTTGCCTTTTCAGCCTCTGCTCTGTATCGATGCCTCCCTGTTAACCATTGAGAGTGGAAATGAATCAGCAAAAAGGGTTATTCTTCTATCCAAATGTAGATAAGAATGTCTGCACATAAACACATGGACACAAATATCTCTGCAACCATGTCCTTCAGTAAATGAGCAGTCCACAGGGAGAGAAAACAAACCATCTGCAGCATTATTTATTAATCAGCTGACATGGATGTATCATCTTTTCGATCACCACCGATGAAAATGATGTCATGCTAAGCCACACTTCACTGCAGATATGATCCCACTCACCTTGAGGAGCAAGGACAGTGGTGAAGACTTCAAAGTGCTCATTGCTGTGCATGTAGATGCGCTGCATGCTGAAGATCTGCTACTTGCACACTGACCAAAGCTCCTGCACCCCCTCTGCACTAAATGCAGCCGACTAATCCACTGCAGCACTGAATAGAGCTGGGCTCAAGCAACAGCAGGTCCTCCCTTCCTTCCTTCCTTCCTTCCTTCCTAGGGAACAACACAAGCCTGTGAATACAATCTATGGAAGAAAGGTGTGTGATTATTACACTAATAGTTGGGTTTTTCCTCATTATTTAGACCAGATTTCACCATATGCATATTTATATTCAATATATTTAGCTCAGTAATGAAAGAAAAATGCAATATTCATCTCAGGGTTCATGCTTGACCACCCCATCTTCGTGCCAGCGCCCATTGTTCTTTGACCATCTGGTCACATGCGAGGGAAGTTCGGAGGCTGCTGCCACTGCTCGCCTGGCGTAAATAAATGAGAATTCATAACTCCACCTCGTCAAGAGTGCTTGATTGATTTTGTGTTATTGACTGTGTCCCATTTTCCAGTGGCCTGGGTGAGCAGGGACAAAGACGAATGGCTCAACAGATGGTGATTGAACCCTCCCCTCTTTGGGGTGATGGCGCTTGGCTGTGAGCTTGTGTCAGCGATTAAAGAGCATCCATCAATAATATGAGAGATCACTCTGACAGTTGTCTCAGAGGAGTGGAAGTTTGCTGCAAACCTGCAACCATTACAAATATGGAATAATGAAACTCTTCCTTTGGTAACTTGACAACAATCCACAAGTTTTATTTTCTCAGTTCATTGCAACACACACATCACTGTGTGACAGTAGAAACACTCTTGATTGGACTGAACCACTCTGGAGGACAGGAGTCTCCTTAAAAGTGACACCTGAATACACACCTGTACAGAACTAAATGAGTTAGAAACACCTCTTTATATACTTTGTGCTAAAATGTACTGAAGGTGCAAATTTGGGCTTTTTATCTACCTCAACACTTCTCAGTGCTCCTTATTCACTGTGATGTTTCCAGTCTAGACACCCAAGGCCAAAGCAAAGCCGTTACATAACCAAAAACCACAGCCAAGCCACTTAGATAACCTGTCTGATGTTTACCACGGGCTAAACACATGAGCGGTGAGCTGCTCCACATTAAAGCATTTATCTCTTACTAAAAACGTAGATGAAAGGCATCAAAAGGAAGCTGTTGTGCATCACTCTGTCTGATATTCTGGAGTATTAAATAATAAATGTGCTACTGAGATCCTTTCACTGGAGTTTGTGTCAACTGTTTGTCGCTGCAGGTTCATTAAAGCGACCTCGTTTAATGCCAGTTAATTTAATTTCATATCATCCACACCCACAGATAAGGCCTTAGATGCTGCACAGTTTTAAGCAGACTGACTCCATTAGAAAAAACACAGCTACAATTACTACGAGCTGCTGCTGGTGTTGTGTATACTGGGACTATTATTTCTGTTTTTGGATCATTTTATCCACTAGAAACACATGACTAATGACTCGTTTGCTGTCATAATGCTGTACTGTATTTAACTTCTGTAGTTTAAAATGTGTTTTACTATTGAGCACTTACTTATTTTAGATTTCAGCCAAGTAACAACTTATCAAATTTTGTCTTGAATTCTTTTTTAGACAGGAAATCATTTTTGTTGCACACTGTCAGTATCACTGGGATGTTAGTCTGTGTTTTTCTGCTGTAAAAAGCATGTTGCAATGACAAAAATCCAGTGAGTATACTCATTAAGGACATTAATGACCCCTTCCGCTTTTCCTGCCATTACAAGTCAAATGAATGTGGAAAGAAAATGTCTACTGTCAATGCTCCACAGACGTGCCTTTTGGAAATTCTGCATTTAATGAAAAACAGGGACATAAACACAATCTAGAGATTTTAATCTGGGCTGCAGTATAATAAGGATTTACCATTGATTAATCACATGTATTGATCAGTGGATCAGTGGACTCCATGAATGGGGGCTGATATTTACAGATGTACTGACAGTTCATCAAACAGTCATTTCACACAGCATCATTAAAGTCCAGTCCAGCGTGTTGATGCCAAGGCACAGACAGCAGGACACAGAGTCCTCAGTGCTTCCCAGGTTTGCCTCTCCTCTTCCCTCCTCCTCCAGCTTTGCCTCCTTTACCTCCTCCTCCAGCTTTGCCTCCTTTACCTCCTCCTCCAGCTTTGCCTCCTTTTCCTTTGCCACCCTTTCCTCTGCCCTTTCCTGACATGCTGCCTTTGCGTCCTTTCTTCCCTCCTCCCTTCTTGTACCTGGCTGCAGCCTCCTCTCTGTTTTCCTCTCTGATCTGTTTGTCCACAGCCCTGTCCATGTCCAGCTTGGGCTTCTTGCTGTCCATGACTTTCAGGAGCTCCAGCTGCTTCTGCTTCTCGTTGGAAAAGTTACCGATGAGGGGCTCAAACTTCCTCTTCTTGCCTGTGTTTCTGGGTGGCTTCTCTTTGGGCAGGCGGTCCTGGAACTTCCCCACGGATGCTGTGGAGGTTTTGGCCACACTCACAGCTCTGGCCAGCTCGTCTCTGGACTGCTGGGCCGTCGGGGTCAGCCCCACGCCGGGCACTTTAACCTTCTGCGCCCTGGCGATGTTCTTCAGCCTGTTGTACTCATTTTTGGCCACTCTCTCCTTCTTGGCTTTGACGCGTTTGGCGAACTGGTCCTCATTGGGGTCTGCGGTCTCCGGCACCTCGATGAGCCACTCCTTGGTGCTGTCATTAGCCCTCTTGTAGCCCCAGCGCCTCCTCCACTCCTTGGCGTTTTCATCCCAGACCAGGTTGGTCTTCTTTTTCTTCTGGATGCCCTTCAGCTTGGCGAACTCTTCCCATTTCGTGGGCGCTCTGGGCTTCGGGGGTGGTTTCTCTCTGGGCAGCGGGGTCACCGGGTCCGGCAGCTTGGCCACTATCGCCTCCTGCACTCTCTCCGTGGGAAGCTTCCAGATGTCGTTGATGAGCAGCTGCGTGTTGTCGCGAGCTAACGACAGCAGAAAGTCTTCTTTCTTCTGGTTTATGCGGTCCCAGGACTCGATGCGGTTTTTGTCGCAAGCCAGCAGGTTCCCGATGTCAAAGTCCAGGTCCAGCTCTTTGTGGACGGCGATGCTTTTCAGTTTTTCCGCCTCTTGTCGCTCAGCTTTGGCTAACAGCTCCTCCACACTGCAGGCGGCCATGTTGGAGAGTGCTGCTGAACAGAGTGAACAGACCCACGTGGGACACAGAGGAAAAACACTGTGCATTACTTCCGGGTCAGAGTTAAAGTGGAGAAGTGACTCTTTTAGACACAAGAGGTCGATGTTGTTCCATTTAACTTAATCTGTGACGACACAAAACCATAGCCTGCATATAAATAAATAAATAAATAAATAAATAAATTTAAATTTAATTGTTAAAGGTGATCAATAAAAGTGTAAATCTAAACTCTATGCAATGCCAAGATATTGTTAATCGTATGGATCATAAAAATAAGTCTTTTTGGATTTAAAAAATATAAAATAGTTCAGAACAGCTCATGGTCATTGAATTTGTATAAAATATTTACAAAAAACATGAGCTGCATAGAAAAATATCAGTATATAAAAAGGAAAAGGGTAATTTATCCCTTCAGTCGTGATATTAAGTTGAAATATTTTCAAATTTTAAAATGAATTAAATTACTTCAAGCCTTCTCGCTCAATGACAAATCCAGAACATGCAAATATGTCACATTATGATTTTAAAAAATGCATTACTGTAGAATTAGCCAACATCGCAATGTTGTGATATCACAGTTCACCTATTCGAATCCCCTGCATGAAACACTACCTGATGCTCTGCATAGTTTGATAGTGCTGAACATGAAATTATTCAAAGGACAATCAGACTGATTTAATGTGCAGGGACACAAAAATATTAATAACAATGAGACATAAAACTGAAATAGACAAACATGAGAAGTTCCTGCACTTTAAGTCTCCTAGTGGCTGCACATCATTTCAAAGTTGTGATAAACTTGATAATAGGATTACTACATGTGTTTTCATAAGAGATTAAATTCATTGAAGTATTAATAACCTCCCTTGCCTGTCATCTATTCTGTTGGTGTTTCTCCCACAGATCCAGGGCTCTAATAACTCTATTTTTGTCCTCGTCTCCACTAATTTGGTGGAGGAGATGGAGGAGGGGGAGGACAATTGACTAGCTGCTGGTTGCTAAAAGACGATGGTGTTATTATTTTGGGCCCCAGTAATTACATTCATCGCCACACTTGCCATGTGAATGTTAACAGTCTGACAGGCGCAGAGATAAGGTCACAAGTGATGCTGTGTTTGGAGATGGGAGGAGGAAATGCGTAATTAGTGGCCCAAAGTCCCTGTTGTGATTTAGAGAGGGCTATAAGGTCCCCTGTGACGTGAACGTATATCGTTCCCCCAATTTAAAACACAGTCCACTAGTTGGCTGCTGGCGTCACAGCTTGTGTCGCCTGCTGTCTCCACAAGTGTTGAAGGGTTTTTGCTGACTTTTGATCCAGCATGAATTCAACTAAACAGGATTACTTTTCCATGGTGTTTCTTTTATGGCAGAATACACAGCACAGGCTGGATAAAGTTCTCTATGAGCTGTGACCATGGAGCAAAGTCATTCACTCTCAGTGTCTGCGTCTCCACAGCTCTTAAATGTGCTTAAAGGATAAGATTTAGAAATAGTTCACTCCATAACGTATCACTGCTTTCATGTGAAAACCCTTCACATAGGTTTTGATATTTTTATTTCTTATATTCAGCCAAAGGAGCTCAAAGGTCTCTTTTTTTAGTCCAAGTTCCTGGAAAATTGACATTTTGAACTTGTGTGATCATTTTATTTTCACATTATGCAACTGACTGAGTCCCACTTGAGTTTTTACAGCTAATGCACAGTGTTATATACACTATAGATATTTTACTGAATTAAAGGTAGTGAGATCTCAAAGTTTGAGTAAAATACAAAAGCAAAATATAAATATATAAAAATGTAGTATAATATATAGAAGAATATTCAATCTGCAGAATGGTTCATTTAGATGGATTATAATTACTGTATAATGTATAAGAGTAATTATAATCCATCTAAATGTTTCATGTTGCAGTTTGATATCCTGCAGGGCAGCTTAGTCTTTATATGATCTAGTTGATTATATTTTGTATTTATAATATGGATTTGCAAAGTAACCAGAAACTAAAGTTTTAACAGTGTTTGCATATCCTCTGTTTTACTATCTAGAAATCTGTCGACACAGGGAGAACATGCAAAAACAGACCCACTAACGTCTTTTTGACACGTGAAATGACAGCATTAAACATCTGAAATCCATGTCACAGGTCTTGATTATTTCATCCCTCACTACGACTTAAATCCAAATGCAATCTAACATCCCGTCTGAAAGACATCCTGAAATAACTACAACCCTAACCCTTTAATGAAGACTTTAAGTACCTTCACACATTTTTTCATGAATGAATACAATTTGCAAATGGTTCACTCGGCAGAGACAAACCCATGGCTCTAACAGGATCAGTGGTTTGTATTCTTCCAAGGGCTACAACACCATTCATGCCACATATTCTACACATTCACATGCAGTCATAGTATTTCATGTGTCTATTTTTTGAAGCTTTCCATTCTGTTTTCCAAGCTTTCGTGGTATATTAAATGTAGATCTCTATTCTGCATTAGTCATTGGAAGACCTGTGTGCTTCACGTTTCATCATCTTCATCTTTATATACGTATGACTGGTAACCACTGTGATCCATGAATCATGGGGAGAAAAAAAAAGCACATTCATTCATGCAAAAACTGGCTAGAGGCTTAAAACTTCCTTCTTCTTAAAAAAGTCAACCTGTTAGCATCAAAGACGAGGTGAGAGCGCTGGAGGGCCAGATATAAAAGGAGGGCAATATAATCTCATCAGCACCATCCTGCTATAAATCAGACATGATTAGCTGCTGACAGTTTGCTTGTGTATTTATAGTTGTATTATAAAATTCTTAGACTTACTTGGCTGGAGAACAGAGGAATATCATTGTTGTCTTTGACAGCATGCTTTAGGTTTTGTTTCCTTCAAGAACAGACCATAAGTGTCTGCTTTTGTTCTCCAGAAAAATAAGCACAAGTATTTATAGGATTTTCAAGGTCATTTCATGTGTCACTAGGGGATATAGAAGGCTTTAGATGGACCCGCCTTTGTAGAAATATCATGGGTAATAGCTCTACATGACATGATTTCTCAGAGAGAAATCAATGAAAGGGACTGTGTGTCCAAGTTAACCCTAAGCCTGCTCATCAAAACAAAAATCCACATGACTCAGTTGTTAGCTGACAGGCTTAAGCACTTTTGTAGATTGCATTCACCACTTCCTGTTTCCATGGCGAAAGGGAAATGGCGTACACAGTTTAGTTGGCTGACAGTTGAGGTCAGGGACTTTATTGATCTGCAGCGTTTGGGACAGAAACACCATTTGGCTCTGTGCAATGCCTCACAGCCGCCTGCTGCTTTCAAACTACTGTCTGCTCTGTGTGGTATCTCACACTCTGAGAAGGACAAGCCAGAAGATAACATGCATCATCTGTTTGCCTTTTTTTTTCACCCATCACTGTGCGTGACCATTTCAAACTGTTTAAAGACAAAAGGTACAGGCCTTTGTGTCTGTGGCAGGTAGAGCCAGGGCCGCCTTAATGTGAGCAGGAAACACAGCTGTGCATGACGTATGTGTGTGTATGCGCTGCAGTGGCTCCATGCTGGATGCTGGAACCAGACAGTCGGTTAGTTCCTGGTGTTCATGGCAACTTACAGAGGTCGTCCCTCAGTTTGGCATTCAGCAGCACTGTGGGGGCTTATCGCAGTGACATCATCGGGCACGCCCTGCACTAAACCTGAGCTGCTCCACAACTTTATGAGCATGATTACAGTTTTTGTCTCCACCATCATCACTTGTTTCTATATCTCTTTCTGCCTGTCACGAGTCTCAAATATTTCAAATGGGCCGGCTATTAGAGGAATGATGTGGCATTTCAGGAAATACAAATATAAGTGACACATTAACACGCTCATGTCCAAATGAAGCTACTACCAGAGGCTGGTTAGCTTAGCTAGCCTCAGCTTCATATTTAGCAGACAGATATGAGACATGCAGAAAGAGAGAGAGAGAGGAGCAGAAAAACAGACTTTTGCCAAACCGCTGAAGCCTAATGTGTCATCCAACCCCTCTGGTAGAGTCTAAGGAATCCTCTTTGAAGCTTCGGTGCAACTCCAATAATGAGGGGGCTGAGTGCTGGGCCCTTACGTGAGGGGCATCCGGGGCCCTTATTGATCCCCATTAATTAGTCCGTAGGTGCACATTTCCGCATAATTAGGCTGAGCTTAATGAATGCAGACAGCAACTAATTCCTTTGGGGAGTTGTTCACTGCAGGTGGGATATAGAATTTGGTCAATCAGACATTATTTGGAGGAAAAGCATGCTTATTAGGGATATAGTGTATGCAGATATCAGCTGAATAGGAGCTATATAATGTCACTTATAGCACCATTTTTTCGAAAATAGAATTTAATGAACCCTGATCAGTCTGTGTGAAAATGTGGCTTATAAAACGAAAGCAAGCCACCCTTATAACATACCCTTCACATGCTTTATCAAAGACAAGAGTGCTTTTAGCCACTAAGTGCTACTCAACTTGACGGCGACTGATTTGATGGCAATGGACCATGGAGAAAAAAAAACAATATTGAAAGAAATTGTTTCAACTTAAATACATGCTCTGACATGTGCCAAATTGTCCGTTTCAGGGATGCACTGAGGACACCGTGGAAGTGCTGTTATCTCCCACGTAGGCTGCGAGTTATTACACCGCTGATGTTTCGAGAGGGAGTTTGGTGAACTTCAAAAAACTCTTAATCATATGACGATGAACTGGAGAGTGCTGAGTGGGAGATGCAAGTCATTATTATTTCAGACTTCAGCGACAACAGGGATGAAGTTTTGAAATGAACCTGTGCTGCTGGGCTTATTTTGTAGCTCTCCATCAGTTTTAAAAGCTGTGGATGTGAACCTTTTGCATTTTTTCCCCATTTCCATCTCACTAATGGGACAATCCATTAATCCATTTCCGATCTCACTTAGACTTGATTCACATTTGCATCAGAACAGGTGATGCCACTGCAGTGCACTGTTTGCATGCACTATTTCATGGGTGCAGCACTTTGCTCTTTGAATAGGTGGTTGTTCCAAGACATCCACCAGGGAGGAGCGCCTGTTTCTGCACCTTTTAACA
Source organism: Synanceia verrucosa (assembly GCA_029721515.1). Lineage (NCBI taxonomy): Eukaryota > Metazoa > Chordata > Actinopteri > Perciformes > Synanceiidae > Synanceia > Synanceia verrucosa. The sequence goes on along the minus strand of CM056568.1, from coordinate 11,027,323 downwards.
TCCTCCTGTATCAGTCAATGGTGTTGAATGAGTCAGAGGGGCAATGCTCATTAGCAAAAGGGCAGGAGTCACCTTGTTCCACTCATCCTCAGGGCCACTGTCACTTATCGCTAACAGAGTGTCTGTGTGTCACTGGCATGCTAAACACCCCTGCGATCATATTCATGTCGGAGCAGAGAATCAGTGATGGTTGTATGCAGGCCTTCTCCTGCTTTCATTGCTGTGCCCCTCAAAGTGACTCCTGTCAGCCCAGTTTGCTTTGTTCTCCAAAAAGTTGTCTGATCAATGCTGTGATTATATGTCGGTCACGCATCACGCAGCCTGTTGGCCTGATGTGATGCAACAGTCACTAATTGCAAGCTACATTCACCCAACTATCCTCTCTTGGAGCATGACTGACGCTGAACAGGACCGGGATCCCAGGGGATGTTCCTGAGCTATAAATAATATGGATCACATACATCTATGCAGGGACCCTCAAGCATCGGTATGCTCACTTTGATATGGAAATGTAATCCCTGCTCCCCCCCCCCCCCATGCCCTAGAGTTTGAGTAAGTGAAACAATTTAGAGGAATTTCACCAGGCATCTCAGCTTCAGAATTCTTCCATGGTTCCTAATATAACATTTGATCTTCGTGTTAAAGCATCATGTAAACTGAGTTCAATTGATTAGGATCAATCAATACAAAAAAAATCTGTACATAGCTACATATTTAATTAATTATTTAATGCTAAGGCTGAGGTCAATTTATTCAAAACTGCCAACACTTTCTGATTTGCATTTAAAAGCCGGTCCTGGTATTCTTAAGAGGAAAAACTGCTTTCATGCAGAATTACCAACACAAAGGTGAATCTTGCCAATTAGCAGAATGTGTTGGTATTTATTTGCAAGGCAGGTGCTTGATGTGGCCAAAGCGCATCAACAAAGAGCGGCGCTCGACACTTCAAGTGTAGTGCTTTTAAGTGCCTCTAATGTACAGCCTCAAATATAACCACTGAATGGAAGCGGCATATCTGTCACTCCAGATCAACGACCCCAAGGTCAAGTTCTGAGAAAGGCGTTGTGACCTTCGGCATGCAAAACTTGAGTATATACAATTCTTACCTTTCAAAAAATGCTTTTCTGGTCTATATAATGCCTGTGCACAAATGAGCCAAACCTGGTGTAAGGAGCATAAAACCTGCACCCCTGAGAAAAGAAAAGATCTAAACATCAATGAAACTTTATGGGGAGTTTGCAACTCGGTGTGCAAAGCAGATTTCCACCTCCTTCATCCTTCAAAGAGGAATTTTTTTATTCAATAAACACAGTTTCAGACTGTGACAGCATCTAAAGAAGGTTTGAATCCGTTTTCAAAGCAAAGTGCGACGCTGCTCCCCTCTTAGGTGCTTGGTATTGTTTGGTCTTTCTGTTATTTTGGCTCAGATTAGATGTGAGGTGATGGGTTTTGAAATGTGGGACTCCTGCTGCTCTCTTGTCACTTCGGACTTACAAGGAAGCAAGGAAGGCTGCTAAAATGAGCTGTGATCAAAATGGCACAAGTCAGTGATTCTTACAAAGTGTACAAACATCGTCAGGTGTGTCACACCACACACACACAAGCTCACACATTTTACTCTAACAAGCATCTCAAAGTGGAAACAAACATCACCATGTGTACTAATTCACAGGTTTTGAGTTATTTTAGGACTGCAGTGATGTGAGGATAATTTACACTCCAGTCGTATTTGCTCATTGCCTGCATATTTGGTGTCAGTGGAAATTAATGCAGAGCGACAGCCACAAGGCTTCAACTCCATATGTACTCACAACCTGATGATTTAGTGTCACAGCTGATTTGGGACAGATGCAGATCCATTCTGTGATTCTTTACATGCAGTTAGAGGGGAGTGCAACAAAGCTGCGTCTTGGCTGTAATTGCCTCTGGTTATGTAAAACCTACTTGTGGTTAGTTAGGCTGCTGTTCATTCTGCCCTGTTTGAAAGTCATTGCCAACTCAAGTTAAACTATGTCCACCCTGAGGGCTCACTGTTACATCACACAACTCAATCAGGCAGACGGCTGCATATACTCAGACTAAGCTCAGCTTGCTTTCCGCTGGAGGTTTATTTATGTAAAGTGTGTATTGTTGTGAGCTTGATACAAACATGTACCATGCATACATGCTAGGAAAGTGCATAGAGAGCCATGGTTTCTGGCTCAATGCAGAGAAAAAGGTCTTGTGCCAATATCCAAATCCCTCATCTAATTAATGTTTACATAACTGTGGCTAATGTAATTCGTGCTCACCCATGTTGAGAAGGGTCAAGGAGCTCGGGGAAGCCCACCTGAGTTGATCTGCTGTGTGGGAGTTGCACAGCCCAGTGAACTGGACACATCAGCAGGGATTGAGAGGAGAAAGAGAGAAAGAGAAAACAAACAATAATTAAAAAAACGCTGCTTGCAAAGAGTAATCACAGAGTAGTTTGGTGGATGTAACCTTTTGGCTATGCTACTATGACCAATGAATATCTGCTCTCTGCAGACTGAATGGTATGTAAATTAGAAACAACGATTAGCTATGTAAATGCAGACACTGAAAAAAATAATGACCTGAGATGAAATTAATTTCTTCAATTTTCTGTGTTGCTGCAGAACTACACTTAAAGCAATCCCAACCTGCTGCCATCATAGAGCACTTAGTGAGTTTTTAAAAGGCGCTGTAATTTGATTGCAAGGAATCGTGAGAGCTAATCTAAATTGCTGTCTCGACAGGGCAAGGGCGACAAAGACAAACCCTGCATTTACTCCATGTGACGTTCATTATTTTCATTACAAAGGAACATAATAAATACCTAGCTTTGGGCAAAATTAGTATTTTAAACCAAATTGAAGTTTATGTGGAGCAATCAATGAAATGTTTGTTGCAGGCTGACATAATTGTGAAGTGAAAGCAACACGTTTAATCTTGCTGTAATTAGATATCTAAGGTAAAGATCAAAAAGGTCACTGTAGATGTGGCAGCGCAGCAGAAAGCACATCTGAAGGTAACTGAAGGTTACAATATGGTGACGTCTTAGCTCTCTTGCTCATGACTTGCTTTCATGACTGCAGAGGTTTACTGAGAGGGATGAGTGTTGAGGTGAACTGTGAGGTGAAAAAATACCAGCATGGTGAAGATACAGGATTTGGATAGTGGGGAGGCTTTTCTAAAGATTAGGAAGATGGTATATTGTAAACCTTACAACAAAGAGGAGCTTTAGGAGCTGAGACAGGAAGTGGTAAGCGGCTTAGACTACATACAGAAGTCAGTGTTAGCAAGCAAACTGAACCTGTTAAATCTACAGATTTTCTGCCAATGCAAACATGCAAACATGACAAAAAAAGAAGTAAAAGGTGTAGTATTGAAAATAGGCACAGATGTAGCACTGGAGCAAAAGGAAAAACAGGGCTGGACAGATAAATCCATATCAACAAAAACAAGACTGGCAACCTGTAGCAGCATCAGTGCAGCGGAGGCAGAGACTGTAGAGAAACTGAGGCTGCATTAAGGAGGAAGGAGGCGAGCTGCTTGAAATTACATTGTGGGCAACCAACGATGTGGCTGTGTGAAGACCACGCGTATCCTCTGGGCTCAGACACAGCAGTGCTTAAACATATCAGGATGCAAAGTCTTTCACAAGGTCAATATGCTTGGCAGCATAACAAGAGCCCGGCGGCGGCAATTGAGGGCATATAAACACAAACAATTTTCACCCTTTAGCACCCTAAAGTTAAGGTAGCAAAGACCTCAGAAAATCCTTTTAAGTTAGTGAGATAAAAAAAAGCACATTTTATCGTATAAACATATTTATTGCTGCCATTGACTCCTGCAGAAATTACATTTGTGTAGCATACAGCTACAGTATTTATTTGTTTTAACTTGTCACACATACAGTATATTGTTTTCTATTGCAGTTTAGAAATGTGATTGTTGAAATGAATGAGAAAATGGGTTACAATTATTTATTGAAAAAATTAATGGAGGAATTTTAATAACACTTTGGTAAATTCGCTTCAATCATTTGAGTATGATATGAAGGCAATGCATTGTGCTTTATATGTCATACTATTGTAAAACCACTGGTCCTGGTGATTAAATAAAGGAATACTTGTTAATCAGTTAGCTTCAGAAGTCAATTTTGTCACTTTTGAACTTGGTTTATTTCCAAAAATGTCAAACTTTCTGGCACCTCTCCTCTGCCTGACAGCTGCCTCTATGTTCTCCTACATGCCACTCTCGAGTCATCTGTTCACTAAAGTTCATAAATTTACCAGACGAATCCGACTATGTGTCCTTGCTACTTGCATCCTCCTCTTCTCTGTGTTTTCTGTAACTCGAATCATGAGCATCCCTACTGTATATACCGGAGGGTTAAGCCTGATGGTGAATGGCTTCTGACAGAGGAGTGCTCCAGATTAATGTGTGTGTCTCTGCTGATTGATTCATTGCATTAGTTTTATTTGACTGGTTCAGTTGATTGATGTCGAGCTCTGGAAGCTTTTAAATTACAGCCACTCAATTGAATTAATCACAGAGCGCAAAGTTCATGATCCTCTGGCACATTCAATGCCACATTTTCATTTATTAAAAACACATTATGCATCGTAACAAATGCCAACACAGATGGTTCATTTCTTTAACTACTGTTACGCGTTTGGAGTATCACTTGATACGTTTTAAATAGCCTATATGTCCCGTCTTTCTTATCTCTTCTTGTGTCGTTCTCAGATTTGAGTGTCTGGTGTGATTGTCTCATTTTTGATTTTGGCCTGGAGTCACTTTCAGTGCCAGTTAGTTTACTGATGATCAGAAAGAAACCAAGGAGGACACAAAAGACACCTACACAAACAATTAGAGGAATGCCTTGCAAGTCGCTGTAGAAAACCCACGGTCATCTTCTGATCTTAAGAGTAAAACAGAGAAAAAGACAACAAAGGATGAGTCATATGATTTACTCGGGGGTAAAACATGAACAGATAATGAGGTCAGTTATGTACAGCATGTTTTTATTGGACAGACACCATCTAATGATCCTCTGATGTGATAAAGACAAAATCAAGAGCTTTTGTGCCTTTCTGCACAAGGGATATCCACATTTTTTTGACCTGAAAACTTATAACAACATATAATCCTCATTAGACTATTTTTAATGCACTTCCTGAAAACCAACAATGCGTCTCATCCTGCACAAACACAGCTGATTTCACTGCATCTCCACTGGCTTGCATCCTGTCTAACGTGGTGGAGGACATCCATTATGTGTGCTATGGGGCAAATGCCCAGCGCGGTCATCTGAGAGGACCATGAAGGTTTTTGTGAACACATATAGTCATTGAAACAAATCAATCATTTCATTTCATCAATTTAATTATCACATATGACATGTGACATAAGGGAAATGGTTAAATTATAGAAGGCATATCATTTTAATTTTGAATAATGGAAACTTTTGATTGAAGGTTAACCACTGGTCACTGTGTGACAGATGTCCACAGAGACAGGAAGAAACCCATTTAAGCCTCTATCCTCTGATTGTTACATGGAATAGCCACGTTGAAAGAAAAAGAGAGATTTTTAAGGTCTTTGACACTCAGAGACAATCCTAGTCTAAAATAAAGACAACCACTTGAAAAGTTTCTTTTCCCTGGTCGTCTTCTGTCAGGTTGACCGGTAGGATAACTGTCAGTGTTGATGCGTGTGATGTTTGTCTGCATTAAGGCCTGGAGTAACTTTGTTCTCCTGCAGCTGATCATATGTTATGGATGCATAAAGAAATGGCAGACCCAGTATTTTGACAGTTGTTTTAATCATTCAAACCTTAGCCATGAGACTACGTGGGGAAGACTATCTGCATTATATGTTCGGATTAAAGTGCCCCTAAGAGCCAATTATGGTCAAAGTGTACTCTCAAAGAGTGAAGAAAACTGGGTTACAATTTTGGTAGAATGGCTTTGCCCTAGATTTCTTTTGAAATGCCAATTTGTGTCATGTTATGAAGAGGCCAAAAACAGGCTAGGAGTGGACGTCTGCTGCCTCACACATTTGAATAGAATGTTTTTCATCACGTATCGCTGAATAAGACATCACTTAATGACGTGAAATCATCTGCAGAAGCAGAGCATTTATACGCTGAAACCCTTCAATATTTAGCTCATTTCCCGAACATTACAATATAAGGATTAAGTAATGACATGGCCCACAGTTGCAAGCATGCCCAAGATTCATTACAGTAGTAGAAGTACAGTGTGATTTATAAACCAGCAAAGTGGGTGTGTGAAGATGTGTGAATGTTTCATTCTTCCTGAGTGCAGAACAATATAACAGATGATTCATTTTATAGTAGAAGAAGAAATTTCCATTGAATCAAAATGTGGAAAGTGACATGACCATTGACAACATTTACAATCCTGTCTTTTTTGTCCTTTTCCACACCAAACAAAAATGTTACAATAAAATAAGACTTTATTTCATTTTCAACACACACCACCCGGTGCTGTAAACAGTAAACACGTCAGCTGTGTGTTATAAAGTACTGAGCAAAATTTTGGCTTTGGTTGTTTGAGTAACCTTTACCAAAAAGGCAGCTTTTAGAAAGGTGGAACCATATCTTAAAATATTTAAACCTTTATTGGAACAAACAGGCTTGGGGCTGAGTGTAAGAGACATCAGAATGTGATGAAAGATGGGCTAAAATAAGGAAGATTGGGAAGAAAGAGACTTATCCCATAGTGTTTTGCTACATTATGCAAAGAAAGATGATTAGATGCACTTTTAAATTGCAGTTGCAGGATGTTTAGTCTCCTGATTGTTGACCCCTGTGTGAGGATATTGGCATCCACTATGTGAACAAGCATTAGCGAAGCCTCTGAGTTAACACCTCCAGAGCTACACATGCTAGATTCATATGGACAGAACAGCCCTTGGGGCGTTTCGCTGCATTATGGACAGCTTTACTTCACACGTTCTCATGCTGACTGCACACACACTGTTGAGTTGCATGCAAACCATAGATAAGAAGCCCAGAAAAACCAGCTGTCTCAAATTTCATTTTTCAAAAAGTGATAATAAGGTGAAAAAGCAAAGGATTGTTCTCTTTTATCAGTTCAAAAGTCTTTGCTTGTGAAATGCACTCAAAAACACTTATCAACAGCTCCGCTTTAAAAGAAGAATACTTGAGCATCAAGTAAACCTGAGGGGATGTTGGTCAGCAGCTGTCCTTCTGCATAATTAATGAGTCTGTTTAACCTTAAACAGTCACGGCTGAATGTTACCATCCACTTACATATCTACTGGGCTGGTTGTGTGAACCTTTTTTTGTGGTCAATTATAAAACTAGAAATGCCATTTCTGTAAAAATGTTCATCTCTTTTTTTCTTAAGACAAATGCCAAGCTCCCACTTCTATTAGAGAGGTGTTTTTTATAACAGCTTATATCACAGGACTATAAACCAGAGGGACACCTGAGCTACAGTGCTGAGGTCAGGTAGTGGGCTAAGTGAAGAGCCCTGGGCTCTGCAGTCCCAGCGATCAGCACCAGAATACCTGTTCATACTCAACAGCTAGTGACCTTGTTTATGAAAATGAGTTTGTGAAAGTCAAGCAGAACACCGGAAGTATTAGGAAAAGCACAGCTCAATCCCCTGGGGAAAGCTGTCCAATTATTTAGGAAGGGACAGTTTGTGGAGAAGCACTTGTCCCTCTTTGTAACAGATCACAATTAGAAAGGCAAATGATCAATTAAAACAATCTGTTGCCATGGCGAGTTTGTTTGTCTGACAGTGGCTCTGTGAAATCCTTCCTCGGAAGCACTTTGAAGTGTCTGATTATGGAGATTCACTTTTACTCTCTAATATATGTCCAGATTTTTATCAAATCATGTTTTGTTATGTGCCGCCTGCAGAAAGAGGTCAGGCACAGAGGTCATGTAGTGGCAACATAGCAATTTTCCCCAGAGGAATCATTAAAGTTTCATCTAATCTAATCGTCTGAGCGACTCGCCCTAATTGAGGAAACAAAGGGATAATGATTTAAGCCTGAGTCTTTTCCGGCATTTTCCCAGTGATCTGTGCAGGGACAGTGATTTGAAAATGAGGTGACATGAGTTGACCACGAGCAGTCACTCTCTCATCTGGTGGTGTTTTCTATTTGTGTCAGCCAACATGTGTTTCTCATGATGGGACCTGACACCTCCCCTGCAGCAGCATGGAGCATGAAGAGTGGCTGGAGGAGAAACACTTTCACACAGAATGGAAATTTCTCTGATCGCTGAGAACATCTAAAGATAATGTGTGAATTTTCAAAGATGGCAGATATCCTGAAGAAAAGACATTTTGTACTTCATGACTACATACCACAAAATCTAATTTTCTCCTCTCCTCTCTCTTAAATTGTCTGTTTTGACTTGAGTGTTTAACATGTGCTGAGTTACTTTGACCTCTGCATACACACTATGTCTGGAGCTTTTCCTTGGGCTGAATGTCTGGGTGAAATGGATTTACTGTTAAGGATTAATGGGAAGAGTTTTACCACTGAGAAAGCTGACTTAACACATATATGGAGTTTATGCTTAAGTGGAAAAGTGCCAACCACAGAGCTACATATTAGTAATTCCATTGTATTGTACAACAGCTGAAATCAGTGTGCAACAGACAAGTGAGTCTTACTTTTGTATCAGCAAACTATTTAAGACTCCAATGGCAGATATGGGATTAAGCTCTCTGTTTTAAAAGCGTGGTTTGGCGGTGGGTCCCTCCATAGCGAGGTGAGGTGGCTGAGGTCCGCAGTGGCAGAGGTAGTGACGTGCGTATAAGTGCAGCAGCAATGAATCACTTGGAGACAATGCAGATTGACATTCACTGAATACAACACGGATCAGATGGGAACCTGCTGTGGAATCATTAGTGTGTGCAATATGGAAAAACTCAAAGTCAGTCCTGCAGATTGCACCAAAGCTAAACCAACTATTTGGTGCATTTCCATGCATGTCTCTTAACTATTTATTATTATTGCAATATGACACTATAACTGCTGCCTTTAATAAGCTGTCAAATCAAATAATATCAATTATCAAACAATAAAATAAGGAATATTTTTGTACTGCAAAACACATGTAATCAGACTCTAAACAAATCTCTGACTGAGAGGGGAAAAACATAAATTCAAACTTATCTTGGCTTATAATATTCTGTTGAGCATTCTCCACGGAAAAACCAATTATTTTGAACCAACTCATTCAGTGGAAAGGCTGGCAGGTCTGGTACCTATAGGCCTATTCTGAAAGCACAGATGTAGTGGCTGGCGCACGCGCGTGCACGCTCGCATATGACTCATCTCATCTAAACTAAAGCACTTTGTCAGAGGCGTCCATTCACGTTACACCCATGCAAGGACGCGCAGACTCAATCTCAGCTTGGAGCACGACACTTGTAGTGAGGTGGCTATATAAGTCCATTCAGCATCTTCTCCTTAAGTAACTATATACTTGTTTCTTCAGAGAAGTGAAGGAGGGCGGCATCTCGCCAACTACCTGGAAACCTACAAGGCTCCTCTAAAGATTGAAGGTATGCAAATCTTCATTCATTTTATCCATATTGTGAGTTTTTTCTGCAGCAGTTTTTGGCATGTTACGTTTTCTCGCACGGACTTAAACTTACTCCTTCGGACCTGCACTGTATTTTAAATTTTGATTTTGTTTGATAATGCTGGAGAAAATACAGATTGCAGGCAATAACACTTCCACAGTTTATCCATCACTCAGCCAAAAAAACCCAATCTCTTCTTGCGCGCAAATATTCCACATCATAGACCAATTCACAAGATTATTCATATAATTGATGCAGATGATGAATTACAAACCAACAAATAACCTGCAACCCATTTATTTGTTGTTACTGCGCGGTTACATGAATGCGATGCCTGTCTTTACGTGCGTAAAATCCTCTTTACGCAGCGCATCTCACATTGGAATTGTGATAAAACATATAATCCACACTTTGGTTTTCTTCTCAGATTCCTGTTGATATCCTGACATGAAGCTCAATTTACTTGGTACCACCGTGATTCTGCTTGTTGCCTTGTTACCGCGCTACGAATGTCGGGCTATTGAGAGTCCTGGCGGTGCCCTGCGCGTCCCAGCTCCCCAAACCCAAAACTCCCAGCAGCAGCAGCAGCAGCAGCAGTCTGGCCCCATCCTGGAGCGACTTGGAGAGGAGTATTTCATCCGACTGGGCAACGGGGACTCTAACTCTTTCCCATCATCGCCCATGTATCCCGACGAATCACCTGCCATCTACAACAGAGCTTTGCAACTCCAGCTGACGCGGCGTCTTTTACAAGGGAAAGTTGGAAACATCAGGGCGCTCATAAGCGGCTTCGGAGACCGCGGGAACGACTCCATGGAGAGGGGAAGGAGGTCCGAGGACCCGCCGATATCCCTGGATCTGACCTTCCACCTGCTGCGGGAGATGATGGAGATGTCCAGGGCGGAACAGCTGGCTCAGCAAGCGCAAAATAACAGAAGAATGATGGAGCTCTTCGGGAAATGAAGACCTCTTTCCAGGCCGCCAAAGATCTCCCTTCTCTTTCTTTCTTTTTTTGTTGCATTTTTACCATCAGCACAAAAACATGCTCTGTACAATATCGTGCTGCTTTAATACGCTATTATTTATAGCTTTAACCTCAAACTATGGAGCGATTTAAATGTTGGTGTCAAATCTGTAGAATCACACGTTCTTCACATTTGAGATTAAATATTTCTGGTTGAGACATGAAATACTGCATTGACAAAACTGGCATTTTGTTTTAGATTATGAATCTCTGTATTTATGATATTTATGTTTGTTAATAAACTTATGTGCAACGAGTCATTTTCTGTTGCAAGAGAACGTCTTATATCTATCTATATTTTTAATAAAAATTTAAAAGCAATGCTTACACTTCTCTGTGGATATCCTTACATATAAGTTAATAATAACAACTCCCAGGAAAACCAACTATTCCCAGTTACTTTGATCACTAATTTGATTAACATACATTGACATATAGATTTATAATCTTACACTGGATAAATTGAATATAGTTTGGTTAAGAGAGCACAAAGGGCCACTACATCTTGAGTCTTGCCTACACAAATATTGATTAATAGAGAAAGGATCTTCTAACTGAATAGAAAACCTTACATGTATGGCGTAACCATGGCATTAGTGTGGAGCCAAGTCGTGGGTTAACATCATGCCTCCTCTCTGTCACACACAAAAGAGCTGCAACAACAACAAAATCACAAAATATGCTACTGAGGATGCTGTGAGAGCGCCTGCAGACATGCAGGTGAAGAGCATTCATTCAGCAGCCTTTCTCCTAAACCTTTAATCCTCAAGAAGCAATTTGTATTATACCAGCCAAGAGGCAAACGCAGACAGGCTGAAAGACACACCACCGATAGCCAATGAGTGTGAAAGACACTGTGTGTGTGTTTATCCGTGCGCGTGTGTGTGTGTGTGTGTGCAAGCTGTGCTGATCCTTGACCCACAGTGTAACTAAACAGGAGCTGTGGGTGAGAGTCATCCTATTCTGTTTGGCCCACTTAGCAACGTGGGGCTTACTGCTGCATTGAGCCAATTTGTAAAGGATCCAACTCACTGAGAGACAGTGTGCAATAATTAGATGGGACTGAGTCGTGGACTACCTCAATAGTGGAGTCACAGCGAGGTGAGACCATTGCTGGGCAGCAAATAGGCAACTGAAGATCTTAGGCACGCTGCAGTCTGATAAATACAGTAGGTCGTAAGCAGAAATGATATCACAACCCTATTCTAAAGAACAAGCTTTAAAAACGACACTAATGCCTTTTTCAGATGGATTTGCTTTGACAGAAATAAATGAAAAGGAGTGTGAAGAAGACATAAAGGGAGAAAGGAAGAGAAAAAACTGTCTCTCTGCTTCACACATGCGCACACAGTCATACAAATAGATAGGGGTGTTACATAAAATCTTTTTTCATCTGTAATTCAGTCCAGAGAGAGACCTGATGTACAGTAACACAGGGGAACAGCTGCTAACAACCAACATTTGAGAAACAGCATATACAGGTATTTGTACAATTCAGTTTTAATGACACATAGTATATAATACACCATGACATGGTAAAATGTGATGTTTTTTCCATACAGGAAAATATACCTGTGACACAACAAAGAGTATGACCCACAACACAGGCTGTTATGTGTAGGACATACTGAAATGTCACAGTGATAGTTTTTTACTCCTCTATCCTACTCATAAAGTTATATCAGTCATAAAAAAGTGTCGGCCTGGAGGAAAACCTGAGGCCCTTTTGTCATGCTCGCTAATGATGCAGTTTAAGCAGTAAGTCACAAAAGGTCAGCTACATAAAAAATGTATGAATTCTGGAAATAACCAACAGCCACCCAGACACCTGTCTGTCATTCGGTATGTCAAAAAATAGTGACTAAAGAAAAGACCCAAAATGTGTATTTAATCAGACAAAACCCATATAAGATCAATCAGTATGCAGTGATGCACACTGACTTAATCACAATAAAAGAGGGTGATGGGAATTGAAACTTCAGTCTCTTCCTTTAGATCTACCTCAGCAGCTCAGACTTTCCCTTCGGCACAGATCTAAATCTGTCTCGCTGTTCCCCAATCTGGGAAAAAAGTATCACAACTGACCTGAAATCAACATCTAGGAGCAAAACTTATCCTGCTCCTTGTTTAGGTGTTTTTCTGGGCCGGTGGCTACAGCTAGGTCGACGCAGCGCTCTTGGCTGCGCTCTGGGAGGAGTTACTCTGCTCGGGGGCAACTGGTTGGACGGAGGCGGCTGTAACAGCTCCTCCTCCTGAAACTGTCTGGGTCCCTTCTCCTTCCTCGGCGCCCGCTTCTCCGTCCTCATCCTCTTCTTCCTCGTCTTCGTCATCTGTAGAAGGGAAATAAAAGTCAAATACCTACAGCTGTGAGCAGTAAACTGCTGCCATCACCATCTCTGTCCCTTCACCTTGGATGAAGTCAAGGCTGCGCAGGGCCTTGCCCTCTTTCTTGAAGTCGACGGTGTAATGATCCATATTCTCATAGCCACGCTCAACTTTGTCCAAGTGAGCTATACTGGATGCGTCTGCAAGCCTGAGAGCAAACGGTGCAGTTTGCATTATTTATGGCAGAAAAACATTCACCCTCAGTTAGACAATATAACACATTATATATAATCTGTGATGTTTATTTCAGGATGCCACAGCTAAAGATTATGATTTGCTACATTTCACAGAATTATTTTTGACGGCTGCTAGAGAGCAGGTGTGACCTTGCTGCTTTAGTCTGGGGCTTTTAGGTGCTGATGTAAATTTGGCAAATCAAGAGCACTAAAAAAAAAAAAGAAAGACACACCCAGTAGTAGATTTTAATAGTGTTAAGTCAGATTATTGCTTTAAAATGAGAATATTTTATTTAGCAAACATCCTGCATTATATTTACTCTTTACCTTTTGTCAGTGTATTTACTGATGCATAAAGACATACTCACTTTTTGAGGAGAGGCTTTGTGTTCTGGAAGAGACAGAAAGACTAAATATCCGTTTAACTTATAACTAAAATATTAATAATGTGTGTGGTTTCAGTATTGACTCTGACCTGTAAGAATAAAGCCATTTCCGGCTCCTCCATGGTCTGAATACCCAACTCCACCATCTTACAGCTCTCCTCCAGATGGTCTCCGTACTTCCTGGACAGGCCCCGAATATAGTTCACCTTCTCTTCCTGTTCGGCTGTCACCTTCTGACTCATCTCCCTCTTCTTCCCCTCCAGGACGGCGTACAGCTGGTCAAACTTCTCACACACCAGGGTCTTCTGCCTTCGACCATTCTCCTATACATGCATGTGTGAGAGACAGAAGGAGACGCACAAAGGGAAAGGTTATACATTTTTAAAGTCCATTCATATGTATCATTCATTGTAGACTTTTGGATGAGAAATATATGTGAGAACAACTCTAGGGTGCAACGGAGTTTAGAATATTCAAAGACTATTGCTTATTTCTATTGTTACTCTATGAGTGGCTGTGTACATGCTGTAAACAAATGTTCTGGTTCGCCTGTCTTCTGCCCATCAGCTAGTGCCATATGTGCAGGGAGGACAGCTCATTCTGCATGACTGTCCTTAGTGACGCCACAGAGTGACACATGAGGAACTGGAGCCACTCCAGCTTCTTCCCACCATGTCCAACTGTGGCACGTGAACCATAGGAAAGCTGTCTGCCCCACCATCAATTACATTGCTCGTTTTTCATGCCATCAGGCCAGAGGCAGAGTATAGTGCACTGCTAAGTGCGTGTCGAAGAAAATAAAAAAGAGACAGTAAGACAGACTGAGGCATCAAATCATTAATAAAAACAAAAAGAGTGGCAGTGACAAGGACACATTACATCACGTTTGAGCATCTGCAGGTGCATGCAGGTGCATTAGTGCGTGCACAGAGCGAGACTTGCTGTGTGAGTGAGCGACCGGGCGCTGCGGCAGTCGGACACTGACCTCTATGGCGCGACAGGCTTCCTCTAGCTGACTAATGATGCCTTGCATCCTGTCGTTGTTACCAACCATCATGGCGATCCCGTCGCTCAGCTCCGACTGGGGGCGAGGACATTGCAGAGTAAATAACTGAGATCAAGTGTGATTCAAATCTGGAACAGCGTTTTAACACGTATCTATGTTTATTTCTATTCCTAACTCTCTTCTCATGAATGGCAGTATTCAGAATCTCAATGAAACCTCACCTTCTTTGTCTGGTAGATGGTGGTGATGGGCGCCACCTCACAGTCTTTGTGAACTCCAAATACCTTACACATGGAGCAGGTGGGCACACCATGAGTCACACAGAAAATGTTGATCTTTTCTTCTTCGTGAACGTCACACATGGGTGTTTGTTCCTTTCTCTCTGGTGCCGGCTTGCTGCTGTTGAGGTTTAAAGAAAACAGTGATCTTCCTGTCAGGCTGTACATTTCAGCGCATATTGATGTGATGTGTAATGTCAGTTTGATAATGTCACAGGTATATCTCAGTAGTTTATTGACGATACATCAGTCCTGTCTTGTCATACACAGGAACTGTCAGCCCTGTAATCAATACATCACTATTAAACTGTAGTATACAGATGTGGGTGCATGTGTATAAAGTTATGTTTGATTTCTGTGGATGTGTATCTTTTGTGAATAATTTATATTAGATATTTATATACTCATATATAAATATCTAGCTTGAAATAATGCCACAAAATCTTAATCCACTCTGAAGTTGAGCATCCTGAGTGAATGGATGTTGTGTTGTGGATGTTATGTCTTTCAAGCCTTTTGATTGTACAGCCAACTCAAGTCATCTGTGTAGATAGATGACTAAAACTAGAAACCTGTCATCCACTCCAGCTCTCTGACTCAGAAGCCACTGGCACTGACGCCACACCAGCAACCAGCATTTATCTGTATTCACTGCCATCAAGGTTAAAGACAGATATGACTGATTACCGGAGCCTTTCTTTGACCTGTAAGGTAATTCCTATCTACTCTGGAAATGAAAAGATACGTGTCCCATTCACCTGCTGGACTCCTGTTTGAACATGTCGATGATGTTCTCCACCAGCAGGTTCCTCTGCAGTCCATAAACGCCGTGCCTGTCCAGAACCACCTCATGTCTGCAGGACGGACATCGGAAGCGGCCACCAGACGCCAATGAGCCACCCCTGGTTGGGAGGTATGGGTTTGAAGCCTGCAAACAATCACAGGTAAAATCACAGGCAAAATTTTAATGGACAAATCCATCTCATTTACAAAAGGAATACATGGTTTCACTCAACAGTTAAATGTAAATAACACATAACAACAGCTAAATCTAAAAGGTCCCAAGCTCTTAATGTTTTCTGATGCTGGTAATGATTGATTATATTAATATTGTTTGTGAACACAGCCATACATGCCAAATTTGGATCAGCTGTGACACCAACCTTATGATTTTTCAGTCTATAATGCTCCAAAATGTATGAGAATATTATATGTGTATTCCACTATGTACTAGTTTGACCTTCCATACATAAAAAGTAGGGCAAGTTCATAAAAAAATACCAATGGCTCAAGTGGCTGTTAGTTAGAGATGCTTATATAAAACAAAAACTCAAGTTAATAAATACCTTCCCATTAATGCTAATTATCTACTGAACAAATGAGTGGCATTTTGATCAGTTTTGCTTACCTGGAAAACATCATTGGCACATTTTCTGCAGAGGTTGTGCTGGCAGGGCAGGATAACCACAGGCTTTGTAAACATTTCCAGGCATATGGGACAAATCAGCTGTTTCTCCAGGTTATCCATGGTATTCATTTTAGACAAACCCTTTTAGCAAATAGTCTAAAAGGACAATGGCATAAAACAATACGAAAAAAAAAGAATATCCCTAAGACCACAGAAGCTGATAAAGTTGAAAATAGTCTGTTTCCTTAGGCCAGAGTCTGGAGGCTCAGGAGAAGGCCTGCTGCTCTTGTCCTAGCGGGTGTGGTGCTCCTATCTAGCTGGTGTCAGTTCTGTTTTTAGCAGCTATTGCTGTCACGTCAAAGGTTGCCATTTTTACCTTGCCCATATTTGAAAACTGAACAGGGGCAGTCCCAAACAGCTGCCTACCAAACTCTACATCTTCTATACCACTATCAGTGGTGACTGGTTGTGTGGATGCAGTTTAAGTTTGTTCTAGGGTGGAGGCCTTAACCTTACATCACATCAGTTATTGCATAGCCCTGACAAAATAATAAGGCTACCTTTTTTAAAATCTGCCTGCAGTCACTGGTCATGATTGATGATTTTAGTTCTCATAGCATAAAAACAACTGATTAATAACCAACATAACTTTAAATATCTCTAAAATAACGCATATACAAAAAAGTCAATAGATGTGCTAAACTATATTAAATATTTTTTTAAGTTTACCTGATATCAATGCTAACTTCTTAGCATGAAGTCAATGCTAACCTCCTGGTAACTAAACAACTTAAGCGACATCGGCTAAACTTGGAAGCCTCAGCTTTGTGCACCAAAGGTAAATTAACTTATTAAAAATTTAATGAGTCACTTATGTACAACTAACAGGAATGGGAATGTTTTTTCTGCAGCATTAAAATGCGTTGACAATAAAATGAGGTTCTCCGTCAGTAGGTACGTTAGCTAACGTTATCTGTCACAGGCTATTAGCTACATCTTTCCACTTGGCCTGCCAAAGCTAGTTTACCGTCACCCATGATATTTCTGTCCAACCGTTCCTGTTGTCAACACTCTATTATTTAAATTACGTTTAAGACACGAAGCGCATCCTAACATTATGTGACTATTATTGCTGTTTGGCGTAAAGCAACGCAAAAGGTCACTTTGGCGAATGAGGGCATCGATCCCTCTACCTCTCGCATGCTAAACGAGAACTCTACCGTTTCAGATTATTCCCCTCCTGACCGATTGGGTGAAGTTCTATACATTTATAGGAAAATAGTGCGTCATATTTGTTCAGCTGTATGTTAGGGGAGCGTGTAACTCCCGCGATAACCTAGTATACCGGGTGTCTTTCCTGCTTTAGTATGTGACGTTTCATGTTAACTGCCTTAGCATTAATTTAGCTAGCTAGGTAGCTTAGCGTACTAGCAGCTATCGTTCATTAGCAATGGGGATATTAAATAGTTTCCCGGAGCTCGTTTTGTAACTGTAACGTTACAATGTCAATTTGCACATATGACATTGAACACTCAGAATTGTTCTCCCATCTAAAAAACCGACATGTTTATGATTAAAGGCCCATTCTTTTAGCACTGTTAGCATCTCCCTTCGATAGCTCAGTTGGTAGAGCGGAGGACTGTAGCGGATACATGGGAATCCTTAGGTCGCTGGTTCGAATCCGGCTCGAAGGAGAGACATCTTTTCCCTACGTGCATGAATTTCCCTACGCTATTCATAAACAAACAACTTACGTTTATTTGCAACACCTCTGAACCATTTATGCAAGTCAGTGTTTTTATTTGCCATTTTACATTGTAGCAATGAATAGTTAGGATTACATTTTGAATTTCTGGGAGAAAAACAGCAAATATGAAATTGTATAAAATAGAAAATATTTTTTTTTATTCTTCCCAGCACATGGTTATTATTGATTAAAATTTGCTTTGACTGATAGATATATATATCTCTACACACAGAAGGAGTGAGGCTACAATTAATGCAATTAACATTATGTTCAACACATTCTTCTTGTGCATGGTGCACACATGCTTTTCACACAGACTCACTGAGTCATATACAGGTAAGACTGAAAAGATCACTGAAAATGAAAGGCGTCATTCTCCAGTTTTTTCTCTGTTTCATTTTGTGTCCATCCAGGGACAACATACCAGTGATCGTCACCTTCAGATATCCAGCTTTTAACTGTGAAGTTTCTGGGACGTGTGATCTGTGAAGGTGAAATAGCAGACTTTCCTTTTGCCATTATGTGTGATAAGTACAGCCGTGTGTTTTTCACCTGATACTACCTTTCTGTTTTCTTTCAAATGATGTTTTCATGAAACTTTATGATGCTGTGTGTACACCACTTTATTCAGGTTTAATTAATAATCTTTTAAAATGCTCAACTAGTATGATCACATATAATAATAACAGGCAAGGACTGCTTAAACACTCACCATTTAGATGGCTCAATTAAGAAGATGTTCTGGGTCTTTGTGATTGAAGTGAATTCATAATAATTTTCAAGCCATTACTGTCTGACTCATAATATTGCTGTGTCTGTTGGTAAAAGTGCAGTAAAGATTGAAGAATGACAAATTAAGAGCAGTGTGAAGATTGCTTGCCAATGAAAAGCCGATATGAATGCCAGTGTGACCATCTTGTTCCTCTATTTTGCTCAGTAATGGTACATGGTGTTTTGATTATATAGTAAAATGGTCTGAAGGTACCGACCAGATCACAAAATACGCACTCTCTCTCTCTCTCTCTCTCTCATACAACCACACACACAAAGGTCTACAAGCTCATAAGGAAGATTAAAGTATATATGGGTCCAGAAAAGGGAGCGGAGACAAGGGTGCCATCTGGTCTCTTGTATGAATATTTCAGTTAGGTGGAAGTCATATTGTATTCATACAGATGGTAAGAACCATTGCCTGTGATTTTAAAGGTCTTTGTAAGCATTATCGCATAATGTGGTCTATTTCTGCTTTTTCACATTCATCCTAAAAATGGAACTTAAACTTTTCACCTCAAAACATAAGTGATGGAACTAGAAATGATGTCACCTTAATGCAAATTGAATTATGTAGAAAAAACTCATAGAGACTAGTACAAATCTACTAGTAATTCATTACTTGAGAAATTCAATATGGATTTTCTTGGGATTAAGTCGAATAAATACATTCAGGTAATTACGTAAAGTAACGGTAAAACATGTTTTGTTTAAAATGTAAGCAGAGAATACTTTTATTATCATAATTGTTATTTCCCTCATTATGTCAGAATGTCAAGGACAGGGTTGAAACTATTGGAAAGTGAAACTAATAAACTAAAGGCCCCAAAGGTGTAGTTGGCTAATTCTTGTGTGAAATAGTTTTGTGATGATTATGGATGTTTATAGTATTTGCAATTTAATACTTGTGATTTATAATGTAGCAAATTGAACAAAAACAGCCGTGTGTACAAGAGAAATCACTTTTTAGTGGTGCATAAATACACAAGTACGATTTTCACTTACAGCAACAGTAGAAAATATAGTTGATGCCTTGGTTGTTTCTGGTGCACTCAAGTTTTAACAAGCAGAAAAATGTACAGAATGTATATTAGTGTGGGAAACAGATACTTTCATATATTATTTCCTTTTTTAATTTTAGACTGAGCTTCTTCCATGTCCATGTACCTGCACCTTCCCAGTGGCCTCTGGAGTGCACTCTGCAGATCCAGACCAGAGTAGAGATCTTATCCTGAGAGAGACAGTTGTGACATCGTCTGCTAAATAAAAGCCAGGTAAATGTGTCCTCAAAATCTAACCAGGCATTCCAAAGTGATACAACACATTTAAGTGCAAATATAAGTATGTTTTACTTGAAATAAAACTGTTACATATTTCATTTGGTCATGTGTCGCCAGGGGTTGTCAATGTAGCTGTGTCTTTTCCTGCTGGTAGGACCTACACATTATTCCAACAAATAATGCCATTTTTAGGACATAACATCTTTAAGAAGATGAATCAAAGCAGGGAGAGTGAAGATTCTTTTAAAATGTAATCATTTCTTATTGATCAAAACATCACATTGGCTACAAGAAGTTATAAGACAACATTTTTGACTTTGATCTTAATTTTAATTTGACTTTTTTTTCTTTAGAAAGAAAAAAACATGTAAGGTTCCTATAAAACAATACAGCCATACCTTCTTTTACTTGAAATGCAACAGCCTAACAACCCTATTGTGTGTTTGGCATTTTTAATAAGGGCCCCATGTAAACTGATTCTGGTCACATTTACCATTAGCATCTGCAGCACATGACGTGGCACATCAAATTAGTAGTTCTACTAATCACAATAAGGATTGGCCATGCAGAAGTATAGAGCGGATAAGTTTAGAAGCATAGGGTTACAGAAAATGGATTTTATGATAAAGGTAACATGAACTTCAGTTTTGTGAAGTGCTTATATCATTTTTGTTATGCAGTCACTTGATAATAAGAAAGGTAAAATCTAACTGCCAGATTTCCACAAGGAGTTTTATATAACCTCCACTCCCATACCATGACGTAAAAGAGACGTCAGCCTGTTTTAACAGGCACCACTGCAGATGATCATGAGAACCTGAGATGCGCTCAGCATTTAAGTGCCTGTCTCAGTCTGGCTTGAACTCCACACCCTCTGCACCATGACAAGTGCAGTCCACGTGTCTCATCTTTAACACTTTAACACATTCAAAGTGTAGTGGAGCAGGGTGATTACAGCCGCCTGTCTGTGTTAGCAGGTTACAGGAAGGCTACAGAAAATATGCAGAATTCTTATTCACCTTATCAAGTTTTATTTGACGTAGAGAATAAGTGACTCAACCAAGTCCCACAGTTTTTGTGGTTCACTCTGTAAACTGGGTACATTATCTGTGACTTAACATTAACCTTCTAGGATTGGCCAGTTACTTATCATTTAAATATGATCATATCTAAGTGTGGTAGGCATTCATATGAAGACAAAATAAAATTATCTAATGTGTTGTTGTTAATGTGGAAATTTATGTCTGTGTTGGGAAGAGAGCTATATATAACAAATGATTCCTGCTACTTGTGCGAACTAGCTTAGGGAGTTTAAGTTATATTGTTATTTTATTTGTCTATTTTTTTAAATAAATAATGATAATAATAAACAATTTGAATAGTAATACTGATCAGAGGCGTGTCATACTGTATTTTCCACTGAGGAGCTGGGATAGAAAAGCCTGCTGGCCTTTAACACAGTAACAGAGTGCTATCTAGTGGTAGGAAGAGAACGAGCTCTGCAGCTGCACTGCTGCATATTGACATCACTGCAGTCGTCACCAAACAGGGCTTGTGTTGTTTTGGAAAAGGTGGCTATGCGTCGACAATAGGATTCACAATTGAGCGAAATCTAAGATTTTAACCTCAAGGAGGACAAAATGTCAACATTTCACTTGTCGTTCATCACATTGTGGCTTACGTTTAACTTGACTATGTTGTTGCAATTGAATCATATGAATCATACTCCTATCAGTTTGTTTGTGGGTGGAAACAAGTCAACAGGCTTCAGTAACACATGGATAACAAATTAAGCTGCACACGCTGCTGTCTCGTGATCAGTCATTGGGTTTAGCACTTCTGGACTTATTATTTTACACTAGCACAACATACTTTTTCACATTTTACACAGGTCTGGAAAAGCAACCTGTAGTGTTAGCACAAGGTGCCAGGTTTGCAGCATTTTGTTTTTATTTGGCAGGCATTATATAGTGTAGTTATTGCAATATTGGAGAATATAAACCTAATATCTCTTCCACTGCACAATGAATACCTTATGATTACAAACCAACATTCCAAGTCATTTAAAGTATATTTAAGATACTTTAATTACCCTCAATATTCACTTTCATCCTCCAAGCACACTATGCTCGTAATTACTCCTGTTTGCCACTAGGTGGCTCTAAATACACACAATACATTTCAACTCATACAACAGTATGCTACAGAATAAAATCCTGATTATTTCTTATAACTTAGCCTGATAATAATAGCGTTTCAATATGAGTGAAACAACAGGTGTAAATGTACAATGAGTGAATTGCATTAAGAATCTTGTTAATTACTCCATGAAAATATTAAACAGCCATTAAAAGATGATGTGTTTAATTCACTTGAAACAACACGAAGTGTGAATGTCTGTGTGCTTTCATGTGTTTGTGTTTGTGTGTTTACAGATGCACATATACATACCTTGCATGTCAAAGAGCTTCACAGGCATAAATCTGCTGTGTGGGTAATCAAGCAATAGATAATGACTCCTGTGATTCCCACAGTGTTGTCAGAGGGTAACAGGTAAATCACTTAGGGACACCATGGCGGATTGCACTGTCTCCAGAGATCACTTGGCAAAAAGAGTCACGGGAGAACAGCTTTGGCAGCCTCACAAGCAGATACTGTACCTGTAACCTCAAGGGGAATCAGCAAGCATGCAGCTCACCTGTCTCACTAATGCTCCCAAGGCTCACGCTCAAGTAGTTAAACACACCTGCTATGCCACAAAGGTGTGTGCCTGTGCATAGCGTGCTAGTTTGTGTGTAGATGTTTATGTGGCAATAAAAAGGTCTGTGTAAGAAATTAATTTACAGTGATACCTCCCATAACCTTTTCCCACATGCATACTTAAAGGAGTGAGTGTGAAATGTGCTCTGTCTTGTTTGTGTAATTGTCATTTGCCATAGGCCCTTTTCTCAGCAGCCATTTTGACATGTCATCACAGGGTAAACACAGGTGTAATTAATGACATTAATCATGACCCTGTACCATTTAGCCAGGCCCTGGTATTGCGCAGGCTGCCTCACTGGAATGGCTGTGACACTAAATAAAACAGGACCATAATTAATTTGATCAACTACACCTGTGTTTACCCTGCAATTACATGTCAAAATGGCTGCTGTGAAAAGGGACTGCAGAAACAGAACCGCCCATGTGTGTTTAACCCGATCTCTGCTTTGTGAGCAAATATCTTTAAAAAAATAATCAAAATGTAATGTGCTAGTCATTTACACTAATACATGAGGGAAACATCAAATTAAATGGTTTTAAAATGTATTTTCAGTCACAAGGTTTCCACCACCTGGAGTGGAAAGTTACAAATAAGAAGGAATAATCAACAGGCTTTTTCACTCACTAAATGCTAAGTTCATCCTACACTTATTCAACTTTTGCCATGTTTTTATTAACTTATAGTTTAGTATGTGTTACTATTACCAATACACAGTTGCAGCTACTTTTGTGGTTTCCTTTAAGCAATTTCCAATGCCTCATTTTAAATACAACTTAGGTCAAATTACAGTGAACCTCTACTTGAGTTGGATATTCTAGTACTTTTTACTTGTGCTGCTGTCTATGACTCATGTGTTGTGTTTTGCAGTGTTGCTGTAGATGCCTGGGAAAGATGCAGGACCTCTTTGTGGGGGGTATGTCTGTGGGGAGCTGCATTCAGACCCATGGAAATAAGGAGGGGATTATGTCTCCACTGGCACTGGGCATGACTGTTGCCATGGCTCATCCATTGTCCCCCCTGCACACGGCCATGGCACGGAAACCTCCAGTGGAGATGTTCATGTTGTCATCTTACAGTGCTGTGGGGTATTATGTGAGATCATGCAAAAAAAACAAACCCAAAAACAAAACAATGGTCCAGAATCATACTGGTAGTTGTTGCAGCCTGATAATCCTAAATAATGCCTGCAGACAATAAGTAATCTACTTTACAATGCAAGCAGCATGTGTCCTGAGTCACCACAAGCAGTCATATGGTGCAAATTGCTTCAGAGCTGCAACATTTTGCTGTATTTCCTCGGCTGTATTTCAAACTCCCGGTGAGTCTCAGCTCCCAAGTAGTATGAGTCATGAGAGGAAGGTAATCACAGGCAATGATGTGGACCGCTGCAGGGCAAGCCCCGTTGTGGAGGAATACCCTTGAGAAAGTCCACGCCGTCTGCAAACGACTGCTCATATAGGTCTTGGGATCGCCCTGCCGCACAGCCAATCAAATTGCTCGTTTCATACGTCTTCAGCGCCTTTGTCCAATCAGCGTTTAGCTTATAGCAGCAGCCTCGAAGCCATTGGTTCATTTTAGACAAGGGCGTCTTTTGCTCGCTCCAACAGCACCATCTCTGGCAGGTGGTGTGTGCTTTAAAACCATACAGTAGGCTAATGTTTAGGACGGTAGGTAGGTAGTTATAGGGACACAAAGACACTTTAGCTTGCTAATTTGTCGTCTGTTGGTTGATAGTTTTTTGTTAGGTGCCTTTCCGTTTCATCTGAAGCCACCGGAGTCGCAGTGAGTGGGATAATCGTCGGGGTTCCCCTCTTTGAGGCAGACACTTTGTGCTTTACGGTCAGCGGTGAATTAGACAACTGCTCCTTCACCATGCAGCTGCTGAAAAAAGACGGAAAAGCCCTACATGTTGATTATATTTCTCCACCGGTGGAAGTGTGAATGAGAGAAAAACCTCCCGGCCACAGCTGACAAGGTCCCACATCCTGGAGCTGCCTCACCTCATCCGCCGGTGTTGCACACAATATGATATGTTGATGACATTTTTTGGAAGTGGTCGTGCCTTTTGTTTTCATTTCGGGATATGTATTTGCGGATCCGTGAACGCCACGAAACGCAAACGAGTGGACGTTTTTTCCTGCTTTGAAAATGAGGAAGCGTTTTCATAAAGACCCAGAAAAAGGCAAGAAGGTCTCGTCGTCCGTGGGCCCGGATTTGAGTAAAATGAGAAAGAAAGGATCAAATGCACCAGCAGCATGATTTCTTCCCTGCAAAATGACAGCAAAGGAGGTAAAACGGTGGAGGTAGATGAGACGCATCATCAATGAAGGCGATCTGGACAAGTTTTGAGTCGCTCATAATGAACAGAAATACTTTGCAGCTCGATAGCAGATCGTTTCCACAATATTGAAAGGTTTTTCGGCTTTGGGAGATTTTCTAACTCACTGGTCATCTATTTTCGCATTGAATTTATTACCTTTTTGATTATATATTTGATTTTTTTTACACTTCTGATCCGGATCCAGCCCTGACTGTTCAATGGAAGTATGTTATCAGCTGCCGGTTTTGCCTCTAGACAGGCCGGTTCCCAAGCATGTCCTCAGCCGGAGGGGAGCCATTAGTTTCAGCTCCAGCTCTTCTCTCTTCGGGGCTCCTGATCCAAGACAGCTGTCACAGGTAAATAAATTATTTTTTTTTTTTTTATCATTTCGTGAGAGTGTGTTTGCCTCTCACAGGCCGTACAACCAGCACCGTCCCCTTTTTTAACAACTATATGAATAATCCACAGGAATCTTGCAGGTGGCTGTTGGATATCTAGGCCCTAACACACACATACACAGTGAGCACTCACTTGCACAGACGCACACAACATCTTCTTATCTCTCAGGCCTAAAATACACACCAACCTGAAACCACTTTGCATTTGTGCATGTTGGCCACAGATAAAGGCCCTCTTGGCTCACACTGCCTTCAGCATGATGCCTTATAGTATATCAGTTTACTCTTGGGACTTGCTACACTTGTCAGAAGGAACGTGCCACACTGTTATTCGTGTTAACATGTCTTGACACATTGACAGAAGAAACATTAATCATTGAGTCATACTTGAACTTCCTGCTCTCAGAGTCTTAAACTGTTGAAAATGTGCCTCTGGTAAGCATGCCTCTATATTTCTGCCCTGCGGTGGAAGAAAAGGAAAAGCAAGGCCACAGCAACAATATTCATGTTGTGGAGTCACATTTTACATGTCTCTGTTTGACATAAGAAGACTGACCCAGCAGTTTAATGTATCTCCAGTGCATTAGCCAAGCACTGAGTCCCTGTTGTGTGTAAGCATGTGTCTCAGATGTACCATCTATCACACCTTTGTCTAGCATGCTTGCTTAAGTAACTGTAATTCATGTGTGCCTGAAACCTTCGCTCACAGAAAAGCTGCACATCGAGTTTCACATGAAGTCATGAATCAGTGAACTCCTTCCCCACAGTGTTGCGGTTTTTGAAAAGGTAAAACATCCTTACCGTTGCTTCAGTAGTTTTGCACAAAAGCAGCAGGGTGTGTTCTCATCCCTTTAGGTCACGTCCTACCAGTTGGTCATGAACAGAAACTCCCACAGCATTTCCCAAAACATTAACTAAGTGTTAAGTCACTATTTTTTGACTGTGAGTGTCCTCTTCAATGGGCCATCCATTAGGGCTTTGTAAGACACTGCTCCACATACCCACCCATGTGTGTCTGCTTTGGACCTACCACACCACCACAGGCAGCTCCCTCAAACACTAATGCATAGACTTCACTATCAAAGGCCCTCAATGTTGTTCGTCAGTGTTTTTTTTTTCTGCTAGGTTAGTCATGTTTTTGTCATGCTGTGAAATATTAGATAAGCTGGTTGGACAAGATATTTTTATCTATTCTTTCATCTTTCTTGACATCCGTTTTGGATGTTTTGGTGGTTTTGGTGATTTGTTTTTTTTCCCTGCTCCAACAGGAGTTTAAGTTTCCGAACCCTCTACCAGTCAGTTAGAACTGAAGAAGCCTCTTTGACGAGAGGTGAAACATCTTCAACCAACCTCACGCAAAATCTTTTTGCTTTACCTCAACCTGGATAACTGAGAACCTACACAGACATCCATTTTGGAGTTTGGAAGGTTTGTAAAACTAATCTGAGGGACTGAAGCGATCCTGCTCCTTTGGAGGTTCTTGGACATTGCTTCTCAGACCGCATCCCAAAGGAGGGCTCCCTGGAGAGGTCCCAAAACCTTAGGAGAAAACCCATCTCAGCATAATTCTAGCTTGCTCATTCCCTGCATTCATACTCAAGTGTAAAGTGATTGTGTCTCTTGGTTCGGTTCACCAGTTGATTTCTCAAGTGGGCCAGAGTTCATTTTCAGTCGGCAGGTGTGAGGTGTGCTGTTATTGTTCTCCTTTGTTGTGAAAATGGGAGTCACTTGCAAAGCATTACACTTTATAGTGCTGAGTGAGTTTCCAGTGAATCAATAATGATCAGCATGTCAATTTTGTGCCAACATTGTTAAAGCGCATGTTTGCAAAGACTTTTATAAGAAAACAAGGCAGCAACAGTGAGGGCTTCAGTAATTCAACATAAAGACCTTCTGACTGTCAGTGGCAGAATTGGGTGAACATGCACGCATTCATACGGCAGTATCACTCAGCCTTTGTCACAGAGCAATTACATTTCTACAAATATTGTGTTTCGGGCACTATTTATGACCATAAGGGTGCATTTGTCCTTGGTGGCTGCTGTGTTTTTGTGTGTGGTTCCTCAGGCCTGTTGTTTGTGGAAGCAGCTCTGGACTAGCATTGCAGAAGGAGGCAGTTAGGCATGTGCCTGGGCTCTGTGGGCAGTGGTTTGGCTCGCTGCCACACTCACAGATGGCCGGAGTCTCAGTCTCTTTTCTTTCTCTGGCTATCTTGTTCCGCTCACTCACAAGCTCCCTCTCTTTCTTTCTCTTTCTCCTCTACCCCCCACCCCTTCCCTCGCCGATAAAGACATTTCCTCTTGTAAACAGAGGACGAAAGAGTAGGGTTGAGGACACGACAGAGTCTCAGAAGAATATGTCACACTGTGGTCGAGGAATGCTTATGATTGGGTGTAAATATGCTGTTGAAGAGGCGTTGATAATAGCAACAGCATTAAATAAATGGGCTCATACATCTAGTACAATGCCCCTATTGTTTTTATGCATGTTGGCTGCTTGTTGATTAATGCCTAAAGTGAGGTGGCAGATGATTTGAATTCCTCTTGTTTACAGTGATACTTGTTGGCCCCCTCTGGCTTGTTTGGAGTGAAGGATAAACACATGATTGAGATAGATTAGATTGGTGCAGAATGAAAAGACCAGTAGTGCAGGACAGGGAGTCATGTGGTGTGTCCCATTTGAAGTACAAAACACACATTTATTGACACATGAAGTTTCTCTGGCGTTATTGCACACATTTCATATGTTCTGTATGGCAGCACACTTTCTATAGCATGTGGCTGGTTTGGTTTGATTTATTTATGGCTATAGAAAGACACAAAAGTATCCAAGGGATAACATGTAAAAGCGTAAAACACTTTTTGGAAAAGGACAAGACACATGCAACACATGCAACACAAAGAGACTTTGTAACTGACATTTTCAAAAGAGGGAGAAAAAAAAATCCAGCAGAGATACGATAATCAATAAATAGATGCACGGTATTGATGAGGCCCGAACGGTCACTTGGCTTGTGGTGACAATAGGTGGAAAGCTACTTAGTCTAGAAACAGCGCCATCGTATCACAGTGATCAAGATATCATCAAGAGTGTGTCCACCACTGACTCCAGATAGACTCCTTGTGATTTTAGATGTTTAGGGACAGGGCATGATGATGATCGGTCTGTGTGTATGGGTGAGAGATATCGCTATGGTTGTTTCTGTGCAGTGCATGATAAGAGAAAACACAACGGTGCTTCTTTCTGAGGGAGTTACTCTGTTGATTTTAACTGAACCGATAAGCTTTTTTTTCTGCACATTGCCATCGGATTGACGTAGTTCCAGGATGTGGTAAGAATGCTGAAGGAGCTGTTCAGACACTGAGTCTGCTGTTTCACAACCTTTGACAAAAATATTAACCCTTTCCCTGCCAAAGTTTTTTTTTTTTTTTTGAGTGAGCTGGAATATACGGTACTGTTAATGAACAGCTCTTACATCCTGTCTTCATTTATACATACACACTCTCCCTGTTCCTCTGTCTGTCTGTGTCTCTGCAAGGGGCCCCCCTTATCACATGACCGTTCTGTTTTTGTGCTGCAGTGTTGAGTGCAATCGGGCATGAGGTTGTGTCTCCATACATCAACACACTAACGGACACAATGACATGGGTCGGCTGCTCTGGCTGAATATGAAACATATTTACTGTAGTCCTATAGACATATGAGATGAGCCCCTGCAGGAAGGCACACTTTATTTACCACTATTACTGGTTTTAAACACTTAGTAGTAGTTCACAGACTCACTGTTTGTCGACTTCAGTTTTGTTTGCTCTCCTCAGAAGGTTAAGACTTGCAAGGGGGGAGCATTAAGCCAGCCCAGAGAAGCAATTAGAGCCTGGGGATGATGTTTGAGATGAATGAAATTCCTGTGCGGGGTAGATAGCCTGTGAGAATATGACGCAAGTCTCCCACTTCCCCCCACCTCTAAGGACACTTTTCTCCAAGGTCTCTCTCGGTAAAGGAGGTTTGAATCATTTAAGGTTTCTTTACCAGCCAGTTAAAACACACCAGCATTGGTTGCAGTCTATATTACTGCTCAACAAGCATGATGCTTTGCTCTTTGGTAACAGCTCTGCTCCGTCATTAGCCGACTGAGGCATCGGACCAATCCACCCCAGGGCCTCCTCTCCCAGCCTTCTCTCTCAAAAACTCACTGCAGCTGGAGTGTGTCAGAGTGGACAGTGTTCTCATAAAACACTTACAACAGGTAGACTCCATCAAGGCTTTCATACACACATACTTACTCCAAACCTGTCCGCATTTATGGCCCACCGCTCAGTTACTGGAATGTGCCATCCTACACAGCAGAGTGCTGCAAGAGGTCGTAACTCAGAAGGAAGCATTGAGTTGATGAAACTGTGCTGAGTCTGGGTGCTTTTATCTTGGGTATTTACATATGTGTGTGTGTGTGTGCACTACTTTGTTTCTATACGGGAATGCTGCTGGCTTCCTCATTTGCCTGGCCCCAGCAGACTTACTGATTGTCAACAGCTACAACCAAATTGTGAAGCTAAATGACATCATAGCGGCATTTCTGTGTTTAAAAACAAGGAAGTGTGAGAATGCTACACTGTGCACTGGGTCACTGAATACCATTCAAAAGATGTCAGACTGCAATAGCAGCTCAACCGCAGTGTTATGACGAGAGAGCATGTTTGGAAAAGCTGTTTTGAATTTGACTTCTTCCGTTTCAGCCATTGCCTTCTGATTTAAACACACACACAATACATTAGTGAAGCATCACCATGACTTGTTGTCTGTTTAACTGCGGGAGTTACAAAATGACAAGACCTGCAGTTAGTCACAGTCATATGTTTTGACATCATGTGACCCGCTGAACTCAGAAACCCGAATGCTGTGACCCCAGGCAGCATCACTCGGTCTGCCAAGATAAGAAACAGAGCCGAATGTAAACAAGCTCACATTGAATTGCAGGGAGCACAATGAGCAGACTGTTGTGCTGGCAGTAAATTGGACAACAAACAAAACTGAAACTGAATTGGCCTTGTCCTTAACACTGCTGCTTTAACACCAGGGGTTCAGCCAAATCCATACTTTTTCCAATAACTCAATTATTGTTGTGTAATTTAGGGTTTAATCATGGTAATTATCAATATATTAATGTATTATTATTATTATTATTAGGATTGTTATTATCAACTCAATAAGTTATTTTTGTGTAGTTTGGGCTTTATCATGGTAGACATACTAGACAATGGTCTGATGATCAACAGGCACAGACTCATACCAGTTCCTCTAGGACCCTTGGGAGTGAGAGTTTGCCTTATGCTGTGTTCACTGAAAGTTGGAACTTAGAGCTCATATCAGCATCACCGCAAAGTTTAGTGCTCCCAGTGCTTCCAGCCTTACATACGTACAACAAAACACACAGCTACTGTTTACGTCAGTAGGCAATAGCATGAATTCCATGTCAGGTTGGTGACAATAATCTGACTTTCTGAGATGGAGATCCAACTTCATGGAGGGTTCTGATTTAAATTCTGACTTGGAGCATGGAAATTATGACATTTACGTGCAACTGA
This sequence comes from Synanceia verrucosa, assembly GCA_029721515.1. Taxonomy (NCBI): domain Eukaryota; kingdom Metazoa; phylum Chordata; class Actinopteri; order Perciformes; family Synanceiidae; genus Synanceia; species Synanceia verrucosa. Next base: position 10,996,193 of record CM056568.1, on the reverse strand, counting down.
ACGCAACATGAGTCAAAACACAAATGCAGAGCTCCCAATACCACTGCAGTGACATTAATGCTCTGTTTTAGCAGCGATGTCTGTCTTCTTATGCTGGAAAGTTGGGGGACGGATCTATGTCTCTTTGAATCTGAAGGGGACATGTCGTGTGTGTGTGTGTGCTACAAAAGTATCAAAGTTTGATACCCAGCCCTACGTATGTGTGAACTGAACTTTGAACTAGTTCTTTTTAAGTATGAACTGGCACAACACTGGTGATTCGGTGTTAAACAGGTGGCTCACCTGTTCAGACAGGGCAAAGAGGGTGGAACTGCCATTGATCAAATGTGAAATAGCAATAAATACTGCTTTCTGAAGAAAGAAGTGTTGTGTAATGTTGTATAGTCATCAGGAAAAGGATACTAGACAGGGCTAGTAAGAATTTAGATGGGGCAAGTAGATTTGAGAAGTCTGTTGGACCCCTCCCCAGTGAGTCAAATTTCTCCCTTCATGCCCTAGTTTTACATTAGCCTGAAGGGCAAAAGTGCCATGGGCCAACAGATTGTTAGAAGTCTTAATCCTGGCCCTGCCTTGTTTAATGCCAGAGGCTGTTGGTCAAATGCAAACAGGCAACCAGCACGGCTCAGCAGTGAAGCCAAAGCAAAAAGTCTCTGAAGCTGTAATTTCTTTAATGGCCACTAGATGCCAAGAATGTGTTAAAGTCTTTGTAAAAATCCAGTAGTTTATCTTGAAATGCATTTCTTTGCTCATTTGTCAGCTCTTACGGCTGACAAAGTTGGTGATGGGGTGTGAACTCAAATCCAAGTATCATGTTCTCAGATATTATTGGTATTACTGATTTTTTTTTTTTTTCAGTCATCCTTTGAACAACACGCAGATTTCCTTGAACTTTTGCTGTGTCGCACCTATGAGTGGCTGTGACCGAAACCATTTCTTAATCAAACAAAGTAGTTATCTGGCCAGCAGCAAGATATTATTGTTAAGCGGCTTTACAAAGTTTGAGTTTCTTGCAACTTTTTCAACTAGGCATTCATATGCACTTCAAAAAGTAGATTAACCACTGCTGGACTACATCCCTAATGTTTCATATGATTGAAGTGTGTGAAGAAAGACAGCAAATCAAAGCAAATTCATGAGTTAACTTTAATAAGTGAATTTCCCATCTGTGCCATTTAAGTTCCTTTGACGTCCTGCATCTCTCCCTCATTTCCCATCATCCTGAGCTGTGGAGCATAAACACCCAAAACAATGGGCCTACAAAGGGGATCAAGTTCATGTCAGACCATGACAGGACCTTGGGTGTGTTTTTTATGTGGGTTGGTGCTCCGAGGTGTGGTGGAGGTGTGTGTGTTGTGGGTTGGTCATTTCAAGGGTAAAACGTGACTTTTCCCTTCACTTCACAGTGGGAATGTGACATTGACGAAGTGTTTGCACTGCCGCCTCCTTCTTAGTTGCTCACAAGGAAACGCATGCCAGTAATGTCCACTTAAGTGCCAACTGGTGGTTGGCCCTGTGTGTGTGTGTGTGTTCAAAGCATTGGCTGAGTGTTGGCAGGGCTGGTCACTCTTCCATTCCCAGCCCTGCAGCCAGTATTATATAGTTCCCACGCATGTTAGAGCTGATACCAACTCCCTTACACACACACACACACACACACACAAACAGAGACACACACGCACACACACAATCTATAATATTCACACTAACCACCGGTGCGGTGTGTAAACACAGAGGCCTGTTGACACTAAAATACAGCTTTGCAGATCACCCACCCCGAGTCAAGCTGTTTGCTAGCCGGTAAAATATTAGCTTTGGAGTGGCGGCTGTCATGAGCTTAGAGGACAGACTGTGTCGTGTGTGTGTGTTTGTGTGTGTGAAGGTGTTTCACAGTGATCCTAAGATTATGAACTAATGAGTATCCTAGCATGTGCATTTGTGTTTGCATGTGTTTGTGGTGTAACCAGTTGACGGCTGTCTTGAAATGGCCAGTCATGCTCCCGGTGGGATGTGTAACCCTAGACAAAGGTAGCCCCAGGATGGAGAGTGGAGAGTCGGCCTGGAGGGGGCTAGGATGTGTGGAGTGCATAGAGAGGTGAGCCAACACCTCAGTGTAGCCCGGAGCAGCTGTCTGTCGACAGAACAAATATGCAGTTACGACAGTCCTGCGCTGCTGTTTTCAGCTACAGGGACCTGCTGGCACTGGATGGAAGAAGAGACATAAGATAAACAACTTCATCCATATTTTGGCAACTTGTAACAGAAGCACTGTTACTGCAAAACAATGTAGTTTATATAATTTCACAGTTGGTCAATAGTAACTATGGCTTAATGAAATGTTTATTATGTTGTTGTTAATACTCCAGTTTACGCTGATTCAGATTTGACTGTACTGATTGGGCTGAAGTCATTTTTGCTAAATTTCTGTCTGGTTGGGCATCTGTTCTTTCCCATACGACGAACAAACATGATCACAGCCCGCTAAGTACATGTGATCCATATTTTGGTCTTACATGGTACGGAATAAAGATGAAGACCAGCTGCTTTAGAGTCACAGATGTGTGGGCCTGTCGTACTTTGAGAAGCAGTCCTTGATAAGAATCTGCAGTTTTTGGAAGGCTTTGCCTGAATCACAACACAATGGCACTATTTACAAAGTAGTTTCAGTGGGTTATAATCTTACTTTAGGTGATTAATCTGATTTGCTTTTATTTACCTCTCCCATTCAGACTCTTCAGACAATTCGTTGTTGTTTCCTGTGTACTTTGTCACAGAAAAATGTGGATCAAATGTCCAGATTTTGATAAATTTTTAAACAGATAGCAGATAATCAGTAAACTTAGTGGACAAGTCAGCTGTAGCTGCTCCTGTAGAGTCTTTATGTGATGTGACTGCCAGAAGTATTGAGTTTAGATTATTATTATTATGAGACTGATGGTGCATGGCTTCATAGCTGTCACGACGCATCGCCACATCTGTCCTGGTTTTAACTTATTACTTCCACTACAGTCAATTCACATTCAAATTCACAATTTTTCAAGATATTGTTTTCAGTGTCTGTGCGTTCATAACAGTATTTTGAGAGAGGCTTTTAAAGGGGAAAATGTATCTTAACCAGTGGGGACGAATGAATTTGGATGGGATCCAAAGTAATTTTCTATTTATGGGAGTGTGTGTGTGTGTGGGCGCTTGCGTGTGCGCGTCCGTCCACTTAACACATGTGTTTCTCACATGACTGATAGCAGTGGTGTAAGTGCCATATCGGGCCAATGATATGGAGCTGGAACATATTTATCAGCTTAGCAGTTTGTATACACACACACACACACACACACACACAGCAGAACCAGCAGTAGCAACATTGCATCACCTTCCACCCATCAAACTTTGTGTGTATGTTCAAAAACTGCCTGTATTTCATTTTTCTGGGACCTGTTCTGTTGTAATATAAGTGCAGTATTATATTAGTATTAACCTTGGTCAGTTGATGATGCTGATGTTTCTTTTTGTTTGGTCAGAGACGAGGGGCCATCTCCTACGACAGCTCTGACCAGACAGCACTGTACATTCGTATGCTAGGTAAGTGTTTCCCCACTCTCATTACACACACACACACGCACACACACACACTTCCCAGACTTCAGCAGGTTTATCTCCTCCATCATTGTGTTTTTGTCTTAATACACAATGGCTTAAAAAGCGGTGAGATGGAAAATAGATAGATGTAGAGATTATGAAGAGATGGCCACACACTAGAGTGCATGTCCATTCAATCCCTGGTGTGTTTTTTTTAATCTCTCAATCAGAATAGGCTTAGAATTTGTGTTTATGTAGTATTGAGTGTCTTTGAAGTTTGATCTAGTTTAAGCGTCAGAATTTCATTCAAACCCTAAACAGGCTTCATTGACAGTGTGTATTTGTGTTTAGATGTTTGTGTGTACATACTGTATGTGTGTGTCCATTTGCCCATTGCTGCCGTCAGCAACCAACAGGATAAGCAGTTTAGAAAATGGATGAGAGGATGGAGGGCTCAAAGCTCTGCCAGGCAGATGGAGTCAAATGCATCTAGGAAGCAGCTAGAGCAATCTTGGCCTCCTAATCGATGAAGCTATTGAGGATAATGGTGCGACGAGAGCCCAGACAAACCCCTGACATCAGTCTACCCCACATGGCTGTGCCCTTGCATGCCACCTTAATTCATAAATAGTGGTGTTTGGCTGGTGGTGAGCTGCAAGAAAGAAAGAAAGTGGAATCGGTCACAATGTTTTCCTGTCAGTGTCGTTCATAGTATATGTGTTTGCTGCTGTGAAGCATAGTGAGTAGGCAGGGAGCATTAAACAGCAGGGGCAGTTTAGGGCTTACTCAGTGTCTTTGTTGAAATCCTGTTTACTGTAGCTTTCACATAGCATTGCTGTACTATGTTTCCCTCTAGCTTGATAATGGCCATGACTCGACTGCTGCCATGTGCCGCTAGTCACAGTGACAGCGGTTTATTGAGCTCACTGAAGGAGCTTTAGCCTTTTAATCATTTTACTTGGCTATGTATGATGGCAGGCTCATACGTCACCGGCATAAAGCATCTGAGTCTGTAGGTTTTACATTAAATTGAGTGTGAGGAGAGGCACGCTAATGCAAACTGGTGTTTGCCTGGCCCAGGGTTCAGTCTGCTAAGTTAATGCTGATGTGCTTTCAAATAGCAGGACTCGGCGCTTTCGTCGCATCAGTTATAATGACATGACCTACATCCACCCCGGAGTACCAGCATTAATGCACCGCAGGAGAAACATGGACTCTTTGACTCTGAACAATCACTAATGACACAAGCACACGTGCCACACATCCCTTGCACGTACAGATTGATGTGACAGATGTGTACATATATATATATATATATACATGTGGACACACACACTCGACTGCCTAAGAGTGCATGAATTGTAGTGTTCTTTTTTTTTCTTTTGCACGTGAAATTCCACTGATATGGTTTCACTCTCCACATTCATACCAACAACTTTACAAACAGCTTTTCAAAATAATGTTGAGCATCGTCATGCCTTGAATTGTAATTCTTAGTTTTTGGTATTTTGATAGGAGCTTGTGTAGTATTCAAACAGCTGTTTGCAAGTAAGTAACATGCTGGTTGGGGGAACACACCTGTGTGACTGCTTTTGATTTTAAGTCTAATGCACATATGACACAATCAGAAGTGCCATGCTGGAAACATACCATTGCACTGTTGAGCACCTTGATGAGTATACTGCCATATAGAGTCTTGCCGCATATAGAGTGTTGCCTGGAACGACACACGAGCATTTTACTGCATCAGTGTCAAAGCACCATCCTGTCACCTCACTACGCTCTCACTGCTCCTGACTGCAGTCTACAAGCAGGCTGGCCGCCGTCTTTTTGGTCCGAGTCTGGAGCCTGTTCCTGTTGCTCTGCCTGACTACTAAACACAGCCATAGACGTACTATAGATTCCTCTCAGCGGCTCTGAGTACTAATAGTAGAGCACATTGTCCTGACATGGCATTGCATGCTCAGCTGTTTGATTGACTTGTCTGTCCATTGAATTTCCTCTTTTGGGACATGGAAGCGTGTGTATGTGCGTGACTGTGCCCGCACATGGATAGTATATGCCAGACTTGGGTGAAATAGTATTTACAAAATCACATTTTTGCCTGTTTTTTGTTTTGCTTGGTGTACCAAAATGATGGGTTTTACCACTTTTTGACACCAGAAGGGTGAAGTCCTGCTTCACTTTCAATGCATAGTGTAAAACACATTTTTCAAATTGTTTTGAAAAGCTAAAAGCACAATGGTGAGGTTTTCCGTATAATTTAGAAAATTATCTTGTTGTATTCAGCACTATAGCTAAAATTCTATATAAAGGAATAAATCCTTTATTTTGCCTTCAAAATGACATTCCTGAAAGATTTATCATATAGCATAAAGGTTACAAGACAGTTGCATTAAAAGTATTCAGCGCAAAATATCAAACATGCAGGATAATGAAAAAACAAAAGCAACCAAACACAATTTAAAAAAAACAAACAACAAAATAACAATCAAAAATAGTAATTAAACTGTCTGTAGCTCAGGCAGAGGCAGGATTCCAGCTGTGCTGGTAACTGTTTCACATTTGTGACTGTCTTATTGTGGTATTCTGTTCATTGTCCTGTGGTTAAGCCCATCCTTGTGGCTCCTAAGCAAGATCAATTCCATTATATTCCAAAATATTTGTAAATACTACTTAGCCGAGCACACTGAGACACATTTCTTTTCAAGCAGCATGAATCTTGAGGAAATAAGTGCTGATTTCTTCTAGGAGATGTGAGAGTGAGAAGTCAGGTTGGATTTGAACCAGAACGAAGAAGCTCCCACCCATACCTGTGCATCGACTTCCGAAGTCTTCACAGTGAGTATGAATCACAGCCAGTTGACCCCAGCCTTAGTTTCACCCCCTCGGTCACTGTTGCTAGGTCAGACAAGCTTGACAAGATGAAATGTAGAGATACCAGTTCTGGATGCCACAGTATTTTTTTTTTTTTGTATTTACTCAGGGTACTTTTCCCATTTAGGGATAATATGAGCAAACCTCGCTGCTCCTCTGCTCCCCAAAACCAGCACCATGCTGGTGAAGGCCATGGCCGTATTGCTGGGTATTGCTTGGTCTGCTGAGGGAAAGAACCAGTAGCAGCACTGTGCTTGGCAGAATGTCAGACCTTGTTGGCACTCTGGTGTTCAGAAACGCTACTGCTATTTTACTGCCTTTGTCCACAGTGATGGCTAAAATCAACGCAAAAAATAACGTTCTTGGTAGTAACGGTGTCCATGGAAATACATCTGTGAAGACTGTGACAGCAGCGAAATGTGACTACACAGTATCACTGCCTTTGAACAGATGCAGCGTATCTAATTATAACAGGAAAAGGGAAAGTTGGCTGAGATTCTGCTCGGTTTCGACCACGTTCTCAACAGTTAGGAGGCTAATTCACCTTGAAATGTCAGCCTCTTTGACAACAACAGACATTATCAAGGATCGACAGATGTTTGTGCTTTCATACAGTATTTCACATGATGATAAAGGCCAAGGCGTGTCTTAGTGTAAACCGTGTGAAAGGATTTTTATCAAAGCTTTCTGGTGTGTGATAAAATGACCACTTTGATGTGTGTTTGTGTGTGTGTGACCACTGACAAAGCATGTCTGCTGTGTGATCCCAGACGAAAAGCTTATGAGTGGGCGGCTGTGTCAGCAGCTACTGTGTATATCTCTGTGTTGGTTTCAGATCCCCACCAAGTTTGTGCAACCCAGTGATTCTCAGAGCTTGATGAGCTTGTAAAATAAACATTTACCGAGATACATTGTCACGTTTTACATCTTGTTTGTGTGTAGCACGGCTGGGCTATGGGTCCACGTCAAGCAGCTCTGCTCCTGAAAGGAGGGTCCACAGACTGCTCAGCTTTCAGAGGTACCTGCACTCATCCCGTCTGCTGCGGGGAGTCCCCCAGCAGATCCCCCTCCACATCCTGGATGAAGCCTACACTGGACAGGCCAGAGTATGACACCTACCTTTTATACACTGATTCTCTTGTAAGACTGGGATTTATTTTGCTGTGACTCCACATCACTAACTCTGCGCTCCTCTTTTCCATCTCCTGCAGTGCATGCTGGAAAAAGTCGGGAACTGGAATTTTGACATTTTCCTCTTCGATAGGTTGACAAACGGTATGTGAAAAAGTTGGCACGAGAATTAAAAGTCATGACACAGAAGTAATGCAGCACTAAATGAATAAGAGATTCAATGCGTTACCAATGGTGCCATCTATTGGATGGCGACCGACACAGAGGATTTACTGCATGAGGATTGATTCTGAAGTTGAATTACTGAATTTTATTTTGTATTATCATCAGTTGTTTGGAGGATGCAACAATATGTTGTTGACGCTGCTTTAGTGGAGTTTGGTTAGAGGCTTCTTAGAGTGACAGCAGACTCTTTATTTTGTCTTATAGAGAAGAAATAGTTTTATACCACCAGGAGCTTCAGTAGATAAAACCAATTACATGTTGTATCATGAAAAAAGAATATGATTCAGATCAGACTTTTTTGGCAATATATGTTCTTGTCATATATCTCCATGGAGAAAGGATGGAAATTCACAGGATGACAGAGTAGTCCAGGCAGCAGAACAAATTGATGATTTGATGTATTTTTTTCTTTTATTGGTGTAATTTCTCCATGCGTGAAGAGAGACACAAACCAGATGAGAGCACACTGCTAACTCTGATCCTCCTCTTGTTCAGGAAACAGCCTGATCACCCTGACCTTCCACCTGCTGAACCAGTATGGCCTGGTAGAGCTCTTCCAGCTGGACATGGTCAAACTCTGGAGGTTCCTGGTCATGGTCCAGGAGGATTACCACAGTGACAACCCCTACCACAACGCTGTCCACGCTGCAGATGTCACACAGGCCATGTACTGCTACATGCAGGAGCCCATGGTTAGATGTGACATTTTATTTCAGTGAAGGTGTATTCATGTTTTAATGATCAATCATCATAATCTTTATGCTAATCTGTTGTTGTGAATACAGCTTGCCAAGTCTTTGACCTCCTGTGATATCCTACTGGGACTCCTAGCAGCCGCCACACATGACCTGGACCATCCTGGAGTCAACCAGCCTTTCCTCATCAAGACTGACCACTATTTAGCTACTCTCTATAAGGTGAAACCAAGCAGCAGTTGCTCTTTAGCTTGCCTTCTAATGCACTGAGGTGGAAGACTGATTTCTTTTCCTTCTTTAATGTGCAGAATACCTCAGTTCTGGAAAACCACCACTGGAAATCAGCAGTGGGCCTGCTCAGAGAGACGGGGCTGTTTTCCCATCTGCCTGCAGAGGACAGGTCAGTCTGACACTGAAGTGGTGCTCAGTGCTGCACACAGCAGTTGATGGCTCCTCTTCAAGGTTTTTTTTTTTTCCCTCCCCCAAAAGACTCCTCTGCTCAGTTTATATAGAAAATGCCATCAAATGCGACAGTCTGTGCCAAACAATCTGATCCTCTCATCTTTCCGACCCTTCAGTCTGAACATGGAGAGAGAGTTGGGTTCCTTAATTCTAGCCACGGACATCAGCAGACAGAACGAGTACCTGTCCAAGTTTCGCAGGCACCTGGACCAGGATAACCTGTGCTTGAGCCACAGCAGCCACCGTCACTTCATCCTGCAGGTCAGTCACCTCCTCAAACATAGTCACAACGTCAGCATCTCAGCAAAACCAAGCTCTTAATTTGTTTTTATTCCTGCACAGATGGCTCTGAAGTGTGCAGACATCTGTAACCCCTGCAGACCATGGGAGCTGAGCAAACAGTGGAGCGAGAAAGTGACTGAGGAGTTCTTCCAGCAAGGTTCTGGTCTTTTCCCTTGTTCCTTCTGTGTTTATCTGTTACAAAACCAGAGTGTATTAGTCAAACAATGCCATATACAGTAATCACTCATTTATTGGCTTGCTTTTGTTATGCTCCTTTAGGAGATATTGAGAAGAAGCACAAACTTGAAGTCAGCCCACTTTATGACAGAGAGATCAACACAGTTGGCAACATTCAAATGGGTAAGTGGCTGCGTTGTGTGTATGTATTATTATTTATTATTATTATTCCTAATTTGTGCCTCTTGTCTCCCCTCAGGCTTCATGACATACGTGGCGGAGCCACTGTTTGCAGAGTGGACCCGTTTCTCTGACACACGTCTGTCCCAAACCATGCTGGGCCACATGGGGCTGAACAAGGCCAGCTGGGGCGCCCTACAGCAGGAACAAACCTCTGTGTCCAAGGAAGCAGAGCCCAGTTCAGCCAGTGCAGACAAAGAAGACGCCGCTGCCACCCCTGCTCGAAGAGATAGCGGCACAGCTACAGTCGCAGGAGAAGCCAGCTCCAAAGAAATACCTCAGGGAAGCAGAGAATCCTGACACTCCTTGTGTGCCCTTTCACCTCAACCTCCTGACCCTGGCCTCAGGGCCTCACAACACACTGGGGACTGGGTGGGGCCTGCTGTGGCCTGCAGCCGCACTGCTGCCCCACCTGATCCTAATACCTTGTTTATGTTTTGTTGCTTTTGCCTTCCATCTTGATAAACCACTGATTTTATTTAATTTATTTAATTTTTAATTCCTCTTTTTTGGCATAGAGCAATACATAGATACCTCATTTGGCTACTGCTGTATTTTCTTTTATTTGCTTTGTTTTTATTTATTTGTCCACTGTAGTTTTGGCATTACTGACTGAAAACACCACTTTTTGTTTCTGTTGGTGAACCTTAAGGAGAAAGCAGTATAAGAACTGAAGAAGACTTCTTTTTCTGGTATTTTGAAGTGCCATTTGAAAACAAAGATTTGAAGAATGATCTGAACTGAACTGACTGAGACAACAGGAGTATTCAGACGTGAGACCCTCCTAAGACTTAATGCCATGTTGCATTTGTATTGAAGATTCTTCCTCATGTAAAACAAAAAAAAATGTGACAAGCCCAGTCCTTTTGCTGCCTCTACGAAGACTGTTTACGCATCTCCTTGTTTGTTCTTTCTTTCCCTTGAACTGAAGTGAATCATGTCGGCTCCACGGTTTGCCTTCGAAGCACAGATGTGAAGAACCACTCGTTTGAACTGTCATCCCACTGTTGAAGCCATGAGCAGAACCTTATTCAAACACACCAGATGCCATAAGTAACTCCACCTGTGCTACAATGTGTTTCTTGCACTCTCAAATAACAATGGTGTTGGGCGTACAGCTTTGTCTCCATGTCATCTCCAAAAGACCCTGTGATGGTATTGTAGATGTCAGTCCTTTCCTGATGATGTTTCCGAATCTTCCAGTGCTGGTTGAACTCGGGGTAGCTTCCCTCCCAGACTGGAGATCAGTTACCGCACATGCATCTCACCTGGAACTCCACTCCACGCAACTCGACTCGCTCAGGGTTTTGCCAGTCTCTTATGAAGAGGGAGAGAGGGGGAGGTGGCTGTGGACAATGCAGGGTTGTTTTTTCCTGGCTGGGATCTACTGAAGGAGGTTCTCCCTCTCCGCAGAATGTCTCTCACAGCCACATGCAACCTAAAGGACTGCTCGAATGATGCCTTATAACTATGCACAAACTATGCTAAGTGACCAAACCAGCTCCTGTTCCCATCAAGTGCATGGTGTGCTTGTCTTTGAATGCACTGTCCAATCCCTTTGCCTTTTTGTTGTGAGGAACAACTCTCGCTGTCCTTTTTATGTATGGAAACAAAATGGTCGAGTGACTTTGAACATTCCATTTCTTTGTGTTTGGTTTGTCTACTTTGATTCAGTATAGTGGCACAAATTGTTTGTGTTTAAACATTTTGAAAGATAACAGGTGCTTTTCTTACTTTAGCTGATTTGTATTTTTGCTGTAAGTGCTGTAAGACTGTTGATAAAACTGTTTACAATTTGTTGCGACAGCCATTTTTGGGAAGACTTCGGTGTCGAGCCAGATTTTTGTAAAGGCTTTGCTGTATTGACCTTTTTGATACATGCCTGTTGCAGTTAAGATTTGAATAATAAAATCTGTTGTTGACAATTGTTTGACTTAAACACTGTTAAAGCATGTAGTCTATAACTGTTGGTAACTTAACTTTAAAAAAAAAAACAACAACACAGTGACAGATCCAGTCGAGACAACATAAATTTTATTTAGAAATTTGACGATCAAGTTAGCAATTTTTATACCTACCTATACCTACTACTGACACACCCCGCCCGTCCACCTTCCCTTATAAAATGTACATAACATACTGGTAGTGTTGTATTGACTTGAAGAAGGAACTCCATTGGTGTGATGACCAGAACTGGAATCAGTCACTTTGAACTTTTAAAACTGAGGCATAGAAATGTGATGATTATTGGCACAAGAGCAGAACTTTCACTACTGAAATACTGATAACAGAAGGTACCTTAGGACCCATGGCTAAATGTTTTTAATATAGAGATAACCCTAACTTTACTTCTGGGAAAGTGTTTTGTGATTAAAAGGCAAATGTTATCAAAGAGTACTGATAAAGCAACAAAACATCTGTACCTTTAATAGCCTAGAAATATTGACTTTGCGTAACAGATGAATAGTTATCCTCACTATTTAAGTTTAAATGGGAAATAGAAAAAGACAAGGCACATGAAAAGATACATGGTGGTGAAAGGCAGAGTCCTGCAGATCACTGGAATGTCTTTGGCTCTTAGACATGGATCGTACTAGAGATAACTACTGTCAACTTTAACTGGGATGCATATATTTGAACCAGCAAAAGACAAAACAAGCCCTGGCAAGACTGGCAGCTGGGACACAACTTACACAGGTTCCGCAGATAAAGGACAAAACTGTTAAAAAGCTACCAGGAATTAATAACAGACAAATCAACAACATAATTATCTGTGTTAAAACTGCAATAATCTACTTGAACCACAACATAAATACAAAGATCCTGATCATAAATTATCTTATCATACATGTATAAACAATACAGCATCATATTCTACAAGAAAGAAAGTGCTCCCTTCCTCTGTCATAGAAGAACTCCTCAGTTCACAAACCCTTTTACAATGGGAATGCAAACATGACCCAATGCTGCAACAGTTAAACAAGTAATGACTAAGCAATGAAACTAATAACCTCTATCGATTCTGTAGTGTTGCTTCTGACGTGGTCACTAATGACAAACGTTTAATCTACTCAACACAAAAAGAAAAGAAAACAAAAACAACATTTGTAAAAGAGAAAGCTAATATAAGTTATAAAAGTGCAAAAATCACATGGTCAATGTGACTACTGGAAACAACACTATGAGATGACTGACAGGCAGGATCCCTCGTTCTTTCACAGAAACAGCTGATATGAAGCAGTCGATAAGGCACTTCAGAGTGCCCACGGCACGTCTGGAGGTCACAGTCACCCATTCAAAGCAACTTCCTTTTCCCAGTTGACTTCAACATGTGTTGCCCAAACTGTAGAAACACACAAAAAAAGAATAAAACACACAAGACCCAACAAACCAGAACACATGATGTCAATGAATACATTTAACAAATCTCACCAAAGGGGTTTTGGCTTGAGGTTTCACTTCTGGAATGGGAAGTCGGAACTCCTCCTTGTCTTCTTGCTCGCTGTCTTGGCGATGGCGATGGGCAAACTTGCGCTTCAATGCCTCGGCGATGAGCGCAGCAGCATCTGCAGGCTCACTGGACTTCACTTTGGTTTCACTTTCCACTGGACGACTATGAAACGTACAGTGAAGCAGTTATGAATGATTTGAGTTTGAGTATTTATGTAGCAAACAAGCCTGTCATGTTTGTATTTATAGCAGCTGCTCAAGAAAATACAGAGTGGAGATAAATCTGCTTCCATAAGCACCTACGGTTAGCTGGGACACTTCAAAAACACTTCTATACTTATTGATTAAGGAGAGACCTGCCTTTTGACTGAGCGTAACTTGACTTTGTCCATGTCTTTAAGGACATCAAGCATGCTGGGCATTTCTGCTGGCCTTGAGTCCAAAACTGTCTGGCTGTCTGTCCTCTTCCCTCTGCGCTCCTTTATCAAGTCAATGGCAGAAAATGTCCGCTGGAGACTTGCGGGTGGTGGCGGTGGTGGAGGTGGAGGAGGAGGCGGGGGAGGAGGAGGCAGGGTGCCACAGGGTGGAGGGGGAGATGTCCCTGTGGAAGCGGCTGAGGTAAGACAAAAGAAAGAAAATTCTTAAAGCTGCTGACCTGTGAAACTCAGCTGCCACCTAGAGGAAGTTTCATATTACTGCAGTGGATTAAAGATGGTGAAATTCCACCATGGAGAGACAGAAGTGTGTGTTATAGGAGGCTCTTAGTGATACCTGGCTGTGTGTTCTTTTCCTGAGCCAACACGATTTGTGCTATTTGAGCTCTGAGTTTGGCAAGTTCTGTCTCCAGTGCACTGATCTTCTGAATGGCCTCATCGTTAGTGGTTGTTGGCCCCTGAGGATCCAGAGTCCCCTGATGCAGGCTTGGCAGTGACCTCTGGCGGGTTAAGGGTTTTCTCCGAGGAGGCTGGCACGCTCGAAACACGAAACCTGGTGGGATCGCTGACCTGTTTCAATGTGACAGAATTTTTCAAGATTTTTAAATTTCTACACTACACTGAAATTAATTTAATAATAATAATAATACATTTTATTTCATAGGTGTGTTTTTGTCACCCAAGAACACCTTACAACAATTAAAGTAGACAATTTGCTGACAGATTGCTGTACAGTCTCACCTGGGTCTGCCAAAGGAGTCTTCATCATCATCCTCATCCCTGTCGATCCATGCAACATCAGCCAGAGAGGCAACCAAACCGTTTTGACTCCTGTTGCCAAAAAGGACGCCAGCATCCTCATTGTAAGGATAAAGCTGTCAAAGAGACAGCCATTTTTGACATTTATACAAAGAACACACCGGAGAAGAACACACAACAGGACACATTTCAACATCTAATAAAAGTAATGAAATGAAACTGGTAAATGAAGGCAGTTCAGAGGGAGGAGGTGTGGAGGGAATCTATATAATGTTAATGAAATGTCCAGGTAGGTTAGAAGGTAGGCAGTAGGTCTTAAATCAGCTGGAGGTTGCTGAACAAACTGACCTAAAGCAGCCATACTGCATTCCTCAAAGTTAGGGAGGGCAGCTGGAGACAGAGGAAAAGAAGTAAAAAGAAAGCACAGTGTTGAAAGAGACAGCAAAAGATAAAAGAAAAGCAGTTAAGATTTTTAAATGACATGCCACTGAAATTAAATATCTCAAAAGTTGTCTTGTTAACAGTTTCTGGACACCCAGTCAGTGCTACAATGATAAAATGTAGAATATCAGCTCCTTTCTAATGACTTCATCCTCTCTGTTTACGGTTCAGAACTGAAAACAGTCCGACGACGAAGAGGGTGTGTGATTTGTTGTCACACTGCTGTGACTCAAACAGTCAGGAGAGATGGGCAGAGAGAGAGAAAAGGAGACTAGGCTCTATTAAACAGGACAACATGCTAATATATTCAAGTAAAAGATATACAGCTCTGTTTGTTAAATGACACAACAACATGATACAAATTATGCCCATGTTAACCATCCCTCACCTGAAAGTGAACCCTGGGGCAAGGATTTAGAGGAAGACTTGAAGCTATTCTCCTCACAATACTTCTTGAGGATCCATACGGCTTGGCTGATCCAAAAGCCTGCAAAACAAAAGATGAAACACATTTACATTCCAAGGGAAAGAAAAACAACACCGACAAACAGTCTGCTGACTATAACTAACTTAACAATTAACTCCATGCATTTCAGCTGGAAACGTTTGTATATGGCTGGTACTTCTCAGATCTCACACATCAGAGACCATAACTATGGGCTTCCAGATGACAGCCAGACAAAATCAGATAGTGAAATGTGAGGAAACAATGTGATTTGCTGAGACGTACTGAGTCAAGACATCAACATGGATTGTCACATACCAGGTCCATTTCTATCCGTGCATGGTCTTTACTCATTTCTGCTGATGTGTTTCAGGTGAAGGGCAGATGGACACATGCCGCAACACTAAGAGCATCATCACAATATGCTCATCTGGAGAAAACAAGCGAGGGTGAGAAATCCAGGTTGAATCACCTTCACAAGCACATTTAGAGTGGATTTATGCCTCTGCAAAGCTAAGATGCTCCACACACACTCACACACACTCACTCACACACTCTTTTGTGGTATTGGCAATATACATCTGTCCAATAATATAATTTCTACCGATGATTGCCTCAGTAATTACATTTTCAAGCCATTTTCCGAATAAGTGGGGCGTGTAATACAAGTGACAGCGTGGAAACAAAGTAAATACAAG
Source organism: Synanceia verrucosa (assembly GCA_029721515.1). NCBI lineage: Eukaryota > Metazoa > Chordata > Actinopteri > Perciformes > Synanceiidae > Synanceia > Synanceia verrucosa. The sequence goes on along the minus strand of CM056568.1, from coordinate 10,980,304 downwards.
TTATGATCTTTACAATAACCGCACAATTAATGTTTTACTTCTTTTGCACATTGTTAAAAACATCCAGTAGGACACGGAGCCGACGCTAGGTAGCTTTTTAGATCATGTAATTACATAAACAAAAGTAGCATAGTCCGAGATTTATAGCTAGCTTCGTAATGTTTTCAAGCTAGTTTAATTTTTAACCACTGTTGGTATATTTTAAGAGTTTCGGGCTTAAATAAGGACACAAAGAAACATGTAAAAGTGACTCCTCGCAGTTCTGTGACAGTTAGCTTAGCAACATTAACCGGGTGAATCGTAACTTTAGCATTTTGGCTAAACGATGCTAACAAGAATAGCGGGCTCGTTAACACCAGTCAACCCACAAGCACTGACAATCCTGGCTACCTCTAATATGTGACAGACAACTACGCGTTAATGTTATAATCATATTAGATAAAGATGTGTGGGTGATTTTGAAACCAACTTACCGAAACTGACGGGGGCAAACAACTTTCAAAGTTTTTCCACCTTGTGAACTGACGGACATCTACAGCAGGAGGAGACTGATGTGGGACAAATACATTTTGAGCCAATAGAATTATGGGTAACAAAAGGTAGGTTGTCGCTATGGACTGTCGCCATTGGCTATTTATGCTGATTGACAGGTTAAATCACCAGATGCCTTTGAGGGTTAAAAAATATGCCTTTTGATTGGCTATTTTGGCAGTCGATCAAATTATATTGTCCAATGATATGCCAGGAACCTTGTACACGTTCGTTATGCTTTCCTGTGTTTCCCGATGGACACGTGTCCGGTTTAAACTGCCAGGATTATTATGGAAAACTGGGATGTCCTCATTCACAAAACAGCTGTACCCACGGATGTGCCACAAAACCCAAACACAGTGCACAGCTGCTAGCTAAAGAGGTATAGTAAAGAAAGAGGCGCAGGCCTAGCGATAGTTAAATCGTTTTCTTACAGTTGATTTTAAGGTGACATCGGAACTTTTTGTGACGTCGTTTTTGCGTCCGTTGTAATTGAAGTTCGCCGAGGCTGTCTTATGATTTTATTGAAAACTGACAAAAAGGTATGCCATAGATAACTGACAAGCAACGTTAGCTAGCCTAGCTTAGCTGCTGAATCGACTCTGTAACACAGGGTGTGTTTTGAGGTGAGGTTGGCGGTCGCAGACAGTGTCTTTGTCGAAACCAATATTTGCGTTTTGACTTACGAAAATTATGTGGTTGTGTTAACAGTAAAGCAAAGAATGAAATAGCATGTTTATAAAATTTGCCTTTCCGAAGCATGCTAAGCTAAGTACTCTGTGATTACCATAGGCTTATCAATGCACAACAGACAAGTCATTTTGAGTAGCACTACATTTCGGAGGTTGTTGTTGATATATAGTGATAAACTGAAACAAACCAGTTAAAGGTTTAATATTTGGTGTACGCCATAAACACTTTGTGAATCATTATTCTGCACCAGACAGTTCTGTTGTACAAAACTAACTTCTATTTGTGCTGCAACAATTGGTTGATTAGTTGTTTGGTGAGTCACAGAAAGGTATTGGTTAACAATATTGTCAACCAATCACTGTTTGTCTTTTCAATGGGCCCAGCACCAAAAGTTCTGCTTGTCTGTATTTTCTGGAATTGCTTATGTAGTATCTTTGTGATTTTTAATCAGGTGTCAGAAAATACAAGAAATATGCCTTGGAATTTTTGAATGACGTTTTCACCCATTGTCTCATCATAACCCTTAATTGACTATGGACTAATAATAATTAGGCACTCCCTGGTTCACCTCTTATTTTCAGTCGAGTGAAGAGGTTGGTTTGATGTGCGTGGCATCAAGACAAGAGGCACTATGAGTGCGGAGCTGGATGCACTGACCGTGGTGAACCAGCTGCGAGATCTTGCTGCAGACCCCCTGAACCGAAGAGCCATTGTAGAAGACCAAGGCTGTCTGCCAGGTCTCATCCTTTTCTTGGACCATCCCAACCCACAGGTTGTCTACTCTGCACTATTGGTAAGCAGCATCTATTTATTTACATTTACATCATGTGATCGCCTACAAAACTCCTCAAATGACAAGTATAATGTTTGACTACACAGAGCTGATTATTCATACAAAGACAGAAAATAATTATTAAATAATTAAAAACAATCTAGTTCATATGTCTGGCAGGTGTATGAATCTGTTGTGCTCCCTGCTGGTTCTGTAATTTTGTGCTCATGTCATATTTTGTCCCCCCCTGTCTAGCAGTGTCAGAGCAAGTTTCGTTGTTTGTCTGAAGGCCATTTCTCCCACTGCTGTGTCCCAGTCAAAAGCTGGTAGATGGTGGCTTTAAAACTGAGGCATATTAGTGGCGACTTGTCCAGGGTGTACCCTGCCTTCCGCCCTAAGACAGCTGGAATAGGCTTCAGTGCCCTCGTGACCCTATGAGGATAAGCGGTAGAAAATGGATGGATGGTGATCTGTGGTGAAAATTCAATTCAGTGTCTTGACAAAGCAACCTCTGGACCCAGAGCGTCACCGGTTCAAGTCCATGTTGGACCAAGTCAAAAGAGTGGACTGGCAGCTGGAGAGGTGCTAGTTTCTCTTCTTGAGCACTGCCCAGGTGCCCTTGAGCAAAGCACTGAACCCTCAACTCCTCGCCATTAGTGCTTGTGTGCATTAGTGCTTCTTCTTCTCTTCCTCTCCCCACTTCCACGACCATCACGCTTCTGTACTGTACATCGAGACTTGGAGTGCTTTACGTAACAGTAACCTGTGAAGTATAAACACAGGGTCAGTGCATGAGTATTTATTTTGGTTATGTAATATTTCACCACTACATGCACTCACCCAGTTTAAACCCTCTCTCTTATGATATCACAAGGTCTGTCAGCTGTTAGTGCCGGATAGATAACGGTTGCCCTTGTCCTTTGCAGGCCGTGCGCTACCTGGCAGAATGTCGAGCCAACAGGGAGAAGATGAAGGGCGAGCTGGGAATGATGCTGAGTTTGCAGAATGTCATGCAGAAGCAAGTCCCTGTCACCGTCACATCACAAAACACACGCTTACTGTGCACTTTCTTCACCTAAAACCTTAACCGAGGAGTTTCCTTTGTTTTGCACAGACACTGTGTGCCAGTCTGCACATTTTCCAGACAGGATGATGTCCTTCTATTTGCCATGTCAGGATGAATGTGATTAAAGTTGAATTATAACAGGGTGCTTAACAGTTAAAGTGCTGTTTCTGCAACTTGTAGATTTTAATGCATTTTGCCACCTCCTTGTTTTACTGATTGTTATGTCATGAGTTAGCACTATTTTTTTGCAGAGGGGTTGGCTCATTATACATTTTCTATTTGAAGCAGTTTTGTTCGTCTTTCGTCATTTCTAGCAGGTCTGGTTGGTCGGCAGGTAATGTGCTCCAAATAGCTGGTCTCACCCGAGATTCAGTGGCAGTTTTGCTGGTCCTCATCGGCACCCTGATAGAAATAGACCCACTGACTGTGTGATTATCCCCCCCCCCCCGACTTCTCTTCCTGCGGCAAAGCTCTTGCTTGCCCTGGAGTAAGGCAGTCACTTCAGCTAGTCAGGCGTAGCATCAAGAGGAGTCCTGTAGTAGCAGCTTTCCCTGCTCGTGGTCCAGTCAGTCTGACTTTGGATAGAGGTCGATTATAGCTGGACAGAGTGGGAACACATAGTGTCCAGCATAGTTTCACCAAACAGGTGTCAATTCCATTTGTTGTCCTTCAACACATTAAGAGCTGAAGCTGAAGATTAGTCTGAGCATAGAAGTGAAGACTAGATGAAGTATATCAGTTGAAGAAAGATAAGCTTCCATTGAGTGTTGTAAGCTGCTGGAAGCACCCGACTCCCAGAGGGCAGCCCTGCCAGACAGCTGATGTCGTATGTGGTTACTATAGGAGGAGTGATGACTTGATGACAAATAAAGCCATACAGCCTGCAGGTTTATCTCACAGTCAGAAAGTATCAACAACTGCAACTGACCTTATGTGGTTTCTTCAAGGAAATCTGCTGCCCACTAAAATATTGAGGTGTACTATGGATTGTTGTGTGATGGGCATCGTCTGTTGGACACAGTCTGGTTCAGGTTACATCCATCCACTTACAAAATGCAAGCTTAATCAATTCATTTCAAGCTGAGACATGATTCACACTTCCTCTCTCCCACAGAGGCGTCATGATTTTTCTGCCTTTCATGGTTATTTCTATCTCACCATTCAGCAGAAATAATAGACAATATGGTCATTTAAAAATACACAAGATGCCTACATTCAACTGCATGTGTATATTTAGTATAGTTTTACAGCTTAATCTCTCGTGATTGTCTCTTCTCTTCCCTTTTTTTTTTCTTACTCCTTTTTTGTCTCGCCATAGGAGCACGTCACCCGGGGAGACCAAGCTGCTGGCCTCTGAGATCTATGAGATTTTGCAGCTAGCTGGTAAAGAAGAGGCTGCACAGGCTGAGGCAGCTGCTGCTTCCTGCCAGCGGAAAGCTCAGTTCTTCCTGGGCTCCAACAACAAGAGGGCCAAAACTGTGGTGCTGCACATCGATGGACTGGATGATCCTGTGAGTGGTCACATGGTGCATTCAGGACTTACATGACATACTGACACTTATCTGTCGTGCTCAGACACACCAAGGCTCTGTTGATGCACAGAAATCTCCTTTTGGGCTACAGTGTTTGCTGCTGTCATCGTCAGTGTTGTCAGTGCAGCTTAGTGGTGTCTATCTGGCGCAGGAGGGAGGTCAGGTTGGAAATGTCAGCTATTGAACAGCAGGACGTTGAGATTGAACCTGAATGCTGCTCTACAGGAACCTTGCGCCTAGCCAGATTACATTACAGCAGACAGACGGCCTCTGGTGGGCCAGAAACACACAATGCTGTGGCAGCTTGAAGCTACAGCCATGTAAACTTTAAATCTTAACAGCGGGGTCTATGTAGGAATATCATATATGTAATAATATATTTAACACAATTAAACGCTAGCTGATTCTGCGTCATCTACGTTTTCAATCATCTACTGTAAAATGTACCCATGGCCTCAACTCGTGACTTGTTGGTCTTGTGTTTCACATCTGCTCATACCTTTTATCTGTTTCTGGTCTGTTGTCAGACACGAAGGAGCCTTTGTGAGGAGGCGTTGCTGAAGATTCGAGGGGTCATCAGCTTTACCTTCCAGATGGCTGTCAAGAGATGTGTTGTCAGGATCCGCTCCGACCTTAAAGCTGAGGTAAGAGTCTGTCCGGAAGTACAAATAATCCAGTAACGTAAGGCACAAGAGCGTTGTCAGTATTGGGCCGTTATCTCTGAGTGTTTGTGGCCCTAGTTTTTGCACTGGACTCGCAGTAGACTGCCCTTGACGGCAGCTTTTTGACGACAAAGAGAATCAGTTCATAAGAAGAGGAATGGAAGTGAGCACCAGTTCCAGAGGGCTCATATTTTTCATCTTCATCTCGTCTGATTATTCCAGTAATTTTCAGCGACATGACCATCTGAGTGGCAAATGGGTGTGAAAATAGTAGCAAACTTTGCTTATTTCATGGCTGTATCATGATAACGGCTTGTGCTGTTTAAGGTCACGTATGGAAAGTAACCCACAATTTGTAAAAAACTTCAATACCAGTTTTTGATTTCACCATCTGTCCAGTTTCAGTTAATAGAATAAACACCACTTTAGCCGTACCTTTTCCTTATTTGTTTCTAAACCGTCCTTTCAATTAATGTATCTCAGCTTGACATAAAACTTTTTCAGTATTTTCAAATCACTATAGAAAGGCACAATTCACTGTAATGGATGGATTTCTGCACTGATGCCTTTTATTGATGATGTGATGTGAAATTTGCTCCCTTCAGTCAAATATTTTTGTCCCAAAAGGAATTTTAAATTATAATTGTCAGTGAATGTTTCATAATAAATTGTTAAGAAAGGATGAAAATGTACTCATAACAAGTCATATCTGCTGTATGCATATACTGTATCTAGTTGGTTGGATGTCTGAGGCATACCCTTGACATTGGGCTTGGTGCCTAAAAGACCAAAAGGAAAAATAGCCCAGTACATGACTGTTATTGTCGGCCTGTGTTGGGAGCATCACTGTAATCTGCTAAAAGTATTTTATTCGTGTTTGAGGTGAAAATACAAAGAATCAGAAATTAAAACAGAAGTGTTTTTCTTCCTCACAGGCGTTGGGCACAGCAATCAACTCCACCAAAGTAATGATAGCTCAGCAGGTGGTGAAGACGGAGGATGGAGGAGAGGTAAGCACAGCCTAGGGACATATATGTGAGACAGGAAAAAAAACTGCACGATCTGTGTTGTTGGCCTCAAATATCTGCACATTAGACTGATTTTCAGCTGATAGATCAGCATGGCTGCTGTATGTTGTGTCTCTCTGAACAGGGAGTGTGGCCGCCCTTGCCTCTGGCTGAGACTTATTCACACTGACATGATTAGCTAGTCACATCTCTGCCTCAGCCTGTAGGCTAGTTGCTTTTTGCCAAACACATGACCAGTCCCAGCTGCACTGTTTACAGCAGTGTTACCAGTTTTTAAGCTCTAATATAGAGAAGCTCAACTTGAAACTGCTAACAACATATTAGATATTGTTTCCCAATAATCCCCAAAAAAATCTGCAACAAATTCTGATGATTCAGACTCAAATATTAAAAAAAATAATGTGTAAAGGACACATTGACGGTCATATATAAAATGGCCAGCAGAGGTCAGACCTGGTCCAGTCATGTAGTCCAAGTCTCTATGTCAAACTATGCTTTACATTATCCTGGACTTAGCTTTTTGGATGATGTGCATGCTTTGTGACAGTGCAAACAACTTAATATCTTTGCTGTTAATTCAAAGCAAAACCTCTTCTGTCTTTTTTGCAGCTGATCTTGCCATTCCAGGAGGACTCGGCAGTGCTGGTAGAGGAGAACACGGACATCCCAGACTACCTGCCTGAGGAGGAGAGTCCGTCCCAGGAGCAGGACAAGGCCGTCACACGTGTTGGCTCCATCACAGACGGCATGGGCTGGCTCAGCACGGCCGCCAACTTCCTGACCCGCTCCTTTTACTGGTGACCACTTCCTGTGTTCCTCTGTCTCTTTCCGCTCCCTGTTTTCTATAAAGTACCATCCAACTGCAGCCTTAGTGTCTCTCAGCCATGTCCCGGACTAAGTCCTGCCTCACGGCCCCTCCACTAGTCTAGACCCCGCTCAGCTCAGCACACAGAACTCAGCCAGGAGTGTGCAACAAGTGCTGGACTGCCAAGTGGAACCTGCAATAACTTAAACTTCTGTATATATCGAGCTACCAATCCCACTGCTGGCTGTATGCACACAACTATATACTAGCTGCATATATCTCACAAGACGTAGCCAGAGGACTTCAGATCAGCCCAAACCAAATAGAATTCTGGAAATGTGAGTCGCTGCGCTGGCAGGCACATTTTCTTTGGCTGATTTTGAATACGTCAAATACTGGGAGTTCCCTTTTTTTGTGCATGATTTTCGGTTACTTTCATCCTGGTGTCTGTTTGCAATCATTATCCTCTTTACTATACCTATGTTTTAATATTTTTTTTCAGTCTTTAATTTCCTAATTAAGAGTTTTTTTCCTTCCCGCTTCAGTTTTATTAGCATGCTACAAGTCTTTTGTGCCAATCTTGCCCGAAGCCAAGATTTGTGATTATTGTGTGTGCCTTTTTTGATTTTACTGTCATATTATTTTTTTTCATCAGTCAGATTATTTTGAGCGTGTGGTGTTTTGTGCTTCCCAGGTGACCCTTAGCAGCAGCTGGTAGCTAACTGAGGGACATCTCTTCAGTCGAAATAGTAAACTACACACCAGCAAGGCTCACATGCATTAGACTGTTTGTTGCATGCTGAAAGAAGAACTCCTCAGCAGATTAATATCTCACCTCTAATTGCGTTTAGCTGGCTGATGAGGATATAATACAGGAAAAATCCAATGTGAGTTGTGACGGCTCCTTGTGTTAACTGCACAGACTTTAGGCTACCTCTGTTTCAGCCCTCGACCTCACAACAGCATTATAGTCTTCAGTAGTTTTAGTAAAACTCTTGCTCAGCATGAACAAAACCAACCTGTTAGCTGCCTGCTTGTTACATTGTTACAGCATCATTGCCCTACCTGTTCAGTTTAATTTTCAGTTTAGCCTGCAGTGTCCTTAAAGTAAAGATCATGTTGGTACGTACACACACACACACACACACACACACACACACACTAGAATAAGGGTGCAGTTCATGTGCATTTTGTAAATGGTGCCTGATTCCCTAAACCTTTTACAAGTGAAGGAGAATTTGTTTTTTTTTCCTGTCTTTGTTATACAGATTTGCATTTTACGTCACAAAGTAGGACTATAGCAGCTCATGCTGACGCTATTAGAGAGCTTATTCCTTTCCTTTAGCCTTTACAACCCTGTGATTCTCACCAGGTTTAATTAATATCTCCTCTGACTTGTGCGAGTGTCTTTATAATTATTATATACAATGCTGACCAGGCAATTTTTATTGTTCTGATGGTGCAGAGACGTCACAGTCAGTTGAGGTCAAACGGACAGAGGAATGGCACAGATGACCTGAATAATCTGAATTAATGGTGGCTGTTCTGTGGAAAAGCAATAATATTTTTTTGCAACAAAAGTAGTACTTATAGTTCAGCATCAGCCTTCAAAATAATGTTTTTGAATTTGAAAGGTATTAATTAAAAGTTAGCATTATCATCAGTATTAAAAATGTCATCTTTATTTCTTCATTTTGCACAGAATGAGTCTCTAAACTGCATCCTGTAATTTCATTTTTAATATTTGGTGTCGGCTCATACCGCAAAGAAATACTTGAACGTTGTTTCTCAGAACTGTTCTTGTGTTCATCAAGGTGTAAATTACCCACAACTGTTAGGTTAACCATCATCTGTAAGGAAGACAGAGTCCTCAAAATGTAATTTCATGTGTACAGACTTCATGTGTCTGTCATCAAATGTAATATAATGTAATGCAGATCATAAAACTGTAGATTCCCTTACACTGATAATGCAAACAATGAGAAACTTAAAATCAAAATGTGTGTGGGGCTTTTCATTTATATCATTTTGTGGTTCTATTTAATATGATGAGATGGTCTTGACCTGTCATTCTCCAGTGCTCTGATGCTCTTCATGGCGTGTGCAGTGCTCACACCATGCCTCACTTTGTCTAATCAAATTGCTGAAGGCAGCAACCATTCTTGCCGAGAGAGATTTCAGTTTTCTTTACTGGCGCATAAGTGAGGTGCCCGAGGGCGATCCTGTGGCCTGCCCACCACCTCCCCCTGCCTCAGAGCTGGTGGGCAAGCAGAGGCAGCAGCTGGAGGCCCTGGAGCCACTGATGATGATGATGCTGCTGCTGCTGCTGAGCCTCCATTGAAACACTGTGCCAAACTGGATAGAAGGCTTTCACTGCCCTGCTGTATTAGCTAAAAGATGGTGACTAGAGAGCTCATTTAACTTGCTCAGGCCAATGCAATCTTCTGAGAAAACTCTTGTACATCTGCAAAGACAACTTTCCGCAGAACACAATAAAATAAGTTGCAGCACAAGCAAAAAAAAATCTTTATACAGCTGGATGAACAAGTGCAACTTGTAAATAATTGAGGTACTTGAAAGGTGACTTTTGGAACTCAGATGCACATCCAATACACAAATCAAGGTGAAACTGAGTTTGTTTAGGAAGGAATCACAAGTTAAAAAAAAATGTTTTCAGAGGGTTAACATTCTCATGTTTTCCTGACATTATAATCTCACCTTAAGGTTCAGCCCAGCAGTGATGGATCATATCATATCACATGCTTGTAAAGCTATAGGTAACGTTACATTGTCTGAGTCTGTGTTTCACGATTACTCCCACTTGTCAGTTACAGCATCACAGGCAATGTGTAAAAGTACCATGCATTCACAGTGACCCTGTGTATCTGGATGTGTGATTTGCAGCACAAGAGGCCCGTGAGGCCTCAGAGTTCAGACTTCTCACTTATCACCACTAGAGAGAGACAGCAAGCCTGGCAAGGAAGGCAGCATGATAAAGTGTGGGGACCGGTGTCTAATATCTGAAAACATCTCTTGAAAACACTGCTTTGTAATTAGATGACCTGAGAATCCAAAGAGCCGTGTTGAAGCTGCATTTTGTGGTGTGGTTGGTTTGAGCTCGGTCATAAGTGTTAACACACTGCAACCACTAACACGCTTCACTCACCTCAGACTGTAATATCTGTGGACTAATGCAGCCATAAGGTTGTTTTTAGCAGTTAATAGTGTGCACCTTTTCCTCCACATTGCCTCAGCTCTAATGTAAAAAGCAATTTTCAGTTTTAGATGATTTTTCTCAAGGCCTTATAGTATGACTCCTTGCAGAAGTTTTTTTTTATTAGGGGGGGATATCCTCCAGAGAACATCAAAATGACACTCACCTCTCATTTTCAAGTTAAAGCCACATATAATTTCACTTTCACTCCTTGACTCCCACCTTACCATTCTCCCGTTTCATCCTCCCCATCAGATAAAACACAATCAGCTCCTTGTGAGCACTCCTCATCCCCCTCATGGCCATATCAGCCCAGTTGCATATATGTGCATAAATGTGTTGTCGGTATCATCCTCCCACCTGTGCGTATTTGCATGGTTAATCTGCGCGCAGTAGAGAGGGAAGGGGCCCTGATGGAGGGTAGATAGGTGCGTCTCACGGCTCCACGGGCTCTTTAGGAATTTTATTGGAGGTTCAGCTCCCAGTCAATGGGATCAGCCGTAAATCCCGCTCAGAGAGTGGCAGGAAATGATGTGACTCTGGCAATTTATGTCAAATAACTTTTGAGGATGTGTGAGTGTAGCGATCGGCGCTGCCGGGGCGGTGATAACTCTCCGGCAGGGGGCCCGCTGGAGATTTAATTGAGACATTTTTCTTTATCTGGGGCGAACCGCCGGAGCCGCGTTGTTGTGTAACGAGATGTAATGTCTCTCTTTATACGGGGGTCAACATCCGGGATGAGGGAAGGTCACGGACTGACTGTTTGAGCATCCAATTTGCTCGCGTAATTCTGTGCGCACAGGGAGTAAAGACGCAGAGTATTCAGTTACACAGTCCACATATCACAGGCAGACTTGACGCCCCGTGCTGCAGGATACAATGCATCCTTCTGTGAGTGTGTGAGGCAACAAATGTGCTTACTGCTGAGTCTGAAAACTTTTTTGTTTCCATGCTGATATATGGATTCCCCTTTAAAACCAATGTCTACTAATGGTTTACATGTTTACTTTTTATAGCTCAGTTATAAGCCAGTAATTAATGCCTTTTAGTAGTTTTTTTCCACTGATAACACAGGAAGCATATTTCCCCTGCAGACCCAGAGTTAAGCCATTACTAAAACAGCTATTAATAAAGCCAATTTCTCTATGAAAAGCGCCTTATAGCCCCAAAGTATTCACTGCAATGTAAACAGCTTTATAAATAGAAGTTCAAAGTAAAAGTACTCAGTACTCATAATGCAGAATGGCTCCTGTTAGTGTTATGTATTTATAATAGTGGGTAATTATCATATTACTGATGCTGGTTAAGTGACTTTGAACTGTTGGTACAGTCTATAACAAAGGATCACGTTTGTCTTGTGGCTCTGTACAATATTATTCTACAGTAATTGAGGAAATATTCAGGCACTTTTATGGGTCACGGTGTTCAGTTTATGACAAATGTAGGCCTAGCTATGAGTAAATGGAGCACCCTATGGAGCACAAGGACCCCTGTAAGTGTATCAAATATTACAACATTTGTTATTATTATAAGGCATTCACAGCTAGCATTTAGATTTTGTAAATATTCATTTTAACACTTCCACATATAGTCTCATGTTGCTACAGCAACATGTTATATAACAATGTGACAAATTTTATAATGTAATACGAATCTATACATGATATAATTTCCATCTCACGGGGAAAGCAGCATAAAAAGGGTGCTTACTGTCACTTAATCTGTTAAGTTACTGCAGTGTCAACTAAATATATAATATTTGACTCTGAAAAGAGTCAGTAAAGTAGCAATACATTCTGGAAAAACTTCCAAACTGCACGTTATGTCATCTCTCCACCAGCAGTCTATGAGGGGAAACACCTGAGGTTGATGTGCATTATTTTTGTATATTTTGATGTATATGTCTTTATGTGTGCATGCCCCTCCTCCTCCTCGTCCTCCACCTGCTGCAGCCGCGTGCACGGGGGCCTTGATGAGATGCACGCGCACACAGGCGGCTCATAATTGTGGCCATGGCTCATTATTGTCCCCCGGATGATTTGGATCCGCCGGGGGGAGCCACGTCCTCTGACACCGCCGCGTCCGACAGCCTCTCCAGGCGCTGATTGGTGGGATGAAATATTGCCGGCGAAAATTAAAAGGTCCCAGTGTCAAAATAATTCATGATATGCATATCTTCCCGGCTTGATGAAATCGCTGATATCTGGATTAGGAGGATAATAAAAGCGATCAGTTGAGCTGCTCCAGCAGCCGCGTCTTCTTTACGCGTCAGGAGAGTTTGGGCCGCTGCGCGTGACAGGGCACAACAAGTGTGTGCGCGCGTGCACGTCACCTCCCCGTCAGGTTGTGTGCGTGGAGTGTCTTCACGCACCTAGACCTGCGATTTGAATATCCACTGTAATTGTCCCAAAACGGCTCATCAGTGGATCTGCCTGCTGCCATTAGGGCCCAACAATATGGTGTGACATTCAAATTCCCCTCAATGACAGGTTATTAGGAGCCCCCAGCAGCAGGCACATAATTAAGCACCGTAACGTTGACCTGTAATATGAAGTGATGGCTCGGTCGTATAGCGGGTGAGAATGAAATAGGTGCTTTGTTAAAATACAGGAGAACTGGGGGATTTTTTTTTTACTCCTGGAAAAAATAGAGATCATAAAAAGAAGACAGATGCCAATGTAAAATGTAAAACTATGGAGGCAGATAACACAGACTATGATTTTATAACGGTGAGAAAAAAAAAACCTGCATGCCAGCTGCCATGACAACAGCTGACAGATTAGAGAGTGAGATTATGCTCATCAATACTCTTCAATATCAACAAAAAGTGCTGTTTCTGCCTGCACTGTGCTCCTCTATATTAGATCATGTCGGTTTATGTTACACAATTTGCTTGTACTCCATTTTTATCCATGCCGATGTTGAGCTGTGCGAACAAATCTTTCAGAAAAAAAAACAACCTGAGAAAAAAAAAACAAATGTGTGACTTTCATTTGTGACACTAAAAGCCTATTACACAACTTAAGACATGCTGTCTGAAGCCCCCGCTTTCCCCTTTAGAACAAGTGGACGTTGTGATGAGCAATGGACCCATCTGCTGTGCCCTCTCCTCCAACTGGTGTGTGAATATGATGTAGTCTGTAGGTGCCCATTTCCAAGCCGGAACAAAATACCAGCCGGACCTGGAAATATATCCTAAAAAAGACGATTTCATGTTAAGGGGACCTGAACATGTAGAGGTGACCAGCTGTCATGTCTCTGCATATAAAATCAACTCAATCTTGATAATATTTAATGAGCTTTTGGCATAAAAAATACACATTTTATGACCCGCTTCTGCTTCTTTATTTGGACCCACCTTTGCTGGGGCAAAGCAGGGCTTTATGTTAAACTGGAGGCCAGAGGCCTGTGTAATGGTGGGTTTGTGTGGCAGGGTTGCTGAACAGAAGGTCTGCTCTTCCCTCCCTTCCTCCCCCCTTTCATAACGGTGGCAGATGGCTGCAGATGAATCCCTCATAATCATGTCAGGACGGCTCCTCCGATCCCAATTCATCTCTTTAAACACATTTCATCAGACGGAGAATTACACAAAGATAAAGGCGGCCGGCAGACAACAAAAGCACACAAAGATTGTCCTTGCAAACAAGTGTTCTTAGTCCCTAACACCACTTAATCATTTGTGCTCCTGTTATTGCTCCTCACCCCCTGTGCAATCAACTCTACCCAATTTTCCTCCTCTGCCTCTCACTCTTACACTCTTTATTTATGTTTTCCCCCCGTACACTTAATTGTCTCCATCCCCTGCTACTGTCTATCCTTATTAAACATAAATCTTTCTAACAAGCTCTCCTCTCATCCCTGTCACTGTCTTTTTTTTTTTAAAGACAGGTGTAAAATCCCCTCCTCCCCTCATTGAGTCCATGGTTTTCTGGTGGCTGCCCTTTTTGAAGGGGTGATAATAGCATTACCATAAAGTGAATTGTGATTTTCCTCCCCACCCTCCCCTGCTGTGACCCTGTGTCACCCATCCGCATGATGCTGTTAATTGTGGATCAGGTGAAGTTTGTCTCACCTCATTTCAGGGCCATGCTCTGCTAGGGCCATTCTCCCCACTCAAAGGCCACATAATTTCACAGCCTCCTACTTCTCATTAATCCCTCCTGAGTGGCTGCTCTCTGAGTTCCAGATCACAGATTTGTTTTGCTCTTGTTTTCTGACTCGCTGCCCTCCCTGCCCCACCCACTCCTCTCCTTGCCTTCACAGTAACCTCTTCAGTGAGACCCCCCCCCAAGCCCAGCATATTTCCAACAACAGCCCCTCTGTCTTTCAAAATACTGACATTTTGCTAATGTTTGACAGCCTAGGAGATGCATCCTCACTTCCCTCACATTGCAAGATCTCTTTGCTCTGCAGCTTTGAAGTGCAACCTCAGAAGTGCTTTGTGAATAAAGTGGACAGCAATTTGTGGCGTCTGCTTGTGATGCCAGTATCACCTCTCCTTCCAAGACAACTCCACACCCAGCTGCATTGTACATTTATCTGTTAAAACCTGCCATCTCCAGTCTGATAAGGATCAAGTGACAAATTGAGCAAAACAGTAGGAAAGCTGTGTGTTTGTGTCTCGGCACATGTGTGCACGTGTCTGATCAACACAGTCAGACTTCAGCTCATTCCCTCTTTGCTGAACTTTTTTTTTTTTTTTTTTTTTGATTCATAAATTATTCATGAGAAAGACAGAGCTGAAGATCGCTCATTAACATAAAATAACAATTTGCTAATTTATGGAAACTCCTAATTACTTGCCTTATTTGCCATGACCATATTAAATATTCATAAACGTGATTATTTCTTTGATTTGACTGTCGTTCAGTTTAATCTACTATTTTTGCTCAACAATAGCGACGTGCCAGCTTGTGCCGTGCGTACCATCCAAAGCAAAAATCCAGGAGAGAACAATAAACAATATTGTGCATTCATCGATGGAGCCTTTATTTTTTTTTACTTTTTAATGCACCTCTTTTTTTCACATTATCCATGCTAATGTAGTGTCTTGTGGTTGTTGATGATTTAAATCCATTTCTACATGGAAAGGTTGCTTATATTGTGAACTGAATATTCTTTAGGGCATTGAATATACAGAATAAAATAATTTAACAGGCAATTTTGGTAAGAATGAACTATACTTTGATTAACATACTCTAAATCTTGGAATAAGATGTCTGCTGACAGGTTTTTCTTGAAACAAAAAGCTGTATGAGCTGCGTCAGCTTTTACAAAACACACACATTCTTTCATTTCACAGAAATGATGAGGAAGAACAAAAACCTAGACTATACAAGCTTGTAAATCGCCGTGCGGCTGCAGCTTCATTTCAGTGCAAGTCAAAATCAAAAATGCATTCATTCATTTGGCTCCCATCCAGAACTAATCACTTCATTTTCTGTTCTGTAGCCTGGAAGTCGGCTTTCACTCCACTTCATTTCGATTTACTCAAAACTGAAAAAGACTGAGAAGGTATGCAAGAAAAGAAGAGTCTATCTTTGTGTATCTGCTCTTGTCTGTATAGCAGCAAACTGTTGTCAGAGGAAGTCTCAGCCAAGTTCTTGGAAGAAAGCAGAGTCTTGGATCCCATCTGGGACGACTAGATGAGGTCTCTTGCTGTCTCCGTCTGTTGTCAAGGCTGCATTTAACCTCAAATGTATGACTTTGTTATATCAGAATTAATTACAGATATTTCCCCCCAAAGTGAGTGACGTTGACAAAAACGCTAAGCACAGGCAATTTAGCTCTATTTGCAGATTAATTTGGGCCCACCTGTGATGCTTGGTGTGCTAAGTAGGTACATCAGTTCTAATTACAGACCCTGCAGAGTGGGTTTAGTTAAATTACAGTATTAATTATCACATTTACCAGATATCAGAGTGACAAACGGTTTCTGAGAAGCATTTCCTTCAAACCCCCTGTTTCTCCAGACGATGGCTTCACTTCTGTCCTTCAAGCGACCTTCAGACAGGTGGATATGATGGAAGGCTTTGTTTCTGGAGGAGAAGCATCCACCTTGATTCATTACCTTCCACTGACTGCCAAAGATGTTCACTTCTGATGCTCAAAACTCAAATTTTATGGGTTTTGACGTTTCATGCTTCCACACACAACAAGGCCTAATGAAAAGTTTTCTCGCCATATGGTAAAATTAGGCTGCATTTTTGGAAAATGAGGAAAACACCTCACAGAAATCAAAGTAGTTACTCCCATTATAAAGGGGAAATAAGTGGGCTTTGTCCACATCATTACCCTGTTCATTCAGTCAAACACATCAGTCTCCTCAAGGATAATATGATTCACGCTCGACTGCCACTTTAACAGACTACTTTCAATCTGAAAGAGAAAATAGTGACCTTTGACCCACAATCATTGCAAATATAAGATATATAGAACCACAAGTGATCGGTTTAAGACATTAATCTTCTGCATGTTTATATAAGGTCCACATTGTAGTTCACAAAACAAAAATGAAATAGGAGCAGTTTTTGGAGGTGAATTTTGTCATTGCAATTTTATAAGCAGAATAAAAAGTGTCACATTTTGTTAAGGCAGAGGAGCTGTATGTTAGTAATTTAAATGAATATGCGGAAATAAGCAACATTTTGACCTTATGTACTTAAAAGTGAGTAAAAAATAATAAGTCTATTTCTGCTGTCCCAAAGTGGCCCAAAACTGTGTTTGTTGCTCAGCAGAATCTGTAGCCTTTGGACACAAGAGGAGCTATTACTCGTTATGCTAAGCTAAGCTAACCAGTGTCTGGCTACAGCTTCACATTTCCTGAACAGATGTGTAATAGTATTGATCTTTTCATCTAACTCTTGTTTTCCTCTAAGTCTGTCACTATTCCTTTAAAATGACCACGGCAAAGTAAAGCACATGTTGGTGTTTGGTGAAATGAACAGTCAAGATCTACACTAAGAGAGAGAAACAAGCGCTGCTCAGAGGTCCAGAGCAGAGCTGAAACGAGTCCAGAACTGCAACTGGAGAGAGAAGGTCCTCATTTAGCCTTTGGCCAGTGTTCTCTGCCATCAAAGCACTGTATTAATCATAATCACACAACACCATTAGACTATGTCATTCTATTAAAGAAATCACATTATCATACATTTCATTAATTAAACTCAAACCCAGTCCATCCACTCTGAGCAGGAGATGGAGGTGGGCTAAGGTGGAGGAGGAGGGGGAAGGTGGCAGAGGGCAGGACACTTCACCACTCCACTCACCGTCTCTCCAAAGTGAAATCAAGGGGATGGATTTGCATGTCATGGGCACGGGGTGGGGGTTCAGCTCGAGGCTTAGACAATAGGAACTGATGATGCTTCTAAGTGTCTTCACGATGGAGGAAAGCAACAATTAACTGTTGATCTCCATCCAGGTCTCAGGGTGATGATGTGTGGCGTGATGAGGATGCAGAAGATGCAATTCACAAACACACTTCAAGTGGCTTTGAGGAGACACCCCTGTCATTGATCCCTCTCAGCAGCTAGGCCATGTTTAATATCATTTTACAGCCTCTGCAGTTAGGTTGTAGCTTTTACCCACACAAGCTAGTTGTAGCCCATATGGATTTCTAACACACCAAAATACTGTTTCTGTGGGCAAAGTGAAGATGTGTTTTACAGTGATGCAACTTCAGTCAGTATTATTGCTCTGGTAGCTGCAAACAAAAAGATGCAGGCTGTTTTTACTCTATACAAATAAGACCTCCCCTCTTTTTGCTGTTTTCTGGTTCTGTCTCAACAATGTCTTACTTTTTGGGGCCTTTTTTTTATCTGGACATATCTTTATTCTGTCTTTCTGCATTTCTTTACTAGAGAACACATCCACCTCTTTTCCCTCCATCTGCCCGTCTCTCCCTCTCTCGCCTCCCCTGGTCTGATTAGCATGTGTAGTGTATGTTCCGTCACGCTGTAGTGTTGACCTGTGCTGTCATCTCCCTGATTACCTCCCTGATTCACTTTCCTTGTTTAGTAATGTGCAATCAATCATAATCAATTAGCCAAAATGTTGAATCATTAAAACCATTATCATTAATTAAAATAATTATCACTTTCTGCCAATGCTTCATTACCAGTGTTGTCTAACGTGTCTGCCACACACCAGACTTTACGGCGCCTGCTTTTCTCTTTCGGGAAGTCAGATCTCTAAAATTCTTTTTAAAAGCTCAGCTGATGATGCAAATAATCACTGATTGCTTTCATTTTGATAATAATAGTCTAATATGCAACTCTGCAAAGGACATGATTAATTTTATGCTCTGGAAATATACATGAAGCAGTGATGCCCAGGCAAAAGTTTGGATTGTATGGTGCTACTGCAGAAATATTTTTCAAAAAGAGGTTTGTTTGGAAGTTTTGAGCGTGAAGTTTGTCTAAAACTCCACAAACAGCTCTTCTTGACATGAACTGAAGTGTTTTCTCACTGTCTGTGGGATTGTGCAGCCTCCTCTGCAGCACTGCTTTCTCTCTATCACGCTTGACCAGACATTGTCTTTTCTCCCACCTCAGACCAGTGCAGCCCTGTTCTTTAAAGGACAGAGCAGAGATGAGACAGCAGTGCCTTAATGATGTGTAAACATCCAGGGAGAAGCAAAGCGCTTGTCTAAAAAACCCTGAGGGCAGAAAGGAGAGGCAGACAGACATGAAGCTCACTTCGTCCGGCACACCGCCTCAACCCTGAGTTGTAATTCCAGACGATTGTCAGTCCGCTTCTCCACTGTCTGCCTGTTGAAACCTGGATTAGACCTGTCACTCCTTAACCCTCAATAATTGCTTATGTCAAAATTTCCTTGAAAGTGGGCTGGATACCCTGAGGATGTGAGGGGTGATGCTGAGTATATGTGTGCGTAAGAGAAGGGTGTGTGGGCTGCCCCCGACACCGTGGAGGAGCATCGCTCACTGCCACCTGGGGAAAGCAGGCGTCTCATTGGGGTCATGCCACCCCACTGGGATGTGAGTCAAAAGGAAATGGGCCTGAACATTGCACAGTATCCCCAGTCTGAGCTCCATTAAGCCAGGCTTCCTCCCTCTGGGATGGATGTCCATTATTACGCAGAGCACAAAGATCATCCATTGAGCTCACAGTCACTGTCCTACATCACTACACTAGGCTAGAGAAGAGAATAATTGTTTTCCCTAAGATTATTATATTTATATACATGAAACGTGAATCACTCTGCCATTAAAATGTGTAGGGCAAGCCGTGCACCAATTCTTCAAAGCCTTATTAAACCAGTATCTCTCTCCATGGAGCTGTCTCTCGGCTCTGTGGCACCGCCTGGCATGGTGGGGTGTCCTGCAGAGAGGAACCACAGAAAACAGGCTGCAAGGCAGAAGGGGTCTCACAACATGTGGCACCCCCTCTCTTCCCCCACCAGGATGCTCCCCAATCCTCACATGGAGACCATCATGCCCACCTGATTGCACCATTAGCAAAGGAGCGAGTGTAATTGTGCCTCAGTACGGGCTATAAAGTGTGACAAGATGTTTGAGGTGTACCAAAAGAGAAGAAGAATATGTCTTCAAAAGCAACGTATACGGTAGATTCTCGAGCCGCAGAATGAGACATAAAACGTCTATTCTAAGAGACGGGATAACAAATCTGCTGGAGCAGCGTAGCATGAACATATTTGTAATTTAGCAGAAAAAAAACATAGTATTTGATGAAACAGCTTCACAAGAAGAAGTTTCCAGAAAAAAAGACATCCACAGGGTTGCCTCCACCTCTGCCTGTTTATGATGAAGGGCTCCTTTTTGGTGTGAGAGTGAAAGAGACAGGCTGGGCTGGCTGTCATGTCATAAAGGATGCAGTCAGAGAGAGCAGACATGATTTCATGGCTAATGATTCCCACACTAATATCAGTGTGGGTTGCAGAGGGGATAACCAAGTTGAGCTGTCTTAGCTCAAATGATTCAATTAGGCCAGCTGTCCCTATTTGTCATGGCTCAACTGGCTTCTAGATTACCTTTCCAGAGTGCATACGTGCCTCTGCATTGAACTTACCAGCTCAACAGTTTCATAAAAAAGCCCAGATAGAACAGGGGAAAGAAAGGAAGGATCGGTGAAGGGGAAGAAGTGGAACAAAGAATGCAGTAATAACCACATTATCCACTTAAATGCTGAGGCCAATTACAGAGATAAATGTGACTTTTTGTTTTGTGGAGGATCCTTGTGATGAAATAAGAGGAGAGCCTCAGAGCGTGGCTGAGTGACTGGAGAGAGGCTATACATGGACATCTGGGACAACACCAGAGACATTGTGAAGGTCAAGAGATAAACAGGCAGATGAAAGAGAAGAGAGGAAAGGTCTTCTCCTGAAATCATAACAAATACATTTTATTTGTCTACTTTGAAATGATTTCTATGTCTCTATTTCAATCTAAAGCTGTCTCAAACTGTGCAGAAAACAGCACGGTCCTGCTGCTTCACCTTTCTTTTCCATGAGCATTAATTAAGTGTGTGATGAGTATTAAATTCAAAGAAGCATTAAAGGCATTAACACTGATTCAGTTGAGACATCAGAGGCTGATGTCTTCTTCCTTTCACTTTAATGCAGTTAAATGTAAATTTGTGTCAGCTAACCTCATCAGATATAATTAACACAATTGTCAGTTTTGGGTCAGAGACTAGAAGACGGTAAAATATCTCGTTTATTAAAGGTGATTAGTTATGTTAGTGCTGTCACTTTTGCATTAACACAGAACTTATAACAGTGGAAATACTGTATCTCTGCACTACACACAATGTAAAGCACGAGGTAAAGCTCAATTAGACAATAATGCCATACTATTCAAATAAACAACATCCCATTAAAAACAGGGGACGTAACATGCTCTGTGGATGGCATGCTCAATGCTTACTCAACCGTGAAAACACAAATGATGCTTCATTTTTCACTTCTTCATGGCTAAACAAAAACACATAACTGCGCTCCACAGAAGCCAACGTCAATACAAGAAATGAATGGTTTCATCCTCATGGGAGACGTCCGAGAAGCTTAATGGGACAACGTTCCTTAAAGACGCTCTGTGTGTGCTTCCACTGTCCTGCTTATGGTCTAATGACAATGGGAGTGGAGATAATGAGATTACACTGCTACTGTATGTACATCAGGACAGCCACTCATCTTCTGATGAGGAAAACAATACACACTGCTCCATTATTAGTACAATCCCCTGTCTTCTTTCTTTATTTTGAGTTAAAAAATTATCCAAACATTTATGTCAAGGCTTTAACTCACATCCCAGTGGCAACCTCTGGATCTAAAGTGCCAACAGGTTGCAGAATAAATTCTGAACCCTTCTTCTCACTTCTCTTATTACCTCGGTAAACACTGAAGTCGTCTTCAATACAAAATGCTTTTCATTTAAATTAAGGTCCCATTTAGAGTGAAATACACCATACAGCAGGTGATGCTTCAGCGTATGGCTACCTCATGATTGCTAACGGTGTTGTCCATTCTGGTTGACTGGTTGTCCATGTTTTTGTCTCACAATTTCAACCCTTTCCTTTTTTCAGTTCATGAAAGTTAGTAATAACGTTTTTAGTTGTCGATGTTATTCAGTGTTCAGTTACAGTTATCTCCACCCTGTTTTTCACTTTTGGTGACAAAAAACCAAGATGGCTTCTGCCAAAATGCAGAACTAAAGGCTTCAAAACGTTCAAACCAGTGAGTGACGTCACTGTGACTACACTCACACTACACTCAGTGTTTTTCAAGTATGTTTGCTCAGATCCCCGTTTGCTATTCTTCCTGGGGTCCACGCAGTTTACATGGTGACAACACAAAAATAGACCTACACATTCACACTTCTCATCACAATACGCTAACACAACAGATAATGCGTTACTGTAATTAAAACAATAACAGTCACAACACAATTTAAATAACACAGAGAAGAAATAGATGACGGCACTCATGACTGTCTCTCACTTTTCACTGTCTGTGACATCAAATCAAACTGTATACAGTTAGTGGTTCATTCGTTGGTAACTGCATATATGCATGTATATATATTTATATGTGTTTGTCCAATCCATTTTGCCTGCCGTTGTGCTGAGCCAAGCGCTGTGAACGAGGGCAGCCTCGCCTCTGAGCTGTCAAAGCTCTGACTGGGATCAGCCTTATTACGATGATTGAGAGAACAGGCCTTTGCAAGCGAAACACCATCCAAAGGGACTAGAAAGGCCACATTCATACAACCGAGTTAACACATTTGTCTTCATTAATCCAATTCTGTTTTGTTTTGTCAGACTCGCTACCAAACACTCAGACAGCTATACAGTCAGTGGACAGATAAAAGGAACCAGATATTGTCTGAGGTCACAAAATTGACACTGTAAATAGCAGTGTTTCATGTTGCAGTCCGGATTAAGATCCCTCTGGTGCTGGTGTTTTTGAGACTAACAGGGTGACGATAGTGACATTTAAGACAACAAATCACAAATTGATTGATTGCTGCAGGAATTGATTTTGAACATTTTGCATTGTTGTATTTTTACCTCGTGACCTTCAAAAAGACAGAAAGATGAGTCTGAAATGAATGATTTTTAATTTATTTAGCATATGTTGTCAGCATGCTGTTTTGCTGTTGAGATCTTTACCACTCAGGCCAAATTGTGACTAACACCCAGACTCGACAGGCCCAGGAATACAGAACGTCATTACTGCCTTATCTTTAGAGATGGAGCGAAGTGTCAATGACACTTCTGCTGCAGGCAGGCAGCAGCTGAGCTGTGAGATGTCCTGGCACACGGCGTCGTCTTCCTGGCCAGAGCTCAGTAGCCAAATCTTTACCTTTTAATTACAAGAATAATCATTGCTTATACAGTCTAAATGTGATAAACTGTGTGTATTATTGTCAAGAGTTTAGCATCGTAGTGGTGTACATCATGAACTGTGAAACATATCTTTTGATTTCTTGCTACTCTCATGTTTGTCTGTTAAATACGAAGCTAAAGCCAGAGAGTTAGTTTAGCCTTGTATGAAAAAAAAAGCTATCCTGACTCAACTTGTGGTTGTTACACTTATTTTGTACGGATTAAACAAATATACTGCTGAGCTTTAGAGGTGCTGATGTGTGGATTTAGTATTTTCCTTTATTTGTCAATGAGGAGTGATCAGTAGGTTTCAATCTGCAACCACACCACTAGATGTCAGCAAATCCTCCACACTGTCCCTTCAGGCTTCTGATTTAGCTTTCTCTCCTCTTTGTTTGTGCTCTGTATCTGCTCTTCTTGTAATCATCATGCTATCAGAGCGCTCTGCCCGGCTGGAGAGCAGAAAGACACACTAGAAACCTCTTCACCTGCTCCCCTCACCCCTCCCCCTGTCCTCCATGTGTACCTGCAACACTGCGCTGCACTGCATCATGGGTGCAGCTGAGGCCATGCCAAAACCCAATTTGGAACGTGTCCAGCACTTCATTGGAAAGTAATGGTTTTCACTGAACTGAGTTATGACCAGCTGTTTGCAGACAGTCTGTGACATACTGATGGAGCAGAACACCGTATGTTGCTTTCCAAATCAAATGATACAAGGAGTGTGACAGTGTGGAGAAACATCTGTCATTAGCAATTTTCAGCACGCTCCACTAATTCTGGACAAAATACGCCTAATGAAGTTACTGCAGGAAACTTCAAATATTGTCAGAGCAACAAGGCCATAAGAAGCCTGTGCTCACCAAGGCCTGTAATCTGATTCATTTGTTGTGAGAAAAATACAGAAGGAGGAGGGTAATTGTTTTTGATCATGATGTTTTAAAATGCAAATCGACGTTCTTCTTTAATCCAAGAACAGAACCCCAAGAAATCAAGGACAAGAGGGTGGCTTGCTTTTCTTTATTGATGTCCCCTCCCTTGTAGTGGCACTTCATAGATGGTTTCCGTATGGGAGGACACAAGCTCTTTAATGGGCCTGGATATCAAGTTCAGCCACCATATATACACGATCTGTTTCAGAAACAGAGGATGTTCATTCCACAGAGGATCAGGTTTCAAATCCAAATTATCCCACAGGTTGTTTCCTCTCTGATGTCTCCATAAAATTAAATCAAAATGCAATTCGTAAGTTAAGTTTTATTATTTTGTGGCTGTTTTTAATCATAGCTCTTGATATGCCTTGACACTGTGACAAAACACTAAACAGGATTGCCTTTATGGTTCAATATCAAGTTGAAATGTAGACTATAAGTCTAGCACTAACAAT
Source organism: Synanceia verrucosa (assembly GCA_029721515.1). Classification (NCBI taxonomy): domain Eukaryota; kingdom Metazoa; phylum Chordata; class Actinopteri; order Perciformes; family Synanceiidae; genus Synanceia; species Synanceia verrucosa. The sequence goes on along the minus strand of CM056568.1, from coordinate 10,955,750 downwards.
ATTCATTTGGCTACTCTGTGTTTGTAATTTGCCAGTTTCCTAGAACTGTCCTCAATTTATTCAGACACTGCTGTGAGGATGAGAGCGTTTGTGACAGGCAGCTCTGCTGAAAGTGGTCCTCTCCTCCAGAACAGTTGTTGTAGTGAGAAGTGCTAGAGACGGGTGGGCGTCTGGACCCAAGTATGCTGCTCAAACACGAGGCCTGTGTCTATCTGGCAGCCATCTCCTGGCGGCAGAAGGGCCATAAACCCGCCTGTGTTAATTCTGCCGTAATTATCATGGGTGCCACATGTTATGCAGGATGTCCTACCACTGCAGATCCACTCGAAAGTTTGCAGTGAAATCCTTCCACACTGCTTAAAGCTGTGGCAGACGAGCGCGAGCAGAGTGTGACAGTTGGCCATTGTGATTAGGAAGGGCTGCTCCTGGAGCCCTGCCCCACGTCTCATTTCCTGTCGCGGCCCTTTGCAATGATGTGTTTTATGCGGTGCATGTTGGTGAATAACTGGCTGCACTGAGATGACAATAATCACCCATAATGCCCCCAGGGAGGTGGCGGCCTCTCTCAGGGACAACATTAGTCATAAATATGCAAAGCGGCTGCCGTCCTTTCCTGCATGCTATTTCACAAACACGCTTTGTTTCAGTCCGAGGTTGCTCTGACTGTGTACTTCAAAATACATCATTTGAGAAGATACGGTCATTTAAAGAAGTTGATGAATCTGCCACCAAATGAAACTCCTGAGTGTTACAAATTTTGCATTACTGGAAATCAGAGAGTCTTACACAAGGATGCACAAGACTAAACAAAGCGCAAGCAAATGAGAGTGTTTACTTGGTTGAGCAGTTTAAAATTTATCCATTAATCCATCAGTAATGTTACCATTACCCATCACTCTCAGCCTCAGTTGTCCTCTTGCTGTTAAACCTGATAAGTGGCCCTCTACATTGCCTCATCTTGAGTCTTGGTATCTCCCAGGAGAGCCACAAGCAGCCCCTCTCAGCCTGCCTGGGCCGTGATTTGGCAGGACTAAGCGGTTTAGCACCCTGAGAAATTGCACGCTCTCTCCCAGTCAGCATGGAAGGCTTTGTGTCTCCCATCCTGACCTTCTCCTGCTCCTGCGCTCCTGTCATCCATCTGTCGGGGAACGCTTTCTTCCTGTTGTCCTGTGATTCTGACAAGATCACCCACATGCTCCCATCTTGTTGTCCGTTCACAGAGACACACAGACATTGCGACACATGCCGTAAACTGAAAATCATCATTTCACATATTTGCTCACATATAAATACATAATTAGACTGCATGATGTCAGTCTGTGCAGTGATAACATGCACTCTGTAATACCTGTGGCGATGACGTTGAACTCTCTGTTTTCCCCTCTCAGTGCTCTTATCATTATTAACATATCGTCCTGTTTCTAGGCTCTAAGCAGGGAGAGCAGGGCAGTGACATCTCAACATGTCTGTCAGGTTAGTAGATGTCTCCCTGCTTAAATCTGCTGACTTTGATTTGTGAGCATAATGCCTGATTACAGGACGGGTGACAGATAAATTTTATCAAAATTAAGGCGCAATTAAACATTTCATCTCCGCTAATTACTGGCTGTAGATTTGGCAAGATGACCATGTGCTGTAGGAAATCAGCAACCATAACACATTTTAATGGGGCACAGCTGTCTTACAGCTTGGTAATATTTGCACAGTGCACCAGAACTGTAATTTATGAGACAGAAAGAAGGAGAAAATCTGCATTGGATTGAGTGCCAGAATAGATTTTGAATTTATATACTTTAATGAGGTTTGGATTTGTTGCTGCTGGTTGTTTCTTATCAAAGATCAATGTGGATGCTGCAGGGTGCTGGTGCATCTAGGAAGAGGCCATTACCACTTATGTGTGTGCAGTTCATGTAAATGCTCACTAAACTTAATGTTGTATCCTGCAGACGTGCACTCCCAACATTTAGATTTGCTCGCTGCACGAAGAGGAAGGTAGACGGTTTTTGAGCGTGTCTGCTTTGCAGGCACTGGACAGACTTGATGGGTTCACGCTAAAGTAATCAGCCCCAGTATCCACTTGTGCCAAGGAATAAGCCTGGGAAATTCACCAAAATGTGGGAACAGCTTGGGAACAGATTGATGCAGAAGGGTGAAAAAGGCTGAGAGTGAGTGTCTGTGTGTGTTGAAATGGGTGTGCATGTGTGTATGTGCTCTCAGAGCTAATTCCAAGGCAAACAAGAGGAAGCTTCCTCTAAGTAACTCAGCTCTAGTGTGCTCCTATGGTACGTCTCCAGTGGGGTCTGGCATAGCCGCTTCAATTATATGAAAGTTTGGCCACTAAATCCCATCTAAAACAGATAGTTGATGCATTGTGAGGAATGCAAATTTGATAATTGGATCTCATTCGTCTAGCATTTGCTGTTACTGGCTGTTTAATGTCAGAATCCACCTGAGTGGTGCTTGAGGTTAAAAATGCTGCATCTTCACTGGAAGATGACCTGCATCAGCCTGCCTGAGTTCTCTTGAGCAGCACAATACTGTATCTATACCTCAGCAATGCTGCTCCAGTATGTTTGTCTCATACGGACTGTGCTCAATATGAAAACAGACCAAATACTTATCAGCAGTATACAGATATCTTTAAATGCATTTGGTTACAGGATGACCTTCCAGAGAAAAACAATGCGATCAATTTTATTTATATCCTGCTCACTTCAGTCTACTAATATTATCCCAGCATTGCTTTACTTTGGCTTCGGAGGACCGGGCAGAGAATGAACAGGACTCGGCTGGACTGTGCTGGCATGCTGCAGGCTGTGTTTGGTTGGAGCCCACTGAGGTTAATTCATCTGCTGTTTTCTGGGTGACACCGTCAGCCTGGGTGCTTGTGGCACTTTTCATGATCCCCCACCGATCTGTACCTGGGCCCAGTTCAGGTGCTGCTCAGCGCTGTACACCCCCGAAGGCCCCATTGACCTTCTTTCATGGGCGATTGTGATCATATAGATTGTGGATGGTTCTAATACCCCTTAACTGATGTAAATTAATCAAATCATTTTTTTTCTAAATGAACAGATATTAATTTACAGTATGTTTTCAGGTTGCCTTACTTAAGTTTGACCAAAGTGATGCAGCAGACTGTGGCCTGAGCTGAAATGTGACCACAGGCTAGTGTAGAGTATGTCAGTTTGTGCACCATGCTGGAGACTGACGAGGGGGCTCACCCTTGCAGATAACCGGCTGTTGTCCTAAAAGTGCAGCACATTGCTGTAACGCCCCAGGACAGAAAAAAAAAATCAGGGACATCAAAGGACAATAGAGTGCATGTTGTATGTTCCGCTGATATCAAATCACTCTTTCAACAAACACGCAGTGATTTAGTGTGTTTCTAGTGTGCACACAAAGGAATTATGTAAATTTTTTCAATGGGTATGCTACAGTGGAGATTCAAGAGATTATTTATGCAAGGGAGTGTTTCTTTACTCATTAGGTCAGCTATGCGCTTGAATAGTGCATCCTTGCTGAGGGAATCCAAACATTAGATTAGATGTAATTGAGAAGAAATGAAGCCATGCTTCAAGCAGTTAAGCCTTTTGCATTAAACCATGCACTGAAATGCTCTTTGTTAATCTGTGATCAAGTGGGATATCACCTCTCATGAAGAGCTTAGTAAATGCTCATTAAGGCATTACACCGTAAATGCCTGAATAATTATGAATTCCATTTCGCCTCATCACACAGTTTACCAAACAGCGTGCAGCATTAACATGAATGAACTTTAGGATCCTAAAGGAGCATGACAAATGTGTGGTGACGTTACACATGTCAGTTTTGAGTTCTGAACATACTCTTCACCCTCCTGGTCATACAGTACATATGTCAGGGATAGGGACAACAGCCTCCTGCCAATGTCTCATACCAGGCCGAATCTGTTAGAGTCAGACTCATGCATGAATGGACATTTGTGCACATGGACTCTGTTGCACTGCTCTGATTATTTCATTATATTCATTATGACAATTTCCAGGCACACACGCTGATGCATCTTTAGAAGCACTTATTAGTGTTGATCAGTTGGCCCATGTGGTCACAGGGTCTTTGCCACAATCCTGCAGGATAGTGTCAACATGTCCTGTAAAGGAGTGGCATTCAGAGTATATCAATGATCCTAGATGTTAAGCATCAAATCACAATGACAGTGTGCCACAGAGACAACAAATGTCACCAACACCCATCACCACCAAATTTTGCCACATGCCATATTTTCCCATTATTCAGGATTAGAAACAGGTGTCAGTGTGTGTCTGCGTGTGTATGCAGATGTATTAACACAACCATCACATGCCCTGAGTAGATCTGTATTTGTTTTTTTGACAAGTGTGTGTGTGTGTGTTGTCGTAGGCCAGTGACAGCTGAAGAAGAGGACTGTATTTGTGGAGGAACAGCATGGCTGCAGAGAGGAGTGGAGATCCTGAGGGAGGCCTAATGGTTCCACTCCTTCCTGCACAGAGATAAAGACTCATAATAAGCGTGTATGCTCACCATCTGGCCCTGTGCATGTGGCCCTTATGGAGGCGAAAGCAGCGCAATCTGTAAACGATCAGGAGCCATGGCGCTCCCCCTAGAGAGGCCGCCATGCAATCAAGGTGACAGATGGCAGCACCACTGCTGTGGCCTCATGGAGGAGATCAAAATCACCTTCAATAAACTCTGACTGGAATGGGCACAGGCCCCTCAAAAAGTCAGTTTGTCAGTCAAACTGTGGCAGCTTGCTGAAACAGGGGGAACACACAGCGGTCCGTCCATCCACCGCTTGATTTCCATATTTTCCGTCTGACTGAGCCTGAACTGTGATCTTTCTCCAGTTGTCCTCTCGACTCGTGCCGGCGTGGGCGAGCTGGCTGCCAGGACTAGCAATGCTACTGGGGGGAAATTGAGAACATGATGCTGCTAATGTGGGGCAATAGGAGCGGATGGTGGTAGAGGGACATTAAATAACCGACTGGAACTCTATTTTTGATATGACAGGACCCCCATGATTTGCCTGGCTTTGTTCATTTAATTACACATTTACAGACACACACACAGAACCATATAAACCAACATCATTATACAGTACATAATACAACTCATCACCATGAAGTAGCTGTACGTTCAGTGGTGAGCTCCTACTGATGCCCTATCCTTTATATTTTTTTTTGTTTTAACATCTGATGGAGCAGCATGGTCCAGCCTCCGCAACGAGTCGCTATCTGAGTGTTTGCATCCTGAGTATGGAGATAGAAATGCTTGGGAATGCTATTTCACACATCCCCTTCATCTGATGCGCAGCTTCTGTCAGTGATGTGAGAAAAACAGCCCGACTCTCCAAGCTTTTTTTTTTTTGCACCAGTGCAAAAGTTCACAATTGAAACGCCATCTGTTCAATAAAACTAATCTAGGCAGGGAGAGATGCTTCCAAGGCTGTCCTGATTGGATGTGTTTCTTGTCTTTGAACTCCCTGCCACAAGGTTCAGAATCAGCCCAGGATATTGTCATTTGCAAAAGGAAATTGATGTTGTATGAAAACAAGCCAAACAATCAAAGTCCATGAGTTGTGAAATAATTTTGTGTGTTTCCTATGGCTTTGATCATATTTAACATGCTTCTATGGCTGCAGTTCATCCATGTTATTAATTCAGCTGCAGACACTTTAATTGTACGCTGTATATCTGGATTGAGACACTCGACCGTCTTCACTCTTTAGTTCTAATGAAATGAGAGGAGGTAAGTACTTTCAGTGAAAATCAATTGTCCTCTCTTCTGCTGTAGCCCTTTAACACTCACTTAGTTAATTGCCACACTTATTTGATTAATTGGACAACTTCCATTGTACTCTCTCTTTGCCTCCCATGTTTTATGGAGGTGTCCTGAAGTACTCTTAATCATCCACTTTTAAACATTTTTACAAATGTTAAATATGTGCACTTTAACTAATAATTAGATCAATTACACTAATTAGTATCATAAGTTGAACTGAGAATAGTAAAGTGGCTTTTAGGTTTCAGATCCATAGTCTGATGTCTTTTTGACTCACGGTCTTAAATCTGTGACCAGCGGCTGCTGAGATGAACTGCAAGGACGCCAGGTCTCCAGTCATCCCACTTAAGGTTAAAATAATATACTTAAAGACTCACCCAAATGGAATTGCTTTTATTTTTGCCAAGAAATATATGAACTATGAGATGACTGCACTTGGCTTGAGCCTTATGAGGCCTTTTAAAACCATTAGTTAGGCAACTAATGTACTATATTCATACACACTGTGTGTACACATAATTAGAGCAGTATGCAGTTCAAACACACTGCTCTTATGTTGTGTGTTAGACAGGTATGTTAAGAAAGACTAAGGTGGTTTCTTTTTTTCATTTTTGGAGCTTAATATATTTAATTATTATTATTATTTGTGCTTAGTGTAATATTACTGTAGTGTTTGTATCACATGGCCGTGACCTAAAAAGCACCTGAACTTTACATTTACATCACATGTTACTTTCAGGGTTTGAAGCAAGTCACTCTCACATTTTGCTGTCATATCTCATTTTTGTAGTATTAACCAACAGAGTAAAGACAGGTAAATATAAAAAAGTGAATCATTTATATCCTAGTTTTTAATCTAAAGTACTGTATCAATGAGTCTCCAGTTTTTATTGTGTTGCATTCCATTTGTGTTAAATTAGAGTTGTTGGAATATGCAACACTAAAGCAAAATATGATATGATACTGTGGTGAGTCAAACTTTATCACCCAAACATGACACTGTCTTGAAGGCTACTGTGTTAAAACAGCTTTAAAGCCATTGTTATTTCAGCTATTTGTGTTGATAATACATATTCTAAAATTATATTCACAATTTAAATTATTTCAGTATATGAATATACACACAATTCACTGAGAGCAGGAGGAACAGGAGTAGAGCAGCTCATTTTTCCTGCAGTATGTTCATTTATGATGATCACGTTCAGCTGTGGAATAATTCCTGCTCCACACTTTTAACCACTTGTTACCTGGAAGTGGGCGTGGCTTAATGTACTCACAGACGTGTTTATCTCATGCTAGCCAGGTGTGGAGGACTTTTTGAACTGTTTGGGAGCGACATCCTTAATAATCTGCTTGTTTTTGATTGAAAGCATCCTGTTGGATTCCCACCGACCTGCTCCAACATCAGTCATCTCTTCTGAAGCAGCATGGTGACTGACAGGAGCCTCAATCCTCCTTCAGGTGGGCTAAGCTACACAACAAACTGTCTCTCTGTCTGGCCTCCGTTCACAACACTAGAAAAAAAAAAGTCAGACCTGAAATCATACCTGACATGCTGCTGCAGCTTTGAACACGTTTTGTTTATGCAGTCAACCTGTTTTGTTTCCTGCAGACTTCTCAAAACATTAACCAACCCTTTGTTTCAGAGTGATGTTTAGACTTTAAGTTGCACTTACAAAGTGTCACATTTAAGGAGCTGAGGATGTTGTGACTCACAATAAATCACATGAATTAATCAAATATAGTTTCAGATCTGTTTCCCCAACATGCTATAAAAGGAAGCACAAACTCCTGTTTTGTTTCCAGCAGCAATGGATATAATTTTTGTTTACACAGACATGATTTAAGCCGCTCCTGTCTGTGTTTTGTTAAGTTAAAACTATCTTGTCAATGTTTGAGTGGAGTTTCATTCAGCAGCTGTATAGCCTGATGATGGTATTGAACATCTTGAAATGATATATTGTCCTAGTACAATAAACTGTACTACAGTATAATTTAGCTGCAGGATGCAAGGAGTTTCTGCAGTAACTAGTCGTATTTATGGTAGAAAAGATTGGTGAAAATGATAAAGACATCATGTTAGAGCTGAAACGATGCAACGTTTGGTTCTTTTGACCTTGTTATAGTTATTGGGTTGGTCACTTCGTTCTGAGAAGAGAAAATCTGATGGAGAGTTTGAACCCGGCTGACCCTCTGAGCTAAACGTTCCCTTTAAGACTTAATGAAGGGACTGTAAAGAAGGGCAATCGAGCTGATCCTGAGTGGAAATTTTGGCTTTGGGGTCTAATATGATTGGATTAAATCACACTGATTCATGTGTGAGCTCACACAGTTCCCATTGCTTTGTCAGATGAGGATTTTAATTTGAGCCTCACCTGATGGATGCCGGTAATTTATGCTGATTAGAAATAAAGCATCATATTTTCCTTTATCTTCCCCCACCCATCTGAACAGAGGAAGGTTTTTCCAGAAGGGTATAAGGAGAGCGGTTGATTAGTTGTAATGTGACCGCAGAACCCCACAGGCTGAAATTTATGTCCTCCATTTGAACTGTGTCTGCGTGTGCTGTATACATCAGGTTTGTTAATGAAATTTGTCGCCAGGAGGGAGTCGGTGGCTGCAGCCGTTCAGCACCTTGACACATAATTGTGTGAAATCTAACCTTTCAAACTTCAAGTCAGCACTACTTTAATTGTAATATTATTATTCCCCCCATCAAAACATAATGCACTGGGTGTCTGGATGGATTATTGCTTCAGACTGTTGATAAACTATTAGAAGTAATGGAATTGTGTTCAAGTTTTATGTCATTATCGTTAATATTGTCTCCTCTGTTGCTGCAAATGTTACACAAGCGTTGTTGCAATTTTTTTTTTACCTGCACGGGTCAGCATGCAGCAACGCTGCTGAACCTGCTGTGTGTGTGGATGAGTGTGAAAGTGAGTTCAGTGCTGTGCTGCAGCAGCATGTGGAGCTGTGTATGCTGCTGTCCTCTCCGTCCTGTCTGTGAGCGTTTGACTGACGAGTGTCAGGCTTGTCATGGCTTCCTGGGCTTCTGTGGGTGAGATTTGCAGGGACAGGGAGAGATGGAGGTGGTGGAGGAGGATAGGGACAGCGAGAGAGTCTGTCATTTCATTCAGGCGTTTCTCTTTGTGACAGGCATCCTCACCCCGTATTGTCCATCAGCATCAGCAGATGACTGACAAAGGAACTGCTCAGCTACAGACAGGTCCACATCAAGTCCGTGCCTCTTTGTACTGCATGTACTTGAATGGCTCACGCAAGTGTTGGCACATGAGGAAATGCCGTGCCACCGCTTTGCGAGATCAGCATATCCTCACAGTGATGATCAGATGTTGCAGTGTTAGTGTACGCCTGAGCCTGCTGCCTCCTCACTGCCCTCTGGCCTTTACACTCGTTCACTGACTCGACTCTGGCCATCAAAATGCTGAGTGCTTTCCAAAAACTTGATTTCACAAATGGAAAAACAGCATCTGCTTTCCTGCAACTCCACATATGGCAGACATTGCTGCTCATATGAACTGAAGCAGGTAAGCAGGGTAGGGGGTTGGCCCCTGGGGACCTTGAACAGAGGGTCTGACCCTGGGGACTCAGTTGGGCCACTCCACAGTGAGGGCCACGCTGTCCCGAGCCAGATGAACCTGCATATAAAATGAGGCCACAGAGCAGAGGACCATGAACATGGAGGAGAGTAGAGCATGTTGCATGTTAGAAACAGGGTTACTTTAGTACATTTCTGCAGGAGTTCACTCAGTGTAATGTGTTGACTATGTCACTCTCAGCAAAGTAAAGCGCAGGGAAATTAGTGAAAATGACTAAATTCAAAATTGATGCCTTATCTGGTTGGCTCTTCTAATCTGCCTTTATAGAGACCATTAAGAGACTTTAAACTTGAAAATCGTCCATTGTGTGCCTGCTGCAGAAATAGTGATTTGAGCAAAAGTGAGTGTGACAGAAACATCACAGGTTGTCATTAATTAAATATTGAAATGCAAATGTGCAAATTTACAGATCAGTCTGTTAATAGCTCCCATTCACTTGTGGCATAAAGCAACATCTGACTTGACCTGCTCTCCCATGTCCAGCACTGACCTCTTATTCAGGACATATTGTTTGTTTATGCTCTGGTTTTCTAGGTGTATGGCTGCGGCTGATGATAGTGACGTGCTGTGCAATTAACAACTACTGTTAGCCTGTTAGCCATACCTGCAGTTTATGTCACAACTCACACTATTTCCTGTCCATACCTGCTACTCACTCTCCTTGTGGCATTACTGGTGATCGCAGCGTGACAGACTGTCCTTAGGGAGCCAGGAGCACCGTTTACAACGCTTTTGGTGTCAATGGCTCCTATCTGCTCCCATTTCCACCTCACCACTATATCTATTATACAGAGGAGAAGATGGGTCAGAGTGAAAAGTCAGAGTAACCTCATAAACAAACACAGATTCACATGCACTCACACAGACAAATATACACAAGCACAAATTAGAGATTATCATTTATATCATTACCAATATCCACCTGTAAGCAGCCCGGAGTAGAAATGTGTGATGATTGCTAATTGCCTTGTTAGTATGAAAACAAAGCAGGTCTTTTTTTTCTTGTACTGAAGGGCTAAATTACCAGGAAACAAGCAAGTGGAGGGGAACATGTGAATAAGGATGTTTTTACATGAGCATCTGTGGATACAGCTGCCGCTCGCTCTGACCATCCTGCCTTCTCCTCTCCCCTTCTCTCAGGCTCAAACAAACAAAACCAAACAAGACAGCAGCCTCATGTGCCTGTTTTGGGTAAGTGTAATAATCTACAGGCCGAGTTGTTTATGATGCCACTCCATGTCTTTTGTTTTTGCATCCAAGAACGACAGTCATCCACTTGTTATGATTTTGAAAGATTGTTTTTATGCAACACTGAAACAATGAACCCACTATGCAGGAACAATAGTGTGGCAGATTGAAGTTACCACTTGAATATCCTCTGGTGATGATGGCAACAAATGGCACTCCTGAGCATTTGTTTCTTCTACCGTGGAGCATAACTTGAGCAGAAGCATATCATGCTGATGATGAAACACACTCACTTGCTATCATGGTCTGTCTTTTCCTCTGTCTCTCCTCACGCCTCCCTCTTCATCCCCAGAGAGATGTGTTTACCTCGGCAGTCACCTGCCGCTGTGGGGCCGAGAATGAGATTCAGTAGCCTTTTGTCCCAATCAGCTTTTCCTATCAGGCTAAATGCTCTCTGGAGACGGGGCTTATTACATGACACGATCCTCAGAGTAGATAAATGGTCCTCCATGTCACAAGCCGGACCCCACTCATAGGGGGGTAGGTGGGGGTGACGAGACAGACAGCTCTCAAGCCAAGAGATGAAAGGAGCCCACAGCCTTACTGACGTTTTAATCAAAAACACTTAGCACTGAATCACTGTGTTTGCAGGCAGAGATGCAGGGAAGCTTTTCAATGGTGCCTATTGAAAATATGCAAGGATAGAAATGCAGGCCTTGACATATAATTTACCTGCTGTCAGTCTGTATGGACCTGTTATATCATGAGTGCTTTTAATGATGCCCCACCACCACTGATGCCTGACAATCACCCCTCCCTTCCCTTCACATCGTCTGCCACCTGTTTCAGACTCAGCTGATATGTTGAAAAGCGATATGACTTTTCTGTTAGGGTCATGAATCTGTGGTGAAGTTAGTCTGATGTCAGGTCTTTCAGTGATGCTATAATAGTATCTCATACTCTCAGGATGGCTGATCCTATGTTTGAGTGAGCTAATAGTTGAACTGCACAATTAAATTAGTGGTTTTGGTTATTCAGCTGACCTGTGCGTAAGTTGAAAACAGGTGTTTTTTGGTTGATTTATTTTGGGGAGGCTGCATAATACAGTTTTTTCAGAAAGGCACTGAGGGATTTTTGATGAATTCCTCAAGTTCATCAGTGCTTTTCTACCAGAGAGAAATGCGAGGCTTTAGTAGGCCTGTTCTTTAGTGGTCGCTGTCCGATCGGTTGGTGCTGAAAAGCAACTTTTATATATCTAATTTGAGAACTTGGCAAAACCTGTATGTGTAGTTGCACAGCCTGATCCTTTAGTAGTTATTTTTATCTCCATTTGTTTGTTCTCTAAGCAAAACTCGAGTAGGGGCAGCTCATCATTTAAATGAGAATAACTGGTCCATCTTAAAGGTCAGTCCACAAATGAGCAGTCAGCCTTGGCCGAGGTTGTCTCTAACTCCATGGCTTCTCCCCTCACTTTAACTAGCAGGTGGCAAGCAAGCTATCATGGCTATAAGCAAAGGAGGAAGTGAGATGAGCCCTGTTTTCACCAAGCAGCAAGCACTTCGTTAAGAATTAGCTCTCATCAGCAAAAGGTGTGGATGCCATTTTTAAACATCCTGGCTCCTGTCAATAGTGACTGCAGTTTTAATTCACTCAACACTGTACTGATCAACGTATGAACTGATCAGCTGAGAATCCCACCTTTGAGTGGAAACACGACAGAGAAAATGACCTGATGCCGAAAGTGAGTGGAGCAGAAATTAACAACAGACATTAGTAACATTATAAATGATCAGTATTTTTTAACATTTAAAGTCTAGTAATTTAGAATGCAGACACTGGTCATGTGTGTATAATTTATATCCTGTGCATGTGTATTTTTATATGCCACATCACGGTATGAAATATGTATCACAACATGCTGGTATGTTGACCTCAGTCTAACTCCGTCACATCTGATTTCTTCCTCAGGATTAGAATGTTTAGAGAAATGTTCTACACCAGGAATCTCAAACATTAGCATTTCTGTTAAATTATTCATTTGGCATGCTTTAATCTGCGTCAGAGAATGCCGAGAAACGATTTTCCACACTCAGAACTACACAACTAATTGTTAAACACACTCCACTGGGTTTTAAAGATGTTGTCACAGACTTTTCCATCAAACATTAACGCGTGGTACCAATGATTTCATGCATTTCGCTCTTAACATCTCGCTTTTAATGATGCGCTGGAAAAAAAAAACATTAAAACTAATCGTAAATTACAAAATGATAATGGGAGGGGGGAGAGGGAGACAGGGCTCTGCTCCCCGACCGGTCGTAAGTTGATCATCTTAAGCTCCGAGCTGCAGGTAGGCGATGACAGCTGCTTAATTTGGTTTTGTCACCGGGGTGACTTAATCCTGTAACGGGCCCCAGTGACAGCGGCCTCACAGACGGTTGAGAGACAGAACGGCACTCTAGTTGCCCGTTTACAGATGCAGCAATAGAAACCAAGGTCACTTTAATTAACTGCCGAATTACAATTTAAACGATAATACTAATCACTCACTTTTGCAGTAGAAAGAATCTACTGGCTGTCATGTTAATTTAAGGCTGCAGGGGAAAATGGACGTTTCCACCTCTGCCTCACAGTAGGGTGGAGTTTGTGCTGCCCTCTTTTCATTTTCTCTGTGTGCTGCCACTTTCCCAGATCAGTAACAGGGTGACCTGACTGTTTTCTACAGTTTTTCCTAACTGAAGTCTCTATTTCAACACCCCCAGCTGTTTGATTTTCCTCTCCCATGTAATCTCTCTCCTCCTCTCCCTCTTCACTCTCTCTGAAGGATTTCAATTAGATGCCACTGATGCCTTCGTCAGTGTGTACTATTCCCTTTAGTTGGCTGGTTAGACAAAAGGCCTCACTGCTGCAGCCTTTCACTTTTAAGTGTCTGCAAATGAAGTCAATGGGATGCTCAAATCCACAGGGACATCCAAAATCCTTATGGTTTTTTTGACTGATTATATGATATTTAAAAGGAAAAATGCATAATCACAGACAATTTCCACACAACAGGACCTTTGCTGGAGGTTGATTATTACTTTAGTCATGTTTGGGATTTCTTGTTTAGTTGAGCAAAAGTTCAAATATTGTCTGGATGGTTTTCAGCTGATGAATTGGGCCTGTTAGCCTGTTGCTACGACGCCAACAAATGGAAAATCAAATTTAAATAATAATGAAGGACTTATGACCTGTTGAATTTCAGAACTCTAGCTCTAAACAGCTTATTGTGTAGAATCAGAACTGGAATTTTTTTTTTAAAGGCAAATATTTAATCATCATCTATTTCCTAATCATTTGAATTTTGTTATTTTACACACACAACCACTGTAGATGACAAAGTATATTATTTTGAATATTTATTTTTTGACAGTAGACACTGGCTTTGGGAGGTTTAACATTATTTTTTGGGACAGCATTTGATTGATGACTCCGTTCAGCTATAATCTCTGTGACTTTGATTCCTGGAGTCTTTGTTTTATGGTGTAGAGATGAGGTAAGTTCCAGACCATGAGATATTTATTCAAGCCACCCTCCACCCCATTACAGTTACTGCCCATCTGCCACTGCTGCCACTCGGAGCCCTCCTAAAGGTTACTCATTTACATATGGGGGTGGGGTTGTGGGGCAGCGTCCACTGATAACAGAGCTTCAATCAATCAGTGCTTCACGATTAGTCCCATGTAAAATCCCAGCAGTTGGTTAAAACTATGCCTGCTTGCCTCGTTGCCACTTTTAAAATGATTGGTCCTGGAATGAGACGACAACTAACGGGAGACAACTGAATGGAAAAATTCATAATTCCTCGGATAAATTATGACTGGGTGCCTGAAATTGATTTATTATTGTGATCGTTAGCCATATGGCACCGGCTGCTCCCCTCCTCCTAACGTTCAGAAATATGCGATTACGGGGCTAGGTCAGTGCAACCTTTACCATTGCACAAATGAATCTCAGTCTAATCAGAAAGGAAGGACAACAAAGAAATTAACTTGTATTTCTTGATATAAAGCTGCACTCACAGTGAAACGGTGGAAGATCTGAAAAGTAACTCAAGCCGTGTGTTGATCTGTCTAACAATGGAGAGGACAGAAAGGGGCTGTTTTTTTTATGTGAATGAATGAAATCAAAATTAAGATTGCTTGTTGTTTCCATCCATGACATCCCCAAATGTTAGAAAGTTCACAAAACATGATCATGACATGGTCCATTTAGTAGCACCTCCAGGGTTTTCAGTCATAGCACACAGTCTTCCTCAGCAGATTTGACTAGTTGTAAATCTGTATCTGTGTGTAAATATAAGTAGATGGTGAAACTTTTTTTCATTTTTCTGTGAGAACAATGTGAGTGAACTAAAACAGTGAGTTAAAAGACACAAACAGACTCCCTACGATGGAGTTTGAGTCAGGTGAGTGAGGTGATGTTTTCTGTGGACTCAGCAGCCTTTTTCTACTCATGATCCATTATTTAAGGATATTGATTAGAAATGTTAAGGACGTTTTGAATGAAATGTTAGTTCATATAAGTGTAAGAAGAAGGAACAATCTTACATGATACTAATGAAATCCTTTCTGGCCTTGTTTGAGACTCTTGTCACCTTCCCAGAAAGATACCCTCTTGAGTCCTTGCCCCTCCTTCTTATTGCACAAGCAATTACTCCAAAAGTTAAAGCTTTAGGAAAAAATATTGTATTTGTAATTATTTGCATGTGGCCTGCCAACGTTTACATTATCATCTCCGGCTCATAATAATTGCGTGGTTCATCCCATTGGCTCAGGGCAATGTTGTATTAGATTGTAATCTCCAACACTGTTTCCTGACACAAACTTGATGTGTCACTGTGATTGGCATGGAGGAGATGACATGACAGAGCTGGTTTTAGGGGACTGACAGATAGTTGGCAGGTTAAGGCTCCCCTGTTGGGTGCTGCGCTGCCTCAGGACAATCACCTGTCATCTCAGGTGAAGGCTCGTCATAGCTGATGACTGGGAGCAGCAGAGTGGACATAATGGGATGAGCAGACTGACACAGACGTAGTGCAGGACTCCCTTTGTCTGTGGGCAAAGTAGTAGACATTGCTTTAGTCAAGTGTGCCGCCATGCTGAATAACGAGTGTGAAGAGTTTTAGCACTGTGGGTGATGTGCTGCCATTTTCCTCCTGAGCACACGATTGACTCAAGTAATGATCAGTCCTGTGTTTGTGTTTGTAGTCTGCCAATCACATAACCCTACAGTGATTGTAGAGTAAATTTGATTTATAAGTAATTACATTTATGGTATGATAATATATTTTTTAGACATGTGGATATAAGCTCAGTTATCTCTAGGATCTTCAGGAAAAAGTTAAGTACTTTTTTTGACATTTACTCGTCTCTTAACATTTGTTGCCGCTTTTAAGATAACTTTACATACAGCTGCCCAAGAAACGTCCCATTCTGCTTTCTTTGTGAGACATTATCTGCAAATGATCTGTCTTCATTACGCGCTTTAAAAGAAGCTTCGTAGTGCACACGTGTATTTCCAGATCCACTGGCGACTTAGTACTTAATTGTCCATATAAGTGCATGTCTGTGATTTTTGGAGGCGTCTGTGCGTGTCGATCCAGTCGGTGTTGCTGTTTTTGTTGAGTTTCCTCAAAAGACCGTCATGCCAAGCACAGAAGGAGCATGTGTCCATCAAAGTCAGGCTGATATGAGGCGTGAGGGCTGAGGCCTGCTCGTGAGATGGACGGCTGGGACTGACTCATGCAGAAGCTCAGGAATCAGCGTGTCAGCACAGCACACTGCCACAGTGCATCAACACTGACTGTATGGAGAAACTTCTGGATCACATTCAAATACAATATGTAACAACATCAAGTGATGAGCGGGACAAATACTAGTTTGCAATAAAGGACAACATGTAGTGTTGCTGTTTATTCAGTGGAACATTTATCACATGCAGATGTGGTGGGAAAGATGTACCTAAAACCACAATACACTATTTGGTGTAACTTCTATGATTTGATGACTTTACTGTGAAACCAGTATATTAGTGTTGGATGCAAGGAAGGAATAGAAACAATATATCAATTAATGTGCAAAATATATTAATCCCTAAAATGTGCCTCACTGTACAGATCCCAGTGAATACTCTGCTACAAGGGAAAAGCATATTTAGTCAAAAAAATAAATATCTGGTATGTAAAATTATGCTGCCTCTGAACCTATGCCTATAATCACCTGTTCACGCGTCACTCAAAATTTTAGCTTAAGTTTAGTAATACCTGCTGTCCTGACACTCAGCGGAGCAGCTCCAGTCTATGAAACATTCGTCAGGGTCGGCAGCAGCCTTCAATGCTGATAGGCATGACGTGTTAGCAATCAGATGGACATTAATGCTGCTGCATCTGGAGATGGGGACTGAAACTCAGTTTTAACTGTTGCTAGTGCAAAGTTATTAATGGCTGTAGTATTGCTAAACTCCAGTGTTTCTCTTTTTTAACGTTTTGATGTAATTTATTATCACACTGCAGAATCTCCTCTGTTCTGTCAGCGCACACACACACACACACACACACACACACCAGCTGGTGCTTACCTGTCTGCTGTCCACCTTTTCTGCAGTCGCAGGTTTCTATATCTCCCTGTCAAATCATCAGCTCGGTCCCAGCGGCCTCGAGCTGCCATCAGTAAGGCCTGTCAGTTATGAGGTCCGATCTGTATTCATAACTTCTGTCAAAGCAGCTCCATTCATTCTGCCCCCCCAGCCTCTGTGAAGAGCTACAGCAGCAGCAGTGTTCAGTAACCAGCATGTAATCTCGATAATCTGCTCAGATTATGCAGCAGTGTGGCCAGTGGTCCGGTGTCACGCTACCCCTGAAGCTGCAGACCGAAACCTCTGACCCTCCCTCATCTGATTCATTCAGTTTATGAATTATGGATTGTTTCACTCTGAAAAGTAGAGCTTTTAATATTAGTAGAGGAATCGGCTGACATCTGTAAGCACTAGCTAAGAAAAAAATTTTGATATTTTATACCACTATTCAATGAACTTATTTAAGCATTTTAAACCAAATGTGCAGTAGAAAGTAAATACAGCAGTAATCAAAGCTAATTGTATAGGAATTACACATAATGCATCTTGTTCCTGTCATCACACATTGCTGTAGGTGATTTTTCAGCACCACTCTACCCTGTAGACATTGAGATGTGCATTTGTCTTTGTTGGGAGATAAGTGTGCTTCTGAGGTCAGCAGCAGCCCCTTGGTGCATTTAGTTAAACCTGGTCAGCCTTGCCACGGGATGATTCCCAGCGATGATGTGCACATGAAGGTACTGCACACATTTTTCCGTCTTTCCCTCCGAGGGGTGGATTTAATCAGTGTGCAGTCAAGAAAACTACTTGTTAATTAATGAGACCTCCATGAGAGCTCAGCAGCCATCATGCCAAAGCTTTGCAGATTCAGAAATTCAGAACAAAATAGTGGTCAACATTAGTCGCCCAAAGGCTTTGCCGAGTATTAATTTGTTGTTTTATTTAGCATGTTTTTTTTTTCTGATCGCAGGGGGGCATCTTAATTCTCTAAATGACTTTTTAAGTAGTGCCTCTGCTCTGCATGACCCTGCTGAGTGACAGGCCATTCTAATCCCTTTTCACCAGGGGAAACAGCCTTTATTGCAGCCTCTGGTCAGTTTGTTTTGCCCCAGTCCTCGACATAGGACATTTTAACACTCTCATAATTAAATAGCTGACACCAAACAGTTCTGTCCAATCTGATGCCATAGGCATGCACACGAAAAGAATTACGACACCTTAAGAATTCAGGTTAAATATGAATAACTGTAGTAGTTGTAGTTGTTACTAGTATTTGTCATGTTAACAGGTCAATATTTCATTAATCACAGCGAAATTAATATATTTGACAGAGATAAGCACTCAAACAATAATTACATGCAAAATTTGGGAGTCTTGACAGCGTCGCTGCTTGCCGTTTATCCTGGTCTTTTCTAGCCAACTGGGTGAAGGATACTCTGCCTGTTTCCCCACCCAAACTCTCGGTCCCATCTGCTCACAGAAAGGCACAACATTTGTCAAAGTAGACTGGATAATGGCTTTGGCATCCTTATTATAATCTCAGCATAATCTTCATTTGTCCACTTTTGGCATCGGGACACTTCTGGGTTTGGGAAACTGGTCAGGACTCTTAAGTGTCCTCGTTTCGTTTTCATTAGCTCAAATCTAGGCATGAAAGCTCATTTGATTGCAATTTAAAACATGATGGTTCTGTGTTTTTCTGAGGCACACAAAGAAAGCTCCCCAAATTAAAATGGCCATGGATAAAGCCTCATCAATCTGCAAGGCTGATTGCACTTAATAATTCTGGGTTATGTGTCCTGACCGAAGCGTCTCTCATAACATGACATTGTGAGTGAGGCATTAAATTAAAATCTGATTCCTCGATCACTGAGTTACTGTTGGTGTGTAATAGTAGATCCACTTCAAAATCTCCTGCTATCAGTGAATAGTCACAACAGTGGGAGAAGCAATAGAATACAAGCAATGTGTGTAGAGACAATAGAGGGACAAACTTCATATCATGTCTCTCCATTCTCCATTAAGGTAGTGGCTCTCAGTTGACTACTGCTCCGGCTGTATGTGGGTCACACACACCGTTCCCAGCTGTGCAGCCCAGTCAGCTGTGCCTTTTGCCATGCCCGCCAACATCTGCTCCACAAAAACAATATCCAGCTTTTAGCACTCAAATGGAGGTTACACCATATGCCAGCAAGCCACTTAGTTTCTGCCAGGGGAGCTGGGGTCTGGCCGCACTCATCGAGGCAACAATGAAGGAGAGCAGCGCTGGGATGTGAAGGAGACCTCATCTTCCTCTCTCCTCCTATTTCTCTTTTATTTATTTTTTACCTGTACCTCTCTTTTTCCTTCTTACTTAAATATTTTAATTCGATCCTCTCTGTTTTCTGTCCATGTACTTTCCTTGTACTGTTCTCTCTGCAGCTCCTCACTCAGACCATCACTGTGTGCCAGCGTGCATCTGCTCAAGGTGCTTTGGCAGCATCACCTTTTGAATATTAATGCACCACCTAAACAACCGTTTTCCTGCAAGGTCTGCTACAAGAAGTGTGTGTGTTTATGCGTGTGCACTAATGTTTGAGAATAATTTGTTTGTAACACCAGTGACTACTTTGTGGGTGGGGAATCGTTTTTTAACAAGACTCTTAATTACTTGCAATTCTTTCTTAACTTTAGAGAACAGGAAGACTGATTGAGTGAAAAGATATGTAGCCATTTAAGACCAATTAAGAGTGCCAGTCTGGATAGTATGGGCTAAAGTGCTGCTCACTATGCTGAGAGGTGATAATGGATTTTTAATTAAATATGGGAACCAAAGGTCCCAAAATGGAGCTTACAGCTAACCAAGCAATAGCCATTTGGTGACTGTACAGACAAGGTCCATTATTGTCTCTCTGGCCTTGAGTCTCTTCACTTCCTGGTTTTCTCTGCCGTCCAGCCGTCGTCCAGTCCTTCACAGCCACCACAGCTTCTCTTCAGTAGAGAGAAGGAGGATTCAGCAGGCGAAATGTAGAATAAATGATGTAGGTGTGAAATAATTATTGCTTTGTTAACAGGGACTTGCTATTGAATTGGCATCTGGTGATTAATTTTCTGTTCTAATGTATGAGTTATGTGTGACAATGTCTTTTTTTAATAAGACAAAACAGCTGTTTTCACACACAAACATATTCTTAACATATTGTGGCGGTAATGTCTTATTCATCCTGTGTGAGCTCATGTCCTTGTTCAGTCTTGGGCGGTGGGGAGAGGAGGGGGGAGACAGACAGAGCCATGCGATGCGTTGGTGGGGGGTGGATCCACTGAGGAGCTCTGGGACGGCAGGTCGGGGCTGCCTTCTGCAGGTCATGGTTTCACTTGTGGGTATTAATTTGGGAGGGACCAGCACACAGCGGCTGTGTGTGTGTGTGTGTGTGACAGAGAGAGGTGGCCATGGTGAGAGTTGTTGTGGGAGCTGGTGAGCAGTGAGAAATCACCTTGACAGGACCTGCACTGTATATCATACCAGGAGCTGATGCCATTCATGAATGCTGATTAGTGTCTACTGGGGTTTTAATTATTTTCTGCTTAGATACTGTTGCTGTTTGTGGTTTGAATCTCACAGGAGCAGTTTGTACCATCTTTGTAAAAGATGGAAAATGTTTCCTTCTTTTGGATAGAAAACAACTTTGAGTACCATCGAGTTACCAGCTGGTTGAGCCTACAATTATAACAACACCAAATAAAAACTGAACCAAAGGCTATGCTGGCAACAGGAATATATTTTTGCTGTTGAAAGATAATTTTGTTTGTAACATAGCAGCATACTGTGACTTACTTTCCAAGTTGTTTATACCCACCTCTAACTTGTATTTATTTAATAAGATTGCTTTTTTTTGTCAAAAAAAAATTCACACATTTGGCACATTTGATCGAATCACATCCGTCTCAGAGTCACTGCTTGTGTCGCAGAAATGCCAGCGCTTTTGGCAACAGCAGCAGATTTCTGTCAGCGTCTATCTTTGAACACCTCCCACATCATGTTCGGAGGAAGTGATTCCTATCCGCTGCCAAAGGGGTGCAGTCCAACAACAAATGGCAATGGATGGGGGGCTGGAGAGTGGGATGGGGAGGGGTCTCTCATCCACCGACTGGGCACAAGTAATAAAACCAATATCGAAGTCGTCTTTTGCTTGGGAGAATGTAGTATAAGTTGGAGCAGTGACGAGGAGTGGGTTGGTTGCCATGTTGATTGTGTGCACTTCCTCGGACAGTCAGAGGAGGGCACTGCTTATGTGGAAACAGAGCAGAAGCTGTCAGGCTTCATACTACATGAGTGTTGATGCGAAGGTGTCGTGTGTATGCTTGTTTGTATTTTGTGAGCCGTGTGGGTCTCTCACAGGTCGACAAGAATGTGTGGTTTGCTATTATCCACAGCGTGTAACATGCTGTCGGGTGTCTCTATTGTGCTATACATTACAGTAAGTAACCCAGACAAACTAGCACAGAAATTATGGTAATTATGACAGTGATTATGTTAATTTGACTTTACCAGTCCAGTGCAATGATGCTGTGCCTACATGATTCTTAATAAGATATGCTTGCGGTCATTATATGAATCATCTGCGACACAAAAAACTTCATGCCCAAATCTGAAATACTCCTTCCGTTGTTTTATTATGGATGTTAATATTTCAACACAGTAGTATACTTTGTTCTAATTCATAAATGTATTGAAATAGATTTAAAATGTCACTGCAAGAATTAAATTGTAATATTGGTTCAGATATTTTTTCAATATTGAAGCAAAGTTTACCTCTCATTGAATTAGAGCTTGACACAGTATCTCTGTCCCATTTAAGGCAAGCAGTAAGTGTGTTTTTGTCTCCAGCTGTGACGTCTCTTAGAGGCGACTTTTAAGGCCATTGCATGACTGCTCAGAATGAGATTGAGACCTCAACAAATGTGTTCTGCCAGTAACCACGTCTGGGTGTGATGCATCATGAAGACCTGTCAAAAAACTTTGATCCTGATCAGGATGAAAAGTGTAGACAAGGATGTAATATTGAACGCCCAGATGGTTTCCAAGCAGAGACAGACGTGCCGTGGCTTGGCGTTATCTTTAATTCATATCTGCTCAGCAGTTCTTCCTGCATTGTTGGGCCGCGTCTCTGGGTGCTGGAGATGTACAACTAATTTAATATGGGGGAACAAACAAACTAAGTTTAGTCAGTGTCACTTTGGCTGGCACTCTGGCTAATTTGTGGAAGCAGTATTGTGTATGATATAGTGCAACATGGTGAGTGTTTTTTCTTACAATTGGAAATGACTTTTTTGGGGTGAGTTGCCAAGAGCTTGATGATGATGCTCAGAAGCCCAGTATGGTTCAAGCCTCACTGCTTCAAAGCAACTGCTAAGCTCTTTTTAATGACATGACATACACCATTATTGCGGTTTACGTCTCATATACCTGTATATGTCTTATGTCTGATTAATTTGCGCCTATTTTTAAATTTTTACAACTTTATTCTTTGTTAAACACTTCTCTTGATTTGTCCCATCTGAATTTCTGAAATGTCCATCAACAGCAGCTGTCAGCCCGTAGATTTTAGAACTTTAGTCGGCTTCGGGACACAAGACAAAGCTTCACGTGTGAGAGACGCCCCTGGAGAAAGAGCCAAGTGCCTCGTTTCTCTGGGGCATGGTTTAACCATATGGGTCTGAAAGAGCAGAGGTGATAAAAGATTCAGAGCGCTGGACACACTCATCTGCTATCGATTATGGTGCAGATGTGCCTGTATGTGTGGCACTTTGATTGACATGATGTGAGAGTCCCAACAACAGAACGGCACGGTTCAGCACATAAATGCACGAACGCAAAAGCGTTTCAGTCACAGGAGGAGTGCTTGTAATGCATGTCATAATAGAGTTATTGTTGATTTTATTAGTGAATGCACTATATCTTTACTCATTGCCAGTGAGGGTTACAGTTGAATGCCAATATTGATCAGATGTTGAGATGATGAACTTTCTCTCCTTGGAGGGAATTCAATGCGTCTGCTTTTCAGAAGCAACTGACAAATGTATGTTAATGTGTTGGCAGGATTTAAAAAGTGAAATGAGGCAGCCCATCTTTTCAGATCAGTCATGTGTCACAAAGCCAGAGCCTCGGTTCTTCCCTCTCTCCTCCATAGGGCTGCGATGACCTCAATAATTAAGCGACAATTTTAAAATGCATTTCTAATTTTCTACCAGACTGAAAAGCTTTATTATGGAATAGCTGACAAAAACCCTCCCCTTGAATGGGGGTGACTCCTGGGCTTCCACTAAACTGGTCATGAATGCACAAACCATCTGTTTTTCTGGCCGTTTGTCAGTGTGAGCGTGGCGGAGGCAGCTGTCGGAGTGGCCCCGGTTTGAATGATGGAGCACACAACCTTTGTTTCGCTCGGCGGTGGCTTTGTGAGCTCTGGCGCGTCCCGCTCATGCTGCCCTGCGTCGGAATAAGGCGGGAGATGGTTTCTGTTGTCGGCCCACCAGTCACCGCTAAGTTGCCAGATAGTCAGAGTCAGAGAAGCGAGAGATAGACTTGGAGAGAGCTTGAGGAAATGACATGAACGAGGAGAATGAATGAGAGGGGCAGAAAAATGGGGGAATGGACAGAAGGCATGTGGTGAGAGAGTTAAAGAGAAGGGAAGGTGTATGGCTGGTGAGAGCATTGTGTTGGTGAATGAGGATCTGGGGCATTGTGTGCTGGCCAATCTGTAGCACAGTGGGTGAGGTTGTCAGGAGCCAGAGCCAAGGATGAGGGCCAGAGGGCCAGGAGAGAAAGGTGAGAGCAGCCAGCAGGTCTGAGGAGAGTGGAAGCATGAAAAAACAATGCAAGCAGAAGTAGGGGGAAAAAGGAGTAAAAAAATGCTGATGTATTTAGGCTTCATGACGCATCGTTTGGAGACTTTCTGGCACTTTGAGTCAGATTGAGTTCCTATGATAAGAAAAACTGATACACTGGGACAGTAGTGTTTTAAAAGAAGGTGTTTGTTGTGTGGGCCAGTATTCAGAAGGGCCGTTTAGGTTATTACCCATTTAAAACATAATTTTCTGGTCATAGCATGCCTTTATTTTTCCAAATTAAAGGCCAGCACTGGGTGAGCACAGCATATTGGAAGGTAATTTAATTCTTATCATGCACAGTGTACTGCCGCTTGCCCCACTTTATTTATCTGTTGTCTTATTTATTAATGTGATTCCCTCAGATGATCGTGTACCCCATGCCCTGATAGGATTTTGCTTTTATTAACATACTGACTGTTGGCCACTGTGTAGATCACACTGGCCAGCGTGACCTAATTGCATACATTTGCCTGGCTGATGCACTTGACCGGAACAGAAAGGCTGTGATTTTTAGGATAAAGGGTCAACCCGTGTGTGTGTGTGTGTGCGTGTGCGTGTCTTATAACACCTGACACTAGGCCAACATATGCCAACAATATATTAGCATTAACGTAAAGGTTTTGGATAGAAATGTTTGACTTTTTTTAGAATCACAATTTATAATATTCTACCAGACTTGTGAAACTTCCAGCTTTTATCTCTGACAGAGTTACTGACAGAAGCTGCTTGAAGGCTGCAAATAAATTTTGGCCTGCTCTTCTTTTGGTTTAGTTTACAGCTGAATGGAAGAGGAGCTGAAAGGTTCTGCTCTTTGTGTCACAATGCAAAGCTTATTTCACATGATTTGCTGTTTAGTCACAGACGTATTGTGTCTGTGTGCTAAGAAAGAGTCTTTTCTTGCTGTGAATGGTTTTAATGAAGTGGCATGCATTACCCGTTGCAGCGTATTATGATTTGTAGAACTCAGTAAGATCATAACAGCAGATGGTAAGGAAGATAGTAAGGAAGTTTTTGGTGTATGGCAAACAGTGTTTTTGTTTTAGGGGTTTAAATGTGAAGCATACGGTATGCTGATATGATTTAAGAAAATCCCTAAGCATTGGAATTCCTGCACTGTTAAGCTGCATGTTGCATTTCATTTGGTTGTGTGTACAAAAATCTAATCAACAGCATTCCTTTTTATTGCTTTTATTACACCTTATTCCCTTGTAATGGCACAGCGATATTGGCTGTGGACTGGTAGAGCTTATGGTGGTAAAGCAAAGCTTAGCAGAAAGCAGTTGTGTTCTCTCACACGGCAGTCTGAGCATGGCGTTTTTGTGTAGCCCCGGGGCAGGCAGGCACCCAGCGCTAGCACTGCCAGGCCCGGCCCCTCCCCATCTGTGTGTCACGAGTCACATCTCGTTAGGGATGACGACTCTCTGATGTGGACAAATTGTCACTAAGGGGGGACCTGGAGACTGAGAGACTGAGAGCTTTGGCTACTTGGAGGGGAGAAAGTGTCGGGGAAATGTGTGTTCAGAGGAGCCCCCCAGAGACATTAGAGGTAATTCTGCAGCCTGCTCCTTGCTGTGTGGTGTGGACGTTCTCTGTGGTTTCATACAGCTCCTCTGGGGTCTCATGGTGCTCAGAGTGATCAGGGGGTCTGGTTAGGTATTTAGCTGCAGGAGAGAAGCCTCAACCATGATGGGTCTCTGTCTTTGCATAGAAATTCAATCTCAACAGCATGAAAATAAAACCGTACCCCTTTTTAATGAGAAAACAGTGTAACCCCCTTTTTCTTTTAAAATAGATGCTTGAATTGCATCAGGTGCAAATTCTCAGTTCAATTGTGTGGATGGAAACCTCCAATAGACTGCCAAGCACTCATTCATGATCTCACACTTTTGTCTCTTAACCTCAAAGGCCCACAATAGGCAGTGTGGTGACAGAATGGCCCCTCTTTTAATGGTTAACGGGCCAAGAGAGGCCAAGCATCAACACCAGGCTTTGAGGGTAGGCTCGAGAAGCATATGGAGCTCTAAATAAAATTCAGATCGAGCACAATGATAGCCGAGCTCTGCTTTGTATGAAGACGACACAGTGAAAAAAAGGGGGTGGAGAGGGAAGTTAGATCCCTATAATAAGATCGTGGAGCATGAGCAAATGAATCTATGGCTCTGTAATGCGGCGTGCTTTTGAGTTTAGAGGCAAATTGCAGCAGCGGTGTTATTGTCAGGGACAAACTCCTCAAACTCTGCCCTTTTATGACTTCTCAATGGTTTGCTTCAGTGAAGCCACATCATCTGCCAGAGTTCTGCTCCTAATCAATGACACTGACAGTTGACAGATTTTCCAGGCTTGCAGTCTTTGTTAGAGGCTTATGACCTGAAAGGACTTGGGTGGTAGGGCAATGAGTAAGATGTTTAAAGCTAATAAATATAGCTGCTCTCTGTGTGTATTGCAGTAGAGTGTGTGTGGGTGGATGTGTGTGTAGTGTAGTGTGGTGGGGTGGGGGGGATTTGTCTCTTTTTCTTTTTTCCTCCCTCTTTTTTCACACTTGCAGAATCTGCGGCCTTTGAAGGACTTGTGAAGCCGAAGGCGTCCCGTTGCTCAATCAAACAGATTAAGTCAGTCAGACAAGCAGCGATCTGTCCCATTCAATAAAGTTACTTTTGTCATGCTGGATCTCAGAGGGCCTCATATATGCATAACACCAGACTTGGACATGTCACTGTTTTACCAGGCTTTGACTGGATTCTAGTTTGCTGTTTCTCTCAGGTTTCAGATATTGTAAATTTCTGCATTTATTGTTTTTTTTTTTTTTTTTTTTTTAAACTGTGCTTTATGGTGAACAGGATATGATTCATTTTTGACTCATCACTGATTATTTTTTATACATTTTCAAACTGCTGATGCATACCAAAAATAAGATTACACTGAAAAATGAAGTGATTCATATTTAATCCCCTGATCATCAAAAAAGGTGTGTGGTATTTCTAAAGTGCGAGCGACCCAGTAATGAGGACATCTGTTTTCATATGGTCCTTGACACGTAGCACCAGAAATTTGATGTCATCCTGTCCAAACTGGTACATGGCTGGCAGACAGCATGGCATCCTGTGATTGGTTCTGACAAGCCAGTGACAGCTCTTGAGGTGAGGAGGGTGCATGACAAAGGGCAAGCAGGGGATGAGGGGGAACGGCGTCAGGCAATAGGTCTGTTCGTCTGTCTGTCTGCCTCCTCCACTCACGACCCCCTCAAATTCCCCATCAACCACTTTCATAATCAGACCAATAAGATCCCCAGATGCGACTTCCTTGCCTGGCAAATCATATGGCGTAGCTATTTCTCCTTTACTTGATGTAAACATTTTGTTAATATTTCAACTGCAAGGTAGCGTAGCATGTTTTGAGGCAGATGAAATGTTCTGTTATCAGTCATGTCGGTTAATGTGCCAAGCACTGAGCTTTACGGCCAGTACTGTATGTAGATCTCTGATTTAGAGATGGCCACCTGCCATTATGAAAATCAGCGGCTGCTATGCTTCTGCACACAGCTGAGCTCTGTGCGAGCCAACGCCTCGACATTGAGTGTACAACAGATTTTTGATATCCCTTTTTCATTTTCCCCTGTTTTATAGAAGTGTCGTTTATTAGAGCTGATAATGAAAAAAGGGCCCCGTTTAACACACTGACATTTTATTGTAGGGCATGATGACTACATCAGTAGTTTGTGTCTGTGTCGGGCTCACAAGGCAAATTGGATGGCTGTTTTCTCCTCATGTGGCCAGTCTCCAGTGTGACCTTGCATTAGTGCATATGCTCACAGCAGGGTCACTGGTTGAGGGCATGATCTGTCAGCCTTTGTTTATGAAAGGCAGACAGCACAAGCCTGTAAGATAACATATTTCATGCAATTAGCGGTCCGCTGTACCACATTACAATTTCTTTACAACCACAGTAAAGAACACACAGTAGTATGTTTTGTTCCAATTGACTTTAGATGATAATTTATGCATTAATTACTCACCACTGAATTTACACAAAATGGTACAAACATGAAATGATGAAAATTTTACAACAATCTTTCCTATTGCAATTAACAATTATTTTTATTAGGCTCTGTTTATGTATTGAACAGTTGAATAGTTGAAAGTTAAATATGCTTAGTTTATGAACATTTGGCAAACAAAACCTCTTTCATATCTGTGAAGCTGCAGCCAGAGAATCTTTGACTTTTAAGGGTTTTCTACTGAATAAACACTCATGTTTAAAACTGCATCATGTAATACATATGATATATTTTATGTAAACAATCCCTCTTGAGATCTTTGGTGTTGGCTCTTTGTGGCTAATCATGTATGATTATAAGGATTGCCTACTAATTTGTTTGATGAAGATGTGCACAGGTTGGTTGTGTATACCGGTACTTCCTGGATGAGTTTGTTAACATTATTGCAATGGTTTGGATATGATAGCGATAGGATGACAGAATTTGTCAGTGTGTCGTCGGCAGCCGCTCTGATGACTGGCGCTCTCTGACAGTCGCTCTATAAGGCTTGGTAACCAGCCTTTTTCCTGGGAGGTGTTTACTGTCACTGTGTGTTGTGGCTGCCTGGCAGCAGTATTTCTCCAGGCTGTCAATCTCAACAGACACTAACCTGCCATGTTAGATTTGACCTCCACAGGGGAGATTACTGTCTCCAAGCTCTGTAGGCATCCTTCATTTTTTTCTCTGCTCTGTAAGGATACCTAGGAGAGACAATACAGGCATGCACACAATATTTTCAATATTCAGATTAAAGTCTGAATACTGTAAAATATTGTATTTACTCTTGTAAATTGTAAATAC
Organism: Synanceia verrucosa; assembly: GCA_029721515.1. NCBI lineage: Eukaryota > Metazoa > Chordata > Actinopteri > Perciformes > Synanceiidae > Synanceia > Synanceia verrucosa. The sequence continues at coordinate 10,926,821 of CM056568.1, read as the reverse complement.
TGTTTTATGAAAATAGTCATCACTGTACATTACCTGCCACACAATTATACCAGCAGGCACATATTTCTTTTTTTAGTGTCTGACTAGCAAATAAACAGTTTTCCAGCGCTACTATTCATTTATTCTCAGTGGAGTTTACTCAAATTCCCAATAATACCTTCTTATAATATGCAGTACTTGTTGTGTAGTAGCACTGCTTGTTTCTGTAGAGAGTTCTGGAAAAGGACACTGGCTGTGAGTTTGACACAGTATGTGTGTGGGAGGCCTCAGAGATGCCTGTTAATTAATGGTGTTACATGACAACTCTCAGCAGCACCACTCTAGGATCCAGACTGAATTAGCTTTTACTAGGTTGTATTTTGGGATGTGATATTCTTCTAGATAGATGAACCTTTTTGTGTTGTGCATGTCAGTTAATTCTTCAATATTGGTGTCTTTTTTTTTTTAATTCAGTCACAAAATTAACAAAACATAAGCAGATTTTATGAAATCCTGTAAGAATTGACTCACTAAATCAGTTTTTTTTAAACTTGGGTGTTTAAGGACCCTCTGCTGTTCCACTGGATCAGAAGTACCTCTGAAACTTCTTCATGTTTCATGAAGCCATAATGTGGAGTTTATAGACTGACATGCTAAAAGATGGCAGTGACCAGGTCTACACTGTATGGCTCTTGACCAGCCAGAAAGTTTAGGAGATAAAGTCCAGCATGTGGAGCCTAAATTGTGGACACACTGCACTCACAGCGACTTTGTTAATAATGACTTTACACTCTGATGCTTTGTGCATCTTAAAAATACATAAATACTTGATGCTTAGGCCCAGCACGCCACCAGACTCTATAACCCTGTACCAAATGTTCAATATTTATTAGTACAAATGTTGTTAACAGAGACTAAGCGTTAAAGTTATTATTTGTATTTATTTATCTTTTTTGTATTATCTAGTATTATTTGTGTTTTTGTTTTATGTTTTATTTTATCAGCGGCATAAAATGATCTTAAAATACCAACAATTTAATTATTTGTCAAACAATATATCAACCAATAAAAGGTGCTTTCCTTCTAAAGATCCAGTAGATCTAGATCATATGTAGATGATAATGACTCTGAAGCACAACGATGTAGCAACTTTAACAGCATGGTCGATGTAAGTTTTGTGTTCATGTACAGTTAACTTGAATTATTTTGGGGGGTTTGAAGTCTTTTTAATAGTATTGTTTCATTTGTGGTAAATTTAACACAATTTGTATTTTAATGTTGTGGATATTGAATTTTCTGATATCCTCTTTAAACACGTTCTGAGTGCCTAGTATAGATACAGCTGTCCTATCAGAGACCGGTGCAGCCTGTAATGATGTTGTTTGAGATGGGCCATCGTCCATAAATTTACAGCTTTCTCCATTCTTATCATAAATTGAGTGGTGCACTAAGAACGGGGGTTATACAGTCACATAAAACCTCCAGTTATGGCCTGTGTTCTGTTTAGCCCTTGATAGAAATGTGGCGTTGCTTCCTGGTGTATTTCTGACCATGAAAATTATAATATGGAACAAAGATTAGAATGAAATTATCGTGGCCAAAAGGCATTTACCCACCATGCTGAGGCACACTACAGGGTTAGGGGAGGGGAAAAAAATCCCTGGTCCCCAAGAATAATGATAATACATTAGGCTGTGAGCGTGCTGGTATTATTGCTGTACATTATGTATGTTCCATTTATACTACCTCACCCAGCCCAACCGCTGCTGACGGATAGGTCATTACTTCCCGCACCGATGAACACTTATCAGGCCCCACTGCTGTTTATGGCCAGAATGAAGAGCACTTGTCAGTCAAGGTCACTGCTTTGTGTGTCCTCTTTAATAGTTCCTTCTTCACAGTTGTTGAACTTTGTATGCTAGCTCAGGCCCCCCTCTAAGTGGTGAGGGAGATGTGCCGGCTGCTTTAACGGGGAGATTTGGTCTTTTATGCTGTGTAGAGGGACGTCACTGCTGCCGGTGTTAACAGCTAAAGTGTGCCAGTGCCAACCAGTGGACTCTGGAGAGGTTTCAGTGGGTCTGACTAATGTTGAATTATGCTTCTTGTGTAAGGGAGGAGCTGTAGTGTGTTTGTGTACTTCAGAGAGAATCACAAACTGAGATAGAAAGAGATCTGGTCTGTGCATACATGCAGCAAATTAACTGCTTTTTTGTCTTTGCATGTTTGTGTGTGAGTGCGAGAGTGTATGATAAGTTCGGGTGACAGGATCCTAAGAGCCTGCTCTAACTGCAGGGCCAATGCTAATGCATGGCTGGTTGCGTTACACCAGTCAGTGCTGAAGTCAGAAGTGGCCCACAGTGCAGTGCAGGATTTGGCCCTGGGACAAAAACAGATTTTGCTTGCCTTGGATTCCTTTAGCCTCGAGCAGCTAATATTTGTCATCGCTACACAAGTCATATCTCTGTATCTTATCGCACTATAGGCCCTGTACAAGCAAAGACACACACTTGTTTATCCAGACTGCTTTTCAAAAAAGGCTTGCCTCATGGTAACTATCCATGTTGCTTTGTATTGTGCTCTCATTGTGTTTTTGCTGACCACAATTGAGTTTTGTTTTTTTTGTTTTTTTTACCACTAAAATGGTCATCATTAAATGTTCGAGCTCCTTTTTAATATCATTACTAACATTTTGTAGTGTTTGTAGTGTGCAATTTTTTTGCCAGTGTTATGTCCAGCAAAAAAGCAAATAATGATTACATTTTCTCATAAGATGTGAGATGAAATCACAAGTTACCACTGTGTTGCACTGTGCTGGCAGCTCTGCCAACAGTAGCCTCTCTTAAAATGACCGGCTCTTGGTCCAGAAGTCTCCCTTCAATGCTCACCCTCTGTCACAGCCTTATTTTGACTCTGCTGTCATAAATCCAAATGGGTGATGGTTGACAAGGTGCTTTTCATTGTCATCATTTTTCCTGTAAGTCATCCAGCATAATTTACACCGCTCACCTTCGGCACGTTTCCACAGAAAATCTCCTCCACTGTCCGACTCTCAGCTGTAAAAATGAACAGTTCCTGTTTCTCCGCTTTGATGCAATGCTGACAGGAGTCACTTTGATATACTTGGTAGGATGAAATTTCAATCCGTCCTGTTTTTTTTTTTTTTTTTTTTCCCTCCCGAGGCTTCATCTTTGCAGACATTGGGAGCTGTCATTTCGCGACACCCTGTGACGTGGGTGACACTCAGTCGATATGACAGGTGCTGGACAGCAGACGCACTGCTGGGCGAGCTGGCAATATTTCTTCAGGTAAAGTGCCGAAATGTGTAAATGAAATATCTATAAATTTATCACAGTGGATTTTTTAAAAAATATAAATCCCCCACAAAATATAACAAGGATAAAATCATCTGGCTAAGGATCTGGATGTGCAGAAAAGATAAGATATGAACATATCACTGGTAATGCTGGTAATGAGGTTTTTATCAAACAAAAGTGATTTTGTTTGATTTGCAGAGAAATCAAATGAAATACCTATTAGCATATTGTTTAGGTACTTTAACAACGTAAAGTTTGTAATAGACTGGCTTGTTGAGGTTGAAGATTTATTGCAGTGTGTTCTGGGATGTGGGTGTGCAGTGCACTGTGGGAGCCCACAGGGTGTATGTTCACAGTGTTTCCTGGATTAGACACCTTGGTGTGGCCTGTGGAGAGATGTTCGTATTCTGCTGTTCACACAGTCTGCCTGCTACAGCTGAGCTGCCCTTTGCCAACAGGCCTGGAGACAGGACAGACAGATTTAGATCCACATGTCACAATTTTCTTATGGTGCCACTCACCATTTCATTTTTTTCTTGGTTCGTGCTGTTTAGTTCTTCTAAAGGATAAATATGGATATTCTCGCTTGTATATTCGCTCATGAAGGTGTCTTGGGAAATGCATGTTGTCGCAGTGACAACAAGTGAGCGTTATCAGTCCATCTGTGTGAGCGCAAGTGCTGTGCACCAGAGTCAATGGAGAAAAGCAATGTGTCTGATGTCTGATCAATCTGCTGGTGTATTGGTTCCTGGGTAACCTGGCTGTTCTGTCCATAACGGCGCAGTTCACAGCCTACAAGGCCTATTGTTTCTCCACACACACGCACACACAAACATGTTGACATGCTCATCTGTCACTAGGAAAAGTGCCACAGGCTGTGGCCTTGGCACAAAGACATTCTCTGAGCTGAGTGAAGATGCTTGGAGCCAAGATGCACCCAGTCAAAATGTGAAGAATTTCAGATGCCAGAATAGACAAGCCAAGGCGTTGATTTGAGGAGAAATGATGTTGAAGCAACTGCAGCACTGTAGATGCATATCACAATGATGCTTTGCTCGTTTCTGACAACTGTGTAAACTGGTTTTGTTGTGTGGGTTTGTGAAAAAAAAATACTGAAATAAGATTAAATCATGTATTGTTGCATCTTTAGCTCCTTAGCATCATAAAACATTCCTCTTGTTTGTTTTTCTTCTGACAAAAATGCTTGTTGCCTCTGAAATTAAATCTCCAAAAGAGTTACAGCAGTGCAGAGCTAGTGAGACACCATGTGTACAGGGTGTGGTCAAGAAGGATTGTTTACTTCTAAGCAGGCGCTGTAAGTAGGCATTATTATCATTATTTTGCATCTGCATTCGTTCAAGAAACAGCTGTTGAGTTTTGAGCGAGATTTAAAGTGGCAGGGCCTGGAGTTGTTCTTGTTCATTCAGCTAACTTAGCTTTGACATGATGGCTCCTGGCAGAGTTTTGTGCTGAACTCAACATCTGTGACAACTGTCAGCACCACTGACCAGTCCTCCCGCTCTGTCTCTCTTTCTGTTATGTTTACACATTTCTCCTCATCTGTCCTCCATCTTTCCCTGCCTTCCAGGATTGCCCAGTTTGGGGGGTTAAGACCAACACAGAAAAAGCGGGAAAAATGGGAACCTCCGATGCCACTAGATCAGTTTCTTCTGCCAGTACCCATCTCCATCACTGCCACATCAGCTGGTCCCAAGGTTGCGAGGTCATCCAAACATCTGGCCCCTCCACCATGTTTTCTAAGGTCAGTGGGTAGCATCTGTGTATAGACCCCATCACCTTCAGTGTCTCTGACAACGAGGATCACACTGAGGAAACCAGAAAAAATGCTTTGATCAGTCATAAGTGTTGACAAGCTGTAAATCTGTCTGTGAATCATTTTTTTCATGAAGACAGAAAGAGTTTATTTGGTTTGTTCCAACAACAGGGAAGCCTCTGATCTATCTAGGTGAGGCAGTTTTGTAAACCAGATGATTTGGAAGCAGACACCTGTCCCTTTGTGTCAGGTCCCAGTGAAGTTTGAGCAGCAGCCGGTGCTGTGATGTCAGGGGCTCTTAGGGGTCAGGACAGGAATTATTGAACAGAGGGTGGCTGACAGAGGGAGCTGGCACTGGGAGCAAACAGATGTTGCAATCTTAAAGAAATACACAACCTCTGAATTAAATATGAAGAGTGGGGGCAGCAAGAATGGAGGCTGCTGGTGACTTTGCCTCTGCTTCTTGGCCAATCACAGTGCTCTGTTTGAAGTAAAGCCTCGCTGAATGGTCAGTTGTTGTTGTGATGAGAACCTGGTGTGCTGGTTTCTCAAAGAGGACTAGAGATTTGAGACCAAAAACCCTTAAAAAAAAAGTTCTGGTAAGCGGACAGCTGTTCACAACATACTGTAGATTCATTATTCAGGAGCAATGGGTCTCTGGACGCAGCATGTTATGTCAAAGTGTTTTAAAGCATTTACGCCACAGCAGCTCAGTGATGAAATCTGTAAAAAAGAGAGTAATCTGACAGAATGTCCTCACAACAATGTTTTACTACAAGTGTTTTGTTGCCCAGTCATTTTACACAGCTTCTCCCTCACAAAGAATCTGCCTGAATATTTGACGGCAGCAGAAATCGTCTTCAGTGAGAGAATGTGGCTTCAGTTAAAGGTTATTTTCACCCCAAGTCCAATGTGTGGAAATTAGTAATTAATTTAGTGGGTCTGTATTTTACATTTACCCTCACTATTCCCATGTAATGGTCAAATGCTGTGTGTAGTAACTACCAGTTAATATTTGATTTTATATAAGGGCACTACGATAATCAGTCAGTTCAGTGCAAATTGCTATAGCAAGTAAAAAAAAGCTTGTTTTTTTATTTACTTTGAGCAGAAAATTCCTCTTGCTAGGGACTGAGGTATCATTTTGCCCTCTGGCAACTGGAAAATACACTTTCAACAATTTATCATCTAAAATCACGATGAGCCTTAAATCCACTGCTGCATATCTCTGTCTGTTTATCTCTAAAGTGGATGGCCTCCTGCCAGTAAGGCCTGGCTCCGAGTGCCGCAGTGTCAACATTGAAGAGTGAGGGCCAGAGGGGTGATGTAAGTATTGATACACTCCTTGAAATCACTTTGTCACCGCCTGAGATACCATGGTGCTGGAGATGATTGTGAATTCTTGGCAGAGGGTTGAGGGATGCCATTAAAAAGGCAAATGTGATTAATTTTTTGTGCGCACGCCCTCTTCTTGGCGATTGTCAGCGAGGTCGGGCTAAAGGGATGTGACACAGAAATTACTCTTCCTCCTGGCGACTAATGTGACTCGTCACTCTGAGGAAATATCTGGGAGACGGCGAATCTGACAAAAACGTTCTCATCTAATAGATCAACTGTTTGTCCAGGGCTCATGCAGTAGCGATCTGGTGCAAATAGCACTAAGTGATCAATTGCTTAAAGACCACGGATCACTTGTGATTCAACGCAAACAAAAGTGTCTCAAATTGTCGCCAAGGGCATCATCACATCTGTATGGATGAGGAACAAAAGCAGTGTGAGACAATCAGGGAAGCATAAAGGACAGAATACATTTTCATACGGTTATATTTCGTCCTTTTAACAGTCTTTGTGAATGTCCTAAAATGTGTCAGTATTTGTCTGGGTTTTCTTTAAACCTGTTTGAACAGGTTCAACCCCCCCGTGGAGTGACATTTCCCAGGCGACACATAGCCGCACTATCCCGACCCCTTCATAAACACTGAAGGGCTGCAGCCTCTGCCTCTTCCTGTAGACGAGCTAACAACAAAAGACAGCGCACAGGTCACACAAAAGGTTATGTCTTTATCCATTTCATGCAGTTCCAGACAAGTGAATATGTATAATAACTGGTGTATATTGGCTACAGCTAATCAAACAACTAAAGACACAGTTGGGTTGTAAAGAATTTTGCTTTTTTCCTACATAATTAAAGTGTGACAGGTTTGTTGCATGCAGTTGTTCCAAGATGCTGATGGAGGCAATTGTAGCTTCACTCAAAAGTAAAGCTACAATTGCAATATACAATACAGGTTTAAGTATCTGCACAATTGCAAGGGATTGTTTAATATTAAAACCTCAGTGTGTTTTTGTAACTGATCCACCCAAGACGTTGATGAACAGAATTAAACTATTGATCTGTTAATTCCTTCAATCTGCATGCACACACATAAAAATGTTGATTTTATTCTCAGAAATTAACTCTTAAAATTGCCAGTTGTGCATTCTGACAACTAACATTCTTCTGAGTGCTGAACCGATTATAAAAGTCATATTATTAGCCATCAGAGATTAGATTTGCTTAATCTCTTCTTGCTCATAATCTTGGTTTATTCCTTGGTTTGTATATCCACCTCAGGAAATGACTACTCCACTGCTACAGGCTGACAGGTCAGGCTACTGCACACAATGCTTTAGTTTACTTTGTGAGAAACCTGCTCACGTTCTTGTATCCCATTACCACGACCACCTTGAGATAAATGGCTCTTTCTCCCCTCTGCCATAAGGTTTTATATCAAACGACATGTGTTGAGTATCTGACTGCAGGTTATATTGTTTCAGCGGAAATAAAACAATCACTTCTGGAGCTGTTTGTGGCCGCCTGCCTGTGGTGTGTAACTGCTGGCCAACCCACACACACACACACACACACACACACACACACTGTTTATAGATGTAAGGAAGGGGACAGTGGCAGGTGACAGGTTAACTCTGCTGTGTAAATTCCTGGGCCGTGTATGATGTAGCCTGTGATCCTGCAGTCCTTGATTAGATCTGAGCTAGTAAATATCCTGTGATTAATCAAAAGGGCTTGTTCTGCGTGTAGCGTCCCTGTGTCACCTTCACAGCTGGGGAGCAGGGCTGCCTTGTTTACCACACCTCTATCTCCTCAGGCCCCATCCTTATTTCATCGCAGCTCATAGAGGGCTAACATATAAGGCTCCACGCTGTGGACATGGTTCGCATTGTAAAACGAGATGCTGTAGCAGATTTATCTTGTGTGTTGTGCATGATCATTGCCTAATATTTCCTTTTTGATGTCCAACTGACTTTCTTTGTTGCACATTTATGTAAAGGAGTGTATGAGAGGACCTGATTGTCGTTTGTATGATTTTGTGAAGAAATATGTTTTAACATAAGGTGATTTTTTTTTTGATTTTTTTTTTTATTCTTGTCAACAGCAAAGCCTGATCACTTAACTCGCCTCTGCATTTATCATAGAAAAATGATTTAAAAACATATCAGTGATTCACACTATTGCACCAAGTGACATATACCTGAACACAATATGTATTAATCGACATCTGAAAATTGACTGGCACCTCTCTATCAGTCCAGCATCTGCATCGAAGGGACTAAAGAGACAGACTAGAGGCTGAGTGCCTCAGAAAGGGTCGGGAAGTTTAAAAGTATTACAAGACAAACTGACACATTGTTTGCTTTGGTCTTTTTTTATGGGATTTGTTGACTACAGGAAATATGGACTAATGCCATGCTTATCCTTTAATTACAAAACAATTAGCACTCAAATAAGGACTATCCCCTTGAACCAGCTTAGCTATAGGCTCGTTACGTCCATGTAGCATGTTAAAATGAAGGCCAACATGATAATGGGTGATTATAGTAATTAATAGACTGAACTAATTACTTTAGCCAGTAGAGATTAATTTAATGCTGAAGAGTAAGGGGTGTTTGAGCAGAGCGTGTCCAACTGAAACTAAACCATTTCTAATTAACCATCCTGCTCTGCTAGCTAACAGAAGCCATAACATTGTCTGGTTTTATTGTTTGTTAAAAATCTCTGGTGTGATGTTTGCTTCATCTTATGAGACCCTTTTTGTAGCCCCACTCCAGAACAGTTCACATGGAAAATGTATTCTGTTGTCCAGACTTGTCAACACAGTCTTGTCCACAGAGCGTGATTTCACTGATTGCTGTCCCCCTTTTCATTATGAACCTTTGATTGTCATTTGAAGACAGTGTAAGGGACACGCATGTCATGTTAATAAAGACACTAAACCGCATGTATCCCTCCACCGTAGAACAAAGTCCGGACCTGTCTGGGAATATAGATCTCTAATTGTTTTTGCGTGGTGGTGCAGCAGAATTGTGCTTCCCAGATGTCACCTCTGCCAAACCCGAGTGCACGTCACTGTCAGTCGGCCTGAAAAATCTCCCTAACAAGCTTGCGATTACGTAAATCTATAGCCGCTCTGGATATTGCACCAAAGAGACTGAACAACTTTTCAAGGAGACTTTGTGTTTGATGTTCCAGGGCTTGATTGCATTTTGAAAAAAAAAAAGAAACCCACTATATTGGGAATGTGTCCAAACAGTCTAGGTTTGCTAATTTTGTCATCGTCAATTTCATAGCACGGCCATGAGAACGGGCAGCGATGGAATGAAGTTCCTGAGTGCTTTGCAGAGGGGCGTGAGTGGGTTTGACAGGCCCAGTGAAATATGCTCTGCTGTACCTTTTTCCATTACAAGAGCACAGACCAAAAATGCAAATCGGAGTCCTCTCCTGGGAGGTCGTTAGAAAACTGACATGTCAAACAACTGGCTTCAAGTGGCAGACAAAATCTAACATTATTGCTCCATCAGTGTTTTCATTTCTTAATTCTTGATATTATTACCATGGTTTCACAAACTCCCAATTTCAATAGAGGGCTTTTGTTTTGAGTTGCTCTCTGAAGCCATTGTTTAGATGGCCTCAGTGCTCACCTCCATGTTAAATATGGCATAAATCCTTGATCATTAGAATAGGAGCCACATCCTAAGAGAGAGACTGATAGACTGGATCTGTCTCATGGCCTTCTATGAAGAGGTGATGAATCGGCTTAATGGAGAGTCGACCAGAGAGCCACACTAAAGGGGGGTGAGAGGAGGGCATTAAATGACACGGTTTTATAGCCTATCAGTATTGTCATACCCCCGCTGTAATTTCAGCCTCCTTTTTTTTCTGCACCATAACGCTTGTTGGATGTTAGGCCCTAAGCTCGGTTAAACACACAACTGTCTCATACCTAGTACCTCATGATGCCATGTGTCACTGCCTGTAAATAAAGTCGACATGCTGTTTAAGCTTGAACCAACACACAAAAGTTAGACCGTATTAGTGCATTTATGTGTTTGTTGTAATGATTTTAGTGATGGCCTCTGTCAGTCGGTTGATCTGTCCCCCTCTTTGGTTCAGACCGAAAGATTTCAACAACTATTACTCTTTCAGACATTTGTGTATCCCAAAAGATGGATAATAACTTTTGATATATCTATATTTGATATACATATAAATGTTGTAAATATGGAGCCACTAGTGTCTGTAGACTCATTTGCCTCATTATCATAAGACAAGAAAGCCTCACACACCAGCAGTGACAGTACACACTGTCAGTAGTGACTAATCTAACGTGTCACTACGTCGCTTGTTGGAAGCTGCCGAATTAATAAAGTAACTTGTAATCTAACTTAGTTACTTTTAAAATCAAATAATGAGTAAAGTAACTTAAAGTTACTTTTTAAAGCACTAATCAGATTACTTTTTTAAGGTAACACTGCACACCAAAGGCCATAAACAGTGAGAACCATTAGGGTGATATTCTCTTTGAGTGTTTACCAGCCGGTTTTCAACACAACTCGTTATTTGTGATGAATTAGCAGCTTGATTATAGTGATATGTTCTCTAAATGAGGTGGGTGCATCTGTCAGGAAGACTCATTCACTAATAACGACCATCCACTGAATAAGTAACGACCTTTCTAATTTCACTTGACTTCTTAACAGTCTGGTTTGTCTTGTTCTTCTGTTTCCTTTTGCTGCAGATTGATTCCTCCTTCCTCACACCTTGTTTATTGTCATTCCTCTTATTTATAGTCAGTTGTCGAACAGGTGAATATGGCTAAAATCGTTGTAGTTGTCTAATATATTAGCTCATTGATCAATCAGCCATTAATGTGATAATGAATTGCGACCAATTTTTCAAACAAAAGTGAGGATTTAATGCTTTGCTTTGTAATTTTGTCACATGTGAGAATAAACTACACATTTGGTCGCATAAAACAAGCAACTTGAGTAAATCCCCTTTGACTCTTAGGACTTCCATCCCATCCATCCCATTTTCTACCGCTTATCCTCATAGGGTCGCGGGGGGGCTGGAGCCTATCCCAGCTGTCTTAGGGCGGAAGGCAGGGTACACCCTGGACATGTCTCCAGTTCATCACAGGGCACATAGAGACAGACAACCACTCACACTCACATTCACACCTACGGGTTATTTAAATTAGCCAGTTAACCTAATCCCCATGCATGTTTTTGGATGGTGGGAGGAAGCCGGAGTACCCGGAGAGAACCCACGCAGACACGGGGAGAACATGCAAACTCCACACAGAAAGGCCCCGAGCCCGGGATTCGAACCCAGTACCTTCTTGCTGTGAGGCGACAGTGCTAACCACTACACCACCGTGCCGTATAATATGTAATGTAATATATATTTATATTGATATTTTCTTGTATTTTTTGAGACATTGATCAATTAATAAAGAAAATAATCAAAACCATGATCAAATATTTGGTAACCAAAGACAGAACATTTTTGTAGGAGCATATGTGCATACTTTAGGACTGACACATATTTGAGCACAATTTTATACTCTCTCATCTGGAACATAGAAAGTGTGAAAATCATAAATCCTGAGGGAACAGCTAGAGAAGCAGCAGCAGGGTGGGATAACTGGTTTCCCATTAAAGGATACTGCCCTGTAACTTTATGAAGGCCTTATCGTAATACAAGACAAGGAGGTATGTGACCTTCAGCCATTAAACCATCCTGTTAATTGTCTTATAATAAAATGTTTTTATTGTGCAAAAACCCTTTAGTGTAATTGAATTTCACTCATCTTATTTTTATTTCTATCTTTTTGCTGAGGCTGTGAAGCCTCGCCATTACTGCTTATAATGACGGTATGGGATTGGTTTTCGGGGATTGCCACTCTAACTAAGCTCTTTTGCTTCATCCACCTCCCCATTCTTCTCCCTGCAAACTTAACATTTAAACCACTCTCATTACTGCACAGATTACAGACGCCTATTGGTCCTCATTAGCGCCCACTGATCCTTGGCTGGGCCCATGTCCTAACATCTTTTAATTAGCATTCTGGAAATCTAATCAATGTAATAACTCAGAATAATCTCCCCTTTTGCACTTATTTTCTCCCACTCTTTTATTCCAGGATGTTCTTAGATGGAAGACTTGAAGGCTGATAGCAGAACCTGGCCCCTTCACTGATCCTGCCAGCAGGTATGTGACATGAGGGCTGAGGAGACCTTGAAGTGCTTGTAGTTGAAGGGCAAACTGGATCACTGAGTGGATTTCACTGCATGTGAACGTTGATCAATCTGATTATATCTTAAAACACAAACTATACATCTGCGGTGTCATGGTTGTGTTTTTTAAAACCATATGTGCAGTTATAAGGTTGACTAGGTGTAAAACCATGAAAAGCTGTACAGTATATACCTGTTAGTGACAGAGTTTTTTCTCTAAGTGCCCTGTAAAGCCCTGGCCAGGCCCTGTGGTGTGATGTGAAGTGAAAGCCAAGGCGGGGTTTGGCACTCGACGGCCATTTTGTGTCTGGTCTGATGCATGGTTTCTCTGGGTGTCACTTTGGCTACATATCAGAGTCAGTGGCGGCGGTGGCAAGTGAAGCTGCAGGTCTGATTAGAGTGTGTTTACTGCAACAGTTGTAGGGCGAGCAGAAAAACTACCATGCTTATTTTTTAAAAGTGTAGCAGAGGTTATGGCATCAAAATTCTAACCACAGATTTTTGAATCACAATGTTCCCGTGATAAGTGTAATATTTTAAAAACACAGATGCCAGCATCCATTTTATCTGCATGTAATAAGGTAAAGGGCAGCTACTACTAAGCCATGGTGACGAGAGTGAGGTGTCTGCCAGCCTGGTATTCATACACCTTTGTGTACAGTAAAGTGCTGTTTCTATGCCAGGTATCCAGGGCAGACATTTTGGCACAGCTTTGGCAGTACAGACAAAGACACCAGGGTGTGATGGGACACAGACCTGCCATATCCCAGCAGCACTGGCAAGCCTCTCACTGTAGAATGATGAATGGTTACACTCACATGCCACACATTCGCTCATGCACACATAAAACACACACACTTACTTAAATACATGCACACATGCAAAAACATAAAGGCAACCCTCCTGGTCAGGTCAACCAGGCTTTGGCATTACATCATACACACACAAACACACGATGGCCCAAAGACAGACAGGCGTCCTTACTGTAGCACTGCATTATTCAGAGCCAGGTGTAGGAGGAAGGGGGAATAAGGTTGTGTTTATTAGCCGCTCCCTTGGTGTTCGCTAAATTGCCTTGTTTGCTCGGCACAAGCACACAAACAGATGCTGTCCTCTCTGCTCTGGGTAATTCTCAGGGTCTCTGGGTATTTAGTGAAAGGCCTACCGTACCACACACAGCCTCATTTGTGCTTGTGCATACAGTCTGCGCATACAAACACACACATCAGACCAGGCTTCTCGAAAAGCACATTTGTGCACTAATTTTGCACTGACATTCAGACGTACAGTCTGATTCATGCAAAGAAGAAGACGTTGTCTCTCTACATAAGTAACTGGAGTGCCCCATATCGCAAACCTCACAGTCCCTAACCCTCTCAGCGACACAATTTCACTCTTATTAAGAAAATCTGCATTTAGGAGGGACCAATGCTATCAGTCGAAATTAATCTGCTTTGACTGATCCCTAATGTGACCACAGTCATCGAGTAATTATTGTCTGGATGGCTGTGCACCAGCCTCATAACCACTGTCCGCCTCCTCCTACTCCCTCCCTGCCCCCCAAAAGGGGCTAGTTGTGGTGTGAGTGAATCCCAGTGCAGCGTGCTGGTTGCAGTGGGTACGGCAGGCATGTCATTTAGCGCTTGATCAGTGAGTCGTGATTAGCCTGCCCTGTATTATTGTGATTAACGTCCACCCAGTGGACGTCTGTCCTGTTGTCACCAGTGATACCATCTGAGATCTTGAGACTCTGGGATGAGGGCCAGTGGAAGACCCTGGTAGTATGGCAACACAAAAACGCTCACTCTGATGATGGCTTCGTCTTCAAGACACACACACACACACGCTTCAACTTCTTTTCTGTCAGTCACAAAATTGAATGCGTGTAACGAGTGCAGCTTTCCCCTATGCAGCTATGTTTTGTCTGTGTGTCTGCTCGGATTAGTTAACCCACTACCTTTTGCTCAGCTTGCTTGTTGTATTCTTTGTCTCCAAATCCACTGAAATCCAGAAGCTCACATTTTACTGTCCTCTTTCCCTCTTTCATCTCACACCTCCTCGACCAACAAAGTCGATTTGACCGCGGCTGATTATAGTAACGAAGGCAGTCCAAGAAAATACGCACGTTCTCACTGTACGTCAAATTAGATCACAGCGAGAGGGGGGATGCTGAGCGCTGACCCCCCGTCTCTTCTCCTCAGACAGTCGGTCGCTTACACAGAAGGAGCTTTTGAAAACAAGCCTGTGGACCAAACAGCAGTTGATGGCTCACTGCTATAACACAAGACAAAGAAAGATGTCTGGGGAAAAATAGGGGCTCAGATTAAATAACTTGATCCTAGATTGTGTCAGAGAGAAAAGGAGCAGCTTGTCTGAGAGGAAATAATTCATTTTACAGTGTTTTTGAGAGATAAGACTATTTCTGCCTCTTTGCATCAGTAAATAAATCTAGAGACATAAACTTGTTTTTTAATGTCAACACTAATTGCAGTATATTTTCTAAAAGAATCTGTGGCTATTTATAGATTTTGAATGTATGTGTGTATCACTCCTTGGTAATTACTCGCCTAAACTCAGACCCCCTTCTCGTGGCCCTTGTGCATCCGCCGGTGGAAAAGAGTCAGTTTTGATTACAAAGTAAACGCTGCAGCATCAGACGGGGGGGTTACATGCTGATGTGCATTCTATCAGGATGATTTATGCAAATTATGCACATTATTCCCGCAGGAATCTCTCTTCTGAAAGTGCCAGGATAAATTGCCGGAAATTAGCCATAAAATTCACTGTGCAGGGAGTGTGAGGTGAAGGCCGCCGAGGAGCCAAGGACATTGGGCCGCCATGGTTACGCTTGGCCTGGCCTGCCTCCCCCATGCTTGGCATTCATGGCTGTTAAAGACCTCTGCTCAGACAGATACACTGAAGCCTCGAGTAGCACTCAGCACATCAGGAAGATCAGCCAAGCAAGTGTTACACTAACGGCCGCGGTTTCATGCTCTAGTAACATGACAGATTTTCAGCAGAGGGAAACGGATCGTCATTTTTTTTTTCCTTTCCACATTTTTAGATTGAAGTCCACCTCCTAATTCTACATTCCTAGAAGGGATGTGATTGGTTGTAATTCAGTAAATGATTTAATGTTTGGATTGTTTTTATGCCTTTGTTGACAACACAGTTAACCTTGGTTGTAGTGCATCTTAATCCTCAGATTACACTCTAATCAGAAACCTGTCCAGCAATCAGGAGATGAGTAGCTGAACAACATGTAAACAAGTAGATGTCAGCTCCAAAACACACAACTCAGGCTGTATTAGACACTAGCTGCTTTAAAACGTTAACCTCAGCTCTCTGTTGGTCAAGCTTTTCGTTTGTCTTGTGATGAAGAACAAAGAGAAATGAGTGAATGAATGAAATGAGCAGTGTGCGATTCACTCTGTTATTGTGTCGTCCTCGTGTCTGTATTTCAATCTGGAAGTAAGTTAATGAATATCAGAGAGTGGAGATGAAATCCACCTCGCCTTAGCTTTAATGAACCCTGAGAGGGTCAGGATCTGCATGTTGATCAGGACAAGTGATCCCTCTCTCTCTGTCTCACACACACAAGCTTGAACACATTGCTCATGTTTGATGTGAAATCATTAAAGCTTAGTTTGTGTTGTGAACGTGTTTGAGTGCTACTGAGTATCAAGCTGTTTTTGCAAGTTCATGTGATCGAGAGAGGCTGCTGGGTCACTGAGCTCTGATGAAACAGTGGCACATTATCTGAATGTTAAGGTCACACGATAGAAAGTTCATAGCTGTCTGAGAAGCCTTCATACTACAATACTATAATGCACATTTATTTAAAGTTTACCTGATGGATGTTAGCTCATTTTATAATAAAATGAATATGTTTTCTATCAAGATTTATAGACCATTTAAACATTTTGGTGCAAAATTCCAATTTAAGAAACTGGATGAAAAACAGCAAAGTTTCTTTTGCGCAGCAGCAGCACCATAACATGTCAACAAATCAAATCTCTTGAGAGCATTCAAAATTTGATTTACTTTGCAAATGTTTGCAGAAGGAAAACCCTTTACTCCATTGCACCTGTTTTTGTTTGCTCAAATCCAGAGTGAATTGTTGTTTTGGAATAAACAACCTGTATGCGCTCTGTCCAAAACAACACCACAAATTACTGCGCTCTGCCATGACATGTTTTAATCCCCGCGGAATAAAAGAACATCAGATTACGGCACAAAGACAGAGCCATCGGTAAACAGGGATTAGGGGATTGGGACTTTAATCTGATTAATATGGAGGCAGTTGGAATATTAGAGATGTTACCCAACAATTGTATTCCAGATGAGAGGATAATCACACATTACTACGTCATTTATTGTACCCTGTTAGAGCTTTCAGAGCTAAACATGCCACCATATGTTTACCTGACCTCGAGGCTGCCTCAGAGAAATAAACATCCCCACTATAATGAATTAGGAGCTCAATAGGCAAGCAGGAAAACATACAGTTAGGACTTTACACAAAATGTCATTGAACAGTCAAGAAAATTTACCTGAATGAACGTCTGGAAAAATAGTTCAAATATAAATTAAGAAGTTAGGAGAAATCTTTAAAATGATTGTAACAGTTTAGGTCGTTCTTTCAGGTTTTTGTAAATTACAGCCTTGTATCTCTAAACACACTCTCTCTGAGAAAGTCACTCAAAAACGCAAAGATTCAGGGATGTTAAGTATAAAAGCACCAAAAACAGATAAAGGAGTCATGTGTTCAGAGATAATGATAAAGATGATCATTGGAGTGTCAGTAAAGTACCCAGCAGCATCTTAACACAGAAAAGTCCAACATGTTTCCTTGTTGCAGTCGTATATTTGGCTTCAGTTCAGCAGCTATTCTTGCCTGAGAACCAAATCAGAGGATCCAGTTGGCTCAGGAGTTTTGAAACTAGAGCGTAAAATCGGATAATTTAAGTCAGTGCAAAAAAAAAAAACCTTCATATGAGCAATGAAGGTGTAGAGCAAACTGCATTTTTAGAATACCTTTTAGCCATTCAACTTGAGAGAGTCAGCTATTTAAGTGCATCAGTATAAACCCAAGCTGTATATACTTCTTCTAGAGCCTCTTCTCGTTGCTTCTCTGTCAAACCAACACCAAATCCATGTCTCATTTGAAATATGTCATGAAGAATGCAGCACATTGTTGATCATAAACAGAGCAGAATATATATCGCTTCTCTATCTGATCTAGTAAAAAAGATTCTTTCATTCGGTGTTGATTCAATAAAACCACAAACTTATAGAAATTAAAAGAAGTGGCTGCTCAAAATCTAAGAAGAGCGACTTAGTACTCTAAACACCAGTTCACCACCATAACTCATAACGAAAGCTAAATAATTCAAATAAATAAAGGGTATATGCTCAACACAAGCAGAGTTGAACTCTTTTAGTTACAGTTGTGTTAGCCTGTGTTTTGTGTGCACAACACAAAGACAACATTATGCATCGCTATCAGTAGCCTGACAAAGGTGAATTACCACCCAGCTCTGATTTGGTGCCTCAGCCAGTGCAGCACATATATCTTTAAACACAGTGTGTGACACAGCATGGATGAATCCATTGCCAGAGTTTAGCCTGTTACTGATATGAAGGGGACATTTCAATCCAACGCTCTTATGTATATTTTGACTTTCATGTTTATCATCCTTAGCAGACATCACATACGTATTATGAATAGGAACCCTGGTGGCCCTTGATATGGCAAATTGGACGTTTTATGGTTTATGAAAAGGTGTAGTTTTATCTCCCACTTTTATTCATGAGCACTGAATCTCAATGTAAATGCCTTTAAGACAGATTCAGCTTTATTAGACTCATGAATAAAAATGATGCTGCCTGTTATGTCTACCTGCTGTGGTCAGTGGCCACTGAAGAAAACATCTCTTTCTGTGACACTTGACACTGAGTGAGAAATCTTTTCCCAGTCTAACCCACCAGCATAACATTTCAGAGGCTCTTGTGTGTAAATGACATTTCAGCAGCTGGTCGTGACGGCTGAAACGCCACAGTGTTCCCAAATGAAGAGGAATATGATGGCTTTCACTTTCTAAATCATGTGATGCTTCACCTAAACGTTGTCATCCTCTTAGTGGTTGTACAAAGCTCTCTGTCTTTGAACTGAGACTTTTCTGTGCTGTGATCTGTTTTCATTTGAATGCTGTGTGCTGTTTTCCTCACGCATATGGCTCTGTCTCACCCCTGGGGAATTTCCTCTTCTGGGCTAATGTGAATATTAGTATGGGTTAAATGCTCCAGTCATTTGTGCATTAATGCATATTGCATAATTAATGTTTTTTTGCAAGGTCTCAGTCACCAAACAGCGGTGGAGGGAGAAAATGCATTTCTGTGTCAAAATGTCATGAGTTAAGTCCTGAAACAAGATGACACCCAACAAGAAGTGCTGATAGGATTTTAATGCCAGAGCTGTTTTGATGTCTCCTGATTATTTCCCTTCTTGATTAAGAACTGTTCGGTGAGGATTCAAAGCATTCAGGAGTGTGATGGGATTAAATGGGACACTATAATGACTCTGTTGTCAGAGTGGCTCATCATACAGACACAAAGCTGAGATCGGAGACAGGCGAAAAAACCACAAGCCCACTGTTGTTAACTGGGAACACAATGTTATTATTGTTCACGTTTATGCGGAAAGAGAGATGAAATAATATTTTTTTTTGTTTAAATTATTTGAAGAAAACATCACTGTAATGTGAGCTACATTATTTTTCTTTTTTAATTTTTGTTCTTATTTATGCACAGTAGCACTTTAAAGCATTTACATTATATTTTAATATTTTGAGTTTCAGTAATATCTGAAAAACTTAATGTTTCCATATTTGAACTAAAAATGAATATTGAATAAATACCATTTTAACAGATAATCATTGTGCCTTAATGTTACAATAATCATTTACGTAAAACTAATTGCAGGTATGTTGTCCTCTTGCATAGTTCAAAAAATCCTAAAGGTGTTTCTATTTGTTGCCTTGGAGCTGTGAATCCATCCTTCACTCTTATATTATTATCAAATATATCACTTTTATTAACCTGGTGGAGAAAAGTCTCCTTTAATGATTTGCCTCTGTCCATGGTGCTGAAGTCTTTCTCCCACTGACTTCACTGTTTATGTGACAAACTACTAGTAATCTATACTCTAGTAATAATGCTTCCTTGTTTTCAAATAACAGTAGTAGTTGGATATGTGTTTCTACTGCCTTAGTTTTGCGTAATTGGAGCTAATGTTCAGTTTTTGGCCTAAGAGGTTCAAGCGCTCACTTCTGATTCAACTTCACTTCCTGTCCACATTTTATCCGCGTAGAGTGGTTGCTTTTAGGATTGAGATTGTGTAATATATTTATTCAGATTTTTTTTTTTTCAGACTGTCGTCAAAGTTGTTTTGGTGTGGACAGACGAATAAGGAGGACAAAGGGCGAGTCGGTGGGAGTGCAGCTGATGGCTGCGTTGTGATTAAAGACACCAAATTACGGCAATGAACAGTGTCGTAATTACATTGCTTAATCACATTCAGGAGGTATAATTGCCTCAGCGATGTGTTTCATTACGTGAAGGTAGGTATTGCAGTCGACAGTTTTCATACACACTTGTTTTCGAATTAACGTATTATCACGCACCGCGGTGGAAATTGTTTTAATAATCACAATACAGATCGACAGATTTTTTTTTCGATGGTCAGAAACGTGTTCTTTCTGCCTTGAGGCAATATTCGCCCACCACGTCTGGCCTTCGCTCCCAAGACTTGGCGTCACTTATAGCTCAAGAAAAGAAAAGTTATCGGTTTTGATGGAGCAGAAAATTGTTGAACAATTCGTTCTCAGTGTACTTGACA
This sequence comes from Synanceia verrucosa, assembly GCA_029721515.1. NCBI lineage: Eukaryota > Metazoa > Chordata > Actinopteri > Perciformes > Synanceiidae > Synanceia > Synanceia verrucosa. Next base: position 10,906,276 of record CM056568.1, on the reverse strand, counting down.
ACTATCGACAGCCGAGACTGACAAATAAGAGCTACATCACCCCAAAAACGACGCTCTGATTTCACAACAAGCACTTGAATGTAACTTTAGTCTGTTGTGCGTAATGCCCATAAAGAAGTGTCAAATTCCCTGTCATTCCACTGACACTAAACGTCACATCAGATGAATAATCAGAAGTGTTTCTGTTGTTCAAAATATTTTAATAAAGCTTTTAACACTGAAATACATACAAATGGCCCTCGGCGCTCATATAATAACTAAAGTATCTACAATAATCCACATCTTGACCTGACAACGCGATTAATCTGAAGACTTCGATCATCTTGTTTTAGAAGAAAAAAAAACGCAAAAGATGCAACGAAGAAAAAGACCACAGTGTGCAATGCAAGCGAAAATGCCCAACATAAATATGTAAATGAATAAATTACAAAAGACACACCGAATCACCGGAAACACATTGATTCTAAATTTTCTGAAATTTTATTATATCACAGTGCCCCCAAAAAAGAATTGTAGGCGTGCGCAACTATGAACAAGTGTCTGGATTAGCACATAAATCTCTGACTGATTAAACGACTCATCTATATCATCTATTTCATTTAACTTTTCCTTGTTCATGACATTCCACGTGCTCAATAGAAAAGTTAATGAAAACAAGCCTTGAACCAGCGAGCTAACAAAATGTTTGTGAGGTGAATGAAGTAAAAAAAAAAAAACAAAAAAAAAAACCAACTGCAAAATAAATAAGGAAGCAGCAGAAAGTGGGGACAGACTAACACTCCAGGATGGTGTCCATCTATTTTAGTGAAAAAGTCGCAGGTTGCCAGGTCCTAAAATCTCCGAAAGGGTCCATAATAGAGCAAGTGATCAACAGCTCACTCAACACTTGCAGCCAGTCTCGCAGGCTTACACTGTACTTGTGTTTGGTCTTCACTCTCATTCATACCAGCACTTTAAGGATGATTTATATACATAATCAAGTATTGTTTGAACAAAAAAGCGCGGTTTGAATGCATTTAGTAAATATTATAAAAGTATTCATCGGCATTACTTCTTTGTCTCTAGCCTACTGACTTTAACAACAGTGGACTCGCAGGTTTCCCTCTCCAAAAGTGTTCTTCAAAGTGGTGTCTGCTCTCCCCTGTGCTTCTCTGAGTCTTTGCCAGGCGCAGTTAAGGCTTGTCAGTGCACTGTTTGCAGAGGCTGGAGGTGGCGTTGTTGAATAGGGCACATTTGTCGGGGCATGACGCAGCCACCCCGGTGGGGAAGGGATATCCAGGCGGCTGATCGTACGCGCCCAAGCCGGGAGCTGCGAGAGCAGTAGTGGCCGGTATCGTGGCAGCAGAGATGGCTTGGCCCTGGTTGAGATACGCCACAAGCCTCCTCATCTCCTCCAGTGCCTGTGCCTGCATGAGGATGTAGTTTTTGGCGAGCAGCAAAGTTGCAATTTTGGAGAGTTTACGCACTGACGGGCTGTGCGCGTAAGGGATGACCCCTCTGAGCTCATCCAGCGCATCGTTCAGGTCGTGCATCCGTCGTCTCTCTCTGGCATTGATGTTCAGCCGCAGTGTTTTCTGCTCTTTGGTTTTCTTACCTCCGTCTCCTTTCCCCGCGGGCACCGTCCGCCCATCAGCCAGAAGGACCATGTCACACCTGCCGTCACTGTCATCGTCGGGACTCTCGCCGCCGCTGCTCTCCGCCGCCGAGATCCTGTTGGTGCTCTCGCCGAAATTGACGCACAAAGATCCAGTCGGCAGACCCAGTGGCCCCCCTCTACCTCCTGCCAGTCCTCCCGGCTGAATCGAGTCTTGATCGTTCTGTTCAAAGCAGCTGATCGGTGACTGACGGTCTCTCGCTGGTAGTTCAATGCCAGCCGACGACCTGAAGGGGTCCATTTTTTTAGTGGACACGGCGCTGAGAGTTTTGTGAAAAATGTCCCCAGCGCCGCCATTCAAGTTCATCCTTCTGTCCATCGCCGTGTGGATCCGCGTTGTTGCAGGCAACGGTCGCTTCTGGAAACTCTGTGCGCGCCTCTATGAGTTTCTTTCTCTGTTTGTCCTTTACGACTTTAGTTGTGTGTCAGTGGAGAAGTTACAAGCTTGCTCGGCTTGTCAGCTGAGGTGTGGAGACGAGGAGGAGACTCAAGTAATAAGTGTCTCTCTCTCTCTCTCTCTCTCTCTCGCTCTCTCTCTCGCTCTCTCTCTCTCTCTTTCTCTGATTCACCTTCGCCGGATCTCCGCTATGATCCTCGTTACGCACGAGTCTTTTTACCTCATTATCTCGAGGCGGGTTATTAAAAAGGATTCGCCTATTGGGATAGAGACACCCTCTCCCCCTGTCACTCTCCACCCAATCAGGTTAACGTTTTAATTAATGACATTCAAACGATGACAAACATTGCAGCGTGCGCTCAATCCCTCCTTTTTGTGTTTTGTGCGTCCTGTGCTTTTTATAACTGTGAGAACACTGTGGTCATAAAACGAGCTGCTCCAGTGATCCGCATGTTTGACATCCTGGTTCTGATTTTGTTTTTCTAGAGAAAAGTTCCAAATCAAAATAGTGATCGGTCTCATTTAGTCAATTTCTTTTTTAATAGCAGGGGACAGGATTTTGTTTCACTTAACATTAACTGTTTGTTTATTGTTGTTGAGTCCTTGTTTCCTTGTTTGGTCACTACATGTGCTCCTCTTAAATGTGATACTAAACCTTTACTGAAATTCAGAGGAAGGCCTTGTCTTTCTCTGTCTCTTCAGTGCGTTATAGAGGTATTGATGATGTATTGTTTCTGAAAACCACATCCAACTAGTTTCATTTGGCCTGTTTTGGTGTTTTTTAGTTCAAGTCCTTCAAAATTAACATCAGTGTTTATGCTTCTGTGCTGTAGTGTCTCTCAGTTGTCCCAAGTCTGGAACCAAGATTTGCTTGAGGTCCTACTGCCATCTTCTGGGTTGTATCGTGTAGTGCAACAATGGTGGAAAGTCAAACGTCATCGGTGTCACCAACTGAGCTTTATCCAGCTTTCTTTAAACCCCAAACTCTGAGGGTATGCCATTATTACCATACACACATTTTATTTCTAGTCAACATCTTGAGGTTTTCAATTTTAGTGACATTGTCCAGAACAACACATACAGTGCAACCAGAAATAAACTGGGACACGTTTTAGAATTCTGTGTAACCATCCAAATATTGTAGATTTGCAACTTAACAAATCCTGACAGATTGTTTCAAAGATATAGTTTGTGCATACAGACGGTGTTTATTTTTCTGTGGCTTGAGCAATTTGATACTTTCACATTATTTATACATCACTTAAACAAGCGATAACGATCTTCTCAACTTGTGTTTGGTGGCATCACATGTCAGAATCATCAGTATTTGTGACGGAGAACTTGCTCTGACGTTTGGCAAACTTGGGGATTTGCAGGCAGGGAGGTTCTGATGAAATAGGCTGAATTCTCCTTTTAAAAGGATTACAATAAACCAGGCTCATAAGAGTTTGTGGCACCTGCTGCAGTGGAGCTGTCCATGGTGCTGAACATGCTGACGGCTCTGCAGTGTACACCTGAGCTTCTTTCTGTTCCACAGAGGTCATGCACAAACTCCACAGTTATGTCTTAACTCCACTGTAGCCTGGGGAACCCTCCCGTTCACAAAGACTCAGTGTGACTGACTGTCTCCTTGCCCAGGAGTCACATTCTTCTTCGTTGCTTACACAAAAAAATCCATTTGTAGATACCAGCTGCAGTGCAGCAAGGTCAAAAATGTCCCTCCTCTTCCTAGTTACCATGGCTGGTTACCATGGCATGTGTGCTGCCCGCATTAAAGGTACCCTTAGCACTGATTACAATTGACCCCTGCCAATTGAAACCACAGTGAATATGGTGCCTATTTCTGAGATGCTATCTTGGCAGCTACGTTATTCAGTTAGAAAGGAGGTTTGTGGAAAGGTCTGCTATGCCGCTTTCAGTATGTCACAATAAAGGTTACATTTTACTAGAAGAAGTTCATACAAATATCCTTTAATAACACAAAGATAAACATAAATAAATTAGCCAGATATTTACATGTACAAAGCAACAGAAACATGTAAATGTCTTTAGACATATCAATTCCAACTTGTGTTTGTATTTACATAAGTTTCATAAATTTACATAAATCAGGAAATCATGACTTCCACAACACTTAAAAAATCACCACAATTTTATTTTTCTGACAAAATCTGGTCAGATACAAAATGTCCAGATAGTTCATCTGGACATTTTGTATCCCCAAGCACAATCGGCCAGTACGTGCTTAGCACATTCAAGGTCAATGTTTTACCCCTTTTTTCCAGCATATTTCAATTAACGTATGTTCAGCTTCTCTGCTGAGGCTCCATGAGAGGCCATCAGGACAGAATACTTGAGGAGTTATGATCTAACGAGTGGCAGAGACAGCCGCTTTATCCTGAGACAGCAAGAGAACACCTTCATGGCCAATCAGGTCTGGCTAATGAGACAAGATGGGCCAGGACGCTGCCACAGCCATTACAGCCACAGTCTGTCAGCACTTTGGTAATGAAGAGGCCACTGAAGGCAAAACTGTTACAAAAGAGTACAAGCATCAGTTTAGATTGGGAGCATGACAGCAAGTGTTCAAACCATCAATGAAACAAGATGAATACTCTGTGTCAGACTGCAGCATATCTGCACAACAGCAAAAAACATACAGGTACAATAGTCTCAGATATTTGATCCAGTTTGCCCTGGGCTTTGGAGCATGTGTGTCTGATATATTACTTTAATTAAAAAGGATCGAAGATGCCAAATATAATAGATTTTTTGTATTATTATTATTATTATTGGACTCATGCTGATTTTTCAGGTTTTCCTCAATCAGGCTGATTATAACTAATCACAGTGTAATTCATTCAAACTTCTTTTTAAACTGACCATTTAAAATTGATCTTTTTTATTTTCGCCACAAGAGGGCAGGAGATGATCTGTGATGGGAAACCAGTTCATTGTGGAGGAGCTGACGGTGGGGCAGGAGCTTGATGAACATGCTTTATGGCAGCCTGGTGGATTTCATTCAACTTTGAAGATTTTGGTTATCAGTGGAAGCCAGACTCTCGGCTGTAGAGACCTGATATGAAATTTGAATTTTGTCATGTGGTGCTCTACTTCGAGACCTACCACTGAACCATACTCATGGCATGACATGTAGGCTGCTTAATTTATTTTATAGGCGGCCAAGGTGCAGAAAAAAAACATGGAATAGTTGTGGTTCAGCGTCCATCCTTCACTCACTGTCATTTAAAGACTGTAGCAGCCGATAACTCGACGCATCTTCGATTAATGCTCTGTTGCTCTTATGTTTATTTCTATTTAGGACTCTAACTAGCAGTAAATCTCTTTTCATTTAATTATTTTCGAATATAGATGAACTCTCATTTCCATTCGCTCTGCCCGTTGTAGCGTTGACTGTTTTCACCACTCATTGCTTATTTGAAGGATTAAAGGAAATAAACTTTAATGAGCTGGTGAAATGATTAGATAAACACCCCCTCCCCATCAGGCCTTTCTTCCATCAATCACTCCTTCCGCCGTCCTCGGCGGTGATGAGCATTAATCAAGATCTGATTATTGTCTGCAGTCAAAGTGCGTCTTTCTCTGAGTGCAGCGTGAACAACTGCAATGCTGTTTTTAAACAACTTATATTTCGTGAAATGTGTCTCCATGTTATTTACAGTTTATATTTGCCAAATTCTCAACTCCGTATGTGTTAAGGTTTATTAAACAACAGAGTGCGGTGCTCCTGAACGCCACTAGGCCACACACTAACCCAGCAGGAATCCCCTTCACTTCAGATATACCGCACTGTGTCAGAAAGGTTTGTTGCACAACATTTCCAAACCTCCTCACAACAATTTAATCGGACATTTTATTTCGTATCTGCAGAGGGCCTTAGCCCGCCTCCTCCTCAGTCTCACCCCATACCAGCACCACCTTATTGCTCATGACAACTAATATGCAGAACAAATTAATCATCTGGTCATACAAGGGCTTTTTTGCCAGTTTAAAAAGTTTTATTTTTTAAGTGGGATAAGTGTGTCGCCAGAACAAGGTGTTCACTTGTTTCGATGCAGATCTGCTCAATATTTCTCTCAGAATAACCCGCTGTCACTTCCATGTAATTGTTCATGATTCTGTGTATTGTCACGTTTCTATAGAAATATCCGTGGAAAGCAAGAAAAGTAATGAAATACAGTTTTCGCACATCATATCATAGTTTAGTGTGTGCGTGCGTGCGTGCGTGCGTGTGTGTGTGTGTGTATAATCCGCCGCCTGGTCCGGGTTGCATTCCTCCACTACAGTAACACAGTCGAGCCATTTCCGTGCTGCGCAATTTCAGCACCACAGAAGGTGGACAGCTCTCTCTGGAAGCCTGTGTGTGTGTGTGTGTGTGTGTGTGTGTGTGTGTGTGTGTGTGGACAGCTCTCACTGACTCACACAGGACGCATCTCATGCATGTTCACAAAAACCCACAAAGCGTTCAGATGGTTGAATGGATTCACTTTATTGTTGGTGGAAGAGGAGAAGAAAAAGTACACGAGTAAAGCGTTACAGTTTGAAACGACAGAAGCAAATTCACCGTGTTTTTTTAATGTAATTAGTTAGAAGATATAATGTGGTGCTTGGATCTGCAGACATCCGAGGAAAAAAGGGATCATCTCTTGGCATTCACCGCGTGCCTTAATTGTAAGACATTAAATCAAGGTCCGCTGTGAACACGGAGAGACACAACCCGCTCGTGTGTGTTTGTGTGTGTGTGTGTGTGTGTGTGTGTGTTTGTATGCATGTGTGTGTGTCTCCGCTGTGTTGTGGGAAACGGTCAGACACATCGAACCTTTCAAAACCTGTCATTACAAATATAATCGAAAACTTTTGCAGCCTTTGAGGCCTGTGTCGTGTGACTAAAAACTGTAGCCTATCAGGATGTCAAGTTTGGCTAAAATTGTAAATAAAAAATCCCAAGCACAGGTCCAAAAAGATCCTTTCCCGGTAGATGTGCAGGCCTACCTTATTATGTAAAAGCATTCGATTGGAGGAACAAGCGGCTCATAGTTACAAGAATGACTTAAACGCAAATGAGCCAGGTGGTGGGTTTGCGGTTATAGGTCCCAGGCCGATTTTGAGGCGAAAAAGGACTCCGTTTGATGCCTTTCCATCGAGTGCTTTGTCCAAAACTGCAGAAAGCTTAAAAGTCCTCTATTATCCAATAACGCACCTACAAAAAAAGAAAGAAAACACAAAATGCGTCATGAACTTCATCTAGAAATGCAGATGGCAAAATCTCATATTCCACATTGACCTGTTTAGAAAAAAATAGTTGGTGTCCATAATACAGAAAAAGTCACTGTCCGCGTCCCAAATATTCATTTTCCAAGTCACATAACGCACGCACACATAAAGCCGCAGCCGCTACTTGCGGGTCACACGTTAAAAGTGCTGCACACAGGGCAGCTGAAGGAGGTAACTGCGGTCCTGCAGCGGTGATCTATGTATGTGCGCCCCTGCACGCGCTTCTTCCCAGCTGACCGGGACTCCTGAGCGCGAGCAGCACCGACACCGCCTAAATGTGACTGATCTCTGTGCGTCCGGTCTGTTCCTCTGACTCTGGGATTAATGGAGCTCCAGCCAAACAAATGAGGCATCTGCCTTCAGCACAAGAGGATTGGGATGGGGGTGGGGGGTGTTGACGTCACCAGGCAAACAGATGTTCCTCTATATTACCCAGCGTCCTCCTCATGACTACCCTGTGTCCTTGAAACTAGGAGGGAAATCGACGACTTCCTATTCGGAGTATTAAAGCCGAAATGTGTTAACAGTCCTGCAGTTAGTTGGTTAGCGTGAGTGTGCGTGTGTTTGCGCGCGCGCGCGCGTGTGTGTATGGGCCGGCAGAGGAAATGCCAACAATGGCCCCGCAAATTGTGAAGCCCTAAATCTGGCGTTGGCTGTGAACGGTTATGCAACACTGCACTATTCAAAAAAATGAGAACATGCGTGTGCACATGCGCTCGTCACACACACACACACACACACACACACACACACACACAGGGATGAGGGAGGGATGCTCGTGCCATCCTGAGCGTGCTGTGTGATGTCAGTGCACTTTAATATATAATGGATTTTGCTCGACGTGTTTTTTTCAGTCCTTGGGAACTGACATCATCAGGGAACAGTGTTGCATCTGTCATCATGCTTGGAGTATAAAAGAATAAATTGCTTCCATACTAATTATTGTATGGGGTATGTGATCCATGCTATTGTAATCTGGAATAATCTGCAGTGGTGCAGTCTATTGATTTGTATGTGCACTGCTAAAAATTGCTGAAATTCAGATGGAGTCGGTGCTTGAACGGTGTCTGAACATAATTAGGAGTCACATACCTGCTTTCCTATCTGAGCCGGTATGAGCTCAGAATACTGGGGACCGAGTCTCTATCATGACAGCCCTGCTTTTAACATTAAACAGCCCAGTCCCGTGCGTGTGAAGCATTGTAGTGCACATGAAGAGGCGCAGGCTCGCAGATATGGTAATCGCATTGCATTACCCACTCGCTATGACAGAGAGGAGAGGGATGCAGAAACAAAGGGAAACGCCATTTTAGACGGAAACGTCCCCATCCCCTGAAAACCCGGCGACTCACGGTGTCGTTCACCGTTCTGGAGCTCCATCACGGCTCTTCAGCTCGTCACAGCTCGGGTCTGTGCGTCTCTGACCACCGACAGGAACACGACCCCTATTGTCCTTAAGCACCGTGCAACGGACAAACGACGCGGCTCAGAAACCCACCGTCCTCTTTTTCATCGATTATGTAACTGTAGACATAAAACGATCCGTCCACCCCTGCTCGGGTTTGATGATGCTTTTCTATTGCTTTTTTATTAGCTTTCTATCTAAAGCGGCTCATTCTCTGTAAAGCCCGCAATAACAATGGCAAGTGCAGCGTGCACAGGGGAAGCGTACAGAGCCATCATCCCCCTGCAGACACAAATGACCCGTGTTCTCATCTACTCTACAGAAACACACTCTCTGCCAACGACTGAAACACAAATACACACTCATCTTCTCAATAATTGATCAAAGGGTCGAGCATAAAGGAAACACAAGCATCACATATATACTCACCATGATGTGCTCCACGCCATATGGTGGATCCAAGAACACTGAGCTCTGCTCTTATTTATCCGCGCTCTGCTATGTTTTTATCACTTCATTTTTCAGCATTATTACTTCACTGCAGGTCTTTACATCACGGGAGGCAGATCGCTTGTATTCCCGGTTCCTTCCGGTGTAGAGGCGGACCAGCAAAGAGTCCGTTTGGCGAGGAGCTCTTACTACCAGTGAGAGCGATGCTGGAGCCTCTGCAAAGCATGGCTGCGCTCTCTGCTTTTTTTCAAAAGAGGGCAGGTCGATCAGTGCATTACAATAAAATCTCTCTCTCTCTCTCTCTCTCTCTCTCCCCCTCTCCCTCCCTCCCTCTCCCCACATGCACGCGCGGGCGTTTTAATACATAGCTTACAGATGCGCGCTCACTCCCACTGACACGCAAATATGCCATAGAAGTCCTATAGGCCTATGTCCAGTGTTTCATATTATTATATTTCTATTAAATGTTTATTCCACGCATGTTGCAGCTGTTATATTGCACACTGAAATGCAGTTTAACGGTAGACCTGCTGTAGGTTTATATATGCAGCAATAAGTCTATACTGTGAAGCTTTAAGAACTGTGTGTGTGTGTGTGTGTCGCCTTGCCGGCAACAATTAATCATGTTTAATGCCGTTTGTCTTGAGAGGTCCATTAGTACGTTACAGTTTCACGCGTCAGGCCGCTGGATTGCAACTCAATTTTCTGTTGTTGATGTTCGTCCAGCTGTATGTTGAGCTTCTCCTGATAAACTGAGGGGTTGTTTTACACCAAGACTAAGAAATAAAATGCTCTCTGTTCTGTCTGTAATGGTTTGTTATTCAAATGGTCTCTCCTCATGTGTTGCAGTGGAGAGACTAAAGGAGTAATAATTTGTAAAAGGTCAATTTTCTCTTTTCTTTCCAGCATCTGATGCACAGATTTGAACCACAGAGGAGGAGTAGTTTAGGCAGTCTTGGCTGGGCTTTGGGCACTGATGCAGCCATTGATTGAAGCTAGTGGCGGTCCTGCACTGCTCAGTGTTCAGTTTGTATCCCCTTCACTTCCTGCCATGATTGACTCTTAGGCAAAGATCCAATCGAAACCAGGGCCCCGTGTATGATGTCATCTGAGTAACCTCACTCACCCTGTAGCCAAGGCGGAACACACTAATGCCTGCTTACCTCCAGCCTATTAATATACATCTGATTCCAGCATTAGAACTAGCCTGTGGGTGTTGTTCACGGCCCGTTTCTTCGAGCTCTCTCCTGCTGTCATCTCTTCCTCTGCACATCCACTCTCTGTTACTGTTGTATTGTTTCACTCTGTTACAGTGTTGGCCTTTGACGGCTGCAAGAACCCAATCTGTGCCATGATGCAACAACTGTGCGTGATGCAACATGGGTGAACTGAACACAGACCACCACTAACAGTGTTAACGTTTTGTCAACATTTTTGATGCTTTATCTATTTGAAGAGTTTGAGGGAGAGTCTGCTGGGTCTTGCATCAGGCTGCATATAGGGGGAAGTTTCAGAGCTGCTTTCTCTGTGGCAGAGAGAGGGGGTGACGCTATTGTTCCTGCTGAAACAATGGGAGCTGCGGGGCGACATGCAGCGGTGCGCACATGAATGGCAGGGCTCTGGGATGTGTGTGTGGGTCAGTGGCCCGGGGTCTCCGTCCCAAAGCCCTTTTCCCAGCGCCTCACAATGAACCCGCGCAAGGTCGGGGCTCCTAGGGGTCACAGGCCACCTCCTTTTGTCCCGCACTTCAAAACACATAAACATTTATTAATCAAGAGCCAGCCACTGGGCCCCCTGTTTAAAAATGGGGGTGGGGGAGAAGTAGGGGAGAAAGAAAGAAAGAACCAGTGGCTGCAGATGCAAATTCCATCATTTGGTCAGAGGTGGAAGTTTGTAAAAGTTGTGGGAAGTTGGCACTCTGTGCGCCATTTGGATGGAAACGCACGGCGAAGTAAGGATGGATTTGGACTTATTATTAAACTGTCCCCATGTGCCTCTGTTCCAATCTTCTGTTGGATATGCCTTCACCACCTTTGGATGGGATTTCTGTCGCGCAGTGACATGTTGTGCTGTATACCTGAGGACTCAAAAGCGGGTATAACTGCATGCACAGCACTGAGCAGATCCGACGGAACCGCATAAAATAATGCAGTCGGTGGCGACGCGTTACAACAGTGAAAACCGGTCGTTTACATCAAAACACGCGGAGGCTGCAGGATCGAAACGCCCTTCACATGCACTGCTTTCTTCAGTCGTGAACTGGTGCAAAACTAGAACTAAGGCGACATCGAAATGCGGTTTGTTTCTGCGAATATTTTCCACCGAAGCTATTATTAAAAATCAGGCCTCCTCAGCAGCATAGTCTCATGAAACACAGCTATTTAACTATTTGTGAAAATAAAATAATGTAAAATAATTAATATTTTCTCAAGATCAAATGACATTTAACACCAGACAAATTAACATGAATTCATTTAAATTGAACCGTAGCCTACTTGTAAACATTAAAGCTCAACACGCCATCGGTGTTTTTTTGGAAGCAGCGTAACGAATTGGAAACCAAATCGAAACGAAAATGTATGTCTGTAGGAAAATGTGTCCAGGCGGCTGCAGGCTCTGTGCTCTGCAGTAGTAAACGCTGTAGTTGCATCAGTTTTAGCAACGAGATGCTTTAATAACCGCAGCCTTTCCATCACCCCCCCCCCCTTCTATTTTGCACCATGCATCAGGCCTCCCCCCAGCCCCACAAAGGTTAAATGATGTTGATATTTCTGCTATAATGTTCTCCATAAAATGTACATCAAAGCTGGTTTGATAGGTTGATATTTCTTCTTTATTTTTAATTAGGGAATGATTGTTATTATGACACAGTTACAATATGAAGTCGTCCTTTAATTAAACTGCCATAGATATTTTCTACAATTTTTGTTTAGTCATATTTTGAATTTAATGAAGAATACCAAGCTGTTTTGAACTGAAATTTGAGTATATTTGCTGTCATATGTGTACAAATGTGTTGCTGATTGATGTAAGACAGTAGCCTAAAATATTAGCACAATTGTTTTAACAAATTAGAATGTGTTTTTAGTTGTTATTGAATTTTCCTAAAGTCAAATACACCCAATAGTTAGTTTGGTGAAAAGCAGTGATTGAATGTTCTGAATGGACATGTTAGGAAGTTGGAAAAAAGTAATTTGTTTTGGTTTCCTGGCAGAAATCAAGAGATGCTTCTTCTCTTATTACAAGCAACACAGACAGGTGAACATACCTGCAGTACCACATAAGGAAGAGGGGGCAGTTTTTCCATAGTTTCACTAGAAATATGTGGAGTATTAAATAGTAGAATATCTGGTAAACATGCCACTTACATGTTGACAGTTTGTTGCAGACAAATATGTTATGTCCAAAGACAATATACATTATAACCACAAGACACTTTTTCATTAGCTGCTTTCTACTGAACATTGGTGTTGATATTTATTCTTAAAAGATAATTTAATTCATTAACAAATACAAAACATTCATTCTATTTGCATTGACATTTTTGTCACTGTGTGAAAATTACCTTTGGAGACTAATTCATTAATTTCAAACATCCAAAAAATAATGAATAAAATCTCAACATTGCTCTGATGTGGAAACACATTTTTCCTGTACAATGTAACAAGGTATATGTATGGTTGTTATGGTAACAGTGCAGATACAAAATCAATTTCTCTGTTAACCATTGTTTATGACAGAAAGAGCTCTTATTTTATGAAACCATGTTCACATGTTTTTGCGTCTTGCCGCATAAATATGCATCTTACAATTCATCCATTTTTAGGAGTTCAATATCAAAATGACGTCTTGATTATTTGTGTTATTTGTGCCACCAGTCCTGACCTGCAGTGGAAAGACTGCAGAGAATAACCCAGTAGATCCTGCTGTGTTTCAGGACGTGACCTCATTACATGTTTTTTCTTTCTTTCCTTCTTTCTTTTTTGATAGAACTCCTAACGGTAACGTGTGCCTGCTTAGCCTGAGCAGGGACAGAACGCTCCCCGAGCTAACATCAAACACCAAACAGCAGTTGTTATTTCATGGTTGCGTGCAAGCAGAACCAGGTCATCTGCACTGGGTTACAGGCCTGCTGGCTGTGTTTGTAGTGTCCTCCAAAGAGTGCATCTTCTCTTACAGACATGAAGCTTTCCCCTCACTATAAAATCAGTCTTTTAAAGCTTTGCCTCAATTCCTGTTGAATTGATACAATGAAATATCTGTATTTTCAGAGAAGAATATGTAGAGATTAAATTTGTGTATCCTATATTTTACAACAGAAATGGTAACCAGTCCATGAAAAATAATGTATGTTATCTAGAATTGTGATATCTTGGATGGAGTGCACCTCTCTCTACATAAAGATATAAGACAGTATACTGAATCCTGTCTGTAAACACTGATATACTTTGTACTATGTGCCCTTGTGGTGGTTTGTGTGAGTGAAGCGGGGATGAGTGTGTGGGACCTTCCCCCTCTGACATTAGCAGGGGGTCAAATGTGCATGTAGGGCACCTGGCTCTCCACCTCCCCTCTCTCTGTGATGTTAAATGTCAACCAGCAGCATCCAGAGAAAGCAAGGTGAGCCTCCATTCTAATGCTTATGCCAGGATATTACAACATCTGACTCTCAAAGCCATGTTTCTCTTGTGTGAGGGCAATTAAAGCTGTAAGAGCGGGGAAATTTACTGAATCGTTAATCTAAGGTTTTCTTTTTAGTGAAGTGGATGATGTAAGGGTTTGTGTGCTGAAAGGAAAACCCCTAGTTTTAATATGAATTTAAGATGAGCAGCTTATTCTTTATTTGTTGCAAGATGTGTATTAAAGCCTCTGCGCATGTTTTACTGAAGCAATATCTTCATCCTCCATGTGTGAACATAAAGCAGTAATTGAATTAAACAAAAACATTTATTTATTCTGGACACAGTTGCATAAAAAAATCATGTTGCTCTAATAGTTTGTTTTCCAGCAACGCCACTTTGCGTTGCACAGCCACAGCTATTTTTTAAAAATAGACGCAGCAGGAGTGACATGATCAGATCACTGATTTTACAGGGCACAGTGTGGATTAATGTATAGTTCAATAACTGCATTGCACACTTATCCAGTTGTCCCTCTGATTCAAGATACAGTTCAGCATTGTCGTCTTCTCCGAGGTGCACAAGAGGTTAGATGTAAATCTGCACTATCAGTTGGAGAAGCATCCTCGCTGCAGGCAGCAGTCGGGACCTTCCGCTGTTGCCTAATACAAAGCCTGTTCAGGCCCAATCAGCAGGTCTGTACCAGGCTTATAAGTGGATATCTCCCATACCCCCAAGGTTTGTGAAATGGGGGTCAATGGGTCTGTTATTGTTTTTCTCTGCCTCTTTATCCCCACATAGCTCTGTGATGTCAACAGTGAAATGACAGAGAGAGCTGGGCCTTGGAAAAAAAAACAGTGAAGAAATAACTGCTATTATGATCTCTGTGCGTGTCTACTCTCAACAGGGCTGCAATTGTTCCAGTGGGCATGGTCGCGTAGCCATATGAGGAAGGGAACGCGGTAAATAGCGCTTATCCCCCAACAAGTTGAAATGAAACAGCAGCAGCTGGCACAGCACTGCTGAAAATATTGAGTTTAGTCTGAAATATATCACTGAGCATAACCCTTACTGTCTCTCAGATGGTGTACAGTTCATTGTGCAATCACGTTCCCAGTGAAATTATTTAATGTGCTTTGTAAACAATATTGTCACCACTATTTGTAAGTACTGCTCTTACATCTCACAACAGGGACACTGCGGTCTTATTGTTATTAACAGTTACCAAAGCAGGCTGTATACATATTTTTACCTGGATGCTCTAAAAGAAAAAAACACACACATTTATAGTCTCTAATGTGTCTCTAAATAGAGACATTTTTAACAGACATGTTTATGTCAGAGGCAAAAATGACATTGTTTCCCATTACATTGCAGCTTGCTGCCATTTATTAAATGAAAGTGGGGATCTGTTATGAGGTGGAGTTTTATGCCTCTGCCTGAAATGTGATCATTGCACCAAAGCACAGCCATAAATTTCTTTTGATATAATTGTATTAATGCAGCGAGTAATGGATGAGCATATGTTTCACACTGATTACTATCCCTCTCTGACTGCGTGTCCTAGTTGCCTTTCCATCGCCTGACTATCGGAATGAGAATATGTGCCTTGAGTTAATGCTGATTGCAGCAGCTGCCAACACATGAATCTCCATGGCAACAATAATGGTTGCCAGGCAACCATGCTCTTTTAGGGACACTGAAAGAAGCCCAAAGGCTTACTAAAAATATATATGGGTATAGTACTTCTTCAACGGCGAATGCATGTTATGCACGGAGTGACAAACAGTGAAATGCTTTAAGATCCTGTGTAAGTTTCTCCTCTTCAGCTGCAGTGTGGTTACCCCGATGTTACCCTACTTTGGCATGAAGAGCGCTCAAAGGGTAGCCACAAATACTGATACCTTTCACAACATTAGCACACGGAGGCGTGACAAAGGAATGGGTGCTTCTTTAAGGCTATGTACTGTATTTGGGGCTGTGAACAGCCTGTCTCAAGGAGATGCTGATGTTTTTTTTACACTTGAAAAATGGGGCAACTGTCAGCCATCTTGGCTCCCACATCGAGCTTCCCCCTCGCAGCTCGCTCAGACCCAGGTGGCATGCGCACACGCTGTGGAACAAAGCATTCCATCAGCGCAAGTGACATCACTGCAGTCAGCTCAGCTGTTTCTGCCTGCGCTATAAATAGTGTGGCGGAAAGAGCGGATTGCCTATGCAGAAAATATTTAACTCCTGACCCCAAGCCTTGAGAGAAATAGATTTTTTATTCCTGCATGGAAGTGGTGAGCTGGATCTTTGCCAGTGCATCAATCATGAAATATGGGTGTTTGTTCATGCTCCCCTTATGGTTGTATGTCTAAGTTCTTGCACAGTATTTTGTAACAGTGTGATGTATTATCCTGCACTCTGTGGTGGATTTATGATCAGTGACTAGCTTAGAAATGGAGATGTGTGAAGGATGCATCAAAAAAATGGTGATTTGTGTGAGTGGCATTTTACATATAACAGGGTTATATCTGATATTTAAAATACACAGTATGATATGTTTTAGTTATGTTTACTGTATTGATTTTTTAGCTCTTTTATTTATTGTTATTTATTCTGATTTTTTTTTTTAGTTGTGAGGGTCAGGGTGCTTCGCTCCCAAAGTGCTGACGGTGTTTAGTTCTCAGCGAGGAAATACAAAGAGAAAGTGAGGAGGAAAGCAGGGGAAGCACTCACACCCATCCTAAGAGCTGGAGAACCAATCACAGTCATTGATAATGTAGCATGTCAGCTGGCTTCCTGCCGTGGCTTTTGCACAGTCCCTGTTCTCTTTAAAACACACACACACACACACTATCACACAGTGGGCTGTGGCTGGTGAAACCTTCCTTCACAGAAACACTTAGTAGCACTGCCGCAGCCTGCTCCTCCAGCCAGGCGGAGGGTCGTGGTGTGGCTGGCCAGGAGCCAGGACGTGTGCAAGGGGCCATGCCAGGGCATTGGCCCTCACAGGCTGGCAGCATTGAGGAGCGTAAATAGTGGCGTGAATGTCCCTTTGTCTCAGAGCAGCGTGCCAGGCTAGCTCTAATGAGGCAACTCTTTGTGGCAGGCCTCTCAACATCAAGTGGGCTGGTGGACTCATTAACCTGACTACTGCAAATAAAGCAGGCAGGCACAAGAGACGCCTATGTTAGCACACTTAAGGCCCCACTGAATCCCCCCACCGCCACCATCATCCCTCCACCACCTCCCTCTTCTCTTTTCCCTCCAGTCTCTCCAGCTTCCCAGGGCTCCTCTGATAGGAGGAAATCAGCCTCTGGCCTATTTCAGGTGTCCCAAATAGGGGATGGGGGTGATTTCCACCTTCCTTATTCTGTCTCCTTCATACCTTGAGCTTTAATCAGTTTTTGGCTCTGCACGCTAACCTGATTTTGCTGAAAAATTAATGAAGTGGGTTTGCTTGCTTCTGTGGAACAGATGTAGTCTGTTGGTGCAAATGTTTCTGATGTGATTTAAGCTCTCACCTGTTTATTCAGTGCAGCGTTTCCATTTGCAGATATCTCAATGAGCTGGCTGAAGCTTCCACACACTTCCTATTGTCTCATAATCATCTGTGATCTAGATTTGATCTCATGGATATAGTTAGAGTACAGAACTTGTTAAAATATGCCCTAAAACATTGAATCAAATGCTTTGGATATTGAAACACTGATCTGTATGTATTTGTATTTTAGTCACATTGTCCTCCCGACAATCTTTTATCATTGTTTTTCTGGGCTCTAGCCAGACTAACCGCAGAAGGTTAGGAGTTTATTCAGAAGTGGAAAAGGAATAAAGAGATACAGGTTATGTATGGTGGGAAATGTCCCAGCCATCTTCTCTAATTAATTAATTAGATCCATATTTCTGTGTCCAATCTGTCATCCTCTTTTTGATTGAAGTGTTGTAGGTGAGATATCACTTCCAAACCCATTTTTTCTGTCAAGAAACTCTCCTGCTGTTATATTATTTTCAGTGTGAGTTGAACTGCTGCCAGTTAGATTTTAGGGTCATAGTTAATGAGTAAAGTCTTTTTTATACCATCTTGAATCTTTTAAATTTTTCAACCTGGGCACCGCGTTGATGAACTTGACTTATTTGGGTCAGTGAAGCCTTTATGAGCAGTTCTCCCAACTAATGAAGCAGTTGTAATGAGGAATCGAGGGATCGTAAGCGAGTCTGTTGAAATAGATTTGCTAATTTGTTGTAATGAATATTTTCATAGTGGTGTGGAAGTTGTTTAGCTCGCCACTGAATCATGTATCCATGTGAAATCGGGTCATGAGCAGCTGTTCTCTGCACACTGACAAGGACAGGTCAGATACTCAACTCATCTCAGTGTGATAGTGTGTTGTTTTTTTATTTCTCCTTGTTATTTATCTCTCATATCCCTGATGTTTATTAACACTCAGCGTTATTGCCTATGGGCGTGGACCTCTCAGATATTGATTCGATGTTAATGTTGTGCACTGTTTGATATATGGCCTTTGAAATTGCTCAAGCATTTGATCAGGTTGCTTGTATGTAGATTAGATTCATTAGATATTCCCCCTGCTATTTTCATGATGTTTCCTCACATTCATTTTACAGCCTCTCATTGTCCTCCCTGCAAAGTAAATGATTTTAATCTGGTGATGTTTGGTGTCTTCTCAGATTCATGTAGAAGGTGGGATGAGGCTAACACCACAGTAAGCTTTAATCGTGCAAGGGCCTCATTTTCTGAAAAGGAATATTCATACCAACATCAAAGGGCTTTGCACTCCTGACGCTGACAAATTGCAGATGAGGTTTCATTAATTAAGTAGGCCACTAATGTTTATTTAAATTAAATTTATGGTTGCATTATTGATTTGCCACCACAAAATTATCTGACATGATGCACATGGATTTTGAGTGGTGGCTCTCTGCAGGCACAGACAGACAGCGGGAGTGTGAATGAGGGGCTGGATGGATGTTTGGATGGGGGCTAGGCATGTTTGAAACCCAGAGATTGGATGGGAAGACATTTAGGAATGAGTTTAACTGCCAGCATGAAGGTGCCTTTGCCTATATATCCTCGGAGTGAAGCCAGAGCCTGTAGAGGAAAAGGTCTGTTTGCATTTAAGGTGCAGACTGCTTGTGCGTCAGATGTGAGGGTGGAAAGAAATCTCTGTCACCGCTATTTCTGCTTTTACATTACATGCGACAAATGAAAGCAGCAATAATTGACAGAAAGTACACATTGGATTCACTTGACTTCATTCAGGGTAGATAATACTGACATCAGAGGCTCATATCTCCTCTCAGCATTTACCAGACATCAACATTACCTTGTGCGGTCTGCCCTCTAGTTTTCTGCCTTGCTAAATGGGGACTGTCAATTTCAGATTTCCTATCTTTGTTGCTGTCATCATTTTTATATCTTTAAGACGGTATATTAAAAAGACACCACATATGGTAAAGAAATGCTTCACATTTATGGTTTAGATAATCTTCAGTGCATAGCAAATTGTCCTCTGAACTGCAACATGAACCCAAAACTATTTCACATTTGTCTCCTATTGTTCCCAAGGGCAGGATCAAGGAGAAAGTCCAACCAGTGTGTATGTGCATTTATGTGCCGAGCTGCACATACACGCTCAGTGCTTTTTGTCAACACAACGCATGTAGACAAATTGTTATTGACAAGTACACACAATACACCAAGAGCTACTGAGAAGACTCAATAAAATTGAAGGATAGGCTTGTTGAGATCCAAGGCCTTTCTAATTTCCTGTAATAGACTCCTCTATGCTTTGAAATGTGATTTAGGCTGGAGTAGTGGGTTTTGGTAGTCTGTTAGCCACTCAAGCCATCGCTCCTCCCCGTAATGGAGAGCCTCGGAGTCACAGGCAGGATTTTACCAGGCTGAGATGCACCGCAGCGTTCATGCAACGACCACAGCCTCCTGTCTGCCCCACAGTAAAACATTTGACAGGACAAAAATCAATTGTAATTGGATCGGATGAAATGAATCCAGGTGTTAAAGTTCAAGCATAAACCTATCCTCTGGATTTGTACCATGATTTATTTGTGACACTAAATAAAACAATGCAGCAGATCATCCAGCTGCTTGGTGTTAGCAGTGAAATGTAGAGTTTTCTTATATTTCAAATGTGAGACTGAAGAGGTTTATTTTACAGGCTGTAATGTGTCGCAGTAGCTGTGCAGTCAGTGCTCACATAGCATATTTATACAAACACATACTCTTTAGTGATTTCCATTGTATTTATTCAGTGACTTAACACAGACGGGAATGCACGCACATGCTTGTTTCGGGGGTCCATATGGTGTACTTTTACTGTAGAAGCAGATCTTTGTGTGTGTGTGTGTGTGTGTGTGTGTGTGTGTGTGTGTGTGTGGCAGATGAAAGTGCTCCTGTTGTGTTCTTCCTCTCGGGCAGCGCTCTGATGGCAGGTCTAACGGGATGACTGCCTGCCATCTGTCCAGGTACTCTGCTCCATACGTCTTCACCCCACAGCTTTGTGCAAGTGTCTGAATCGGTGTGTGTGTCTGTTTATGTGTTGTTGTTGTTTTTTTTTTGTGGCCGCCATGCACAAATAAATGACAATGATTTTCTCAAGCTTAACTTTAGTCCAAACCTATTGCATTTAATTATTATTTTCTGTTATAACACACACACACACTAACACTTGTTGAGGCATGTGTCCGTACATGTGTGTCATGTGGCAGCATTGAATGCAAAGATAGGACAGCACTGTGTGTGTGTGCGCGACACAGGTGGTGAATGACATTGCAAGCCAACAGTCCGAGGTCAACCTCACTGGCCATAAGCCCAAACTATATTATCAACTGGATAGCTGGCAGCTCTCTCTGCAGCACTGATGCTGCCTACACCCACTGCTATCCACACCAAGTCTCCCCCTCTCGCTCTCTCTCTCTCACACACACACACACAACTTGCTAAAATATTGATTTGTAAACAGCATGGAATTCTAAAGAAATGTAACGGTTTTATTGCTCGTAGCAGCAGCATTCCCACTGTGGCACCAATTTAAACACAAAAAACATACCTTGAAAAGTGGCAATATGTTCTCTCCATTTGTGTTCTATTGATATTTAGAAAGAAGGGGCGGGGGGCATTTTAGATTATCTGGAGCACAAATTTACCCTGATAGCCTCTAGTCACATTGAGTCCCCCTATTTAGGATCTGATGGTTCACAACACACTATAATGTAGATATAAGCACATACATATAAGAACATGTTAAGTGTTTATTAATGTACAGTATTTGTAAACAATTATAACTCATGTTTTGACATATTTCTCCAATTTATTGACATATTTTCTGTGTTTTACTACATGTACTGCTGCCTGCTGCCTCCCTTTAAGGGTGACCACAAGAGAAGTAGCAATTGTTGACAGTCATACAATAGTGTATTATAAACTGCTAATTCAATGTATATACTGGAGATGTGTCACCTTTTTCTGCATGCCTCTTTTGGAGTTTATGCTAAATAAATCCATTGTTTACTGTGCATCAACATCTGATCTTAAATTACTATCATACTGAGGATACAGTCAGTGTTCAAAATAGATGCCTTTGCTTGCTTGGTAGCTCAGTGAGTCTCGGGCATCGTGTTGCCGTATCTACATCATCCTCTCAAAGTAAAAGAAAAATCTTCTGACATGCTCGATTTTTTTTTTTTTTTTCGATGCAGCAAGTCATGCTTCATCAGAGCGGCGTGATGTTTGACCCACTTTACTTCAACATTTCATCCTCCGTTGTCTCAAAGAAAACCAAATACCACGGTGCATTTACAGCAGATGGAAAAGGGTACGATTCAGCAGCGCTAAAGGCTTGTGCAGTTTTTAGCACAGTTACTTTAAATAACGTGTGTAATGAGAAAGTGCTTATTGAAAGATTTATCCTTATGATTTGTCTTTCTCTAGTGGTATGGAGGCTCCTTACTCATGGACGTGACTGTATTCATGTGCTTGCATGTGATAAAATATTTCCATCAGTGGTACAGCACCATGGCAGTGATAAAGAAAGATCTATGTCCAGCAGCTGTTGGTTGCCATTGGTTATCCATCTCTATATCAGAAATGTGTGTGTGTGTGTGGAGGGACTAAATATGAAGGCAACATTTTGTGATTATTTTTTTTTTTTAACTCCTGCTGAGATCTCCTGTGCATATCGATGGCTCGTTGACCGAAGGAAACATCCTAAATTTACAGAGGCAGGAGTGGATAGAGAGATGCTGAGGAGAGGGGGGAAGGGATGGGATGGAGAGAGAAGAAGAGGGGGGCACAGCAGCTGGCTCTTTTTTTTTCCTGTCATTATCCCTGGTCGCTGTTTCAGTCAGCGCCATTTGATGAAAGTCAAATAGTACACTAGCCCTGATTATGTGACAACTGGAATTCACCTACTTAGTTAATCCTGCATCGAGGTTTAGATTTCAATTAATTTCCCTCTGGTTGCTCCATCCTCCCAGGGGGAGGTGAGAGCAGGGTGGGGGAGGGGAGCCTGCTGTGTGGGTGAGGAGGATACAGTATGATGGAGAGGGTGGGGGGAGGGGAAGCCATACGTAGAGAACAGAGATGGTGAAAATGCCTGCACAGCACATTCAGATATACTGTACTGGGCAGGGAGATGGTACCTGTCTGGTTTCCTTACTTTAACTGTGTTGTCAGGGAGCAATCAGTTGAATGTTTTTTACAGCTCTTACTTCTTTTGTAAGGGATTTGTTGTGTGCGACTGCAGCATATTCTCATATGTTTTTTGTGCCTCCCTGCACTGCGTTCAGCAAGCTGTCTGATATCACATCTACATGCTTATCAGTGTGTGCTCTGGATGCTTTTGTTCCTAAGCTTGTGTGTAAACCTCAGCGCATGCGACACATTTCAGAGCATGTATTTATGTCTGTTTCACACAAAAAAGCTGCATATTAATCAGGTCTCAGAGGCCCTTTAGAGGATCAAACCCCCCAGGTTGTGATTTTCCGCCATTAGTCTTACGAGGCTGAGGGGACTGGGACTGTTTAGGCCAGCTGAGCCTGCTGCGCTCAGGAAACAATGCTACTGTATCTCCTCTCTCCTTCCCTCTCCTCCTCCGCCTCCTTGTCTTCTCCTCGTCACATTTGCTGACATTCCTTGACATTCTGATGAAGGCTTGAGTTAGAGCCTCCTGGCCACGTCGTCACCATGGTAAATCTTTCGCCATATGGCGTCCGGTCACACTGGGTGTCTGAGACGGGCAGAGTGCCTGGTGAGATGCTGCTGCATGTCCAACAAGGGAAATTCCAAGAATCAATTTGGATTCATATATTAACATATAACATTTCTGCAGACGTTTGGATTTTTGTGAAAACATTTATGAAGATTAAGAAATATTTTCTACTGTCTAAAGCTGTCTGCTCTCTTAGATACTGAAAAAATCATAATGCTCTTTTTGGGAAAGGGCTATATGTGAATAATTTAAATCAAGTTTAGATACTCTGCTCAAAGTACAAGGTCTTTTTATTTTTTTATGGGTTTTTTTTGACAGAGGTTGCATATAACAAAAAGCACATAGAGATGTAGAGTTTTATTTCAGACTTGTCAGGGCTCCCTGTACTGCAACGTTTACATCATCAGTGAGGGAAAAGCTTTCACTATCTACTTTTAAAATCTACTAATGCATACTACGGGAGCTGTTAGCCCTGAATTATAATCTTTCACTTTCACAACATTTGCTTTGTATATTCCTCACTGTTGTGCTTCACAAACACATTTCTTTTCATACTTCCATTTAATTTATTCCATCAAACAATGAATTTCATCTGTAGTGGAAAAAATGGAAGCTCTTGTGTGTAACTAAATGCCATCATGTCGCCTCAGACAGAAAGCATCTAAGCAGTTATCAAGGACCCTCTGCTAATGGGGAAGCTAATGGCAAAGCTAATGAGAAAGCTAATGCGAGGAGGTGATGGTGGTGGTAGCTAAAGATAATGCCTTGTACATCTCCTGTGGGGAGTCCTGGCTCTCCATCACTTCTCATTAATAGAGACGGTGTGCTGTGGTGGGAAAGGAGGCTGACCCTTAATATACTGCCAACCCACTGTAATCTGCTCTCACCAGTACAGCTGACAGTGGGGCTGAATACTTTACCTTACCCCCATCCGGGCCTACACCTTCTCGCCCTTAACTTGCTGTCTCCTCCTTGCCAAGGTGAAGCCCCCAGAGCAGAGGATGCTGGGACACTAATGGTCCTTGGCACCCCAGCTCAGGAACAGCACCTCCAGACTGGTGAGGATAGCAGTGTGAACACAAAGCTGAGGTAGAATGAGGCAGTGAAGAAAACATCCTGTGTTTGTGGTGCATTAAAGGAATGGTTCAATATTTTGGGAAACACACTTATTTGCATTCCTGTTGACAGTTAAATAATATGAAGCCATATTAGCTTAGCTTAGCACAAACACAACAAAGCAGTCATCCATAAAGAGCATAACACACAAGATTGCCAGAAGACTATGTAACAAATAAATAAATGCATACTCAAGAGAGAAACAAGAGATTGAAAAAAGGGTCAAAAAGATTTTTTGGAACGATTGGTTTTGCAGAGGCAGAGCCTATCTACGACCTGAAGGAAGCTATGCAAACTCTTTGAACAAGGGGTGGGTGACTCGACTTGCACAAGTCTGATATATTGTCAAGAGAAGTCCCAATAATCTTTGTGCACACTTTTATAATGTCCTGGATCCTGTTCTTGTTGCATGTCTAAAAACTGAAACAACACATTGATATATTCTGTCAGGAGCGATGGCTTCTTGAGGTCTTGTCATCATCATGAGGTTGCCAGGCAACCAGCAGAGAGTCCAGGAAGTCTCTCATCTATCGCACCACAAGAAAGTATATAAGTGCATCTCTCAGTATATTGAACTATCCTTTTGATGTGTGTTTATGCATGTATGTCATAGAAAATTAGATACCGCTAACATGAAAATAATCAACCAGAAGCAGATAGTCAGAGTGTGTGTGATGCAGAGAGATATCTGCAGAGAGTTTTCCTGGCTCTGTAATGGCTGCCATCCTCTATCTCTCTGTCTCTCGCTCTCTCACCTTCCTTCTCCTCCTCCTCCTCCTCCTCCAGGGCGGCAGCTCTGTGGAACCTCTGTGCCCAGGCATGCTGTACTGAACATGCATGGCAGCGTGTCTCTTCCTGTAGCAAGCTACCTCCTGCACCATTCCTCCCGCTATTTCAAGGAAAGTGCAACCTTTGCCTTGGGCCTTAATTATGTTCAATTTGCCAAGCTGGGCCTGAAACCATTGGGGGGTGGAAAAGCTCTCTGACCTATTTATCAATGCAGCTTTTTTCCTTCCACTGACTGAGACCGAACCTAAAAGATACAGAGAGAGAGAGAGACTTTAGTCAGTTTTCACATAAGCAGGAACACCTTAAAATGTGTGAAAAAACAGGTGTAACAGCAGTAAAACATAATGAGTGCTGATCATGACTACTGCAGGTGTGTCATTGTACTGTTTATATTATTAGGAAATCAACAGTACAGTTTGATTTCTTAGGAGCTTTTTTCTTTACAAACTAAATTCCTTTGTAGCGACTGCAGCCTTAAAACTCGATTCAGCAAAAGGAAAAATGGAGTTTGTTTTACCTGCGGCCAACAATGCTGTGTTATCTCCCAAACAGGCCGCTGCTCTTTCAGTGGAGACTGAAGAAGCTTCTTCAGACCACATGATTGGAGGTAAACACTGAGGAGGCCATTGACCTTTCATGATAGCTTCTGATAAGGCCAACTATCTCCCCTCTCTACACTGTGCCCTAAATGTCAAGTCACTGTATGTGTTATAATTACCCCAAGTTGGTATTTTCCTCCTCTTTACGTTTCAATGCATGGAGAGCAAATCCCACTAGTTGAGGTTGACTGAGGACATGTCATACTACATTAGACGAGTGTGGTTAATTTAGCTGTTCATGGGATAATAAATTCCCTGTTTTTTGTAACGTAGCATTTTCCAAAGATGGAAGGTATTTTCAACACTGAGAATTTACCTCCCTAGAGTCAAGAGCTTGTTAATACATTCTCATTAAGATGTTTTATGCATGGACAAATAAACAAATGCTAATAAACTCCTAATTATTTCCTCACTGCAAATTCAGGGATTTTGAATATTCATGTTTGACGGAAAAGTAGTGCAATTATTCTTCCTTTGCCTGGATGTTACAGAGCATGCTATTTTTTTCTAACGGCATCTTTTTTTTTTTTTTTTTTTTAAAAACAATCTGACTGTCAAACAATTTATTTCAGAAACAAAAAGGTAACTGGGAGTATTGAAGAGTTGGTGTATGTTTTACGAAGATGATTAGATTTGAGTGGTCGTTGAAAGAATATTTTAACAAACCGTTAAAGGAAGAAAAGGCACTGAAATGATCAGACTGTGCTTTTCTGCATATTTATATTTAATTCAGATGTTGTTTTCTTCCTCCCCACATGCAATTTCAGTCAGGTTTTTTGTGCCAGCAGCGGTAGTGTCAATGTTGTTTTGTTGTGAAAGACAATGTCAAAGTCCTGCAGTATTTCCCCATAAAAGAGGAACACTCTCCAAACATTGACTCAATACAATGCACCATATTTCAGCTCTATTGTGATTTTTTTTTTCCCCCGTGAAAACATTGTGCATCACTAATGCAATTTGACTTGCTGGTGCAATTGTGTGGAAGAAGATATAGGCCCATTTTGCTGAGTGTCAAGGAAGGCTTTTAAAATGTCACCTCACTCTCTCCTTCCTTCATACAGAAACCTTTTAGATGTCCTCTTTGCTGGCTTGGACAATGGAGTGTGAACGCTGTTTTCCTATTCTGATTTCTGCTGCCGAGTTATTCGGTAGTAATGACCGATCAGGTCTCAGACGCCTTGTCTGATTTTGGGGATGTATGTGTGTGTGTGTGACTGCGTATAGTGAGTGTTGACATTATAAACGTAAAGGGTTTGGCACATACACACGTAGTCCAAGTTTAGTTTGCATGTCATGATTCAAGATGGCACCTGTCTCACTGATGTCTTTACCGCTGCTGCTCCGAGCAGTCCGCAGCTTAGTGACAGCCCGAGTCCTCGCTGACAAGAAAGCCCAAAGAGAACCAAAGGCAGAATCTGACATTAGGGATGTTGTTGTTAGTATTGAGATGCATGGATTGCTCTGTCAGGGACGGGGCTCTGTACTGCATTAGTCGTTAGATTAAAAACTGTGGGGTGCTAAAGACATTCGTCAGACTCATTCCATGCGGTGATTTGCTGCATGGCTTTTAACAACTGCAGCCTTCACTTCCACGTGATAGAAAATGAAGTGAGGAGAAAATGAAATTATGATTTGCAATGACAAAACGGAGACGTGTGTGTGCTACCGCAAAAACAGCAACAACTCATGAATAATGCATGGCTGCCGTGGGCTATAGATTAAGTGTGAATATTCATTAATTTGCTTGCCCTTTGGGAGGTGATGCAAATTTATACAAAGGCATGCTGGCAACTGGGTTATCCACCGCTCATATGAGTAAATAAGGGTAACTACGGATGGCACCGGTTATTTCTTCATAAATACCTAAGCTGCCTGCTAACTGAAGGGCAGCGTTGGCCCTGTTAAGAAGTTTTAATAGGGTTTTCCTCAAGTAGTGACCCCTCCCAGCTCTTAAGTGCTAAGTCACCAGAGCAGGGAAAGCCCATTAGCGTAAAGAAGGTGGGGGGAGGAAAGAGTTTGAGTGATTAGACTGATTGGATATAGCAGCACTAGGTTGCTCAGGTCAGGACTAATCAGCTTCAGAACAGAAGGAAGGTCCCTAACGAGTAATAAGAAAAAAGAAAGAGGGATGCGACTGCTGTCCATGTCACACACACAAACAATAACAGGTCTCATACAGCCTCAGGCGAGCACAGTGCAGTCACTGAGTCAGCACGGTGATGGATGAGACACCACTGAGACTAAAAACAAAACCACGAATATTCGATTGCTGTCTTTAGTCACACCGGTTTGTGCTTACAGATGGAGCCAGTGGATCCAAACCTCCTAAAAATCAGAAAAGGAAGCATGCACTGCGAATGGCTCATAGTCTGCAGGTTTTCATTTGACGCCAGGCAATTTCACTGATAAGGCAACTTCAAACAGAGCAGAGGAGCTATTCAGTGAAATCACCTCTTGGAGTTTTTGCTTGGAATGGCAACCTGCAGACTCTCATCCCTCTGTTGCACATCACTGACTTTTCTTGACACTATTTTGGCTCACTTACCTCTTAACCTGTGCTAGCGCTTGGCTGTGGCTGTCTTTCCACATTCACTGTCTCCCTTTTCCTCAACCATGAAAAAACACAGCATGCAGGATAAATTGATTTTGTTTAGGGGATCATTTGCACATTTATCCATGCTATATGGAGGACCCCATCGTGTGTGTTGCCCCTGCAGCATGGCAGTGGCAGGAGGAAAAGCAGGGATTGGACGGAGATAAACGACTCATTAACCCCAAATTGATCATGAGCTGCACACTTGTGAGGACATTTCGTCATTAATATTTCAACTTAATTATTTGTGCGCGTGTTGACTCTGAGACTCTAATTTACACGTCACAGTGTGATGTATGAATTATTGTAATGAACAATATTTGAGCAGTTATTTCTTCCCCCTGTCACCATTTTTCTTTTCCCCTCCTCTCTTTGTCTCCCACCTCTCTCCTGAGTGCAGAGATAATTCGCCGTCATGATAAACTCATGTCGAGGGGGCTTAAATCCTGAAGACTGTGGCTTACGAATCAAATTCTGCTGGCTGAGGGAATTGTGCCACATAGAGATGTACGAACAGCTAGTGCAATGTTTCTGGTTTCTGCTTTGTATTGTTCACTCAAAAGCACTTTTGGTATGAAAAAAACACTTTTGAGAAATGCTGTCAGCACAGATTGAGTTTCTTGAGTGGCAGAGAGATTGGCAAAAACATTCTCATGAAGTTTTGTGTTCGTCTCGCCTGAGCTATTTCCTGTGCTGTCCCGCTTTTATTCTGTATGACATGTAGTCGGTATCGACGTGGTGATTTGCTATCCCGTAGAGGTGGAGTGTCTGCTTTGCTCTGTTTTCCTCCCTCCCTGATGTGTCCCATCACTTGTGCACAGTCAGATAGCAGCAACAGAGAGAAACTTTCATTTCCGCTAACCCGTTGCATCCATGCTCCACAAATCATTCTGTACACTTGTACTAAACCATCAAACGACAAAGGAATGTCTAAATACAAACAGCAGGTGCGCTCTGAATTGTTCTGACCAACATGCCAACACCTTGAATGTCTCATTTCAGGCACCTGACACTGTTGCTACAGCTTTAATGGACATCTCCGGGTGAGGTTTGAGTTTCCGGAGCAGAGAGCCAGATTGAGAGGTTTGAGGATTGGAGGTGAGTGCAAACCTGTGCATCAGCATGTCTTAATCCAAGAGAGCCATAATCTGGGATTAGTGATCCTCACTGGGTCCAGATTAGAGCATCCGCTCATGCTGCAGGCTCTGCACCAACAGCTGCCCAACCCCCTGTGGGAGGAGCTTGGCGAGGCCGTGGTGCTCCCCGATTGGAGGACGCTCCGGATAAACTATGTGGTGACAGGGGTTGCCAAGGCGATCACACTGGCTTTGCGATGATTGGTTGTGTCAGAGCTCAGGGATGGCTGGCTGTCCTCAGACCCGCATTAGATCACTCACTGGAGAGGCGCTTGTATTAACGTATCCACACACAAACACACACACTGCTGAACATGTATGTAAACTGAAAGATTGAAAGCTTTTCACTCTTCATAGCAACAAATTTAACAGCACACTCATTAGAACAGAGAGACATTGATTTATGGATTCAAGTGAGTCGTATTTCATTTGCACGTCTGTGTGTGTGTGTGTGTGTGTGTGTGTGTGTGTGTGCGCGTGTTGGTAGGTTGGATCTTGTGCTGTCAGATATCTGTTATACTCTCTCACACACACACACAAACACACACACACAGCAGCTCACATGGGTCAATCTCATCACCCTGCTCACTGGCACGTGGTGGGACCATAATCCCAAGGGTCAGAGGTCAGTTTCATGCTGCTTGCATGGCTGAAAGGGCAGATGGGACACACACGTACACAGGTCAGCCTCATACTGCCAGTTTGGTTTGAAGGGCAGATGGGTACATTGTGTCATTATGGCTGCTGGACTACAGCTTGTGGGGGCAGCCATATTGTCATTGAGAGGACGCTCACTGGGTCAGGTGTACAGGAGGCAGAAACTCTGCCATTGGTTATATCGATGGCTCTCTGGATGGATGTATCAGCTAAAAAAATCATCTGCAAGTTATGTACTGTAAACACCAATTAAATTATGTGAAATAATCTGTCTTTTATGCAGCTGATTTAGTAGGTCACTGCAAACAGTTTTTTTTTTTCTTGAAAATCCATTAATGCAAAAGTGATTTAAAGTGTACGTACAGGAAGCCTGTAAGGCAGAAACTCAGCTGAGTTGTTCTTTCTGCCCACTTCCATGTTCTCATTTGGAGCTAATCCACTTGAGGGTTTTTATGAGACGGAGAAATCTGTGAGCAGCAAAAGACTGTGGAAATGGCAATGTGATATTATATTGATTTAGTAAAGTAACAGAAGTAAAGTCGAAAAACCTCTTTTTGTTTTTTTTTTGTGCCAACTATTTAGGTCACAGCGCACAATCAATTGCACATGCACACTCTCTCATGTCAGCAGTCTTACTAACTTTTTTCTGCCTCGTGGGTGGGGAGCGTTCGCTTCTTACTCACAAAGAAACATCATCGGTGCAACAATGTCTTTTTTGAACACATCATATACATGTTTTATTTTGCTTGAATGTCTCAACACTTTTATTGCAACAGAGAGACAGTTTGGGAGGTTTATGTTTTGTAAGCTGCTTCCATTGCAGTTCCCCCTGCAAATGTGGTATTAAAATACTGCAATTTTAAGGAATTTAATACATGTATAATCTGCTTTTGCTGGATTAGGCTCCCACATTAGAACAAATCAGGAAGACACAAAGGGCAGGGACTGGGGGTCTAAAAATACTCCTTTTATCCGGCACTGCATCAGCCCCATTTTTTGGGAGATGCGTGTCTGCTGTTGTGCGCTGGTACTTGTGTTTTTACTAGAGGAGCATTAGAGTGTCTCTAAAATAGACAGCACTGGCATTTCAGTCTGTTTCTGTAAAACCCACTAGTGCCCTGATATAGTGATTTGAAAGGCCATGGTGAGATATTTAAAATAGATAGAAATAGATATTATGAAGCCAGTATAATGCACAGGACTTTGTGAACAGGTCTTTCTTTTCCCAAAAGTGTTATGTGTATTTGTCTGTGTAGTATTATTTGTGATCTGCAGGTAGTCTGCACAGCATTTGTGTGCATGGGAGTGAGAAGACAAGATAGAAATGGGTGTTATACACTGTGAGAGGGGTGGGCAGAGGGTGACAGCCCTCGGTTAGGTCTGTCAGACCTGGGGCTCTGCAGGCTGTCAGTCCCAGGATAGCAGAGAGAAAATGGAATACGTTTTATCCCTGGTCTCCTGCAGGTCAACTGTGACAGGGTTGCCCCTCAATTACAGAGTATCAGCACCTCGTCTCCCCTTTTTTCTCCTCTCTTTCTCCTGCTTGCTGCAGCATCTCTGTGTGTGCTCTGCGAGAAGCGTGCAGAGAAGAAAAATAGAGAGGGGAGTGGGGGCAGGGTGGCAAGCACCTACAATAGGCTGCCTGGAGATCCCATAGAGGACAAGGAATTTCCAGAGGCGTTTATTCCTTGTTTTATTGTTTGAATATATCTCCTCACCTACATCACGGATGTGTTTGCCATCACACAGCATAACAATAAAGTGTATGTTTTATTGATAGCACTATGAATACAGAGCATCCTGTTAGATATGGCAGCCATACTCAGCATTGACTATCATCTCTTTAAGTGAATCACATCTAATGATCCCAAACTTCATGTTTTATGTATCCACCTTAACTAATAAGGTCAACTAGCAGTGAAATGGCTGACAGGAATCTATACATTTTAATGTTGCTGCAGAACAATGGACACGCGCCAAACACAAAAGGGTGGATGTGGAATCAGTCAATGAGGAGGTAGTGTGACCAGCTGGAGCCCTCTAGCCCCTGACCCTGAGGTCACCAACCGCTACCCTTCTCTTTCATCCACCTCTCCTGGTCGACTCATGAAAATGCATGGAATCAGAATGTTGCTTTGTCATACAGATAACCCCGACGCGTGGAGGTCTGATAGGGCACCATAATGAAATCACTTCCCTTTATTTGCAGGGAGTGATTGCTCAGACGCTCCTTGACATGTCATCTTTGGCGTGTTTGTGATGGAAAGCAAGGTCTGACCTGAAGCAGATGGACTGGGTTATGTCTCGAAGTTGAGCAGTATAACTGGACACCCTTGCTTAACCTTGACCCCTTATAAACCCAGACTGTGCCTGAAGGTCACTTGGTTTTTAATTTATTTTGAGTTAGCATTAGAAATAAAGGACTGACTCTCATCCAGTGGACCTGTCTTACAGCAGCTACACTCCTTTATTTAATCCATGCTTCTGAAAAGCTGCAGGCCAAACAGAAAAGAGGCTCTAACTGGCCTCTGTGAGTCCCAGTCCCTTTCACAGCACTGACTTGCGCTTTGTGTTGGGAGACTAAAGAGCTCTGTCCTGCTCCTCTGTCCTCTTTAGTGGTATGGCGAACAGACCTTGCCACCTCCAGCTCTCAGCTTGCACACTGCTGAGCCTCAGACACAGTCAGAAACCAAACTGTGAAACAAACCAGCCGGCAGAGCAACTGATCTACCATTCTTGTCCCCTGCACTTCAATGGCTATGTGACCTATTAGCAGGAGATGGGTCTGTCAAAGAGATTGGGTCTTGAAGCTTTTGAGCTCCGGGACACTGTCAGCCTGGAAACGCGATGAGTTTGTGCACCACAGAGCCAAAGGTTTTTGCTCCCTTTTAGTCTCCATTTGAGGCAGCTCCTGACAGATGTATGAGGGAGACTTCTCCACTCTTTTATTTGTTAAACCTTCTAGAGCATCGATCAGGTTTGCCATGAAAAGCCTTTGAATGTAAGTTAAACCATCAGTTTAAACAGTGAAATCAGCATAGACTTGGTTGGCTCTCTGTTTGATTGTACTGGAATCAGGATACAATAGAAATATTGAATTTTCCCAGTGCTGGATTCAAGGTCTGTCTTTTCAATCTAGTATCATGTCTATAAAGCTCAACCTCTGTGTAAGCCGAGTATTGTCAGACAATTGAGAGAGCATTGGTTTGCTCACACTCTCGGGAAGGAGGCAGAGACAAGAGAAAGGCACAGATAACAAACCCAAACATCCATGGATATCTGTGCCTGACTTCCCAGGTCTTATATTTCCAGGGTTAAAAATCAATAGGGCTACTGCTGATGAAATTTGACGCATGAGTGCGCGTTAGAGTAAAGTAGACCTGGACCGAGGCATTTCTCTTCACCCATTCTGTGTTTAAATGCAAAGGGGATTTCATTTCATTCTCCTTTTGCTAGTTCACCTTTTTTTTCTTTTTGCTCTAAATCCAGCTTTTGGAAGGCCCAGGGGCTGAGTAAATGTGATCGATTTCTAGAGAGTGTGTCATCTAGGCCACCCTTTTTAGGAGTGGTTTGTAACAGAGGCACAAAGGCGCGTGGAGCCATCATTCAGCTACCTCTTCCATTGTTCACTTAATTCATGCTGAAGGTTCCCGGTCAGGCCAGCAAGCACCCTTCACAGGTTAGAAGTCAGTCCCATAAACCACAGGCAAGAACAAAACCACTTAAGTCCAGGGGCACGATGTATCATTAGCCACTAGAAATATATTTCCACAGCTGTTTCTGCTCTATTTGTAATATGACTGTGAAACTAATAAGAGCAGAATGTCTCTGAAATTATATTTGCTCAACAGGGTTTGTAGAACACGGAGCCGATAAAAGAAGGGATGAGAACATCAGGCGTGGTTATTAGTTGTTATTAGCTGTGTTCACTTAGGTAGCAGGTGAGGTGATTTTGAATCTACACTTGGCTATTTTGTTTAACGTGGCTGTCTCTTTGTGGGATGAGGATAATACCAAATTGAGTCAGTCTGAATTAACCACAGCAAAATGCCATTACTGTATATTAGATCAGTTACAGCTGGTTTATTTAATACAGCTGGTTTATTTAGCTTGTATCTCTTTTGCAAAGTATCCTCCGACATGGGTAAGTCTGTAACAATGAGGTCCTCCCGCTGAAGCTATCTTCTCCCCGTCACTGAGAGAAGAATGCACACGGCAGCCGTGCAGCCGGCCTCTCCTGTGAAGGAGAATTAATCTGCTCCAAACAGCCTTTTATTTTCTCTACACAACTACTTGTCAACCGCCACTAAAAGCAATTTGTTTTTGGCCCGCTTCTTCAGGCTCATGTAGCGGGACTGAGAGACCAGTGTGGCATGTTGTTTCAGAAAGGAAGGGGGGGGGGACACTGCTTTAATCTGATTAGACCTGGCTAAAATCCCAAACCAGGGCTGAAGTGCAGTGCTTGTGGTTTGTGAACGGCTTACGCTAAGTCTGTACCATGGAAATAATCTACTCTTAAAACCCAGGAAACAAATCAACTACGGTAAGGACATAAGTCGCTGTCATTACAGAGTCATTAGGAGAAACATTTCCATACAGCGTGCAGGCCAGTAGTGCTGGCAGAAGGGGGCAGTGTGTATGTATGTATGTGTGTGTGTGTTATCACGTCTTTATATTTTAGTGTGTCTGTTCATATTTTAAATGCACAGTAATGTTAATGTTTTTTATTCTCATTTGTGTCATTTTTCCATATTTCACATAAAGAAGATTTGTGTGTTTGCATGTTTTTTCTGTGTGTGTGTGCTCGTCTTATCTTCAGTGCGTGTCTGTATGCATGTTTCTCTGTGCTGCTGTGGGATTGCAGGACGACTTCTCGGGTGCTGAATAATGAATCAAAGCATGGGAGAGGAGCAAAGTCACACTGCAGCAGCTTGTCTCTCTGCACTGCTTTTACTTTAGCTGAGCCAGATGAATGGAGCCTGGAAAAAAAAGCTTGTTCTAATAGGGCCAAGACCCTGCAACCACCTCCACAACCTCACAGCAGTAAACCACAAAATTCTCTTTGATGCGTGGCTAAATACGAGCCAGACCCACTGAGGCAATACCCCAGATCATCAATGAATATTTATAATAGAAATAGTCACATTTATTGTATAAGTAGTGTCTGTCGATTGGAAGTACATCCAGTAAGACAAGAGGAAGAGGCCATTTAGAAAGATCAATAGGAAACCCTCATAAACATGCACTCAAACAGATGGGTTCAGCCATCAATAAGATGTAGAAAAGAAAACCAGTTGGTGATCAATGCTCAATCAGTATTGGAAAAACGACTAAACGGAGCAATAAGGCAGAAGATATTAGGAAATATTAGCTTTCACTGCCACCTTGTAGGCTTGGAGCAATAGCCCAAAGCAAGATCTTGCTAATGACACTATTAAAGTGTTTTACCACCGTATACCATGTTGTCAGCCACAGTGTTTCATTGTCTCATTAATAGCCTCCCAACACAGTGCAGATTTCAATATCAGTTTGCTCTCATTATCTCTCTTCTCTGATACCGTTTCATTTTGCGCGGGCTAAATTAAATGTAAAAACCGTAATGCAATTCTGCTGGAGGAGAACATGGCGGCTAATTGCATTAGGCTGAACTGTCGGTGTCGTATGCAGCGTCTAGGCCCCCATCACTCTCCCGCAATTAGCGCCGGCTACTCCCCTCAGCAGCAGGTGTTGTTCTGCCCGTGCCAGCACTCCAGCTGATTACCTTAGCCGAGCGCTGCGAGCTGCTCTCCATCCATCTAGGTTACCGCACCACCACAGCCCTGTGCAGATACTCTGAGAGATGCAATTACATTACTACAGAGCCCATAGATACAGATGGTGGGCTATATGCACCACTGTCAGTCTGCTGAGCTGCAGGAAGGGCTGGTCTGATGCTGTCATGTTGCAGGCAGAGGAGGCTGGTTTGCTGCAACCTTGGGTTTGAAGGTTGTGGTGAATTGACGTGAGAAGCCAGGAGGATGAGGAAGAGCGGGATTGGAGCGAGTTTAGAGCGGCAGAAACGGCAATGAACTCACGCACACACAGGTTGGCAGCACGCCAACAGTCTCTGAGAGCAGTTGGGCTAACCAAATTATAAATTTACAAGGACTAAATTATATAGCTATAGTGTACACACATACTGTCACATCAGAGACACAGCCACAAGCGTACACACACACACACACACACACACATTCCCTCCTTCTCTGGCTGTCTGTCCTCTCTCTCTCTCACACACACACACACACCAGGGACACAGCCAACATCAAACAACTGAACTTGAACTTTGGACAGGTTCTGTGCATGATATGAATAAAAAAATCTCTCAGACTCAAATACAGCTTTCTGATGTCATTTATTCATTACTGAACCTTCGTTCCTTCCTTTCTTGTTAATATTTCCATGTATGGTTCTGTGTAAATGCAACACAGTGAAGACAAAAGTCTGAAATGGAGATCTGGCTCTATGAGAGAAGCCAAAGAAACCTTGATCAGAATACAAGAGGAGGTTGTGAAGGATGAACTTGAGGCTTGATATGGAGATTTCTCCTGTATATTTCATTTTTATCTGTGGAAATCAGTTTCGTTCTTCGCAGCCTTGCTGGGGGTCCACACCTGATCACTAAAGCTGAAAACTACAGGTTTTGATTTATTGCAATTTCCAGTTCTTCGTCAACTTTAGACAGGTGTGTTGAACATGACCACGCAAAAATTTTTTTTTTGTATATTCAACAATTCCTCAACTTACAATTCCTCATTTATTTTGTAATATCAGCAAAGCTCTGCCAAACTCTCTTACTAATATGAGACTATGATGTGCGTTCGCCAGATTTACACAGAAGGTTCACAGTGCTGATGACTTTGATAGAAGTCCTCTGTAAAACTCCCCTGAATTTCCTAAAAATTATTGAATTGGATTGGATAAGTGTATTTTGGGCTGAGGGTTGCATCTGCCTCTCATCACTTGCCATCCAGAAAGGTGCTGGTGTTTTATTGACTTGCACGGTGGTCCTGCTGTGCCGTTGCTCTCAGCCTCCAGGATTAAAGACACACTGCACTCTAGACATGACTTGCTCATTGAATTCCCCCACATGCATGGTCTCACTACAGCTCCAATCCACTGGAGACGTTACATAAGTTAGAGGCAACTGCACTTACTCAATCTATTAGAGGAGAAAATGAAATGTTTTTAATCGCTGTCAATTTGCCAGAACATGTACACACTCACACAACTTCTTTCCTTTGCCACTTTTTCTTTCTGTCTTTCTGTCACTGTGGTCTGACCTCTCAGCAAAGAGCCGATCTACTCCGCCAAGTCCTGGTCAGTCTGCAGCCTTTTGGCGAACATCATAGGCTTTCCATCGTGAACGTAGAACCTTGAATGAGTCAATTCTGAATAGCAGACTCTGACTACACGTCAAACACATATGTATCTCTTTGCGAGATAACCAATAATTTTAACAGTCAACAAAACAGCTGTGTTTTCTGAGGCTGTTGCTAATACTAGTGCATCTGAAAATATATTTTTAACATATAGATTTAAAAGCCTTGTAAGCATTTATAGTGTATGCTTCAGATTTTGAAATAAAATATTTTCCAATGTAATTTGATGATAAGAAATCTCCAATACTAATATGAGTGGTTATAAAGCCACAGTGGTCACAGAGGACTTGCCTCAGTCATGTTTTTGGGGGGTATTTTGATGAAAATGTTGTGGTTGGCGGAGCAGCTCGAGCTCACAACCGTGGAGACAATGCACACTCGTCTCTTCCACAGTTAATTGCTGTTCATGTTACTCCAAGTGAGGCACCCCTCCCCTATATCAGCTCCTCAGCCAATTTACATCTTATTATGTCTATCTGTGCTGAGACCAAGGATCTCAAATAGAGAAGAAAATTACTCTTCATTTCTGGGGGAAATAGTGACTCGTTCCAGTCACCCCAACATTGATGCATTCTGTCAGTGTGTCAGAGGTGCCCTAAGAAGACATTGTATAAATTCTGGCCATGCAGTGTGGACGTTGTTCCATACTGTCACTCCATTATTAAAACCTGTAATGTCATTAACTGCACAAATAAATGTCTAGTTTGCAAAACAGTTGATGATGAATTTGGCTCCTGCATTTACAAACCAACATACAGTAGAGGTATTTTAAGTGTTTCACTAATCAATTCACTGTATTTGATATGTGCTTGTTTGAGGAAATTATACTTGTATATTGTTTTTTTCTTTCAATCGAAAAAAAAGCTCAGAAAATGAAAATGTACTCACATTTGATAAACTTTCCTCATCATTTTCCTACATCTTCTCACATCTTGATAGTATGTACATTGAATTTACCTGTAATAGTGTTAATTATTATTAATTTCTTATGTTGCTTCCAAAGCAGAGCTGCAGACATTACATAACATGGACATCCTTGAACAGCAGGCATTGGAAACCAATGTTCCCAATAACGTGAATATCCTCCTTTTTTGATGTTGTAAAATAATTACATTGTATTTTATGTTGCAAATAAAACCAATGCTCTATATCAATCCAGATCCAGACATCCAAATTGTTGTAGGCAGTTTCCGTTGTAGCATAGCATAGCATTCTGTTATAATTCATTTTCCAAGTCCTGCGTACAACACCATCAGTGACATCACAATCAGTGCTGCTGACATTATTCCAGATGAACGTCATAAAAACAAGCAAGGTGTTGAAGATGCTGTCATTGTTGCTGATGATCAAATCCTAAACACCGAAACATAAGCATATGCAGGGATATAGATAGTAAAATACTGCATGTTTGGAAGGTTTCGATGACATGTCACTCATCTGGTCGCCATGTTTCCTGATTAAGGCACACACATCTACACTACACTCACACAAGTTTATTTCCTT
The DNA here is from genome assembly GCA_029721515.1 of Synanceia verrucosa. NCBI lineage: Eukaryota > Metazoa > Chordata > Actinopteri > Perciformes > Synanceiidae > Synanceia > Synanceia verrucosa. The sequence goes on along the minus strand of CM056568.1, from coordinate 10,867,403 downwards.
CCAGATGTTGTCATAGTTTTCATGCTGCTTCTATCTCAACCACAACCTGCTTATTGTTCTAGTTTCTGGGGAAAACATCACTTGTGTAAATGTAGCTTTATTGACTCTATTGGCACCCATTGGATTGCATGACTTTGCTCTGTCTCCTTCCCATCTACATGTTCTCACACAGTGGTGGTGAGATGAGATCCTCTGATTCAGCAAATCAAAGGCCTCTCCTCCTGTCCATATTATCGATGCTGCTGGAGGGCCATGGAGGATGCCGGGGCACAAGGCAGGGTGGGGGTGGGAAGAGCTGGCAGATCTGTGGGGGGCAGGGCAGGCAGGGCTGGAGCTGCAGATTATTCTGGAAATTGCCAGCTGCAGTGTCTGCAATCAGGATCAAACCGGTTCCGGGTGGGGGAGGAGGAAGTCACTGTCGATTTTTGTCAAGCCAGCCTGTGCCTGTGTGTCTCCCGGCTGAGTGGGATGACATTCGTGAGGGCGACGGTGGAAATGTCCCACCACCTCACCCTCCCCTTAATAATTCATCTGCCTGCCTGGGCTCTCTGCAGGTCCGTGGCTGTAGCCGTGCTGCCCGCCTTTTAATGGAGCCAGTGATTACCAACACCGACATCTTAACATTTAAATAGTACAGAAACACTGGGCTGGAGCAAAATCAATAAGACAGAGAGCGTGGTGAAGAGCACAGCGCATCCAGCAGCCATCTTGCCTACTACAGGATATACACAGCATGTAGATGCATAGGCACATCTAGCACTCCTTGCACTGCACGCTACCTCCCCCACCCTATTCCCAACGATACTGTGGGTTCTTCTTTTTCTTTTTTCTCTCTTCCTGATCCTCTCCTCCTCCCTGTATCCTCTCTATTTTCTCCCTCACACTCTATCTCTGCTTCTCCTGCTCCCTGAGGATTGCAGGGCTCCTGAGGCGAGCAGCGGAGCCCTGGGACAGACCCTGATTAAAAATGCCTGTTAATGACAAAGGCCCCAGCGCTGCAGCTCACACTCTAATCCTAATCTGTATGCATTCGCAGCAGCCCATATTTCCTCCCTTGCTCAGTCCTCTTGACACCATACTAACGGAAACGCAGAGGCAGCCATTTTGGTACAGCTGCATGGAGCTTCATGTAATGGAGGAGTTCTCCCCAAGATGCCAATGGGAACAAAACTGCTGCAACAAATCCACTTGTACTTGTGACCAGGTCCATGGGTGTCAAATATGTTGCAACATAAGGGAAAAAAGAGAGCACATTATTGCAAGGTGTGTGATGTCACTCTGCAGCTTTTATCTAAGAACCAAACCTTTGATGCTCGTTCATTCATTCATTCCCATTCATTTGAGAGCAGCCCATTCACCTGATGGGCTAACAATACAGGGGGAAGGTGAGCAGTTTATTTTAGCAGCGAGGGGGGTGTCTGCATGTCTCCAGTGATGCGGGGGTGATTTCTTTCGGCAGGCGTGCGAGTGCCCCGAGGCGAGAGGGATAAGGGCCGTAGAGGAGAGGAGAAGAGAACGAATCTGGCCGGGAGAGACTTTGCAACATGAGTGCACTGGAGCCATTAAAAATCTAACACAAGAAGAGTGTAACAGTGTATATTTAGCTGCAGCGAAAGAGCCCAATACGCTGTGTTGTGTGTTACACCGGTTGTTCGTATATTTTGGTCACTGTGGGAAGCTCAAATCAAAGCAGAAAAACAGTGAAAGATGAAAAACGGAGAGGAAGCAAACGGAGGTGTTTATCGGTTGCTGTTGTTGCTGCTGGTGTGTAAAATAAGCACATCACATCTGTGCAGCAACCACTTTCAGTGCGATAAGAAACAATGGAGTTTTAAAATGAACAGGGGGATTGGCTTGGTGCTTAGAATTATGGATGCTGGGAAAGGATCTTGGGTGTGGGAAAGAAGAGAGAGGATTATGAATTTCAGCAAATCAGAGAAAAGCATGTGGAGAAATCTCAGCGTCGCTTTATGTTTTTTTTCTCTCCATTCTTCTCTCCTTTCTCACTCTTTAATTTTCTCACCCTCGCTCCTTTGTCTCTGTCTTGAGCTCCTTCGCTGTCTTTGATATCCTGGGTTTTACATGACTTTTTTATGACATCTGCCTACATTTCAGCTGTCCACCCATCTTTACTTCTCCAAACTGCTTGTACGTCTAAACTGCATGAACAGCTCTTTCTCACTTACTATCATTACAGAGCTGGAGTATTTATTTAAACCTCTTTAATTGTCATCTTAAACATCATGAATCTGATCTTGAAAATACACAGTGTCACTGCCTTTATTCCCACATACTACACACATAGGCTACTACAATACCATACACAAAAAGTAACACTTATTGATTGACTGGAAATATTAAGTATTCATGCAATTATATTTTAATTAGGAATTAATTTAGTTGGCATCTTGTCTTTGTAATTTTTTTTCCAGTTTATTTCAGATATTCTCTTTGACTTTCAAAATCCATGCCAACTTTTCCAGGACAATTTCCAGCTACTGTTTTGAAGTGTTTCCATTAAGCCAATGTTTGGCTTTCTTTTAGCACATCCTAAAATAGTTTTAACAATTACATTTACATTTTCCCCAGTATAGCCTTATCTTTTTTTCAGTTCCAGAAAATATACAACGGGTCACTCTCCATTTTCCACCCAGTCTCCAAGAGTATTGCTTTACAGTCTGTTGCCTGTATTTTATTTTGGGTTTTATAAATTCTTCCAGAATTCCCTCCATAAGAGCGAGTTTGTAGATGTACGTTTGATACCATTATTCCTCTGTTACTTGAACCTGTTTCCCCCGAGAGCTCAGCAGAAAGCAGAAATAGCCAAGGTCCCTTCTGCTAGTATGCCTCCATTATCACCCCAATCATATTATTTGAAATTTCATCTGGTCGCAAGCTTGTCTGTTTTGTAAAGCAGTCTCTTAACTGTAAGTATGATTACTTTGCTATTGTGCCTACTTATGTCCATTTGAATCACCCCTGGTTTAACCCCTGAGTTAACCTTTGAGTCATATGCAAATGTGTGAAGCCCTATTTTTAATTTGTATTTTTCTACAATAACATTTCCGAAAAATGTGAAATATTTATCTCCCTCTAGGATCTGGGTCTGGAAATCCTGTATCATTCATTATCCATTCTTATCTTCATTTATCTCCAACGAAACTCATAATCAGATGTATCAAGTTTTGTGGTTATCAATATTTCAATTTCTTTTCCGGCCCTTCAAACAATGAGGTTAAAAGATCAATGAAAACTGGAATATTTAAAACAAAATATACAAGTGCATTCATTGGTCTGAAGGAATAATTTCTACACATATCAATATGCACATTATATTTTGTCCTGAGAGTAAGCAAGATTTAAGTAAGATTTTTAACTCTCTCTTATCTTTCCATTAGCATTATTAGCTGAAAGTCCACAACCAGGACAGACATGTTTTTTCTCTGGCTGACCTTTTATTGGTTTTAAATCAGAAAAGAAATCTGCACATTACTTGAGGTGCAATCATGCTATCTACCAGAATGCAGAAGTCCATCTCACTCACAGGCATTTTCAATCTGTCCAGTGATGAATAGGAGATGGTGCTTGTAATTACAGTGTGCTTTGCAGAGTGTGATTGCAGCGCAGCGAGGGACAGTGAGCAAGGTTCAAGCACCTTGATATTTCCCAGAGAAATAAAAACCAAGAGGTGTGCCCGGGCTCCTGCTGATGACAAAGCTGCAGTCCCCTCTGTGTAGCCACCTTTTGGCTCCAGAGAGTCGAGGAGATGCTTTAGTGATCTGAGAAGAATCTGAGGTGCTAGAAAGGAAGTGACAATCATGGAGAAATTAAAGGGTAGAGCTACTGTAATCCACGCCATCAGCAACCTCTGTATGACAACATTTTTGGAAAATTGAGCAGACTGGTTTGGAGCCTAAAAGCGAGGTGCTGTCTCATTTGAGAGATCCTTCTCTCAACGTGGAGGTGAGAAAAGTTTTTTTTTTTACCCTGAACCAGCCAGGTGAACTCATACTGTATGTGTGGAGCACGTCATGTCCTACACTAAAAATGAAGACTTCCTGCTCCTAGAGCTGAATTATTCTCTCAACTCAAATGAAGCTAATAGCTGTTCCTTGTCATCATTGAAATGACTCCCCTGTTAGCGCTGCGCCTCCACTGATAATACAGAGGAGTTTGGTGCATACCAGAATCTCCATTTTCTAACAAAGCACAAGTGGATCTCATATCCTCCTCTTAACAGCAATAGTGGAAACATCAAATATTGAACTTGATAATTTGATGTTTAAATTGCATGAACTTCTAGATGGAGACAGAAGACAAGCTCTCATCCTTCCTCTTCACATGTGTAATTTAAATCAGTGGTCGCCATTCTCTAACTCTCAATCAGCAATCAAGGCTGAGGGTTGTGAAATATTTTCAGCTCAAATCTGTCCATTTGAATATGAATAATACACAAGGTAGAGTGCATTATGATAATAGCCTTCAATTACACAAGATATCTGCATATCTATCCGTGACTCCTTGAATGCATTGGAGAGGAGTATTAGACTTCTGAGGACACTCTGTACATGAGAGCAGCGTCAATGTTGGATCGTCATTTCATTCCTGCTTCTCAGATGCTGCTTGCTTAGTATCAGCATTCACAACGCGCTCCAGTCGATATCAATTAATTATCACAGCTACTCCAAAATGATAAATGCTTTTTATCTATCACTTCACAAATCAATGGCTTCACTGTTACCATGCTAACGTTTCCCTCATCATCCGGAGCTCAATCAATTGAAAAGTCACAGTGGACAATTTACATTGAAGATGTATGATGAAGGGGAATCAATATTATTAGCGGTGAGAATGAAGGGGAGTGTGATATCTGTGCACACAGAATTTAAAAAGAAGCTTTAACATCAACGACTGTGAAAGTGTGTCACAGTAGATCAAAAACCTGCATTGATCGTAACCTTGCATGTCTTCCGTGCCGCTGTATTTCACAGCTACTGTAATATTTAGACTTTGGTCATGTGTAGCATCTGACAGGATGTTGAGTCAGAGGTTAATCTTTAAACACTGGCCATGTTTTCCTGTCATGCAGTGGTTGTAGCTCAGATCATGGACCTCTGTGACCATGTGACCAAGAACCCAGTGACCTGCCATGGATGATGTGTGACCCCTGGGGTCGGTGTGTACGGGGGGAGTGTGACAGGCAACGCCTCTCCTTGATGCCACACCGCTGACCTTTGACACTACGTATGAAAGCTTGGCTTTCAGAGTAACTGCATAAATCTTCGCACTAACGTTCGTTGTTACATGCAGTTTAGGCTCCGCAGTGATTTAAAACGAAGGCATGTTGTCAGTTTCTTGATTTTTTTTTCAAACATAATTGACCTTATTGTCCACAGCAAGCAAAAAAATCTAAAATATATATAAATTGTCAATCTTTATTAGCAGTGATGGGAAAAGTATCCAGATTATATAAGTAAAAGCACCAATACAGCAATTGGATGCAAACGTCAACCTCACTGCTCAATGCCGCCACACTGTACACACTGCACCTTTACATTTTTGTGTAAAACGGTATAAAGTTGCATGATTTTGAGGCGGCAGAAAATGTAAACACTAGCAAAACGTGCATCTCAAAAGTGACTAAGCTTGAAGATATGTTTGCTATGATTACTTCTACTGTATTCTTCCGTCCTACTTTAGAATCATTAGAGATGGAGAGGGCTCCGTCTTTACTTCATGTATGTCATGTATCACCAACGCTGTAATCTCTACATATTCTCCACTGAACACATTTATGTCTCTGTGCATATTTGCTTGTTTTGGATGGGAAAGATTGTTCGCAGTGGTCTAATTAACATGATTATACGTGTTTCTATGGAAACCCATGAGTCCAGGTTTGATTCATTATGTTTTACCTCCCAGGCAGTTGTAATTGTTGTGATGCAAGATAAGAAATGGCTGTTGGCATTTTTAACTACCCCACAGTTGGCTTTTAACAGCTCCATCACAGTTTCATGTTGTCGGCCGCAGCCTTGTTCAGTATGCACTGCAACACCCACACACTGGATGGGAAAACAGTGGATGATTATTCCAGCAGAAGGGGAGACATAAACTTTACTTGATGTAATGTATCCTTCATTTCAATACAGCTTAATTCTTAGAATATATCACTAATCTAATGATAGTTACAAATATGTATATTGTTTATTTTTGTACAAGTTGAATAAGAACATAAGAACATTTATGCACTATACATTCTATATACATCATTTAATAAAAAAACTTATACATAGAAAGATATCCTTTAGCTGTGATGTCTGTGTCACCAAGTCTTCATATCTTCTGAAATAATTAAACTATAATAGAGCGAGCTGTTTCCAATTACAGCAGTTTTCATTGAAATGGCAAAAAGTCAGCTAAATGGTCAAATTGAAAATATATCTCCCATTCTACACAGTAATTGCTTGTGTTCCTCAACATTCTGTGAAAGCAGTCACACCATGTGACTCCTTCACAGGACTTTATGTCCACTACTTGTTGTGTCTCTAAGTCCACAGAGGACAGGACTCAGATCCAGACACACCCAAAGGCAACATGTCTCAATCAGTCACAGTGGCTTGAATTTGGACCTCCTGGACACATTCCCTCACTATTACAGAGCGATTGATTGTTTAAACACACAATATGATAGATGACACAAAAACAAAGATTGAAATAATAAAAGAGTGAGAAAGAAATAGATAAAAAGTTGAATAAAAGATTTACAGTATTATACTGTGTGACCCTGCAGGTTAATGATCTATCCACACATCCTGGCAGGTGAGTATTAATTAATTATAATGTTGCAATAAATTAGTGAAAATAATCATGTCACAATATTTTGAGCTTGGTCACGATTTTCATGTAACACTCAATCAACTACGTCATTACCACCACCCTTTGTTCAGCACCGTCAGCCACGAGCCACAGTCTCAGCTTTTGCCAATAGATATGCTCCTGATCTCACATTTAGCACCTTCAAGTAACTTTTTCAGCAACTTGACATGAGTATTTCCAGTTTCTCCAGTTTCATCCTGCATATTTCTATTCCACCACATTTCTAGGTGGAATTATTGTAATTTCTTCTTTGCTACAGCTACGTGGCAGATTAAATACAGTCACCGGCCACTTTATTAGAGACACCAGTTCAGTTGCTTGTTACCACAAATAGCTAATCAGCCAATCACATAGCCACAACTGCATATATTGCATATACACTCACCGGCACATCATGATAACACAATGTGCATGTACCGTAATATTCGGAAAGGGTTTTTGTGCACTACTTTGATTTTAAGTACATTTTGCTTCAATACTGTTATATTTTTTCTTGTGTGACATTATTATAATATAATGCACATTTCTCATTTTACACATGCACAAGCACACACACACTCTCTCTCACAGTTGCACACACACACTCCCTGTGCAACATCTAACATGTTATGATTTTCAAAGTTAATAGTTGCCTTTAGTCAACATTGATGTGTGACTGGATGTAACTGATTGTAATGTTGCTTTGCAACTCATGGAAAGCTTGTTATATAAACTCCTCTCTGTTATCAGAACGTGCCAGTAGTCTCTCATCTGGTGAAAAGCTTTCAGGCGACACAAATTTGTGGTTAGTCGTCACACTGTGCCACCTGTGAGGTAAAGGTGACTGAATAGTGAAATCTTAGCCATGTTACTTATGTGCTCAGTCTCTCCCTGTCTCTCTCTGTCTCCCTCAGCTGTACTATTTTCTGCTCTCCCTCTGCAGCACAGCCCTCACTCGGGTGGCTCAGGCTCCCAGCTCTAATTTTGCAGCACTAGCCGACGTCCTTCGGTTGACCTTGGCGCACCACGATGCCCTCTGTCGCCATGCTGCTAGCCTCACTGTGCCCCCTGTGACTCGCCAACACATCATTACAGACACACAATCACACATATTGCCATCCCGTCAATCAATAGTGCATTCGGGCTCCAGTCACATGGAGGGGGCCTCTGGGGAAAAGTCATTAGATTCACAGTGCACCGGTCACACATACTTTACAATGGTGTGTATGTATGATTGTGTATGTTTCCAGTAATGAGTAGGGAGCAAAGGCTAACAGTGTTATTTCAATGATGACCTGCTGGTCACTGCACAGAGCAGAGTTTGTGTTTGTGGGTTGTTTGATCATATGTGTGTGTTCACATTATGTAGGTTCCTGCACCTCCTCCATAGAGCTTGCACTTGTATCATCTAGTCCACCCCCTCCACCTCGCAGTGCCCTGCTGCTGAACATGGGCACTTAACACCCGTGTGTGCTTCTCCCTCCCTGAAGAGAAAGTGAGCTTTTTATCCTGACTGTGACTCAAAATGTTGGGTAGCTGCTTGCAACATTGCATTGTGGTTATTTCTGTCTTTCAAGAATTAACCTCTGCTCATACTCATCAAGTATGTGCCTCTGTACCGGCAATTGAATAAGTCAGAATCATTACTTCTATGTTGTACAGAGCATAAAAATGCCTGTGATTAATGTATGATTACAGAAGTCTGCATATTAACAGCATCTGCATCTATATAAAAGGCTGACCAGGTAGCTAGAAGAGTGCGTGGCATTCAGCTCCATCTCCACCGCTTCATTCCACTCATCTGTCCCCAGGGCCAGAGTCGGAGCGGTGGGATCAAAAGTGAAATCAGAGCGGAGAGCTGTATCCAATCGTGTCAGTTGGAGAGGTCTCTCCCTCTACTGTAGTCTGGCAACGTCCAGGGCTGAGGGCACTGATCTCTATCAACGAGGATAAATTCAGTCAAGCCTCTAAAATGTGTAGCGGTGGGCCTCAAGTGATTTAAATCATTAAAATGAGGCCAGCTGCATCATGCAGTCGGAGCACGTGGTGGGGGCATCCAGCAGCCGGGTACAGAGAGAAGAGTGCCATCATCTGGCCCCTGCTGATACATCAGTCCCACTGCAGAGAGCCTGTGTGTGGAGAGATGAAACAGAAGATTAGTGGAGTGTATTCTACTTTAGTGTAGGAATTTGTATGGAGGTAGCTAGTGTTATGTCCAGTGTAGCATTACTAGCTACTTCTGAGACACATAGACCCATGTGTCCCAGATTGTTCTTAAAGGAACAATCTCTATCATTAAGAAGTCTACATGCATAATGGATGTGTACAATGCTGTGCGAGTAAGGATGTATCAGTGTCGGCAAAGTGTTCGCTTTTTGGTGTGAGGCCTGTTCTAAGCAATCTGTGTAATAGCATGATTATCAGTGCAGATTTAATGTGGAAATTGTGTGTGTAGGAGAAAAGGCGCTCTAGCCTGACAGCATCTTAAAGAGGAGCTTGCAGCTTTTACCAGAGACAGACAACAATCACACATCAACCGTTCCATTTCGCAAATAATAGAGCAGCACCTCCTGCAATCATTATATGGGCCTGCAAGAAGGAGAGTGTGTGTGCCTTTGTATAATTGTAGGGTTATGGGCATATGTTTGTGTTCATTCTGTTCATAGTAAAAAAAAAACCTGTGAGTTGTTGATTTACCTTTCAGTATGTAATTGAAAAAGAAAATCACTACAAGTCACTCATACTGGCGGTGTCTAAGGGGAAAAAAAGTGCTTTTGGGGAGTGAAATGAACTGACTTGCATTAGTGCTCGACTCAGCTTTCTCTGGCTTTTGTGCTGGCAGTCGACAAATGTCTACACCGTACAGCTCATGGATTCAAACTTTAACCGCTTCATGAAATGTAAAATGGATTCAGCTTTCTCTTTTTAAACATGCTCGCGTTTCTTTGTCTAAAATTCAACGTAAGCAGGAGTACGTTCTAATTCTTCAAAAATCGTTTCCTCAAATATCCTTCACGTTTCATGAAATCTCTGCTGAACTTGATTGTCCTGCTAACAACCCAGAGCAAAACAAACAAGTGGAATTATCTGTGACACATATCAGACTGCAACAACATACAGGAGCATCTCAGTCAATCAGCAATCACTCCTGTCCCGAGCATAAACACACCTATTACGCACGCCGAGCGGTGTCAGTGTAAACAATGCAGAACAATACACTCTGCATTTCCAGCTGCAAAGGCTCCTCTGATTGGCTGGATCGATCCTCAGAGGCATTTGATGTTATAGAAGGAGAGGCGAGGCATATTGATGGGAGGATAATCAGAGTCAAGCCGGCTTGGTCCTCTTCAATAATTCAAAGGAAGCATTTGGGGTGAGATTCCCTCAGATCGGCAGTGTGATGTACATTTCATAGCCTGAGAGTTTGGGGAGTTGCACGGGAACAGGGAGGTGTGTGTGTGTGAGAGCGGGATGGAGGGCTGAGCGGTGGGGATGGAGGTCACGTGGCCTCAAACAGACATCTTTTAAACCAATCGCACCACAGTTAACTAAGGCTGTTCTCCATCTTCTACAACTAAAAGCACTGTTAATAGTCTCCGTGTTACATCCATGTGCTTGTATTTGTGTGCCTGTGTACTTAAAGCCCATATTTCTCACTTTGGAGGCTTTTTGCAACATTCCTGAGGCAGAATGTATAGCAAACTGTGTTTACATCACCCGGAGGACCTTACACTGCAGTCCAACCATTGATTTTCCTCTAACACCTTCAGCTCTGTGTGTGTGTGTGACTAAGCCAGTTTTACTGGCCGTGACATTGCTGTGAAAAGCAGAACGAGCATAAACATTTTACCTCCTTTCTTTCTGGCTTCTCAGTATGCACTGAATTCAGGATTAACACACTGCCTTTTGAACCCAAGTTACATGATTGTTGAACTTACTGGAATGTCAGTTTGCATCAGATCAGAGAGCATGTTGAGTTAAATGAACTTTGATTACTTGAATGTGAAGTTTGATGGTTTAGTTAGAATGGAGCTTTGATCATATCATAACTATGACCTCTTTACATGTGTTATTTTGTTGATCTGCTCGAACACTTTTCTTGTCTTAAGAGTACACGTTTCTAAGTCCACTTTCTAAACAAGTGCAAATGTTACAGAATGTTGTGTAGTAAAATTATATCTAATATTATATAATCAGTATTTTTGCCCTCAAGAAAACAAGCAACTTGTACTGTAGCAATTGAGGAATTAGAATTAATACCAATTAAATAGTGCATTTAGCCTTTGAGAGAGTTGACAAAGACATTAGAATTAAACAGCCCTAAATAATTATTTTAAGAATCTGATTTGTCAATGCCAAGTAGTGACATATTATCCATTTTAATATATGTAAACACATTTAAATTGAATACTTTAGACATGTTGTACATGCTGCATATTGCTACACATGTAATGTAAGATATTATCAATACAACATTAAAAATGAGATTTATATTTCCCCGGCAGACGTTGTGTGAATTAATTTGTATACAAGGAGAGGATTGTGGGAGTTGTGTGAAAAATACCACCCAAGAATTTCTGAAGACATGATTTATGGAAAATAATTTCCGGGGAGGTTGATAGCATCCGCGTATAAAGTTGTGAACCACCCTCTGCTGAGATGCCTAAAAACATTTGGCCTGTGACCATTATTATGGTGAAAGTATCACAGTTTCAGGCTGGAGCTTGAACATGCCTTTTGAAAGCCAAGCTCAAGGTGCTTTTTGTGGTGAGGACCTGCAGCGGCTTTGGTGTCTTCATATTTTATATACCCTGACCTGTGCTGTGGATCGGTGTGGCGCTAGTCATACGTGCCTGGAATCAGATTGCGCCTCAGCTTCTGCAGCCCAGCGAAAGGTCACACAGGGGGCTTCCTCCACAACGTTTTGTTTTCTCCACGGCACTTATCTCCTAATCACTGCAATTACTATGGCAACACTTGTTTGTTTGTTTGCTGGAATGGTGCATTAGTGTGTTTGTATCCCGCTGACCGGTGCAGACGTGTCAGGAGGGCGTCTGGGGAGGGACACTGCAGTTATAGGCTTTGCTGACTGCAGATGTGGGATTTAGATTGAGGAGTCGCCCCCATCATCACCTTAAACAACAACATCATCATCATCATCTTGATATATCTTGCTCTGTGTGTGCGTGTCTGCCTGTCTCTCTCAAAGTGAAGCACACACCACTGGAGAATTACTGCATCAGGTCATCTGTCAGTCTCCATACTGCACCACACCCCATACACGAAAGATGCTCCCTGAAGTGTATTGAGCTGTTGAGGTTATGCCTTTATATGTCTACATACAGACCTGACTGTTCTTCTTTACTGTCTGCAAATGTTGCCACTAAATCTTTACTATAATTTTTTGGTTCTCTGCTTGTCTGGTTTTTTTTTTAATCCACACTGGAGCCTTGTGATATCTTGTTCTTCTGCCGCCGCCCTCGTCTTGCTCAGCCTCTGACAGCAGCCCCAGTCCATTTACTGTTTGAGGAAAGGAGGTGAGCGTGTAGACAGTCATCCACTCCCATGCTTTCTGTCACCTCTTACCTGGAATCACATCTCCATACACTCTAATTATCCGTTTTGATGAGAAATGGTGCGCCGCTGCTGCTGCTGCTAATGCTGTGGCTCCACAGCCTATAGTGTCTCCAGCCCTCAGCAGATAGATGCAAAGCTTCTCCGACTCATCATTACTGCAGGAGATACCTGGCTAATTATAGTCCTGTGCTGCTGTAATAGAGACAGACCTGGATACCAGGGTGACTGGGAGGAGCAGACAGTGCTAGAAAAGGAGGATATGTGAAAGGGTTGACAAAGGCATGTGGAAGATGTCACATAAATACAATTTAGCATTTTGGTTTTGTTATATATTTTTTAATGAATTCTTGAATAGTATTTTAAAAAAAAATACTTTTATTTAAATGGGTTTTTGCAAATTTCCATTTAAAATAAAAATGTCTTAAGTCACAAAAGTCCCATAATATGTGTGAAGCAGAACAACAGAAATAGCACCCATAACTCATTATTTTAAGAGGTGGCACCACATTAGCTGCAGCATTTTTTTCTATTCCAAACCTACACAGTGCAAAGCGCCTCTGTTTAATAGCGTTTGACCTTGATCAGAAAGCTGTAGGTGAGCTGCATGGTAGGCAGGTTCAACACACACATAATGTGTGTGTGTGTGTGTGTGTGTGTGTGTCTGTCTGTGTCTGTGCGCGCGTGTGTGTGTGTGTGTCTGTGTGCTATGACCCACCATGTCCTCTTTCTATCATCTCTAGTTTTTTTTTTCCCTCCCATCACTGTGATGGTTCTGTGCCTCTCTGGGTTTATGCAGCATCATTCACAAACATCACCCAGATCTCCTCCTCGTCCTTCCCCTCACTCACTCCCTCGTCCTCTCGATCTTTTGAAGTCCTTGATTCACGTATATTCTCCTGAAGAGCTCCTATATGTCAGCCGACCAGCCAGAGAGACAAAGGCAGGCCTGAGTTAATTACCTATCATTTAGAGCAGATGGCTGCAGATGATATGTAAATGCTTCTATGTGTGCATGTGTGTGTGTGTGTCTATGTGATTGTGAATATGGCTGCATATGTGTGTTTTCATATTTTCATCCCTCTGTCTTTTCTTATGTATATGTGTATCAAAAAGAGGACACACTCAGGGAGGCATATAGAGGGGTTTTAATTTCTGGGAAGGGATTTGGAATTTAAATTGTGATATGGATTGCTCTATTCCACGAAGATAAAGTGTTAATGACTGAGACCATAATTATGGGTTGCAATTTTTCTGTAATTACTCGCAGTCTCCTTTAAGCCGCCTGCATATTCATTCAATGTATGTTTAACAATCTGTTTCTTCATCTCAGAATTAAAATGCCGTGTTGTACATTTGCTTTTAATTATTTGAGCTCCAAATTTTGCACCCCGATTATTTCACATGTAATGGAATAAAGATAAGGCAAAGTATTTTTTTTTGGTGAGGGAGAATCCTCTCTAAATTCACGTGCTCTGAGGCTGCAGAGCACTGAGTTGTATCTAGGCCATAGTAAGTCAATTGTTTTTAGTCTGTTTTTGTTTGTCTGTTTTTTTAGATCATCTTCTCAGAGCCCAAAGAGATTTTTTTTTGAGAAGCAAGCTCACATGACGCCAAATATAAGTCAGTGCATTCTGTCTCCTTGCATGGTAAATCAATGATGAATGTGCAATGAAACAGAGATATATGTTACAATGCACTTCATGACACAGGAAGAAATGTAACCACAGAGGACGGACCGGACGGAGGGGAGGAGGGGTGAGGATGGGGGTTGGGGGTTAGCAGTCAGATCAATAGTACTGCTGGAGAGACCTGTCCATTTTTGACTTCACACTGTAAATTAAGCCTTCTCTGTGCCAACATTTTCTCAGCAGCGAGCGTGTGAATTACAGTGTCTATGCAACACAGCCTTCTGTGCATTGTGCTGCAGCCGCTGTAACATGTGTGAAATAATCTTTGTATGTTTATTATCCACCAACACACCCAGCAGGAGTCTGTGAATATAGTCAGCATGTGCCACTGTAAGTAGTTTGCAACGCCACAGATGGAGACCCACTAATTTACTCATTATGGAGACTTAATATGAGAGAATTCTGCAGCGATGATCAGATGAAACTAATACACAGCATCGCCATTCAGATTCAGATCCATCTGCCCCCTGTTACATTTTACTAATTTTATCCAGTCATAAATGGCCCCAAAATTCAATAATTTTGTACGGATTTGTTTTTTATTGTCATGCATGACAAGATCAGTGCAGCAGCAGCAAATAGAGTCAATTCATGTGCTGGTTTGTCCCCTATTGGCTCCCTGGTGAGCAAAGCTCTTTCACAGCTCTGAGAAGTTAATGCTGCTTCAGGCCTTTTATGGCATGATGGCAAATAAAGCAGTTTAGCTTAGAACATGAGAGTCATTTATTAATTCAGATGCACTCTGTTGTTGCATTATGTTAAATCATATTGTATTTTTAAATAGGACTTGACAAGAAATATCATGTTATAAAAATCCAATATCATTTAAGTTAAATTTGGAAAATGTGAATATTCTGTATTACATTTATTTCAATGAATTTAGAGGCATTGAATCAGCATTGTCTCAGGAATCAAATCAGTGTGTGGTTGCTGGAAAATGGAACCGACCATCGTTGAGCTTTATGTTATAACAACGAGGTCCTCTACTGGCAACAAGAGGCTCCGCATCAGCACCATGTACTAAATGACATGGATAATACAGCCAGGATCTCCTTTGAAAGTCTTTCCAGTGCTAGTCCTCATGTATTTTTCCCTTTGGATTCCTTATTTATCGATGTTTTAGCCTCAGCTGTGGCAACAGTGTGGACTGAAGGATGAAGAAAACACTTTTGATTTTAATTTTACATTCTGGAGACATTCTCGCTGTGTCTGAAATGTAAAGGAAAGATTGGGATACACCTTTGCCTGCACTTGCCTACTGTTAACATCATGTGTCTTTCAGTTCAAATATATCTGCTCCAACATAAAATATCCTCGTGAGTTAGAATTACAGTGACCTCATTAGGACAATAATAGCACTACAAAATGAGACAAAAGAGGATTCTGATTAACCTTTGGCTCTAACTTTTTTGTATTAAACGCCAGGTTATTAGTTAGATGGTTCTGTATCACAGTCTGATACATTTGAGACTGACTGACTGCACACACTACCTCATTTTCACACGTTTTCTCGCCGTATACCTCTCATCCCCCTGCAGAGAAAAATGTGTGCACCTTTGATCTGGTCCTACCCGTGGCCTATATCTCTCCTGAGGCAGAAAACCATTACATACACTTTTTGTAGAGATACACTTGTCATGCATTGGCGAGCTCAGATCCCAGGGAATCAAAGGTGTGGGTGATGCCTCCAGAACCTGCATTAATATGCATGAGAGCGGGAGCTGCCCTATGATGTAATTGCGGTAGCGGCGAAGGTCATTGCCTTTGCCCAGCCCGTTCACAATATCAAAGCCCAGATGCACACACATCATTTAGGTTTCTTTATGGTAATCTCCATGCATTTTGAAGCTGGGGATGATTCTGCTGATAGGGGTGTGTAAATACATGAAAATCTGCTTTTAATTGTATCGCCAAACTTTTTAGTCTCTCCGGCGTCTGACTCTCACATTATAATGTTAGGCTCTCATGTTTTCTCCTTGGACACACATCACAGTGAGCCTTTCATCCAGGGAATAAAGCTGTTTACAATCCTCCCACCAACCCATGTGGTCCTATTCTTAAGGCCCTGTTGGTTATGAGTATAATGGACCTTCCTTTTTATTCATGTTCCAGCTCTGGCCCTGATCTGGCCCCAAGAGTCCAACTGTATATCAAAGCAAAGCTCTCAAATGTTTAATGAGAATCACTGTTTCTTGAATATAGATCCCTTGCTACATCATGTAAATATATAATATGCCTTATAGATAGATCCAACATGTTTGCCTTTGTAGTGAAAGATTCATCCTGTGGCAAATTGATGTAGTTTCAGTTATTTTCTCTGTATTGTTTCCTGGTTGTTTTGGGTCCTGTGAATCTCTCACTGGTGGAGCTGATTGATAGAACCAGGACAGAGATGAGCTTCTATCACATGGATATGACTACTATCAGACCTAGTTCTGTCACCACATGTGACTCTACTTAAAAAGGTAAAATGTAAAGTATTTAACATGGATTCAAACTTGAGGTATTTTGAGTTTTTAGTTGAGGCAAAAAGGATATCAGATACTCTCAGTAGGCCAAATCTGAAAGTATAAACTTTCTCTTGCGCCAAATCAGATTTGAATGACGGTTTAGCAGGACTACACAGTCTACTACTGCCATACGACAGTGCTTTTATATGACAACATGATGATGTTTAGCATGTACATTTTGCCAGGCTTCCCATTTTGCTTTATTGTGATAGTAGACATTTGCTAATTACCACCAAACACAAAACACAGCTAGGGCTGATTGGAATGGTACTTTAGCAGGTTTGATCACAAACTCACCTGACCTGATGATGGCCCTGTATTTTAAGTGAAGGAAAAAATATGACAATTCATTCTGTGAGGAATGAGATTGTCTGTACCAAATCTCCTGGCAATCCATCCAGTAATTATTGAAATATTTCACCAAAATGTTGTTTTTTTTCCTCTATGGACTATAAAAGTCTGAATAAGAATTTGTGACAATCCATCTAATAGTTGTTGAGAAATTGTTGTTGAGTCTGGACTAAAGGAGTGGACCAACAGACAGATCTCTAGTGTAGTTAAATGACCTAAAAACTGACCTTCAATGTGCCAGATGGCTTTAACATAAGAGGGAATAGGGTGCAGATCTGTGGGAATCCCCCTGAATTAGCAGAAGAGAGGGGCACTTCCTGTACAGTAGCAACTAAGAAGATTTCCGTGAGCCTCTGTCAATGCTAATAACCACCGTGGTCTCACAGAAAGCTCCCTCAGGGCTGTTTGACCATGGGAGGGGAAGATGTTCAGAGAGGTGGGGGTTGGTGGGCTTGAGCTGATGCCTCTCAGACAGTCTCGACTCATTTAGCTCTTAGAGGCACGGCCAATCTGTCTCTCTCATGTAGAAATAAAGTTCATCACAACCGTGCTGTGTTTGGAGATGACTGGAGAGGAGGAGAGCACAGAAGCGATGAATAGGTAAGATACGTGAGAAGACAGTGAGGCCGAAAGACAAAAACACAGACAGGCAGATATTCAGAGGCTTGCCTGGGGGTCTCTGAACCTTCTGGACATGTCCCAGTGCTGACATCAGCAGCGGCAGAGCAACCTTCACAGAGCACCATGAACCACAAAGGGTGGGCGAGAGGAAGAAAACAAGGGAGGAGCAAGGAGGAAAGAAGATGGAGGGGGAAGGGATAAAGTGGGGATAAGGATGGGGTACAACACTTGTAATCGGATCATTGGTTACAGTGGGCTGAGTCGATGTGATCTATAGAAACTGCATATGCAGCAGAGAGCCTTTAATGGCCCTTAATCTCCATCAGGCCTGCAAAGGAAGGTGGAAGAGGAAGTCACAGGAGCAAAAGCAGCCTGCATCACATTACACACTCAACCTGTACTCAGACAAAGCCATGCACTTAGATCCTCTCTCTCACACATACATACAGTTAGCTGGGTACAAGCTGGTGACTCCCACTTCTCCAGGCCTCAGCAGCCAGCATGTCAAATTTCTTCCCTCTGCACCTTTTCTTTTCATTTCAAATGCATTACTTTTCAAGGCCTTTCCGTTTGGCGCTACCCCCCTGCGAAGCAAAACCTTGACTAGAACACTGAACCATCCCGGCTCAGGACGTATTCCAACCTTTGAATTCAATAATCAGCTTGAGCACAGCTAGTGACTCTCCACTCATCATTTCTGCAGCACTGGCGAGGTTCAGTGCAGTCCAGTTATGAAGTATAAATGTGGTGCCAGAGCTCTCTCTTATTCCTTCAGTTCATTTTACTCATCTGCTCCATAGATTAAAGATTCATATTTATGAGGCCCTGCGCTAGGTGTAGCCAAGTGTCCCGAAAGGGCAGTGCAGCATAATACACATGGATGGAGATTAGTGGAAGAAAAACACAGCAGCAGCCCCCTTCTTTCTTTCAGTCATTCTTTCTATCCGCACTTTTTACTTTCTTCCTTCACACTGCTTTCACCACTTCATAAAAAGTGGACTGATGAAAACTTGAAACCTCAGGGCAGAACTATCAAATGTAAACGATGACCCAGATATGCTCAGATGATCTTAGATAAGAGACCTTTGGAATCTGCACCAAGTATGGCTCCTTTTGTTTATGCCTTTATATTTCCCCATCAGCCAGATGCACTCGCTGTCCAGGATATTTTAAAGCATCATAAAACAGGATTGATGAAACTGTCTTTTCTCATATCTCTTGTGTGAACATTGTAGATCTCTGAAGGACAGCAGGAAATGCAAGTATCTTAACAGCAGCCGGATGCACAGGCACACGTCTTTACACTGAGACCGACCCACTTATATTAGTGACACGTGAAAAATGTTTTTCTTACCCCAGGAGTTGCATCAGCATTGTGCCGTTGATTTGATAGGTGCTTCACGTTGCCAGGAAACATTTGTACAGATTAATGACCTTAGGCCTTGAATTATTCCCTGTTGCTTCAAATACCACCTTTATGCATTACATCATTTCATTTGTCCAATAACCAGAGTGCTCTTACTGATTGCTGACTAACACACTGCATTAGTTATTCCAACTGTTGGAATAGCTTTTTTAATCAATTGAATATATAGGACTTTGGAGGTGAGTTTCTTTGTATTTACAGTATTGGTTAAAATTGCAGTTGTTGTGAGTCAATCATCCATGATTATAGTTTTAGTAAGTCAAATAATAGTTATAACTGGGGTTCTGTGCATTTGAATCTCTATAATCCCATACTGGTACAGTTTATATATTATGTATACTTGCTTCAGAGAAAGAATATGTATTATGGTCTGATCTTGAGCTCAGTTTGTACTTTTCTTAAATAGGCTCTCTAAAAAACTGTGTGGGGCTAGAAAGAAGTAGGCATTTCAAATGCAATGATGGTATAATGGAGGATTGATTTATTGACTAACAGTCAGGATACCTTGTCCTGCTTCTGCAGGCTGGTTTCTGCTGCTTTGCTCTTGATGATTCTAGTTTTGATCTTTTTTTATCTCCTACTTCGCCTAACTGGGCAGCATTATCCGTAGTTGTTTGTCTCTATGTGTCCTGTGATGAACTGGAGACTTGTCCAGGGTGCACATAGAGACAGACAACCACTCACACTTACAGTCAATTTAATTAGCCAATTAACGTAATCTTCGTGGGAGGAAGCTGGGGTACACGGCGAGAACCCATGCAGACACAGGGAGAACATGCAAACTCCACAGGGATTCGAACCCGGTACCTTCTTTCTGTGAGGCGACAGTGCTAACCACTACACCATCGTGCCGCCCCTTCCCCTAACTTCACAGAGGTATAATAACATATTGCAGGAGCCCTCCTTTAATCTGTTATGTTCTAAATTGTCATAAAATAAATGGCAAACGTTTGATAATTAATGGCAAATGTTTGATAATTGAAGTGAGATGTATAGAAATGTACACACTACATATGTATGTATGAATACTGTTGGACCTTGCAGAAGTACTTTTAAGTATGTTTCCCTTTTATTATTGGCGCCTCCCTGTGGGCTTCAGAGACAATAACATCTCGTAACACCCAGATACGCAGCATAACCACGATGACCTTTATTACTGGCTGTAAATACACACAGTTGTATCATAAATGTACGAAACGTGATATTAAATAAAACCATGCAGATCTATTAAAATCAAAATATGTGATTGCATTCACCACCTGCATTTTTTAAAAATATATTAATAAAACATTAGCTCTAATACACACTAATCTTTCATTTCAATTGTATGCAGAACAATCAAGTCTTGGCAGCTTGGATCTACATCATATCATTGTGTTCGGCAAAATGCTCAGCCTCTACTTTCGGTTCACAGATAATGATATAACCATGGCAACAGAGACACCTTGGAAAAGGGCAGGAAAAGAACTCAGACGTTACTGTCAGTCAAAAGCATTTTCTTCAAATAGAAAATAAAACTCTGCTGATTATTTCACCTGACTTGCTGAGTAACACCTTGAAACTTCAATGTGTCTTTGAATCTAGACTCAGTCGACTCCTATTACATTAATTGTTGCTGATGCTTAGTCCACCTCTCACTGGCAAATTTAAGCTACATGTGTAGACACTTTCCTACAATATACCAACAATGCTGCTAATCAGTGAAGCAGACACGCATTCAAAATGATTTCACGTTCCTCTGATCAACCACATGTCAGTTAATATAGTCATCAATAGGACTAATGCTCTGTGAGGACGTACTGAGTGATACGCCATGGCCCAGAGTGTGAAAACCTTCAAAACATCGAAGAAGTGCCAACCCTGAGACTTGCCCTAACCTTGCCTTGAGCCATGTGTTGATGAGTCTTCAGTGTGACTGAAACTTCAAAGGCATTTCAGCTCACTAAGCAGAGGATGCTCCTTCTCTCTCATCTTCACTCTGCAGAGTGACATTTTGATGGTTTGAAAAAACAGAAAAAGTGTGCTTGACACTTTCTTGGAATGGCTTTGACCACTGTGGATGGGGGCAAATTGAATGCTGCTAACATTAAAGTCATTAACCAGATCCCAAAATGGTAAAAACAACATGACAAGCCATTGAAGATAAATGAAAGAAGAGAGTGGGCTGACGGCGCATATGATTTCCCTGTTTAATGCTAATGGTTTTAAAAAAACAGCAGTGTTCACTATTCATGAAACAGCAAAAAATGCCTGAGAATACATGTTATCATGCTGCACCTGTCATCAATTCCACAACAAAGTAAAACCAGCATCACATCAGAGCACTCTAATTAAATCAGTGTTTTGCATATTTGGGAATTTGTACAGTTCAGCACCATCATGCACGGCTAGTAATGGTGAGGGCGTTGTGAGGCGAACAAACAGTGAGTTCCTGGCTTAGTTTTGTGTTCACAGACAAATGGAGGCAGGAAAAGTGTGGTCTTTCAAAGGCCGCCTGCAAAAACCTGATGGATGCACAAATTAACACAGAAAGAGGAGAGCGGTTGCAATCCAAAGCCTCCAATGTTATAATTACAGCTCTTTCTTCCTCCTTGACAAACACAAAGAGGGATTTTTCTCACTCCCAGCTCACATCCTCTTTCTCCCTCTCTCCTCCACCTCTCACTGCACAGCTTGGCGGGCTGGCATTAATTGCTCCAAAAAGCGGTGGAAGCACAACAAGTACTTCTCATCCTGGTATAATTGTGTCTGTAGGAGTTGGAGGGCTTGAGAAGAAAGAGGGCTTTGCTGCTCACAGGAAAGGCTTTGTAGTGCATCTTGAGAGCTGAGGGGGTTTGAAAGAACCATGATATGATGGCGCACTCTGGTGGGCAGGCAGTGAAAAGAAAGAGAATATGAAAAGTAAGGCATGTATAGAGATTAAGTCCTACGAGTGATGTCAATTTATTTTCCTGTTTATTAAATAAATATAATACACACATGCACAATGGACATGTTACGTCAGCAAGCTTAATGTAGCCTACATAATAGCATGATGGTGTTAGTGGACATTTCAGTTGTGTGTTACAGATTACTACTACATGTGAAAACATGGGTAGCAAATGAATACTCCTTGTAAAGCATCATATGAACACCTGATGATAGCCATGGACTAATGTATAAATACAGTATATATTCTCCTGTACCTCATTTTTCTACAGTACACCCTGAGTCTATGTCTGTGTACTTCACTTTACTAGAAAGGTGCCCTACATGCAGTTTGGAGGAAGTTATCAGGTTCTTTACTAAGTCAAAGTCTCAATAAAACAAAATAAAAATCCAGCATTCAGAATCCCATTTAAGTACAGATTATAAACCAAATGCATTTTTAAAGTCATTATGCAAAGTAGCCACTGTGACTGACATTATTAGATTGTTAATGTTGATGTTTCAACGTGCAAACAATATTTTATTGCAGCAGTGGGTTGAGGTGGAGATAGATATAACTATATTTTAATATTTCTGGCTGTGGACATATTTGTGGTGTTGCAAATCTGCAAGGCGGCAGTTATAAAATGTTTTTTTTTTACATTTAGGTTGAATTTGAAGATGGCTGTCATCCGAGCCCTCCAATTTGCCGTTGTAGCAGGTTTGGTTCCATGTCTAGTCTCTAGTTTCGGCTTGTCTTATTTTTTGTATTTTTGTAACATATTGGACACATTACATGAAACCAAAGTCATTGACCAACAATAACTGGTTTTATCTGTGTTTGTTTTATACAGTTTTTTTGTATGTTGTTTTGTTTTTTTAATGCAAAATCCTAACCTGAAAGGTAACTAGTAACTAATGAATAAATCAATAAATGTGGTGAAGTAAAAAGTACAATATATAATTGCAGTGGAGAAGTACAGTTCAGTACTTGAGTAAATATACTTGGTTATTTTCTACCACTGCCTGTATGATCCATACCCTTGTTATAATATTCCAGTACCAGGAATTATTGTATTGTTAACGCTGCAGTTGTACTGTGATGTTAACTGCTAACCCACTTTAGGCTGACAGGGCTGCCTCTCAAGCATTTTGCTGGAGTGTCAAACTCAAATCCATTTATTGTACACTTTTTGAAATTTTAACTATACAGTCACACCAACCCTTCCCCGGGCACCAACATACACTGCCCGGCCCCCAAAAAAAAGTCACCACCTGGATTTAATTAAGCAAAAAGGTATGAGCCTCCTATTGGATAATTACTGCAGGTTCAGCAACAGTATGTGCTCAAAGAATGAGGTCAGCTGACTACCCGAATATACTGAATGACCAGGTTATTCCGTCAATGGATTTTTTTTATTCCCTGATGGCACAGGCATATTCAAAGATGACAATGCCAGGATTCATTGGGCTGAAATTGTGAGTAGTTCATCCTTTTCACACATGGATTGGCCACCACAGAGTCCAGACCTTCACTCCATTGAGAATGTCTGGGATGTGTTGGAGAAGGCTTAGCACAGCAGTCAGACTCTATCATCATCAATGCAACACTGGATGGAAATAAATCTTGTGACATTGCAGAAGCTTATTGAAACAATGCCACAGTAAATGCGTGCCGTAATCAGAGCTTAAGGCGGTCCAATGAAATATTAGTGTGCGACCTTTTATTTTTGGTAGCGAGTTTTTTTTTGGGGCTAGACAGTGTACTTACTCAAGTGTCTGTAATATACTGCAATGCAAAGCAGGTGTGGAAATGGATCTGCTGCCACTGTATATACACTTGTTTAGTCAGAGGCATATATGCAAATCAACGAGGAGAACAGTTCATACCCGTGTGTGTGGTACTGTGGTGTGAAGCATAAAAGTAGCATACACATTTTCTGAGTAAAAACACAGAAATGCAGTTTGCGCTAAACATGGATAATTTTTATTTAGCTAGTGAGTTACCTAGAGGAGAAAACTGTCACATCCTTGCAGTTGATGTCTTGCTGTTTTGGGGGAACCCCAGTCGAGCCGAGCAGGAGGGGCAACGTGGGGATTCTCCCAAAAGTGCTTGAAGAGTTGTTGAGGACAGACAGTCTGATTGAGCCTGAGGTGTGGTGGAGTACATCAACATCAGAGCAAAGACAGTCACCCACAGGACCCAAGGAGGCCACCGCTAGTTTCACCAGAGCAGCAGGTTTCTCCTCAGACAAATGCACTTCAGAATGACAGAATCACAAGAAAGAAAGGAAAAGGTGTGCACTGGCCGGTGAGTGCCAGCCTGCTGCATATTTGTAACTTTTGGTACACAGAAACAGATGCAGAATGAAAGGGAACAGGTAGAGGGAGGATACATCCTATGATTGGCATGATTGTGGCTGTTTCCCAATTATTTCATCCCACCTGTCAATCAACCAAAACCTCTGTCTGAGTGGGATCAGACGGCTGAATACAGATTCAAGTAAAAGATTAATTCATACATATCATCTTTAATTCTCCTCAGGAGCTGATGAAGCTCACCAATATCCCAAACTTTTGAGGCATTTAAAAATTACAAATAAGCCTGGTGAAATGTTCTGACTACTTCGGTTAGTCAGTTAGTTGCTCACAAACAAAATCAAAGAAGAGTAACACAGAGTTAGAGAGTTAAGGGTAATGACAGGCTTTTTAGGAGGACTGAAAGTGCTTTAAAGACAGTTTCTGAAGTGGGTTACGTCGTTGTTTTTCTCGTGAGACAGGAACATGGGGTTTGCTGCACCAACGGATACAGATGAGTCCATCTATTATCATGTTCAAGTGTTCAGATACATTGTCGTCTTCAGAGGAAAGATTTGTGAGATCCTTTTCTCGTTGTGGTTAGGCAAATTTTATTTAAGGTCCTACATCATTAGTGTTGCAGTTCTAGCAGAGAGAGCTTGCTTGAAGGTTACTGTTTATTTCTATTGCGCTCCTGGCAAGAGACAAAAAAAAAACAAAAAGCAGAAAGAGATGATCAGTGGATGACATTTGAACAAGAGCAAACAAGGAACAAGTTCTGTTCTATGCTGCAAGATAAGAGATTTAATGTCTGGGGTAAATTTGGGAATAATTTAAGGGCACAGTGATGAAGTCTGAGACCACTGACCAAAATGTGACATCCTTAGAGGATGTGAGATCAGAGATCCTCATTGTACTACTCTGTCAAAGATGAATGTGAAGCCATTTATGAAGGTGATCGATCTTGATTTGACTTCTTAGATGAGATGCCTTGAAAGAATGCCTTTGTTGTGTCCATCTGCACTCTGCTAATCTCATTAATTACTTAAGATTTATTGAATGTTTCTATTTTGAGTACAATCGAATAGGTGGACTTTGAATTATACATAGAATATTATCGTAGGATTTATTTGTCAATTACAAGTCAAAGATCAGTAAGTTGATAGCATCGGTCAGTAGTGGCCTGTTGATGTTGCTGTGTGACGTGCTGCTGAAAGTAAATAAACGTTTTTCCCATCAATTCTAACTATTTGAGAACAAGCGTCTCTTCAGAAGTCTGAAACCACATCATGTGTTGTTCCTTTTTGTCAAGTTTGACTTCCTGTTCTCTCTGGAAAGTACTGGTTTCCAGTAATTATAGACATCACAAACAGTCACGCAAGAATAAAAATCATTATCAGATATTTACAGAAAAATAACTAAAAAAAAAAAGTGTCTATACGCTCCTAAGATGACAGCAACATATCTTGTTTTTGGGCTGAAGTTGATAATTCTTACAGAGTTGCACTACAGTGGCAGGAAAACTAATCAGTCACTTAAGTAAGGATATTGTTATTTTCTCTGTTTAGTGTTAAAATAAGAGCGACAGTGCAAGAGGCAATCTGCTGCAAGAAAAACAGAGAGAAAGTGAGTTTAGTAGACCTCAGGATTAAACAAAACATTCAGGCGTTCCACTACAGTATACTAGTAATAATACAGATAAATACTGTGGAAAATGAATGTAAAAGGGATTACATAAAACATGAATACATTGTCCTCTTTGAGGAGTGGGTGACTATGTCAGTGGTCTGGGAAAAAGCCCTGTGAGCTCAGTGTAACCCTGCTCAGACTCACCCAAACACAGCATGAGCCTCTTTTTTTACTGTATATCCACAGAAAGGAAGGAGCTAACCTCTAATTGCCAAATTAATTATGCTAATAAAATCCTGCAACAACATTTAGATCAAAAGTTATCTTTTAAAAAAAAAAAAAAAAACACTTTAGGAAGGTGTTAATGGTTTGACGCCTCTCAAAGTTCGGGGAGGACGGGCAAAACAGTGGAGAACAATTAACCTTGTCAGGTGAAGGAGGGCGAGGCCACGGCTGGGCCGATCCTGTCATGTAGGAGGTCAGAGCTACAAAAGCAGCACAGCGCAACGCCTGCACAACGCAGGATGAAACAGCCTTTCTACTGACAGGTTGTTTTCAGAAGCCTGAAAACATTGACTTGAAATATTTATGAGAAAGTAACCCAGTGCATATTAACAAGGTCAGCAGAGAGGAGTCAATACAGCATCAGTAGAGCACCAGCACAGGGGGAGTGGGAGAAAAGGAGGGAGCAGGTCATGGGGGTTTTCTATAAACACAATTGGATTAGCATACTGGTGAATCTAAGAATGGATGCAGCAGAACACTAGCAGTGACAACATGTTATTCTCTCCTGGGCTGCTGATGTTTTTCCACAGCAGTAGCATCCCACAGAGTTTTTACCACTTAGACTAACATTTGTGGTACACCACTGTTAGTACCGCTGCAATGTATTTCAGTTTTCTGGAGGCATACACTATGTGAGTTATGTGTACAAACAAATGAAATGATGCATTTTTATCATTTATTTTGCTGAGAGATATTTCCTTTAAAATCAACCGTTTAGAACATCTGAGGCAAACTGTACCAACTTTGAGGCACGCTGCAGCCAGTCTGCAGGCTGGGGGCTCATGTTGTTAAAGACTAGAAAAGCATGAGGAGCCTGTGGAGGACAGAGAGGCTTGGCGTTCAAAGGGAGATCAGAGCCTACATCTGCCTTTGTCTGAGAGAAGGAATGCCAGGAATGTGGGCTATTTCAGGAAACCTTTATGCATCTCAATCCACTTGGACAGATCACCACAATCTCAACAGCACAAGATGGCTGATGAGGAATCAGGGTTTCCTGAACCTGCCTGTGAGTAATGGTGGCACATCAGTCTGCTGACAGGCCTCTGGGAACTTCCATTTCCTCTAGACTGTTCATTCAGCCACAGGATGTTACAAGCTCTGTCTAAGAGCAGGTGGAACAAGATCAGCTGATTACAGTCTGCAGCCTGTAGTCATGACTCAGGGAAAGTTATCGCCCTTTAAAAGAGCGGGTAAAGTGAACTGTATCATGCATACAAACAAGCTATTTACAGGGGGCATGGCTATTTAAGTGTGCTTATCTCACCTTCCTCAGAGCCTCCTCCTCTTCCTGGCGTTTCTCATAATGTGCAAAGTCATCAAAGATTGAGGTGGTATGCTTGTAAGTAGCGATTATTTTAAGCACTTGTTTGGCCTTCTCCAGAGGCACTTCCTGAGTGTCCCTGGAGTTGGTCACTGGCTTGTTGTCATTGTTCTCCAGTCGAATGTGCCGCAGCTGGTTGTTGGGCACATCTTTGATGAACGCCCACTTCACCTCAAACTTGCCCTTCCACTTGTCCTGAGACCAGACGCCTGTGTAGGCATTGTAGTCCACCGGTGAGCGCATCTCGGCCACGCCACAGAAGTGCCCGCTGCCGTTGACGCTGAACAACAGGTACAGGGGCCCCTTGTTGCCCAGTGAGCGGTAGGCACCATCTAGACGTTTGTTGCCGTGTTCTGTGCTGCACCAGATGGAGTACTTGATTGAACGGTGGATGTCATCTTCAGAATAGCTCTTGATAATGAAAACACGTCCGTTTTTCAAGTTCCAATCAAAGTCTTTGGGGTTATAGTTGTTGAGGGCACGCAGTTTCTCCAACACAGGATGCACTTCACCAGAGCAAGGGGAGGCACTCAGTGGGACTCCCCCACCCAGTCCGAAGCCCTCGCCTCGGTTCCTGGGAGCCACCCAGCGGTTGGGAGGTGGACCAGGCTGCTGGGGTTGTTGCTGATGAAGGGGCTGAGGGGGGCCAGGCTGAGAGGAGAGGTGCAGGTGTGGAGGGCCAGGAGGCATTGGCTGAGGGTGTTGTGGGGACTGGAGAGAATGGAGCTGGAAGGGCTGGTGTTGGTGTTGGGGCTGGTGGTGTTGGTGTTGAGGCTGAGGGGGCAATGGGTTCTGCAGTAAGGGCTGGGGCTGAGCTAGAAGAGGCTGCTGCACCATAGGCTGCGGGGGCATCATAGTCTGAGCTAATGGGGGCTTGTTCAGAGAGCCCTTCTCATCCCAAGTACCAATGTTCATATTGTGCTTTATGGGGGGTGGGGGAATGGCACCTCCCCCCATACCCATGTTGGCTTTGGGTTTGACCTTGGGCTGTGGCTTGGCCGGCTTCTTGGCAATGGCTGCCCAAGAGGCAGGTTTAGGTGCGGATGAGCTGACAGACGGAGGGAGGCTATTGGCTGCCATACTGCTCATACCTGCTGTGCCTCCTAAGGGTGAGCCCACAGTTTTAGTGACAGCTGCCACCATGTCCGTACCCAGTTTTAAGCCCGTCATACCTTGCTCAATGCTGTTCAGCACCGGCACTTTACTGAGCTGGGTGTCACTTCCAAAGCCCGCCTGTCCGTCTGTGATGGCCCGACCCAGCGAGCTGGGGGCGTACCCATAACTGTTACTGTAGACTGAGCTCTGCGTGGACTGACCCTGAGAGACACTGGTACCCCAGGTGGAAAAGTCTGCATTACTGGGAAAGAAGTTGAAGCCATGTTGGCCCAGAAAGGGAGGGGTGTTCCCCAGGGCACCTGGCTGGCTGAACACACCGTCAGGGATGAAGTGCGGCTCGCCATTGCTCATCTGTCCATAGGTAGTTAGGTAGGGCATTGGAGGGTCTCCTGCTGTGGACCAGGCAGCCTCTCCCAAAGAGTAAGGGAAACCAATGGATGGAGCATAGTAGCTGGGCATGTAGGGGTCAGACATTGGTGGATAGCTGTTACTCTGTAAGGCACAGGGAGACAGTAGGTTAATGTACTATACAAAATGAGAAGCAATACACGAGTAACATATTACAAGTAGTCAATATACAGTAGATTGTGAGTTGAGTCATAGTACATCTTTCATCTTCACAAACAAACAATGTAGAGCCATTTTACTTATTTTTTGTTTAAAAAAAAAAATTATTTGGATTGTTTTATATGTTTACTCACACTATTTGATTTTTGAATTATTTTCTTGTTACTGTGTGGACCCTAAAAAAACCCTGAAACTGTAGTGACTGTGTTTTTGGTGGTGGGACACCTAAAATATGAAACTAATCTGTCCACAATGGGCTAGCCACAAGAACTAGGTGGTACATCTGGACACACCATATTGTGGGACATTACCTGATTTGTCTGGCTGCTTAGGTAAGGCTCAAAGTCATCATCATTCACACCATCCTTTTGATGCATTGATCCGTTTTGCACTGAGGATGGAAAGACAGGACAGGAATGATCATATGGAGTTACTGTAATGTGCGAGTCAGAAATATACCAGGTTCAAGATGTCGCCTCACTATGCTTTGCTCATGGGTATGTACTGGTGGTCAAATCTAAAACATGACCAGATCTGCTCTGTGGTGTAATATTACCAAACAAATGGAGAATCAGAGACAACAATAGGAACATATAAGTAATTAAGGCTACAGTTAAGCACAACAAACATTAAGTGTCCTAGTAGCATGTTAGCTCATTTTAAATAAAAAGCCTGTGCACACAGTGATAACACAGTTTAAAAAAAAGAGGACTTGAGCATCATTTAATCATCAGTGTTATAAAGCATTACCTTTATTTCCTTGTCCTTTAGGTCTCTGAAATGAAGAGCAGCACAGGGAGAAGAGATGCTGTCAGATCACAACAGGAACACAGCACACAGAGAGCAGACAAATATAACAGTCGACAGCAGCATCAGGCTCAAAGCATCAGTCCGGATGTTAACATTTACAGGTCGCTTCACGTTATTGACCGGATGTCAAACGCTCTGACACCAAGTAACTAAAAGGTGCCGCATTGGCAGCCGGCTACAGCTAGAGGTGGTTGGCCATACAGTCGGCCTACATTACAGCTAACAGCTACCATGTATCAAAGACTTTTCAGCCTGTTTGATCTGGCGTGATACACCACATCAAACTGTTGTCGGCAAAGTTTCTTTTGGCCGCACGGCTAATCTCCAGCACGGTTCGGCTGTCAGTACACCAACCTGATCGACGGTGGTGGCAGACATCCTCCAGGAAACGACACTGATAGCTGTTTGTGAGACTGTCCACGGCTTCCCCCTGCCTCTCTCTGCACTTCGGTGCTTTCCTGGCTCGTCTCTCGGCTCGTCCGATCACTCTGTAACGGTTACAAGGCGGCGTTTTCCTCCCGTGATCAGACCTGACGACGATCCGCTTCTTCTGCTTGTTACAAACGGCGACTTTGTGTCTGTGGAGAAAGCGTCGGTTAATACGTGCGATCCTGCCACAGATGGTCATTAGCAGTCAATGTGAAACTGCCTGGTGTCTTACTACAATATCCCTTACCATTTTCCACAATGGCGGATAGGCTTTTACTCCCGCTTCCGTTCCGTTCTGCTGCTCCGTGACCTTCCGCCTGTGACGCTCTGAGTCATGTTACAAACTGACACTTCACATGACAGTCACCAACACAACAAGTCCCCTGCTAACATTATATCCTCTGTGTACCCCCAGCTAATACACCACCTCATAGTAAGGAATAAAAATAATAGTCATCTCTGCAGGAGCCTTAATTCTAATAATGCACCGACACTTGAACCATAAAATATGATAAATATGATCAAATTAATACGAAATAAAATGCATGCTATATTGGACTGAAGTTTAGTTTTGAGGTATTTTATGCAATGCCTATATTCCACAGGGAAAAACTGTCATAGGATTGATAAAAATTTAATTAAAAATGTTAACTTATAAGAGAGTAGAATATAATATTTTTTATTCATTCCCCATCAGGGGAAATTAACTTGCTACACTAGCGTGAATAAATTATAGAAAGAAGCAAACAATAACAACACTAATGAAATAGTAGAGTAAGTTATACAAATAATAAACATTTGCAGTATGTATTAAACACAAAATAAATAAATAAATTTATAATGGCAAATGGCTTTAAATTAAAATATAAAAATAGACATAAAATGGTGAAAATTTGCTGTGCAAATTAGTGCAAAAAATGATGTAATGTTGTAGATTAAATCGCCCAATCACATATAAAGTAGCTATTGGGGCCACCTCAACCAACTATATCATTAAAATAACCCTTATACATTAAGGCATCATTACTGGCATTAGTAATAGCTACAAGACACTTACAGGAGCCATTTTACGTGCAAGACTCATATCGGTAACATTATTTCTATATTTCTTTAAAATGTCAAAACTATTATATATTAATATGTCTGGGCTACACACCAACAGGCTTTTTACTGCAGATGTGTTTTTACCTTCTAAGTTTGGGATCCAAACATGTGGACAACAAACTAGAGTAAATAGCTGCAACTGCTTTGCAAGTTAGAATGTTGATATACAATACATAGGCTAGGGTCAGTGCATCAAACAATAAAATATGAAGTTCAAACTCTATCAGCTACAACACTAAAATGCTGCATACATATTTTTGCTATTCAGTGTTACAATAGGCTACAACACTGAGTTGCATATTTTTTTCCTTTTAATACTTTTGAAAATACCTCTGCACTTTAACTTAAACAAACATTTGGCATTTTGAGTATTTTTACACTTTTTACACTGGTGTAATGGACTACAAGTCCAGTCAGAGCACGTTGTAGTCCTTCACTGACGTAATGGACTACAACGTGCACTGAGTAAACGAGAGTCACTGGTGCTGCTACTCTCGCGATATTTGCTCAGTGGGTCTCGGAGCAGTATGGCAGCCTTGGCGCTGAGGTCTTGCCGCAGAGGACTTTCACAGATTTTAAGTAATGGAGGGCTCGTAGCTGTATCTTCACAGGGTCTGGAAGGTTTGTACAAGTTTCCGCTTTTGGCACAATACATTTCACAACATTTTAAATTTCATATGAGGGTATTTAAACGCAGAGAAGGGGGTGTGGCTCACAGGCTGTGTCGTCTTTTTGGGACATGTAAATGGTGCGGCGTTTGAGCTTTTCGTTGTTTTGTTCTGCCTGCGTTGATTCACGCACTAAACTGCCTTCGCATTAATTGACTTTATTATGTAACGAGCCTAATTTCTTATTATCTTTCCTCATATTACACAATGACCACGCTGTTCGAGTATCCATGTGCTGTCTCCTAGTTTGTGCCAAGAGAAGCCTTATCTTATGAAATGGGCTATGTGACATTGTATTTGGCAGTGGTCTTCATTGTAGTTCAGTTATGCTGCTGTACACTACTGGGATAATGCTTTACATAGCATGTTTAACTAATGCATTGCTCTGTGTCAACTAGGTGTCAGACACAAGTCCACAGTTCAGTATGCTTCTCGACCAGACCTTCCAAAGTTGGCCTACAGAAGAGTGAAGGGGAAGAGCCCAGGTGTGCTCTTCCTCCCAGGATATGGGTCCAACATGAATGGGCAGAAAGCTGAGGCTCTGGAGGAGTTCTGTAGGTCTCTGGGGCATTCATACCTTAGGTAAGCCATGCAAACACACCAGAACCCATAACAGTCTCATCTCACACTGAAAACAGATCAAATCAAATAGACATACCTCATACACGCAGTGTTGGTCTTGGATGTTCATTGTCTTGGTTTCCATCTTTCAAAACTGAGACACACTTGCAACAAGAAATTGCACTCAGCAATTAAACAATTTAACTAATTTGTATAGCTCCTAAAACTGAAAACAAGCAATTTTTAAATTGTACTGGTAATTATCGAAAAAGGACCTCAAGTTTTGGAGGACAGCTGCTGAAAATGTGCGACAGCAATTAAGCTACAAGGCACTCAGTAGCACTGAAACAAGGTAAAACCAAAAAAAGTTGATAAGTTAAAAAAGTAAGGAAGAACTGAGAATTTAGATTGCACAAAATACAGAGGTAATGATCTTTATCACTAAGTTCCTTAATTTCAACAAGCAAACTCTATTCAATAATATTAAAAATTGGATTTGCATTTAAATGACAGCAGTTTGCAACTAGCAAACAATCGTGAGACTTTAAATGTTGTAAGTTTTCAATGATTTATGTCAGTATTTCAAAAAAATGAATATATACCTCTCAGCCATCAAACATGTCACTCAAACTTCCAGTCCTGAGGTGACTGGATATAAAAGACATGGCTTTATTATACTGAATGATCAAAGTCCTCCTCCCAATTTCAGAGTAATGTAATAATGGAAAAAAAATCTAAATTATCCTTGTCATTGACCTCTCATGGCTTACCTTTGTTTTGCCCTCGATACACTCAACCTTAGCTTGTTCTATTTATGTTTCCCCAGGTTTGACTACACAGGACATGGAGCCTCCGAGGGGGTGCTATCAGAAGGAACTATTGGTACCTGGAAAAAAGACGTCCTTTATGTGTTGGATGAGTTAGTAGAAGGGCCACAGGTAAATCCCTCGGTTAATTACCTCTTTCTTCGCAAGTAACTGTTGGCTAATAATAAAGAAGTCAATCCATCAGTGATAACTTTGCTCAATAGGGATGGGAATTGAGAACTATAAATCCCAGAAGCCCCAATATTACTCACAGGCTGAGAGCACCCTTTTTTCCCTGCTGCCGAAAAAAGGAAAGACGTATATATACATTTGTGGCACTCAAGCGTTGTATTTTAAAGGACATAAAAGTATGTCTTTGGCACTCAAAGAATGAGGGTAATTGTAGAATAAATAATAGTATTTGAGTTAATAAAATTCTTTCAGTCTCCATCTCTGGTATTCGTGGTGTGTTCCACATCTCCAGTAGATGGCACTGTATTACAACATTTGTGATATTGTCAAGTCTTTCACTGCCATGAGTCTGGTGTCATCTTTAATTTTTTTTTTCATTTCTTTTTCATCACTTTGTCAATTGATCTACAGTCTATTTCTGTTGTTTTTCTTGAAGATAATTGTAGGTTCCAGTATAGGCGGTTGGTTCATGCTGCTGGCAGCCATTGCAAGACCCGAGAAGACAGCAGCACTGGTGGGCATCTCCACTGCTGCTGATCACATTGTGACGTTGTTCAACTCTCTTCCTCTGGAGGTAGGAACATATAATAGTGTCTCATATATCTATCACTTTGTCATTGATTTGAAACTTGCAGGCATTTCATGTCAATGTTTTTCTGAGCTGGATTTGTTTGTGTATGAATACGCAGACACGCAAGGAGTTTGAGGAGAAGGGGGTGTGGACGATGCCCACCAAACACTCAGAGGAGGGTTTTTACAAGTTTAGCATGGACTTTCTGCGAGAGGCAGAGAATCACTGTGTGCTCCAGAGTCCCATCCCCATCACCTGTCCTGTACGGCTCATTCATGGGCTCAAAGATGAGGACGTCCCCTGGCACATCTCCATGCAGGTTGCAGAGCGCGTCCTCAGCCCTGATGTGGATATCATCCTTCGGAGACATGGCCAGCACCGCATGTCAGAGAGAGACGACATCAAGCTCATGGTCTACACTATTGATGATCTCATAGACAAGCTGACCACTCTGGTCTGAAGGGGACAGGGGAGTGAGCTTGAGAGGTTGCTGAGATAAGGAGAGAAGGACTGTTTACTGGGATGTCAGCTATCAAGAAAATTACCAAACAATGGCATGTTTGTCTGCCAAATATGACCTTTTATCATCTGTTAGTCACCCCACACATCATTTGTCATTTCAACATGCTGTTACAGGTCAAATTATAGTGAAAGGGAGCTTCTTTGCTAGCTGTTCCCATATATCTTCAGGTTGCATTCATATGTTCCAGGTTATTATGTGAAGTGTTATGTTGGCCTTTATTAGGTCCACTGTTGCTGCTGTCCCTGGCGCTGTTCTTACTGTTTTGACTATTTTCACCTCCCTCTTTACTTAGTCACATAGTTTTCCTGTGCCTTTTTAATCACTTGTCACCCCTTTTGGCCAATAAAACCTCTGCACACCAGAGTACAGGTTTCAGTCTATTACCACAATTCACGTAACATAATCAACAGACAACCACACTTTTGTTATTTAAATGCAAATACAATACTACAGTTTTAAAAATATTTACCGTTGTAGGAATTTATTTGATATCATAAATCAACCGTGTTATGTTTCTTTTATGGAAGTTTAAAGCAGAAGCCAACTTGAGTCACCATTCTTGCTAAAGTGATAAAAAGGTATATTTGTGTTATATCGAGTCAAAGGGTTGTAGGCCGCAGCCATGTGAGGATTATTTTTGTGAGCAGGACGTTCTGTTACATACTCCCATACCTGATGGCATTTATCCATGTGGAGACCTGCTGAATGGAGCCGCTGGACTGTTGATTATTAACATGTAATTGGCCACTAGCTGCTCTGTGCTCAATGGGGCAAAACCAGCCACTTAACTGTCTCGGGTCCACTTAACTGGAGCGGTGACCTTTACCTCATGGTTGAGCTTTGTAGTCAGTCATTTTTTTGTGTCAAAAGTAAAAATCAAACATGAATTTATGGGAGCACTCAACACAACAGTTGTAATTCAAGCAGCAGACAGAAGATGGTGCAAAAAAAGGCATTTTGGATGTTTTAGTATAGGCTCTCTTTTCTATAGATTTTACATAAAGCGTACCTGAAATGCAATGCTGCAAACAATATTTTCCCAGATTGCATGACATGTAAACACCACACAAAAACTCAGTAAGTAAATAGCTCCCTTCACTGAAACCATATGCTGACACATAGTAAGTTTTTGCCATGTGTATGGCAAACAAACAATAAGAAGTCACGTTGGAGACTAACCGGTTAAAGCAGCTGCTCTAACAGGCGCAAACATCCACTTTGTTAAGGTGCTATTCAACAAGTCACGTGATCTACCAGAAGAGGTGAAAATGTTTTTTTTTTTTTGTATACATTTCTTTGACGTCCAGTGTTATTGACTCATGCAAGTTTAAAAAGAGATTCCTATTCATTTGTCAGCATCCTGTGCCTTGGTGTGCTGAGGGTTTTTCATGCTGCCTGTATACACTGGCCACTGTCCGGATGCAGTGTCACGTCGCAGTCAGTGCTGAGAGTCTCTAGGGACCCCTCCTTTAGAGAGGGGATATAAAAGAGTGACCCGCCCCTCCCGGACAAATGAGATCCAGTCCGGCCCGACGCGCCTCTGCTGCTCTTCATGGATGCTTCATCAGTCCGGCAGCATCCTCAGCCCTGTCCAGCTCAGCGGAATTAACACTGACACTGTGACACACCTGACTGCTCTCTCCTCCTCGGTAAGTGTTGTCTCTATTGGATAAAACTGCTGTGAGTGCATGACACAAACATAATGTTTATGCAGCTGATCCAGTGGCGCAGCTTATGTGAGAGCTTTGCGCAGTTGCCTTTGGGTTTGTGAAAAAGTCCCGTGTTTTAACAGGATGCAGGATGCGCAGCAGTGTGTTATCGAGACATCAGATGGCGGGACTTTCTTTGCTTTTGCTGAAGTAAATTGGCATTGTAAAGGCAATGAACTAAGGAGTTAAAGCGTTGAATGCAGCACAGAGAGCTGACGTAATTTAATTAAACTGTAGCCTATTACCGGCTATATATAGAACTGTTGTGATGATGTATGTTTTGTGAGAGGGTGAACTTTGTGGAAATATATTTGATTATCTCATCCTCGTCATGATGGATGACTGTCTACTGGAGGTCATACTTGCATACAGCGCATCAGTGTTCACAGCGTACCGGAAATGTTACCATGGCGATGAGAGGGCTCGTCCCTGCTCGGGACAGCAGCCATGGACCACACCCTTCACTGCTACAGCCTCCAGGGACGCGCCTGTGGACTGCTGAGCTGTAAAGGGATAGAATGAAACACAGCCTATCTTCACAACTTGAGATGGTTTATTATACTGGTCCAATGCAATAAAGATTTTAATGTTAGTGAATAGAAAGAGAAAAATATTTGTTGTTATCTTGCAGCCATTTAATCAAGTTGCAAAGTAGTCACACAAAAAAACTCACAGAAATAATAAAACATGATGATTTTTGTTAGAATATTTTGCAGTTTGTAGCAGAGTAATGTTATTTCAGTCTCATGTGTTGTTCTTTTCAGGGCGAACATACACCACATATACCAGAGCTGTTTTGAGAGCTGCCATGGCAAACAGAGGGCCCAGCTATGGACTGAGCCGAGAGGTGCAGGAGAAGATCGAGCAAAAGTACGACTCAGACCTGGAGCAGCGGTTGGTGGACTGGATCGTTGCACAGTGTGGAGGAAACCTGGAGAGACCGCAGGCAGGCAGGGAGAACTTCCAGAAGTGGCTGATGGATGGAACAGTGAGTAGCTGCAGCACCACTTAAAATAGAAGTCCCCACTGAATTATTTAAGCTACAACATAAGAGAGCTGTCAGATTTAAAGAGCCCATGAAGTCCAAAAGGCTCAAATAAGCAACCAGATATATGGGCCCAGTGATTTGTGAAAGCTTCAGTAAGTGCTGGTCTGCATTTACATGATTAAGATCCGATATTTGGTACCTGGTGAAGTGACCATTGTGTTAAAGAAATCTTTCAGACAAAGGCAAAGTTATTAGTTACTGCACCAGCAAATTAGGCTACTTAACAGACAATAACATAATGCAGCCACAAATTTTAGGCTACATTATAAATTGTACTCAATTATAAATAGTATTAACTTTC
Source organism: Synanceia verrucosa (assembly GCA_029721515.1). Lineage (NCBI taxonomy): Eukaryota > Metazoa > Chordata > Actinopteri > Perciformes > Synanceiidae > Synanceia > Synanceia verrucosa. The sequence goes on along the minus strand of CM056568.1, from coordinate 10,829,530 downwards.
ACAACTGAATCCAAATGCAGTTTTATATCCCTTCTCTTGAGAAATTCCGAACACTCAACTGTTGTTTTGGTGAAGCCAGCTTGTTAGTTGAACATGAGCAGGTCTGTTTTCTGAACCCTTTTGTCCCAGATCCTCTGCAGGCTTATCAACAGCCTTTATCCCAGGGGGAAGGAGCCTATTAAGAAGATTTCAGAGACACAAATGGCTTTCAAGCAAATGGAGAAGATCTCTCAGTTCCTTCAAGCAGCAGAAGCTTATGGAGTCACAACCACTGACATATTTCAAACTGTGGACCTCTGGGAAGGTAATTACTTAGATTCCACACATTGATTCCTCACACTTGAGTGATATAATGTATATTCATTTACATTAGTTTTTATGATGATAGTCAGTTTTCAGTACTCGTCATGATAACATGGCGTGTTTGTTCTGGCTATAGGAAAGGACATGGCAGCAGTACAACGAACTCTTATGGCTCTGGGGAGTGTCGCACTTACTAAGGATGATGGTCATTACAGAGGTGACCTGGACTGGTTCCACAGGTAATCTTTCCTGTGACAGACGATTTTCTCATTTTTTCACAACTGCATGATGCTTCATGTGCCTCCACCTCACCTTGTAACCGTTGTTCATGTACAGGAAAGCCCAGGGGTATCGGAGAGAGTTCAGCCAAGAGCAGCTCCGCCAAGGTCAGAGTTTGATCGGCCTGCAGATGGGCAGCAACCGCGGGGCTTCCCAAGCTGGTATGACGGGCTACGGTATGCACCGCCAGATCATGTAGACCACTTACTGACTGACTGGCTCCCATGCTTCCAGGCCTTATTTTCTACTAATACCACAAATGTTGTAGCTCGAAAAAAAACCTCCATATGCTGTCTAGAACCTGCCGTGTTAACCTCAATTTTCCTGGAATTGCTGCTTTTCCAAACAGTGTTTTATCTCAAAAAAATGATGTCAACTGCTGTAGCTCTTCTTCAACCTCTCTTCCTGTTCCTCCCTTGCTCTTTACCATGTGTTGTTTCCCCTCTAGCTTTCTTGACTTTCCATGTCCAAATGATTACTTTATGTGAACTCAAAGCCATTATGTATAAATTGATTCTTGTGGAGAATTTAAGATTGAACTCTCTATACAAAAGAAACTATTATTGTTATTCACACTTAAAATCTGTAATACTGTAAGCCACTGTTGCAACATGATGTGTGCAATTTATTAATTTCTATTTTTGTGTACATTTATTTCATTTATCACTGGTCATTGTTTTAGGATGATCTGTTACTGTGTACTTATTTAGCCTTTAACCTAATGGAACTTGTTGCAGTATCCTCTGAAACCAAATCAACCTTGTGTTGAGTCTGGTTATTAGACCACAGAGACTGGATCCTCATATACTGGCCTACAATTCTAAATGAATTTCATTCATTCTGAGTCAGGTGCTTGTTATTTATTTGTTATTTATGTATTTGTTTATTTCTGTATTGTCATGTTTATATTTTTGAAAATATTTATATCTGGAGGCTTGTGAGAAGAAGTATTAGAAAAAATAAAGTATGTGAACATGTTTGTGTCGGTCTGTGAAACACACAACTTGGTATCTTGACAACTGCAGTCAGGGGTGGATTTATTTTCTTATCTTGGTTTTATGTCACAGCTCCTCCCTTGTGCCCCTCCCTTTGGTCTCTCCTCACTGTGCACAATCTAATAAAGGGGCAGTGGTATGGCATAATGATTAGGTTGGAGGCTCCTACCAGATAGTCCTGATCCAACTCTGTGCCAGAAAACCTTTGCCTTGCTGACTGACCTTGAATAAGATTCAGCCTCTTGCTGGTCCAGTAATGCTAATAGCTGATCTTTGCTTTGTGAAGAGTGGAGCAGAAAACAGCAGAGCCACCAAAAGTGCCATAAGTTGATTCTAAACCTACATTGTACCACTATAATGGGAGTAGCTGTGGTTCTTTACTTATTTTGTATAACTTTTTAACCATCCTATAGAAACTCAGTGAACCAGTGTCCACTATAAACATGGTTAACATTCAGTCTAGTGTCTAGATAACATCTGAAGGGCACTATCATTAAGATAAGTAAAGGGCTTTGCTCCACAAAAGGTCACATTTTATGTCAGTAATCCAGTTTATGGAGTCAATTGTTCCTGATTGTTGACATTTTAAAAAGCATGCATTAATTGACTAGCTTGTTTTTAGCATCTAGAGCCCATTACAATGCTGTCCTTTGTTGTCTCCTAGACAAAAACATCCTGCTGCTATTATTCTAAGTCATCCATTTCTAACATCTTTCTATTGCTCAATTAAGATATTCTGACATGCAGACAGCATGTTCATTTGCTTATGTTTAATGACCTGTTCACTTCACTGTATAGGAAGGCAGCACATGTGGAACTATGTGGCCTTTTGCTTCTCTGGCCGTGACATATACTCTGTGATTATTATTAGCCTAAACTAGAACAGAGAAGCATCCAAAGGGGCACAGGTGATGCGTGACTGACAGACTCAATAAGTAAGCCTCAAACACAGACGGACCAATGAAATAGCTCTGAGGACTGAAGTCACTCTTGTCCAAAGTTCTTGTCCAGCTGTTTTCTTTAGTTGGTGTCTTGGTTGTATTTTGTTCCACTGTGCTCCTCTTGAGTATGCCTGTTTGAAGACAATTTGATTCATCGCTACATGTCCACATAGGGCATGTTGTTTTGAGACTATGCACTGGCTTTAACTTCTTTTAGTCAAAAGGTTTTTGCTTTGTTGTATTGGAAATTAGTCTTGTTTGACAGGTGAGTTAGGTACAATGTTGCAGATGAGGTTTAGAGTCACACTATTGCTCCTTCTGTTGGCGGTCAGGTGTGTTACACAGGAAGAAACCCCAAATAAAGGCTGTGTTTGTGGACACCCTGGAATACCAGGGGACCCTGGACACAATGGTTCACCTGGCAGAGATGGCCGAGATGGATTCAGAGGTGAAAAAGGTGATCAAGGTAAGTTTAAATTTTCCTAAAAAAAAAAAAAATTAAGCGTTAATTTAATGGTTTACGATAACAATCATTTATGAAATACCCATTAAAAGGACAAGTTGGCCCTATTGGAAAAGCAGGCAATGATGGCCAGAAGGGAGACAAAGGAGAACTAGGTATGTATTAAACAATCTATTTTTTAGGTGTATATACTTTATTTCCACATACTTTATTCCTATTTATTATGTATACAGTATGTTGCAGGCTATCTGGCTTCCTGGCATATGCGTGATCTGAATAGTAAACACTGAGCATAAAAGGTTAAGGCGCTTTATTGTGTGCTTGTCTGTTACAGGTGCAGCAGGCCCAGGAGGGCTCAAAGGGAAAAGGGGAGACAATGGAGAACGGGGGCTTCCTGGGAAAATGGGGCCCCAAGGAGTCCAAGGGCCCATTGGCTTGAAAGGAAATAAGGGAGAGCTTGGGCTGCCTGGACTCCAAGGACCCAAAGGCAGTATAGGGCCTGTTGGACCAGAGGGTGCTAAGGGGGAAACTGGCCTCCGAGGTGACAGAGGCATTCAGGGACCACTGGGACCCCCTGGCAGGCCAGGCCTGAAGGGTGAAATCGGTGTTCCAGGTCACAAAGGGAGTATAGGTTATCGTGGTGAAAGGGGGTCTCGAGGAGAGAAAGGTGATAGAGGTGAGAAGGGAGATGCACCAGTTATCTTTAAAAGTGCCTTCTCTGTGGGACTCACAGCTCAAAGTAAACTCCCTTCAGCCAATGCACCGATAAGGTTTGACAAGATCATTTACAATGAACAGAATCACTACGATCCACAAACGGGAAGATTCACGTGCCCCACAGCAGGAGCCTATTTCTTCACCTACCACATCACTGTCTTCTCCAGAAACGTGAAGGTGGCTCTCGTGAAGAACGGTGCAAAGATCATCCACACCACAGATAACTACCAGAGCAGCGAGGACCAGGCAGCAGGGGGCGCTGTGCTGCACCTGAACACGGGGGACAAAGTGTGGCTGCAGGTGTCTGGAGGAGAGCTGTTCAATGGGCTCTTTGCTGATGAAGATGATGACACCACCTTTACTGGGTTCTTAATATTTGGGACATGATTTGTTCGTTTCTGGTGAATGTTGGCTGGTCTCTAAGCTTTAATTTCCTTTATAATATAATTAATATTCCCATTGTATACTTCTTTAAATTACATTTTATACATCTTCTTTGCTATATTTCAGATGGAAACGTCATATATTTTACTCCACTGCATTTATTTGTCTACAATTTACTTTGAAGTTTAAGATCCTACAGTGTATTGTTGTAGATTATTTACCCAGGCATATAAAGAAATTCAAAACTGCTCCAAACTATAGAATACATTCTTATCAGTGATAATATGATAAATACAATAATACAACAACTACATGGGCAATTTATCTGCAATATGTTACTTTTCCTTTTCTTTGACACTTCAAATGGTAATACTTACACACTTTAACTTTGTTCAATTTTTCCCGTTGCTCCACTGGCATTGTGTGTGCATTATGTGGTTAAATCAATGAGACTTATTGCATGATCTCGAACATTTAACCCAATTCTGCTTAAATGAGAGCATCAGTCTGTAATTAAAAAAACAACAACAACAATTAGATAATATGGAGGTGTGGTGTGAGTTTTGTCACAAGTAAAAAAATAACCTGAGCTTTGCGGTTGTTTTTTACTGTAGCTGTAGCGTTACAATACGGCATTCACTCCTCTGGTATTTGGGGATGGGCAAACACAACAGAAATACCCGGCGGAGACATTAATTGTCTTGGCATGATACAATGACACGACATGCGGAAGACAGTGCAGCAGCATGTGCACTAGTAACTGGATGGTCCAGTCTTTTTCTACATTCACAGAGCTGCAGGAAGTGGGGAGCAGCTCTCTTTTTCACTCAATGAAAAGCCCTCCATAGTGGGCGTAGCTTCACAGGCACCGTCTCATCTACTTCATTCTGATTGGCTGTCAGCCGGTGGTCACGCTCTGGTCAACCAGTAACCTCCACCGTAACCTCTGTAAGCCCCGCCCCTTGGAAACACTGCAACAAGTGCATTAATGATGCTCAATCCTCCAAGAAAGACCTCTTTGAACTGGAGCCACCAACGAAATTAAGAGCTTTTTCTCAGCAACTTCAGAGGTTTTCGGATGACTCAGTACTTATTTGGTGCGCTTACTTGACTACCAGGTTTTGCAGGTCGGCGAAAGCGAAATTACAAAACCGCAAAGCTTGCGCAATTTGGTAGAAGTTGGATCAGTGAGCTAGCTTAAGTTGCTAACAGTGTGTTTAAGAAGTCGGCCAGAAGTTGGTCTCAGTATGCTGCGGGATGACTAGTTAGCAGGGACCAGCGCACTTGTCGTGGTTTTTTGTACCCGACATGTTTTTGCGAGACGAAGACAACGACGACTTGGAGGCAGCAAGCCGTTGGAGCTCAGAGAAACCCAGACTACTTCACCATGGCCAGACAACAGAAACAGCTGCTGTGTTGATGTGAGAAAGCAGGTCAAGAGGACAACATCAGCGACTATGAGCAGGGTGAGCAAAAGCTTTCTATTATCTGCGCACTGACTGCTTATTTAATTCACAACCAAAACAAGTGAGAAGTAATAATATAATGCCTTTAAATTATTTATAGTAGTCGTGTATCACATAACAGTTACGGTGATTTCCCCTCTTGTGTTTGAAATGGGACCAGAGGGGGCTATTGTGGTGCATTACAGCCGTGGTTGTTATAGTGATGTGGGAGATGCCAGGCTGTGCAGGGAGCTGCTGAAGGAGGGGCTGGGGGCCACCTACTACAAAGAGCTTTATGCCCAAAGAAAGTTAATTAATGCAGAAATAAATAAGCAGTTTGGCTCCGAGTTCTTTGTGAGCTTAAAAAACTACTCAGCTTAATCCCTCTCCGTAGCCCCTTGTTTTCAGATTCTGCCCCTTTCTCAGCATTTAGCAGTACACTTGAGTCTGCAGCCATCACTACAGTTTAATCACTAGGCTAACAGTTATTTTGTTTTCATGGCTGCTTGGAAGGGATTTTATACTAGAGGTAAACTGTGGTGTCTAGATCATTCAGGGTTACATTTTCAAAGGTCATAGTCATCTTCTTTATAGAGGATATTTATATATTTTTTTATAACTACTGAATCACTGCAATATAATTTTACTTTCTGATTCATACTGGTTATGATTCTGCCACTTGAGGCGCAGAATAGAGCATTGTGTCTGTCTTTTATGAACTTGTTGTGTATTTTACAAAAGAAGTAACTTTAATCAGCCATTTTCAGTGCTGTGAGTCAAAAAGCATTTGCACGAGGTAAATACTGTGTTCTTTATCAACCTGGAGCAAGTTCTCAGAAACCATATAATATCAGTGGATTTGTGCTCTTGAAAAGCTTTCTGTTTTCATAGTTTTCTAATGTTGATGGAGCAGCATTTTGATTATTGTTGCATCACTGTCAAGTCACAGTGTTGACTGTTGACATGAAGGCTCAGTGCTGTTTTGTCTTCTCTAAGTCTTGTGCATGGTGTGGTGTTGGATTTCTTTCTGTCTGTCTATATGATAGACAGCAGATCAGGTGAGTAAGTGGCTGCCTGTGTGAGAGTGGTGACACTCCCTGGTTTAGCCTGTATCTGTACTTCCCACGCTTTATAGAAAGGGGCGTGTCGTCTCCCAATTTCCTTTTTCCTGCCAGATCAAAAAATGAGGAACTAGGTCATGGATAAATATGAGACTTCACACAGGAAACTGAACCAGTAGCGTATGTACTCACCTATTTCATAATCATGTCATGACAGAAAAGGTGACCTATTTTTTATGGATAGTGTATCTTTTAATGTTCACCCTTGTGAGTGTGGAGGGTACACAGGCCAAGTTAGTGGGCTGTTTACAAGCTTTGGGTGTCACTCTCAGTCAGTCCTGAATAGCCTAGTTGTCGCCCTGATTAGGCTATCATGTGTAGATGAAACCAGTCCTGAACACAGACTGGTAAAGCCCTCCCTGCTAATCAGATTATTGCCGGAATGGAAGAGGAATAGGCTATACACACACACAAACATACACACTCCCACAAACTTTGCTAGGAAACAAACTGTAAGGTCAGTATCAAGTATCAAGGTTAAAAAGTCTTTAATATGGATTAAAATATTCAATACTTAATATTGTCAAGTGTGTCTTAATCTTGGCAGACATTTCTACAACCAGGGAAGTGAACTCAGTCCCTTGAAAGACAAAGTACAGGGAACTTTCTTTAGTACTGACCATATGTGCAGCTTAGTTTCAAAGAGCCCCACTTACTGTACACATGCTTTAGCCAGTCAGCCAATCAGCCTTTAAAACGTTGTGCTGTGTTGTCTCTGGAATTCGACAGGTATGTCTTCGTCACAGTTTTCATTCCTCGAGACAAATAAGCGACAAGTAAAGCAACAGCTTACAAAGGAATGGCGGTGTTGCTCCGGGGTGATTATGTCTGTCTCAGAATTTAACCAGAGAATGGAAAATGACAGAGAAGCTTATTTGTGCCCTATTTATTTTTTTCATTATGGTCTAATGAGTTTTATCCTAGCTTCAAGCAGGACATACCTCTGTCTGCAGAGGTGAACTATGGGTTGGAGGTCACTTATCATTTTGCATTTATGACCCCTTGCATAACCGGCAGGGTCTTCTCGCCAAACAGGAAGGGAGTTAATGATTTAAATGCCTTCCTCCCTGCTCAGCTCATTGCACGCATGCTTGTGGGTGCACATGCACACATGGATACGGGCCGTGCACTATGAGAAAGGATGCTCTAACTAATTATGTTTTTGGTGTGCATGCTTTTAGCCCTTGTATACATGTTTATGTATCTGAGGAGTGTTCATCTTTGTCTGTGGGAGTCTAATCTGAGGCTGGCTCCAGCTGGCTGCTGTGTTTGTGTGTGCGTGTGTGGGTGGGTGGGTGGTTGGGTGCTGGGACTCCTCCCTGAGCTCTTAATTAACTCTGGACCAGGGCCCCAGGAGGAAGCTGGAGAGCAGCAGAGATCCTGGTACACTGGCAGAGCAAAGATGATATAAGAAAGTTCATAGTAAAAGTGACCTGCATTCACAGACGACGGGGCGCAATATTAACATTCATGTAAGTTGAATGTTGCAGTATGAGTAGCAGCAGACACGGACAACAGTAGATGCCTCATTTTTTTCTGGCATTTCATAAAATATGGAGAGGAAAAGATGAACAAAATGAAAGCTGTTTACAGAATTGCATCATTATTGCCTTTCCATACAACACATTCCTGTACTCTCTCTGTATTGTTGACAGTGTAAAAGTATGTTAGCACAATACCAGGGGCCTTGAGTTAAATCAGCTTACCTTTAAAGCAGGGTAAACTGCTTTTCATATTTAAGGAAACTGTAGTTGTCAGCGTTGATCACTTTGTAAAATTACTAGTTATGCTTACCAACAGATCTGTCATCTCAACAGTGAAATAACTTTGTCCACCACCCACATCAAAGTTGACATTGTCATTGAGGTCGAGGCACTGTCTAGACTAGAGATATGATCAAGTTCATAAAGTTGTCACTAGTTTTCAAGGACACAGAAACTCCCAGAATTATTAGAGTATAAAGCATATTGCATATAAGTTGAAGTCTGTGTTGTCTTTTTGCTAAAGTCACCACCTGCGTCAGCTTAGATCTGACCAGAATCACTGCCAAGATTAGTAGACGCCAACTGGCCTGTGGCAGTTGGTGCCAAGTTCAGGGAGAAGGCAGAAAGGTGTTGAAGGATAGCACAGTTGGTAGAAGGGCTGATAGCATGACGTGAGAGTTCAAAACAAAAACAAGCCAGTCAAGCTGCACAAATTCCTTTCTTATCTATTATCCTCTGCTTGGAAACTAGATGGAATAATTGATCTGTCTATTTTTCCACTTGCTACTCAACATGATTTTTTTCCAGCGGCTGAGGAGGAGAAAGTACAAGAAGACAATTCAAGCACAGCGTTGAAAGCAGCACATTGTTCACGATGGGTGTTTACTGTCTGTCAGCAGTGGTGCTTGGCAGCGGTGGCTCCATGTTTACATAAATGTGCAATGTGATGGAGCGAGCCGGTCCAAGTGACAGCAGATTGCACAGAGAGTTTGACTGAAAAAGCCCATCTGCTGCTGAACACGCATGAGGACGGAAGGTATGGGATCATTCCAGGATCCCTGCAGCTCCCAGCATGTGAACACAGCAGACAGAGGACACAACACTGCCTTCAAACATAAAAAATGTTCCTTCAGTTTGCTTTAGGACTGTATGAAGCTGACAAAATCACCACAAGTTTTGCTGAATCTCTGAAAAGTAATGTCAATGGGCAGTAATACAATTTTATTTAACACCCTCCATTTAACTTATATAAACATCAAAATTAACAGTTTTATAACACACAAATTTCTATGATGATGTAGTTTATCATCAGTATTTCCAAAGTTTGTACTTTACTTTGTAAGTTAGGGGGTTTAAAATAAAGTGTAACATATTTTTTCTATCACAGAAGACATTTTTCCACAGCAGGAAAAGCACTGGTATAATTTCTAAAATGAATGACGCCTGAATTCCATTTGCATTTCTGCATCAGTTTCAGGGTCCTGGTGTTATGTATGCTGACTCACTGTCACATTGTCCTGGATTACAGCGACACTAGAAGAACAGAGCCATTGTTAATGTTATTAGTAACACCTGTGCTTTTCCTTCTATGCAAAGCGAAATGTACCTGTAGTATGAATCCGATACAGACAAACATTGAGGACATTGTGTATGAGGGTAAAGAGTTAAACTATGTCCACTGACTTGAAGACCACATAACCCTCCCCCTCACCGTCACCACATCATCTACATAATCTGGAGAAAACTGGGCAATTTATTGCATTAATCACAATGGATTAGCAAGTTTCATTGCTTAGTCACGCTCACAAAGCTCACTTCAAAGTCTCAGCTGCATTCACCACTGCTCTGAATCACACACACACACACACACACACACACACACACACACACACACACACACACACACACACACTCGCTTGAAGATGATCTTAGCACAACACCACCCTGACCTGGGCCTCAGCTCTCCTTGGACACTGAAATACGGCACCAAGGACAAACGCACGTAATGTTCTCATTGAAAGATGTTCTACTCACTTGGATCCTGTGCACACTGAGAAATGGTTGTCTTTCTGTTTATCTGTGTCTCTAACCTTTATTCACTCTGTTCGCACCTCTCCCACATACAAACACAGACAATACTGTGCTGTTAAGTTAAACACACAACTTCTCATGCCCTCATCCTCTAAAGCTGTGTATCCTGTATGTCCTCTTCATACACAAGCTTTTATTTGCGTGTGCAAATATAACATACAAAGATTTTAAATTGAATATCTGTTCTGTTTTGCAGGCAGAACAACAGGACAGGGTCTTGTCCACAAGTGAAGACTCTCTCCCATGCTTCCACAACAATAGAGCTGACCCGCTGATCCGAAGCAGACCCCTCAGTGATATATACCCGTTCCACAGTCACAGTAACAGAGCTGCAGTCCCATGTCTGAAGTCTGGGTGTGGCGCCCAAGTACAGCCGATGACTGCAGGACCTGACGAAAGCAGATTGAATAGCATCAACTCCTCTGCCTGGTCCAACCCTATTATAGATCAGCCTGAGGGAAAGCCTTACTCTTCAAGAATCATGAGGCTTTTTTCTAACTCAAGAAAGGGCCCTATAACTGCCCACAGTCCAACCACTGAAAGCCCAACCACTGACAGTCCCACCTCAACCCACAGCAACGACAACAACAGTGTCCCCCAGTCCTGGTCAGGACTTCCAGGACTGGCTGTTGTGGACTCGTTCAAAAAGCTCCGCTCCTCTGTGCTTCAGGGTATACAGAGTAGAGGAGCAGTCTTCCATGATGGAGAACCTGACCCATCAAACCAGGAAGAGGTTAATGGCCCAGGTGGCATTGACCCTGGTCTAAATGATGCAGCAAATCATTTAAAGTTTGCAGAAGGATACAATGTGTCTAATGGAAATTTTGCTGGCCAAAAGTTGGCTGTGATGAGCCACTGTGAATCAGATATTGAGGATTATGATGATGAGGAAAATGAAGGAGATGGTCTCAGACGCAACACACGCTTCTCAAGGAGTATCAGGAGAGCATATGGAGCAGGACGCATCACTTTACTCGACACAGGTAATAGGAGTCTAGAGGGAAACAACATTACTAACACTGTGAACGGTGACAAACCAGATTCCACATCCAAGTCCAGTGTCCAAACAAAGACCACGAGTGAAAACACTAATGTGAAGGTTCTGAGCAGACTGAGCAAAAGTGCAGAAAATCTTCATATATTTAAGGCTCCTTTCAGACGCAAAGCCCCATCCCCAGGACCTGCTTTGCTTCAGGAGGACCCCCAGAGGACCAGCACGTCAAAGGGGACACCAAACATCCAGAGGACAGCCAGCGCCTCCTCAGTGGACCTGCATGGCCACGCTGTTAGCCACAGGAAAAGTCCTGCGATGACCAAGGGGCCAATGATAAAGCTAGTTGGCAGCATGACTGATCTGACTGTCCGACGCAGGCGAAGTCCTTCCCCCAGCCCTACCTCTCCATCTCCCTTGTCACCACTGACCCGTCTCCATGATGACTACTCCCGGCGTGTGCCTTGCCTAACAACCAGTGAGCGACAGCGCCGGCCCTCGCCCATCAGGGCCCAGGCCATATCTGTCGAACGCACCCCTCTGGTTCACCTGCACCCTGAATACAGTGTCGGCCCCCAGCTGGCCCTTATCAAACAGGTTTCTGTGGAGCCTCCAGAGGGAAAAGAGCAGACTTCTGATGTCTCTGCTCATTATGAACCACTGACTGTGGCCACAACAAGTGGTCATACAGCAGAACGTGATTCACCTCCTCCCAGCCAGAAAGAGCCTTCCCAACAACAAGAACAGACTGAAGTCAACATGCCACCAAATGAGGTAAGCAAGGAAAGGTTATGTGTAAAGACAAGAGGGTTCTGATGTGAGATAAATAATTTTCTATAGTATATAGTACACAATAATGTTTCTCTTAGCAGTCAGTAATGCTCCACCTGTTTGTCCCTGTTTATTAGCACAGGAGATGCAGATATTCTGATACAATCAGCCACAGTTATCTCTATGCACCTGGTCTCTGTGATTACAAAGCATTTCACTGCTCACAGATAAAATGTGCTGCTGCTGAAAGAGAACAAAGCTGCAAAATGTTTGCACTGTCACACATTAGCAGCACCTTTTATCACCAACTCCAAAAGCTGGGATTGGACTCATTAGATTACATGCTCTCTGTAGAGTTTCACAGTGGAAGGAGGTACTGAAAGACAGAGGAACATTTTTTCTTTTCATCTAGAACGTTGTGATCATTAATGGATGCTAATGTTCCAGTTGGATGTCATTGACCCTTGTCTTAGGAAATAAAGCTTCACATCTCTGAGAAGTGATTTTATGAAGTGATCTTTGAATCTGGCATGCTTCCCACTGTGATAAGTTTCCAACGTACGTGATGTCTGTCAGTGTTGTGCTCATGTGCTAAAAAAAGAGCTGTGCACGTCCAAAGTCCCCTTTTGTGTCAAATAAATAATGACACAGGCATAAATCCTTTTTCACTGTCCTTTTCCCTGTCAGTTGTGTTTGATATACTGACTTCTGCTGCAATAGGGTCACATGCTGAAGCCAGCTGTTCTGTGCTGCCAGGCACTCTGAAGGAGCAGAGTTAATGATTAGGCTTTGTTTATGATTAGTGCCCCTTGCGCAAAAACACCTTCGCAGTCCTGTGGCTGTGGAAGGGTAGACAGCTATGAATGAGTACAACCCCCACCTCACGTCTCCCTCTGGGCCCAGATCAAAGTCCAGCACCATGAGCTGGGCCTTAGACAGCTAGCAGCACCACCAGGCAGATGAACACACTGCTCTAGTGGCATTTGCTTTTGTCTAAAAGGAGGATTTTACCTTTGAAGATGAGCTGGAAAATTTGTTTACTTTAAATAGTGGCTTTTATTGGTCTCATAAAAGATAGGGACTTGGCCGTGGGGACACCCAGTGTGTGTTTAACAATGGTGCTAGTCCACTGCGTGCCTTTCCAATGCATATGCCGGGGGCCGGACCCAGATCGAGAAAACCAAGAGGTGAGGTTTGATATCACTGGCTTACTAACAGACAATATGGCAATGATGCAAATGAGTAACCATTAGCCAATATTTGAATGTTAAGTGTACAATACCTGCTGACATATAGACAGAATGATAACTTTAATTGTTGGGTATTTGTGGCATTTCTGTTGTAGTTCTTGTTTGAACTTGATAAGCATTGCGGTTTATTGTGTTCAGTATGTGGAGGCAGTCACTGTGTGAATGTTAATATTTTCACATGATGATAAAGTTTCTCACGAGAATCCACATTCTTCTGGGTTCTCTCTTGAGATCCAATCAGGACAGTCACTCCTAGTTGGAACTTTTAGGACTTAAAACCATTTTCTCTGTTTCTGATTAACAGATGTTCTCCCAGCAGACATTATATTCTACACCTCTGTGCTTTACAGATCACTGAACACCAGAAAATCAATATCATTGTCCTTACTGAGTTTGGAACTTTTTCCTTTTGATTCCCAGGCAACAGACCAACAAGGGCCAGAAGCACTTCTCCAAATAGAGGAATACTCTCCAACAAGCAGCAGTACTCCCCCTATCTCTCCAACATGCCCCTCTGAGTCACCTACGTCACCCACAGATGCATCCATGGAAACAGCCTCCATCAAGCCCAGACGAAGGAGTGGGCGCCCGAGACCTCGGCCCATCTCCGATTATGGTCAGCTGGTTTCCAGGAAGCAGTCCATTCCAGAGGAAGTGGCAGAGCAGCACACTGACCAAAGGACAGCAGATACATCATTGCATAAAAACTGCAATGGGAATGAAGCATGCTGGAATGGAGAGAGGCCTGAGAACTGCTGCATGAACGGAGACGTTCAAGGCATGAGGCAGCGTCCAGTCTCAGTGATAGGAGTGGATCTGTTCCCTCCTGATGCTGAGGAGAAAGATGACCGCCTGCCTTCTGTAAGCCTTTACTGCCACAGTTTAAACCCACTAGAGACACGCAGCTTTTGAAATAAGGGGAGCATTAGAAGAATTCCCATTTACTGTATATAAACTGGAAATGTGGTCAGATAATTTTATTTTAGTCACATGTTGATCCAGTTGCCAATGAAGGAATTCAAATGATGCAATTCATGGTTAGAGACATGTTTAAACTCAACTCCGACTTGTCTCCATTATTTACACAATACCATTATTTCAGCTGTATGTGAGTGGTGGTTTATACATTTTTTACAAATGTTCAGTTAAAAATATCTAGATCTTTTAAAGGGAGCAGATCAGTTAAAAGTGATTTTCATCACATTCACTGTGTTTTCTGTCGCAACAAACATGCTGATCACTTTTGGGTTTAGAAAGTAAACACAGGAGGGAAGTGGGGGGGCATCCCTCTAAGTAAATAAAACACAATGTACGCAAACAGTTTGAATTGCAAGTGCTATGTACTGATAGATTCAATTCTGAATTGGGGAAAAAAGAAACTAATGACCATTATTTAAACTTTACAAAAAAATAAGGACCTTCCGCTTATTTCAGGTTTTTGTTGTGTTCTTTTTACGATCTATAATGAAGAATTAAAATACCAAAAAGAAAAGAAATATATCATTAAACATCTGGGTTAAGGAATGTAGTCGCAGGCTCTATTTCTTTGTGACAGTTCAGTCGTCAGGCAGGTGGTGAAAGCCTGAGAAAGGGAGCTCTAACTAAATCCCAGGATGTTTCCTCCGGTCTCTTCTCTGCAGCCCCTGTCACGGCCGCCCATCCCCTCCCACCAGGTTCCCCCCTACAGAGCTGTGTCTGCCAGGTTTCGCCCCTCCGCCCTCTCCCAGAGCACCCCCATCGGACTGGATCGCGTCGGACGGCGTAAGCTCCACAGAGTGCTCAGCGGTGAGAGCCGGAGTTGTTGTTGGTCACAGATTTTAGTCTGTGGGAAAATGAGAGTCTGGGAATGTCAATAAGTGTGTTGGAGGACAGTGTTGGTGTGGAGCCCGGTGTGGGTGCGCCTGCATCTGTGACTTGTTTTCTAAATTATTTATATCTTGTCAGCATGTTTTCAGCTCCATACATTTTTTTACTCTCTGTATGTGTTACAGATGGTGTGTCTGAGTGCTCGGCCACACTTGATGACAGCGTGAGTGAGGAGGAAGAGGAGGGTAGCTTTGACGAGCTCACTGATGTCACGCCCTACCTCCAGCCAGGGGTGGAGCTCTCCGTGCTCAACGAGGTAAGCTGAGGACCCGTCATGCTGCAACACTCACAAATCTTCTCCAGAGATGTGTGTTGCATTCATGATGAAACGTTTATCTCATGGCCTCGTGAACAGCCATGTGAAAATTTAATGTGTGTGTTTTCAAGATGTTTGGCCACCGTTCAGCAGAACAGACAACCACCACTGTGTCCACAAATCTACATGCAAGCTTACATGTTGGACATGGGCTTAGCCTGCATGTAATTGTATCTTTATCTTATCTGTGTGTGTTCCTCTCAGTGGATAAGCTCTGGCCACACGGTGTATGCCGAGGCTCTCTGGGACCATGTGACCATGGAGGAGCAAGAGCTGGCCTTCAAGGCTGGAGATGTTATCCGTGTCCTGGATGCCTCTCATAAGGACTGGTGGTGGGGCAGGGGCGCTGACAAGGAGGCCTGGTTTCCTTCCAGCTTTGTGAGGGTAAGAGGACTTCCTGACCTATGTGTTTAACACGTTTGCTCTGCAGCAGCACTGAAAAGACTCACAAACTGGCTTAGCTCCAAATAAACCTCACCAGCCCTCTTTAACAGTGTGTGTGAGGGGTTCAAACCTCAGATGTTCAGCTGGTTTCTGTGGTGACCAGAGCTGATTGAGTGTTGAGTCTTAATTAGGCAGGCGGTGGTAACCATGGAGAGGCTATTTGATTGGCAGACGGCGGTCTGCTGTGTAATTGCTTGTAGCTGAATGTGTTTTGCCAAATTAGAGCTGGTTAAACTTGTTGTTACCATAGTGAAGTGGAGTTTGTTTGTTTTTTAAGTAGTTATTGTTCTCACTTCTATACTGTGTTCTCAGGTCACATTGTGTGTGGTGGATGTGTTTCAGGTGCGAGTGAACCAGGAGGACTCGAGTGCAGAAAGTGTGGAGAGTGTAGCAGACCAGGAAGATCCAACTTCCAGGGACACACACAGCGCTCAGCACAGGGAACAGATGAGAACCAATGTGGTTCAGGAAATCATGAATACTGAACGCATCTACATCAAGCACCTAAAAGACATCTGTGAGGTACGGCCTCAATATGTACATTACAGCTGGTGCTTCTATCATCATCATTGTCCTTTATTTCATTTTGATATGATTCACAGCTCTTAAACTCTAAAAAATGTCAACTATTTGATAAAACATTTAGAATAAGTTGTCTGTATTTCAGAAGTGACTTGACCATGTAGCACCTCCTGTTGGCCAGTGTTGGAAATGTTGTAACACCTTCTGTCAGTGTAGTCACCGTATATTTTTGTGTATATTTCAGGGTTACATTCGTCAGTGCCGTAAACACCCGGACATGTTCACTGAGCTGCAGTTGAAGACCATCTTCAGCAACATAGAGGACATCTACAGTTTTCAGAGGCAGTTCCTAAGAGACCTCGAGAAGAAGTATAACAAAGACCAACCACACCTCAGTGATATCGGCTCTTGCTTTCTTTTGCAGGTGAGCAGCCACATATAAAACCTTCCCCTATCCAGTTAGTCATTTTGTAACTCATTTATTCACCTGCTCTAAGTTTTAATTGGTTGTTTCTCTTTTTTCTGAAGGGCGAGGGCTTCTCCATCTACTCCGACTACTGCAACACTCATCCAGCAGCCTGTGCTGAGCTGCAGCGCCTCATGAAGTCGGGCAAATATAAACATTTCTTTGAGGCCTGCCGGCTCCTCCAGCAGATGATCGACATTTCAATTGCAGGTTTCTTGCTCACGCCTGTCCAGAAGATCTGTAAATACCCCTTGCAGCTGGGAGAACTGCTGAAGTACACCCCCAAAGACCACAGGTATAGCTCTGGATATTCATAACTACTACTATTGATTATTGTACTTTTTGAGCATCTATTTATTTTCCTCACTATGTATGGAACAAGCACATCTTATGCCAGTTAATCACGTAATGAAGAAACCTTGACTTGATGAAGCTGTTGTCTGTGTAGCATCATTTTATCTTGGCTGGTAATGAAAGCTTGGCTTGATTACTTTTCCATGATTGACACTGAAGCAGCGAGCTACTGTAATGGAAAACATGTTTTTTCAATCATCTTTATGTGTGGTGGGTTGAGGTGGACCCTCAGGTCATTGTTTCTCTGCTGATTTATTGAAGTGACCACAGCGGAGTGAGCAAAGCGTATGAGGCTATGAAGAATGTGGCCAGTCTGATAAATGAGAGGAAGAGGCGGCTGGAGAGTATTGACACTATCGCTCACTGGCAGGTGGCCATTCTACACTGGGAGGTGATGATTCTTCTAAATTGTACCCTGTTTGTAATTAAGTAAAAGCATTCCATGTTTTACAAACCTGCTATGAAGAATATTATGCATATATTGTATAAATCCTGTGACTGTCTACACATGCAGGGGCCTGATGTGCTGGAGCGCAGCTCAGAGCTGATCCACTCTGGTGAACTGACTCGAGTCGTCCGCCAAGGCAAAGTGCAACAGCGCAGCTTCTTCCTGTTTGACCACCAGCTGGTCTTCTGTAAGAAAGATATCCTGCGCAGAGACCTGCTCCACCACCGTGGACGGCTGGATATGGACCAGACCGAGGTGGTGGACGTGCCCGACGGGCGGGACCTAGACCTGGGCCTGACCCTGAGGAATGCTCTGCGTCTGCGTCACGCCTCCACTCTGGAGTTTGTGTGTGTGCTGTGCTGCAGGAAGGCCCAGGACAAGCAGAGGTGGTTACAGGCCTTCGCCAAGGAGAGATACAGAGTCAAAGAAGACCAAGAGATGGGTGAGCCATGCTGAATTCCTTTCATTCATTATGCAAGATGGCTACTGTGGGTAGATGTCAAATAAAAGGTGAACAGGGTAAAAGGGTTGTGGGAAGAAGGGGGTGGTTGGGAATATTTAAACCTGAAGGTGTATTTGTGTGCCTTTGTTGGCAGGAATGGAGATCAGTGAGGAGCAAAGAAAACAGGCCATTGTTAACGCCAGAAGAGCCAAACAGAAGAAGAGCAAAAGTAAGGACAAGTTTTTGCTTCATGTCGCTTCATTTCCATTTTGTCAAATGTTTCTGATTTTGATTGATAATTTCACTGTTCACTTTTTAGCCGTTGGTTGCTCTGGTTCTGTCCCACCACACCACCAAAACCTTCACCCACTTCACCAGCGTCACGTCACCATTCCAACCAGCGTGCCTCAGCAGCAGGTCTTTTCACTGGCTGAGCCCCCAAAACGAAAGCCTTATCATCTGTTGTACAGCATCACCCGCAACGCCTTTTTCAGGAAATGAGACTGAGCTCCCTCATCTTTTTTTTTTTCCCCCCTCACCGTGCATGTCCAACCCGTCCTGAAAACTCAAAGAACACTTTAGTTTTTTCCTGTGTTTTTCTGCCTGTGAATGTATCGTCACGTTTTGTTTTTGTGCCTTTGTCTTTGTCTGTTTTTGTTGCTCCATGAAGGTCAGAGCCAACAGTTTGGAAGAGGCATGACAAAAAGTGTTAAAATACTGACTGTCCATTTTGTTGGTGTGTTAAAGTTGCTGCTCACTCAAGAGATTCCCACCCCTTTGTTTTATTAATTCCAACTGAAATATTTTTATGACAACAATGTATATTTTACGTCGGCAAACATGGTTTTAGTTTATTTCAGAGGCTGGGCCCTTTTTTGCTGCGAGTCTGTCAACTCTGAGCACAAAACAGCCAGAGGATAAATGAACTGACACAGTCACCTACCTTGTTAACACTGTAAATAAACTCTTGTACAAACATACCTAACGAGAATGTTGTCACTTTAGGATAATAACTGATTGCACAAACAAAATAGACTTTGTTTGCAGCTGTTAATACATCTTCACATGAATTTGACAGAAGGCAACGATAGAAGCTAATGAATGAAACATTAGCCATAGGACTGGAGGAGGTCTGTTGCCATCAGCTGTTTCTCCATCACCAGGATCTGGTTTCACATACCTGTTGACTGCATCCAGTGTGCTGTGTAGCTCTTCACCGTTTGTGTCTGCTACTGTTGTTTTCATAAGGCAGTTTTTGTTCTGAAGGACAAGAAAATGGATCTTAAAACGCAGAAATCAGGAATTAGATGATAGAGGCTTGAAGGGATGCCTGTGTCATGGGCACAGAGTGTGAGGCGAAGAATACAAGCAGAGATGATGATGCATCTCACCCAGACACTGCTAGCGTAAGTACGATCTCAATGTACTTATTTTTTTAGAAGCGCTTATAGTCAAGTATTTTAAATTGCTCTGTCATATTGTCATTGTGCATATACAGTGGCTGTTTCTCTAGATTAAACCCTGGAGATTTGTGTGGACATAGCGTCAAAGCCTTTAGCACATCTTTTGTCATGTTGCTTGATTAAGTATGTGTAAAATAGATTCAGCTTTTTCCCGTGGGAATCTATATCCTGCTAACTTGTGAAGGATTAATTGCCGCTTGCACAGTATGGGATGACACTGAATGAATAATATATGTGCATTGGGTAACTCAATGAGAGTGCTAAGTCTGATGGAGTTACTGTTGCTGTCAGGCATTCTTCCTAAGCTAAAGTGACCAGTGATGGAGCACCATTACCAGCAGACACAGTCATTGTTGTTGCATCAACAGCTAAATGTGATGGTTTTGTTTAGGTTTATGAACAGTGATTGTATTCTGGTTCATGCTGTGACCTTGCACTCTTTAAACACTTGCTCACTCATGTCTCTGTGGAACTAAACTAGCTATCCAGGTCAGCTAGTTTAGTTTGCACTGCAAACTAAACTAGCTGACCTGGATAAGATACAGTGATAGGAGAAGAATAGTAGACACATGGTTATGCCCTCATGGTTCTCCAGTAATTTACCCCACATATGCTTCTCAAACAGAGCTCTGTTGTGTCCCAAGCACTAAATCTTGGAACCTCTAATACAATTGGTGAAGGATCTTCAGTGTTGAGAGATATAATTTCAGCATCATTAACCACATCCCTATTACAATCCACACAGACTGAGGTGACAACTCTAAAGGGCAAATCTAAATGTATTGCTACAGTATGACTATGTTCCCCTCCCTGTCTGGCTGTAGGTTGCAGATGTGTCTGTGGAGGTGGCCACAGTGGACCACACTCTGCAGAAGCTCTGCAGGAAGTACAGGAAGACAAGACGGAAGCCAAAGGGGCTCAAGAGGCTGTGGGCTCGTCTGTTGAGCATCCCACACCTCGCTGTCATCATCGCAGCAGTGGTGTTTGTGGTGGTGATCATCATGTGGTCACTGTTGTGGGTCTTCTTATGTAAGCGAGTGGCTTTCTTTCTAGTACACAATTGAAGATTACATTACTGTGAAACTGTACCAGTTAATGCACATTTGATGTCATTAGTTCGCAGGGAAAGCAACAGTGGAGCGTACTTTGCCGGGATGTTCCGTGTTGCCAACGTGGAGTTTATCCCTGAATACCGGCAGGCAGAATCCCATGAGTTTGTATCCATGGCAAACAAAATACAACATGTGGTATGTATTGCTGTAACCCTGTTATTTACATGATAGTGCTGAACACGAGAGTCTTAACGTTAATTGCTGGTGTCTCGTAGGTGAGCAATGTGTACAAGGTGTCCTCAGTGGCCAGCCTCTACAAGCAAACTGTCATTTCAGACCTCAGGTAAAGCATCATGAAGCAAAAAGAGCTCCAGCTGATATTTATGATTCACTCTTAATGTAAACTCTGTTTACCTCACCCAGTAACAACAACAAGGGCGGCGTGCTGGTTCATTTCTGGATGGTGTTTGTGGTCCCTCGACTGAAAACCCCAGCAGTGTGTGAGGAGTGTATAGGAGCCATCTTCAGAGACTCAGTGCACACCAGCCTGAAGAACAGGTCCTCTGTAGGCTACCTGCTGGGTCTCCCAGTGGACATAGACTCCATCCTCATCAATGGTTCGTCAGTGTGTTTACAGGTGCTTCCTAAAAGTGTGTATCAATGCACAAAGTGATAAATTATTGTCTCCCTGCAGCTGTTCAGAGATCAGATTATTCATCAAACGGAGCAGGTAGGTGATATTACTTTAGTGCTATAAAAGTGAACACAGCATGTCATAGTGTGTGTCCATGAAGGTTTTTCTCCTCCCAGGCTCACAGTGCGTAGATAAGCTGTATGCCAACATTCCCGGGGTGACTGTCCCTTTAAACGTCTTCTCATCATGGGGTGGAGTGAACTGCCATGTGAAGCTCACCTCTGTCCCTGGCTCTCTGATCCGTCTGACCGTCACCTCCTTCCTCATTGAGCCCAGCGACTGTGTGAACGATGCCCTGACTGTGTACGACGCTCTGCTGCCCATGAGAGGGCGCATTCTGCACAAGTGAGTCTGTAGCTTCAATTGGACAGCTGATGTGATTAAACAATGATTCTGACCTGGTTCTCCACAGTATAGCTGCAAACAAGTCAAAAACCTTGCAAATCTCTGTGCTGCAGGCTGTGTGAGCCAATGTCCAGCTCTGTCTCACTGGTTTCTACCTCCAATGTCATGTTGCTGTCCTTCAGAATGACCAGTGGCAACAAGAGCTTCAGAGGACACTTTGAGGCCATTGCTGAAGAAAGTATGACACATTTACCTTGTTGCAGTATAGGTTTGTGTCATAAAACTGCTCATTAACATCTTCTGTCCCCTGAGATTTATTTTGGGACTACTTTGGGATGCAGCAGTACTGGCTTGGGGTGAAAGTAGAATCCTCTCTTGTGTCTCTGTCTCTCTCAGCGTGTATGTCTCAAATTGAGACCCACTTAGAGCCTGACATCACTGGTCAGATCTACAGCCCCTTCCACCCCTGCCTCCTGCCTCCTCAGTGCTTTTGTACCTGGGCGTTTAAGGTAGAGCACTCATACATACATGATGTGTAAAACTGACTGGGTTTTTCGGAACCAGCTAACTTAAAGTTACCTTTACTGGTTGTGTATTCTGTTTGTATTTTATTCTAGACTCCTAACAGTGCTCTAGGAGTTGCGCTGAAGTTTCAGAACTATGTGTTGAAACCAAAGGACATGAAGGGCTGCGAACACGGCTGGTGGAAAGTCAATGAAATCATGTATGTGGGTACAGCTGTGTGCATATAGGTTTGAAGGGAAAAATCCAACTAAAAATTATTCATTCCACAACAACTTCCTGTGTTGGTGTGGTTCTTTCCCTCCACAGTTTCTGTGGCAGCTACGTGGGACACCACACAGTTTTTCGAATCGCTGACCACAGACCAGAGGTGGAGTTTCGCTGCAGCTCACGAAACTCAGCTCAGCCTTTTCAGGCATCTTACAGCAGCTACAATATCAGCCAGCGTAAGCACCACCAGGCCCAGATTATGACTTATTATAACAGCCTGGTCACACTGCAGGAAATGACAGCTCATAGTGTTTCATTGTGCTTCAGGGTGGGTGTGATTGAATGATTTGGTTTTTGAAGTGAGTTCTAAGATTAAAATTTACTCTGCAAAGAGAAAGCACAACATAAAAATACTGTGCAACTCCATGAAAACATGGACAGTATGAAAGTAATTAAGTCAATTTAATTTTCTTTTTGTAAAATCAACTTTTTTTATGCACTTAATTTCTCTGTGATAACCTCCCTTTACCCACTCATGTGTGCTCCAGCCTGTCCAGAGAGCCACTTCCTGTGCTCCACGGGACTTTGTGTGGAGAAAAGTCGACGCTGTGACGGCCTGGATGACTGCCAGGATGAGAGTGACGAGGTCTTCTGCTGTAAGTTTTATCCTGCTACTTACATAGTACTGCTTCCAGTAGATACACATGGCACCGTTAAGTACTGGTAACATTACAGAGTTTTTTTTTATTATATTTGGAGTCAGTCATGCTTTGGAAAAATGTTGCACATCTTCACAGCGAGGCCATCAAAGAACTGTGGTGGGAACAGCCCTCTGCATCCTTTGTTTGTTTGCAACGGAGAGATGGACTGCACCAATGGAGTTGATGAACTCAACTGCACTCAGGGTATGAGTTTTACTATTAACACATGTGCCCTTTTGCCCTTTAACCGCTACTAATTGAAATATGTCCTCTATGTTTGTCAGAAACAACCTGCTCTGCAATCAGGTATCAATGCAACAGTGGCTCGTGCATCCTGAAGAAGAACGCAAAGTGTGACGGCGTTCATGACTGTCAGGACCAAAGTGACGAGGCCGACTGTGGTGAGCGCTCTGCTTTACCTGCTCCATGTGCACATCAAGTAACAGCAAAAAGAAGAAAATCAATAATATCTCTGCAGATTTTAATAGTCCCACATCCACCCTCTGTCTAATAACAAATCATGCAACTCCTTCATCCTTGAGATGAATCCAGTGCTCACATGATTTATGATTCAATAGTGCAAAATACATTTCAAATGTATCACAAAGGTTCTGTTAAAATGCTGTTTCCTCAACCCTTTTATCACCTAAATTGTTTGCCTTAGTTCATCATAATTTCCACTTGTCAGGAACATGACTTCAACTGCTTATTCACTAAAATAAATATCAGTTCAATGATTTATTAACTAAGCAGTCACTCATTTGGTTATGTTACACCTGACTTATTTGCTTTTTATGAAGCAGTTGGGACACAGTGATTACGCTGCCAGTTCCCTGCCAGGTCCTTTATGTGGCTTCATGAGAAAGTAGTTGTTATCTTATAATCCACTGGGCAGCGTACTCCAAACCTGCTGACCTGCAGCACTGAGGTGACCCAGCTGTAATGACTCTCTCTGTTGGCTGATGAGGTCTGAAGGTGATGGGAACAGGCTTTTCTTTGATCACTGATACTGGGCAACACTGTGCACTCACACACACACACACACACACACATAAACACTGAAGCTCTACCTTTTAATAAGACAGCAGCAGAACAATGTGTCATGTCACACACTGATACAGAGACTCTGTGCACATCTATAAACTGCACTTCATAATAGTAGTAACATGTTGCACCCTGTAGGCATTAATACCTTGTATTTCTGTCTGAACCAGTATTACAGAACCCATTACTGTGTGCTCCTCAGCTTGTGGTCGTCCCTCCTTGGTGAAGAAGGTGGATTCATCTTCAGGATCAGAGCGGATCGTGGGTGGAGAGAACTCTGTGGAGGGGGAGTGGCCGTGGCAGGTCAGCCTCCACTTCTCTGGTAACCTGTACTGTGGCGCTTCAGTCCTCTCCTCTGATTGGCTCATCTCAGCTGCACATTGCTTCAGCAAGGAAAGGTTAGTCCCTCTCACCGCTGATTAACGACTTCCTGTCATTGTTATAGGATGACTCTAAATGAGGAAAAAGAAATTTAGTATTATTTGCTTATATTGTGGAGTCCCAATGCTCAAGTTGAAAATAAAAAATGTAAATGTAAAATCTAATACTAATAATACCGAGGTTCCCTGGATTTGTACCTGACCCAAATTATAAAGAATGAACTAATATTTAGTAATTTGTGTTTAGCATAATTGGGTAAAATAACTAATAATAAAAATGATGACGCTGTCTGCACCTCATCTGGGAGGAACACTTTTTATTCACGTTTCAACCCATTTCCGACATTTAATCAATCATAATCGTTCCATCTTCAGGTAAATATCTTATGGCTCGTAGAAGATTGATGATAAATCTGTCACTTAACATGCAACTCAGCTGTTTATGTCCTCCTTCAGTGACCCCTGACCTCTGACCCCACCAGGCTGTCTGACCCACGTCAGTGGAGTGCCCACCTCGGCATGTTGACACAAGGCAGTGCCAAACATGTGGCAGAGATCCAGCGGATTGTGGTGCACGAGTATTATAATGCATACACGTTTGACTATGACATCGCCCTGCTGCAGCTGAAGAGGCCCTGGCCTCCCTCCCTCAGCCCTCTGGTCCAGCCTGTGTGCCTCCCACCCTCCTCCCACACTGTCACCGGCCACCACCGTTGCTTGGTTACTGGGTGGGGATACCGCTCTGAGGAGGGTGAGCATCACCTTGGATAGTGACGTTTATTCTTTCATGTAACGACAATTCCATTGAGGCAGGTTTATCAGACAGTGCGTGTTCTAAATGCATCTGAATGAGCTGCTACTAATGACAGCTTAAAACCCACAAAACGTAAATATTTGAATGTGTCATTACATGATCTACATATGTCCACATGTGACACCCTGCAGACAAAGTGCTGCCCTCAGTGCTGCAGAAAGCAGAGGTGTCCCTACTGAGCCAGACTGACTGTAAGAAGAGCTATGGTCCTGTATCCTCTCGCATGCTGTGTGCTGGAGTCCCCTCTGGAGAGCGGGACGCCTGCAGGGTGAGCTCATATCTGACTGAGTCATCCTAAATCCCCTGCATATTAATTTTTTCAAGTGCATGTGAGGCTTTAAATGTTTCTGCATCAACTGCTGTTTCTGTGCCCCAGGGTGATTCAGGAGGTCCTCTGTCTTGTCAGGCACCAGACGGGGGTCGCTGGTTCCTGATTGGCATCGTCAGCTGGGGGTCTGGCTGCGGCAGACCAAACCTGCCTGGGGTCTACACCAGGGTCAACAAGTTCACCTCCTGGATCTACAGCCATATCAGCTGACATGATGAAACTTCTAATTCATCCAGTGCCAGCAGATGTTTAAATGTTCTGTCACTCACACAACATAATAAAAGCATCATTCCCCACATACTGTGTCTAATTATTCAGGAGCTATATTTGTCACTGATTTTATTAATGGACTATTAATGTGTGACTCAGGCAAAGCCAAGAGATCAGAGAGATATTAAGTCTCATCAGGCACCTTTGCTGCATTCCTCCTTTCAAATCTGGCACCTGTCCTGTTACAACCTCACGTTTAGAGCCAAAATGTGTGATTGCAGGTTCATTGTTCAGCATCCCAGCACACAGCAGCCAGGCTCCACACACGTTTCCCTCAAGCACCTCTTTGTCCCCCCTAGCTTTACTCCCGCATCCACAGCGAGGACGTTTACCCACAATATCTGTCGCACGGATGGTTGTGGGGATTGTGCGCTTTCATAGTGCTCTCATTGTCCACCGCACTGCATGCTGGGGCTCCGTGTGACACCTGCCGCCCCGTTCAGGTGCACAGGAGGCGGTGAATGGCCGCAGCATCCGAGCCGCTCAGGTCGGATTTCTAAGCTTTTTTTTTCAGAGGAAGCGACAGCGGGGGTTTCCTCTCTGCATCCTTTCTATGCCTGAGGTATTCTTGCATATCGCCTCTCCGGAGCTAAACGGGACAGTGCTATGAGGACTCTCCCCAAAAGCAAAACTTGCGAAGTGTACTGCATCTCCGGGCATGGACACCCAGGCTGCTCCGCTGCACAGGTAAGCTGCCATCATCACGGAGATCTTTTCCCTGCGCGTAAAAGACGATGGTGTCAAAACTGGCTTTGATTCTGCAAGAATTGTTTGTCAATACTGTCAGTCCAGTCTCAAATGAGTGTTTACTTTAACTTTTTCTAATAGCAAAATGATGTATAATAATCACCAAACCTTCATCTTAATTGCAAAATGTGTGGGTTGTGCAGCTGTGTTTTTCATGACTGTCCATGTCAGGGTGAGTCACTTGATGATTGAGTGCTGCCACCACAGAGCCAGGCCGTGGGAAAGCAGACTAGTCTAGCCACGCTTTGTCTGCTCCCCGGAGGAATCCTGCCAACCCCTTAAATGTTTTAGGAGCTCCTTTCAGCTCAGAGATGCTCACCGTTACTCTCACTAAATCACTGTCTGCTCAGCCATTAAATCTATGTCTCATTGATCTTGGCTGAAGGGCTGCGTCTTCTTTATTGCTGTGGGCACATCAGAATAAAATGCAAACAATTAGAAGCAACTTGAGCTCAGGCATTAAATGCTGGTATGATATGTGAGTCATAGCCTTGTCTCTGGAAGGGAGAGGGTGAGTTGAAGGAGCCCACCCAGTCACTGAGCCCCCCCACGAAGCCTGAGGATCACGCAGAGCAGAAGGTGGAGGGGGGGCGAGCTCCAGCCTGTGGCTCCTGGAGGAGATGGATGTTGGGTGTTCTGCCTTTCTTTCCCTTTGCCACTGCTATTGCACTGACTTTCCACTTCTTAACATGTGAGTACAGACCTGCTCTTCCCCTGTCATTAATCATGTGTTTACTTTGAATTACACCTTGCACACAGTCACACACCTGTATCAGATGTCTGCCTCTTTCCTCTCCAGCTCCACCTTCCTCAGTGTTTTACCTTGGTGGCAGTGTGGAGTTCCCAAACCTGAGCTTCTCCTCAGAGCTGACCGACTCCACCTCCCCTCAGTTCCGCCTGCAGGCTCAGGCTTTGAACCATTATGTAAGTGGAACGATGGACTTATCTGTCGCTGCCTCCCCTCTGAATGACACTTCAGAGTGCTGCTTGACCTTCCTGCTTGAGCTGATCTTGCTGCTGTAACTTTGATATGCTTCATTACAGCAGGCCTCTGGTGTCTTTAATGTGGCTTTCTCAAAAACAACGCTGCCCTCTTTCTGCTTCCCCCTCTCTCTTCTTGTTGTCTGTCTTTGCATTCTTATTCCTTTGCTTTGTTCACTGTTTTTTTCTTCTTCTGCACACCACTTTTCTCTCCTCTGCCCCTCTCTCTGTCTCTCTCTGCTGGTGTTAAATGTAAAGCTGAAACAGGAGCTGGGCACGGTGTGTGCGTGAGTTCCCGAGACCCCCAGGGACAGGGCCCTTTCAGGGCTGAGGACAAGCCCGGCATTTGTGAGACCAGCTAGACCCAGGCAGCAAGAGTGAGAGGAAGAGCAGGCCTTCAATAAAAACATTGTCTGTGTAGCTTTCACACAATCAGCCACTCTGTGTGGCGTACACTACAGGGAGGAGGAGAACCTCAGTTTGATGCTGGGGATGAGAGGGAGAGACGGGGCAGTAGGGCAGGCTGGGATGACAGAGAGATAGAGGGCTGGATAGAGATATGAGAGGAGGGATCTGAGATTTTGGAGCAAAAGGTCAGATGTACAGATGAACATTCTTGCCGAGCAGTGGAGAAACGTGTAAATCCCCCAAAATTTACTCTGACATAGTGTAATGTTCCTTTAATCCACTGCCAGGGTGGGCTTGCATGTTTGTTAAGTGGTCATAGTATCTGATCGGCCACCTGTTCATTAAAGAACAGGTGAACTCAAGGCCAGGAGCACATCACGCCCAGAGTCCTAACTCTACATGGCCAGCAGGTAGACACACAATGGAGCTCTGTGCTGCTCAAAGTCAACATACATACACACACACACACACACACACACACACACACAAGAACAATGCCTTTGTTGAACTCAGGCTGCGTTTATGTGTTTTTTAGACAAGAAAAGTGACCTCACTTGCACTGCTGTGATGTCACACCTGCAGTACTGTAGTCTACAGGATGGGGTCAAACCTGCTCTTTTGTCCTTTTTGTATTTTCTAAAAACAGTTCTTAGACCTCTACGAATCCTCACCGTGGAGCTCTTACTACCTGCACTCAGGGATCACTGCCTTCAGGTATGATGCACTAAATGCTCATGCATTACAGGAGCATGCATGGCAACAACATGCACAGCTCTATGTCCCCTGCAGCATAGCAACAATGTAAACCTTTTGTGTGACAGTGAAGGGGCAGAAGGGCTCAACGTCTTCTACTGGAGTAAATTCTCTGCTCCAAACGATGTTGCAGCGTTGATCCGGAGGTCCGGCTCAGAGATGCTGCAGCGCAGGCCTGCTGGCAGCAACAAGGTGCTGCGGGACAGCCGCAACGAGCAGCGCTATTACATGGAGCAAGATGACGACATGCTCCACCTGCTGGGTAGAGGCTCTCATAACCACACACATAGTGGACACAACTCCACAGATGCACACTCTATTATTTATTGAGAACAGCTCAGTCCATCATTTCTGTAAATGATTTATAAATATTTCACACCTTAACTAATTTAATCGTATGATAAAGTAGTAATTAAGTTATACAATGTTTATTTGCACACATGTTGATGACATCTGCTGTATGTCTGTGCAGGTTTGGACTCTGATGAGTTTGAATCAGATGAAAAATCAGACAAAAGCAAGAATCCAAACAGCATCCAGAGTGGGAAGTGGCAGCTTGGCTTTCAAGGTGAGGCGAACATGGCTTCCATTTTATATAACAAAGCCTAAAGATCTGGCTTCTAATGGTGAGTTAAAAAAAAATCTTTGACAACTTTTATGGTTGCTAGTAATGCTGCTTTCAATGTCTGCTGACAGGGTAGGACAAATACAACTGACATCATTGGTCCTCTAAACATTTCCATCACTTCCTCTGTCCAGCGATGTCCTTTGACCTCTATGCCAAATATGGCAGCAACCGCACCCTGAGCCTCGTCAGTCCCAAGAAGCCGTACTATCAGTGGCGTCTTCGTGTGCCATCAGGTCATGTGGTTCGACTGGTCATCCTCACCCTCCATGGAGCCACGCCAGGAAGCTGCACCGCCCACAAGCTCTCAGCCTACGACTTCTTACTTCCCTTACAAAACAAGATAATCGCAAGGTCTTTTATTTTATTCTCTGGAGTTACTGGACCACATATGTAATACAATTATGTCTCAATTATACCTTGTATATCTTGGATACATTTACCTGCCTCAGGTGGTGTGGGCTGCCTATTTCAGGTTCGTCCCCTGTCATGAAGCTGACATCCTCTGGGAATGTGATGTTGGTTACTTTTTCCTTCAGCAGACAGAGGGATGGAGCGATCTTCAAAGCTTACTTCCAAGCCATCCCAAAAGCAGGTTGGAATCCTCTCACAAACAAACATTTGTGTGATTATATTCATGTTTGTGCTGGAATTATTATTTCCAGTGAGAGATGTATGCAGAGTGAAATTGCTGCACTTTGTCAACATTTGCCCCTGCAGGTTGTGGAGGGTCGATTTCCTCCTGGAATGGCTCTATTTCTTCCCCTTACTACCCTTCCTATTACCCTCCAAACATCGACTGCATCTGGACTCTACGGGTGAGTGCTGCAGACAGGCTTGTGAGTGTTAGGAATGAGAGAAAAAATGGACTGTAAAGAAGTGAATCATCCCTTTAACACTTGCTCCATCCACATTCCAGCATGTGAACGCTTTCCTTAGTCATCTCTGGTTACTTTATCAGGCACCGTTGCCAGGATACCTGATCTCCATGACGATCGTGACGATGGACATTCAGGATTCCTCGTCATCAGACGGCTGTGAGAAAGACTGGCTGGACATCGGAGGGGTGAAGTGAGTTGTGAAGCTGAACTGTGTGGCCCATAAGAAATTTAGGGTTAGCATTTCATCCACATCAGTCAAATATAAAAAAAATGTTTTGACAATAAGAACTTCAATAACTGTTAATGTGTTTATCTGATAATGTGGCTGCATGTGTGAGATAAAACTAAAATTCCTTATTTCTATGCTCCTCTGCATCCAGACTGTGTAATCCAGTGTCAGACAGCAGCAAAAAGCGAGTCTACTCTTCTCCTCTCTCCCTTCACTTCCGCTCCGACGAATCTCTCACTTACAAGGGCTTCTCCTTGCTCTACCGAGCCTTCTCTCCAGAGGGCAGTAAGTGAAATCTGATGGGGTCAAATGAGTAGGCCTGTCTCACTGTAATGTGCTCAGAATGTCATAATAAACCATGTAACTAAACAGAGGCTGTTCACGTCTCATCCCTGTCTGTCTCCAGCCTGTCCTCGCCAGTTTCGCTGTGGAGATGGACGCTGCATCCCTCTGAGGAAGGTGTGCGATGGAGTGAGAGACTGCTCCGATGGACGGGACGAGGCTAAATGCTGTAAGTCTGTTGAACTGAAGACACTATTGTCGTTCCGAAAGGAACATATGTGCTCTTCATGTGAAAGATGTGACCTTCATGCTGCACTCAGATTTGTTCGTGTCTCTGTGTGTTTCTATGTGCATGTTTGCACATATGTGTAAAACATGTAGCATCCTGCAGGCCAGGTGAGGTGCTGTGTGTAAACGGCCAGTGTAAGCCTCAGAGCAGCCAGTGTGTGGGCCAGAGCGCCTGTGCAGACAGCAGTGAGGAGGGCGCCTGCGGTGAGTGGACTGTCACTGTCCTAACTCATGAATGTGTGCTCGTTCACCCTTTGATGATTAAAGCTCATGTGTTTGCTTTCAGGAGGTAAATGTTACCACATGTGTCCTAACAAGGTGTGTTTGCCAAAGTCTTCAGTGTGTGATGGCATCACTGACTGCAAAGACCGCAGTGATGAACTCAACTGCACCAGAGCATGTGAGAGTTCATAACAATTGCAAAACATTTGTATTTATCACTGATTTTCTCTGTATTTGTGTCTCTCCAAACCAAATTTGTTTCTCTCTGTCAAATTTAGATATTAAAGGCTGCTCCTCATCCTCATACAAATGTGCCAATGGAAAGTGTGTAAGTAAGGTTAACCCTGAGTGTGACGGATTCAAAGACTGCTTTGACGGCTCTGATGAACTGCGCTGTGGTAAGTTCTTACTTGCAAAATTCCACTTTCTGAGTGAAAATCCTGTAAACCTCCAAAGAGAATTGTGCTTTCATGATTCTTGTCTCCTCCTCTGTCTCCTTGTGTGTCCCAGGCTGTGGCACCAGGCCCAGGAAGCGCACTAAGATAGTGGGCGGCTCTGATGCAGGGGCAGGGTCATGGCCGTGGCAGGTCAGCCTCCAGATGGATCGCTACGGTCACGTCTGTGGAGCCACGCTGGTCGCCAACCGCTGGCTCATCTCTGCAGCTCACTGCTTCCAGGATTCAGATGCCATCAAGTAAGAAAGACAAAAGGAATTTAATAAATCATAATTCATGAGCATGCTGTGTTCATGCTTGTTGTGGCTGCAGATACTCAGATGTCCGTGCATGGCGAGCATATATGGGAATGCGTGCAATGACTTTGGGAAACAACGGCGCAGCCACCAGACCGATCCGCCGCATCCTTCTCCACCCTAAGTATGACCAGTTCACCTCCGACTACGACATTGCACTTCTTGAGCTCAGTGCTCCGGTCTTCTTCAATGACTTGGTGCAGCCCGTGTGTGTCCCCGCACCCTCACACGCCTTCACAACAGGCACCAGCTGCTACGTCACAGGCTGGGGGGTCCTCATGGAGGACGGTGAGAGATGAAGTTTACATGTTTTTAAATAGATTGGGACAATATTGACAAGCATCACAGCATGGGGACATTTTCATAAAACCACAAGACGTTTCCATTTCGTTGTTTAAATTTTAGGCGAACTGGCCTCTCGCTTACAAGAGGCCTCAGTGAAGATCATCAGCAGGAACACTTGTAACAAGCTGTATGACGAGGCGGTCACTCCCAGGATGCTGTGCGCTGGGAACCTGCAGGGAGGGGTGGACGCGTGTCAGGTGAGCGCGTGCACCATTATCGTTTTTGTATAAATATTTATTTTATGGAAAAATAGGTCACCTCATCAACCACAAAACAAGCTGCAATGTAATGGGCAATCCAACACCATTAATATACTGTACGGCCAAGTCTTTCTGACACTGACAGGCTCAGGTTGTGTCTGACAACATTACACTTTATTATCGTGTCTAACCAAGTGTCGCTAAGCCATTGTATGCCACTGCCGTCACTTAGACACAGTATCATGAAGAAAATAAAGTTTAGGTTGAAAAACACCAAATTTACTCTAAACCGGTTAAGATAATTTATTTAAAAATAAGCTTTGGAAATGATTTAATGTTCCTCATGTTGTACATGTGCCCGCAGGGTGACTCAGGAGGTCCGCTGGTGTGTCTGGAGCGAGGCAGGCGGTGGTTCCTGGCGGGGATCGTGAGCTGGGGTGAGGGCTGTGCGAGGCAGAACCGCCCCGGCGTCTACACACAGGTGGTCAAGTTCACAGACTGGATCCATCAGCAGACTAAAGGACAGGTGTGACTGAGCATCACACTGACATTTAATACAAAAAGGCAGACTTAACACAGTGGACGAAGGTTTCAGCCCTGGAGTCCATCTCCAGACCGTTGTCACGATTCCATGACAAAGCATTCAGTCAGTTTTTGGGAGCGTGTCCATGGCAACAGGCCAGCGGAGGCATCATCTCTGCTCCAAACCAACCTACTTAACCTGTTATTAAATGAACGTGGTTTTGTGTTGCTAATTTGGTTGGAATACCTTATACAGGTTATGAAATAGCTGCAGAAATTATTATTATGCAATCCTTCAACTTAAAAAAACTATTAGCTTTTATTCTCCACTATCTGCACATGCACATGTGAACTGTGGGTCAGTATTTACTGCTCCACGTTTGCTCTACAATCTTCCATTAGTATGTTTAAGTCTGTTAAATCAGATGGACAGGTCAGGCCAGTGTAGGACAACAAGTTGGGATTTCCTGTGCATGTCAATGTACTAAACTACTTCCTGTTCTCCTGCCCTCCCTCATGTCATTGCTCTCTACAGAGATGGTGACAATGTCAGTTGTTGCCAACAAAAATCACTACGGTCATTTTATCGAATGTGGAAAGAGTTCTCTCCCCACCTTACATGCGTAACCATATATTTTTTCCTCTAATTCATCTACGTACTGTATATGTGTGTTCAAATCTGACTGTATGTGTTTGAGTTGTTCTTATTGTTCTGTATGTGAATGTATGTGCATTTGTGTATCATGTGTTCATTGGAGTCATAGCCTCATGTTCAATATATTCTGTAATTGTAGAGAAGTAGATAATCCATAGGTGATAATATATTTTGCATTTCAGTTTGATTTAATTTATCGTCATGGTGCCTCCTTTATATTTCATACTCATGTAACAAAAAAAGGTGATCAGGAGAGAACAGTGTACATCTCTTCCATGGAAACACCCTACTCAGCTCACACCACCACCCAGTGGCCAGTTTGCACCATCATTAGTGATTTGTCCTGAGGGAATGATGCACTTTACACCCAAGGGATTAAACAATGTGGAGTGTGCATAATTGTTTAATAATAGCAGGTTATATGCTTTTACATTAAAGACATAATTTCATCACAGCAGGTCTCAACAAAACGTGTTGCTGCATTTATATTTTGACATTTTTTTTCTTTTTTTATAAGGTCCAACACTGAAATTTGGCTCTTTAACCTCATCTTTGGGTTAGCACACCATGCTTCAGTTGTAGCCTGATTAGTGCAATTGACTGAAAATAGCACAATATGAGGCACCTGTGCAGCAGCAGTTTGGGGATTTTACTGCTTTTATTTATAACATCATCTGAAGTCCCTTTTAAACGGAGGCGTTGCGTAGGCCTACTATGTGCATGTTCTTACAAGCAGAACCCTTGTTTGTTTTCAATGGAAAAAAAACTGTGTGATACTTGAGAAACACAAGTCTCGAGTTGTTGATGAGAACACCACCCGTTTTCTCCTGTGGCTACGTGCTGATCATCCCGTGTATACCACCACAGAGTAGCTACACGCAGGATCCATGCACAGAGCTGGCCGGTGCTCATCCTGGTCCTGGTTGTGTTTCCTGCTCTGAAAATTAGATTGTAAACTATAAGATTTTAATTTGAATGTTTAAATTGAGTTTTAAGAGTGTATCCGAAAGAAACGACTCTGGGCCGTTTACTTATTGCATTAACACCTCACTGCTTTATTGCTTGACCACTGGGCAGAACCAAAAGGGGACTGCACTTACGCGCCTTGGGTGTGTGAATGGACGTCACGGAAGTCCGCTATCCGGTGGCTGTACTGTGGGAACTGTATAAATCCGCGCTGCTATCCAAAACGATGGGAAAAAGTTGCACTGGAGTTCAGGCTTGCTGTCCTGTTGCGTGATCTCCCGCAGATATCCCCAGGAAACCAACCATCTCTATTCACTGACCATCAGCGCTGTGCGCCGCAGCCAAGTGCGCTGGAGGGGAAAAAACCATCATCAGGAATAAAACCCGTTTCTGTTTTATATTTGAAAGCTACTGGCTGCACCGGAGTCTTCAGAGATGAATTTTATCCTCATCTGCCTGCTGTCTGGATTGTATGGTGTTCTTGCAAAAGGTGAGTAACAGGCTATTTGTGTTGATGTAAAATCGCATAGAGCACCTGCTGTAAGACCGGTGCTGACAAATTAAAGTTGTTCTTTAGTTATTATTCGTTAGTTTACATTTAACGGCTATAAACGGGTTGAAATTGACAGTATATTAAAAAAAATAGTATTTTTCACGACTTTGACTTATTATGGATACTATTTCCCAGAAACTAGAGGGTGCTCTAGTGTCATGAGACATCTGGATTCTCTTTAAAAACTGTTATTTCCATGATCAAGGCAGAAAATCCCGTCTTTATTCCTTCTTTACCAGGAAAACAAAAGATGCACAGATGTGCCTCTTCACAGTGGTGCACTGCGGTGCGGCTGCTCATTTATTGCTCAGTTAAGTTGTGTGTCTGAGGCTGTTGAGCTTGTAAACCTCAGTTAGTCCCGCGTGCA
The DNA here is from genome assembly GCA_029721515.1 of Synanceia verrucosa. Taxonomy (NCBI): domain Eukaryota; kingdom Metazoa; phylum Chordata; class Actinopteri; order Perciformes; family Synanceiidae; genus Synanceia; species Synanceia verrucosa. The sequence continues at coordinate 10,793,839 of CM056568.1, read as the reverse complement.
GCAGGGGAGATAGGCGCCATCCTGCGGGACGCTTGTTTGGATAAAGCGGACCTCTGTGGCCCGGCTCCTTGTGCGCTTGGCCCCGGTTGAATGGACACACGCAGGGCGTTGTTTCCTGAGACTGATGAGTTTGTCTAATGAAAGTCCTGATTTAAAAGAAAGAAGGGTCACGACCAGCTGAAAGGAAACATCTAACGTGCAGGAACTGGGGCTAATCTGTGTTTATTGATAAAACAGTCGCCAGATTTTTATGCGCCCCGTAGGTCTCTGGAGTGCTGTTGGTCGATAAGATTTTTGTGGTGGCTGAAAGGAAAAAAAGCTATTATTGTTTTTTTCCCTTGCAAATGAAACGATGCGCAATTAACATCAAGTTAAGAACTTCATCGCCTAAAATTAACTGCTGCCAAATCTGCAACTCAGCTGCAGGCCTTTTAGTGTAATTAAGGTAGATTTTAGGGAACACCAAAGTAAGATATTTTTTTTAAAGGCGAAGAAATAAGCTGTCAATCGGCAAATGACTTTAATCTAAAATCCAAACATTTGCATATACTCATATTCATCTCCGTTTGTACCCCTCATTGTTCACATATAATCAAACTATAAAGACGAGCTTAAAATCTAATAGAAACACTCTCAGAAAACAACAGTAGAAAATGTTTCATAATGCTTAAACTTTGTCAGTTTATTGGTATTTCTATTATTATTATTATTATTATTATTATTATTGTAGTACGTTTTTGTTCACTTGTTAGCTGATCCCCTCAAACTGCAGACACTCAAGAAATTGATTTGTTCATCTTAAAGCCCTTGATATTAAATGCATCGATTTCCGTGTAAAAAGGTCTCTTATGAATAATATTATTTTTTACCATTAACATTTCTTATATTATCAAGGGCTTCTTCCAAAATTCCTGATAAATCACTTGAATAACGGAGAACATAATGAAAACGTAATTCCATGTGATGGGTGTTTTTTTTTTTACTCAGGTCAAGTAGGGAGGGAAGTGTAGTGGCTTTTCTTTGGAAAGGGTGCGTTCAGACATTTCGCAGATTGTTGGAAAGGCCCCAGAAGGCCTGGAGGAGATCCTTAACTTCCACCCTGTGTGTGCGCACGCGCGTGTGTGTGTGTGTGTGTGTGTGTGTGTGTGTGTGTGTGTGTGTGTGTTTCTTGCCGACTCACTCACTGTGAAATCCAAGGAAATAGTATAGGAAGTGCTGGCAGTGTGAGTAATACTAGATCTGCTCAATGGGGCATCCACTGGGAACAATGAGGCTGACAATGAGTGGTAATAATGGACTTTAGTGATAAAGTAACTAGCTGCTGTATAAGTGATTTAACTGGAGTGAGAGGGTGTGTTTTGAGCTGCACACTCTGTGAGGAGCAGTCACAGTGAAGGACAGACTTCCCTGAATGATGTTTCCGCTGTTGTTGTGAGGAAGGAAGGGCGGACAGACAGTCATTTTTATCTCTCATTAATAAACCTCGGCGATGGAGTGGAGAAATGTCTTTATTTGATAAACAAGAGGGACACTGCTTACGCATTTCCACACAAGTTGTCAAGTGGCCTGAGCGAGGAGATGTACTGAGGGTCACAGATACTGTGGCCTGGATGGAGGACGTCCAGTTCAGTCCGGTTTGAAAAGGACAGAGCATACAGGAACTGTCCAAAAATATTTATTGGTTGTAAAGTGTTTTGTCTCTCAGGATTTCCTCAGAAAGTGGTCACATGTAGATTTGGGTTATGACCCCGATCATATCATCAGAAGTTGACATAATTGTGTCCACAATTTAGCCAAATTAGTTAATTAATAAACAAGGCACTCTGCTCCAATAGAGTCCCAGAATCCTCTGTTTCAGAAAGTAAACATCCTGCCCACGTGTCTTTAAAAGAATACTGTATAATAAATTCACACAAGCCGACTTTGACCTCTGACCTCTCTGGAGAGGTGCATATGTCCATAAATAAAGTTTATCACTGTATAATTGCTATTAGACTGTTACAATCTTGGGATGTATTTAATCAGTGATGGACCTCTGGGATGTTGCTGCCACGACATGTCGTTTGATTGTCATCCTCTCTCCTGCATCCATAGACAAGGATCAAAAGGGGAAGTACAGTGTTCCTATTCTGGATACGAAAAGTCGGCAGCTGGTCGTTGACACCAACCAGACGCTACTGCTCAGCTGCAGGTGAGTTTCAGGTAGACAGATCCAGATCCAAGTGAAACACATTATTGACACATTATTCATCCACTTGTTGATGGATTGATCTGTAGAAACATTTAGATATATCTGTTTGAAGTTTTGTTTTATGGTCTTGTATAGTTCCAGTTTTGCTTCTTTTACTCTCGATGTAGTCAGTGGTCCTGTATTAGCGGAGTTGTTTGTCCCCAGTTCCTCCTAAAATCTTCTTTTACTTGTTAGTATTTTGAGTTGCTGCTTATTACCCATTCACCAGTTCATCAACAAACACTCAAGATGTGTTCCATGTGTTTGTGTTTTAGTCACACGTCACCTAACATCTTTACTAGCCGGATGTAACACACATGCAGAGTGTTTTATGAGCACATTTTCACCTGCTTGTCTCTGTTGATCAGGGGTCGCTGGGAGCTGTCATGGGCGTTCCCAGCAGCTTTGGACAGACATGAGGTGCAAGTGGAGGAGTCGCGCTGTGGGAGGACGAGCCAGCAGTACTGCAGTCGGATGACGATCAGCAGCTCGCAGACAAAGCACACTGGCCTGTTCCGCTGCAGATACAGACACCGAACACGAAAACAGACCTCCATCTATGTATATGTCGCAGGTACAACCGACACTGTCTTTCTGTCTTTCCAGCTGCACTCATTGAGCAACCCCTCACGCCTTCACCCCTCATGCTCATTGTTTATATCCTCATGTTAAACAGGATGTGGTGGGTGCTAAATACAGACCAATGCCAGAGAGCCAATTATATCTAAACACTGTTTGTCCCAACAGCACATCCTTCTAGATGACTCTGGCCCAGTTTCACCCTCCTTCTCCCCCTGTCTCTCTTTACTTAGCCTGGGTCTACCTCCCTGTTGTCTATATATAAATCCTTTTTTTACTTTCATTTACGTGCTACCTCGAGGCCAGGAATAGTGCAGCTGCTGAAAGGCTCAGGCCTGGGCAGAGTTTCCCAGGGCATCAGCCTTATCTGCTCTGCTCAGCCTTGCTTGAAGCATCCTGTACTTGGGGGAGGAGGGAAGGGCTTGAAGGGGGTGTGCTGGGAGGGGATGTCGCTGTGTCTCTGTAAGGTTTAGAAGTGTGAGTGGAGTTGAGTAGGATAAGATGAAGGCAAGTGGCTCAGTGGTATCAAGGGGCAGAGGAGGCTTCATGTCTGCCCAGCTCGCTCCTCCCTGTCCTGGAGGGTGAAGATGTTCAGACTGTGCTGTGCCAGGCATGGGGCTGGGCTGGAGGCCAGGGTCACAGGGCGCGCTACTGTTTGGCCAATAGGACCCTCGGGGGCCATCAATCGCTCAGGTCACCATGTTCATTAAGTGTCAGACTTGGCCTGCTGCTCTGCTCAGACGTTGCCTCCCTCCCTGAGTCCTCTATTAGGAATCAAAGCAAGAGAAGGAAGCCCTCAGTCCGCTAGTCCTTTGGGTACTTTTGTTCGAATGTTCAGAGATTTGCTTTCCTTGAATAACACCCTACGGTAACAAACAATACAGTGAGCAACACCCACACTGTTCAATGGCACAGTGCCGTTACAGTAGTCGAGCTGGGAGGAGAAAGCTCAGAGAGGCCGTTTGATTGCTTCTAAACAATCTGTGTGTTTATTGTTGCCTACAGGCAGTCATTTGCTGAATGGGTGGAAGAAAGAGTATGTTTAGGAGTGTGTGTCTGTTTTTGTTTGTTATTGAAATTGATACTTGTGTTTGTTTGTGTGTTTGAGCATATAGAGGCAGGTAATTGTTTTCTTTCCTCTCTGTGAGTGTTTGAAATTATAAGGTTAGGTCATAGAAAATGATAAAAAAAAAAATGCATTTTTGACTCAATAAAGGAGGTCATTTCCACATGGATAAGAGGATAAAGCCCTTCACTTTTTCACATCATATTTTCTAAGTGACAGGTGCGTTGGTTCAAACAACTTTGTTCTGTGGATCTGAATGTAATAATCAATTTTCTCCTTTTTCTAGCAAAAAAAGAAAAATAATCTGGTTCTTGCATCTCCTCCTGATTTTCTTTCTTTTATCTCACTGCAAATTTGATGTCTTTGGGTTCTAACCTTAACATAACCTTGTACAAAAACAATACATTTGAAGAAGCTGTAATAGCCATTTTCCTGTCATTTCTGTGAGCTGGCCCTTTAAATTGTACACATGGTTTTGTGGTCTCATATATTGATGTGTAGGACAGAAAGACGTTTTGTCTCCGCATTTATTTGATATGCTTTTTATCAGTACCATGTGTGTCCCTGACCGCAGTGTTTGGGTTTCAGACAGCCAGCAGCCATTTGTGGACCATCCGGGTCTGAGCCCAGATGTGTTGTACATGAAGGAGAAGCAGTCGCTGGTCATCCCCTGCAGGGTCACCCATCCTAACATCACCACCACACTGGTCAAGGTCAGTGCAAGACATATGAATGAAATGACAAGCAGGGTGTCTTTTTGGTTTGTGTTTTTGTGCAGAGATCTGTTCTGCATCTTGATCTTTACAATCACATGTCCACCTCTGCCCAAACACACCACTCACACATCATCGCTTGTCCAAGTTCTTTCCATCAGGGCCACATATTCGCATAACGCACCGTCTCCCGTTGTTTCCCCTGCTCCAGATCATTCGCCACATTGTTCTTATCTTGGCAGCCATTACGCTGTGGCGTGTGTATCCGTTTGTTTGTGTCTATCTGCGGATATGTGTGAAAGTGTGTGCGGATATGGTTGTGAGTGTTGGTGCTTGAGTGCTGATTGAGTGTTACAAAGAGCAAAGAGGAGCGTTTAGAGTGCTTGCTGTCTGCATGTCTGCTTTTGTTTCAGTGCATGTCACTGTATGGATGTTATTTGCCTGTGAATGAAACAAAAATGTGTCAGCCTGCTTAAATCTGCAAGAAAACCTTCTTTACTGACCTTTTCCGGTCAAACGGCGCCCACGGCGTCCTGTTGGCACCGTTTCTATACTCTGGAAACAGGACATGGGGTCTGGAGTGCCCCTTTGGCCCCTGGCCAGCACCACTTCCCACATCTCACCTTCCACCTCTTGTAGTAGAAATCCTGGCTGCCAACTTCCCCAAACTGATGCTTTAAACAGCTGGTTTGCTTGGAGGAGGAAGCAGAGGGCAGCTACTGTTGGCTCTGACAAGTACACTAAAAAGCTCTTTAATCATGAATGCTGATCATTAATATAACATAATGTGCGTCATGTGAGAAGAATAACTGTAATAGAGGAGTTAAGAAAAAAAAACATAAGACTCTTTAGACTGTTTTGTATGGTTCAAACAAATATCCAAGGTCCTACTGTCCATTTTACTCAGCAACTCAAAAACATCAGTGCTCTGCACAAGTTTGCACCACATGCTTTCTTAAAGTGATGGACGGACTGATAGACCACCATGCTGCCAGCTACAAACCAAGAAGAAAGCTGCAAAACTAGGAAGTGCAACATCATTAGGACAAACTAAAACATGAATGCATCTGATCCTAGAACAAACATGGCTGAATATTAAACACACACATGATTTTGTCCTGCTTCCACCTCTTCATAAATACATGTAACCTCAAAGGTAATTATTGTAAATATAGCTCTCCATCTCTTCCTTCATCTCCCTCCTCTATCCCCGGCTGAACCAGAAGTTCGTTCACTGTCGAAGCCTCTGCAGTGTTTTTTTCCTGGAGGGAGTCTGCACTTTGCTAGGATCTCTGACAATACCCAGGAGGCTCTGCTCCGTTGTTCTCCCTGTGAAAGTGACCAGGGGGTCCAGTATGACGGGGTCGACCTGGGGTTCCAGTCAAAATGTCTATATCCTGTGGTAATAGGACATAGGACAAGGAGTCATGTTTGTCATATCCTGACTCCTTTGCTCCTACGCCACCTTTGAATGGATGGTCAGGTTTGATTGATGAGGTAACAGACCTGAGAGGGCAGAGAGGGCTGAAGGGCTGAGAGGGCGGTCAGTGTCAGTGAGTTCGGGAGGAGGGAAGACTGGGAAGCATCGACTTTACAAGCCTGAGAGAGGAGGAGGAGCTCAGTGGCGTCTGAGAGGGCCACTTCACTCTGAGAGGAGGAATATCAGCCAGTTCACACCGTGTGTGTGTGTGTGTGTGTGTGTGTGTGTGTGGTGGGGAGGGGTGGCCACCTGTTCCCTTGAGAGTGGGTGGGAGGCTTCCACTGTGTCATAGAGACTCTAGTAAACATTTCCTTGAGGCTTCCTCCAAGAAAACAAGGTTTCCCAGGTTACACAAGTGTCCTTGTCAAGGTATAGTAGTTGGCTATTATGAAACTGACACTGTCAAGTCAAATACAGGAGGCATCTTCTTTTGACCAATATGACTATAATTAACATCTTAAACATCATCTTTTTGTTAGGGACCATCAATTAAAGCCAAGCTAAACAAGAGCCAAGAGGAGTTGGGGTGGGTTAACACTTTAGGTGACAGATCAACAAGACCAAAATTTAAAAAAGTGACAGATCAAAGTTGAGCTGGCCTCAAACTTTTTGAAGTGTCACCAAACCACATCTATATTTTTGTTTCACCACTTCTAGTCCCCATCCATCCGTCCGCTGTGTGAAACATATGTGATAACATCCCAAAACTGAAGACTTTATTTTCTCTCTCACTGTAAATCACATGCATATGACTCGACCCACTTTCACCTTCATGTCATCACAGTTTTATCAGGACATTGGATATGATACATGACCATGTTCCTTCTTTATTTGCAATGTGTCATGCTTTAAAGGTCATCTTTGTGATAGTGTTCTGCAGCTTTGACTGTTGTTCCCTAATTTCTCCACTTTCAGTCTGAAGATATAAGATATTTCTGTTGTTGTCATAGTTGTGTATTACAGTAAAACATTTGATGGGTGTTGTCCTCTCCTCCTACAGTTTCCCAACCACAGCCTGAGTCCAGACCATAGGAACATTATTTGGAGCAGCAAGCATGGCTTCACCATCAAATCTCCCACCTTCTTTTACATTGGCCTTTTCTACTGCCAGACTATCACTGACGGCACCGCACTCAAGTCACGTATATACTTTGTACACAGACCAGGTCAGCAGTGCATAAATTCCTTTTAGATGCAATGAAAATCATACATGAAGTAAACATGAAGTGGTGGTTTATATGCAAAACCCCCAATCCACTTCTGTACATATATCTGTCTACATATAGTATAATTTCCTACATTTCTTTCTTTCTTGTACAGTGAGTAACATCATGGATGTGTATCTGAACAGCAGTGGACCAGTACAGGCCCTGAAAGGGGAGAGACTGGTCTTGAACTGCACCGCCACCGCAGAGTTGAACACCAGAGTCAACATCTCCTGGGATTACCCAGGAAAGGTCAGACCTACCTTAAAATTCAGCTCCTACTGAAGATTTTTTTACTGATCGTTAAAAGGACACACATAAAGACTTCACATGCTTGAGCAAAAATAAAAAAAAAAATCCATTAAAATGTTTGCAAATAATCCAACAAAAGTGTGTATTGTAAAGAAAATAACACCACTCTTGTTGTTTGTTATCAGTGCCTTCACTTAAATGAAATTCAACACACAACTGAAAGCAAGTGATTACCAGCACAATACCACTAATAAGGCCTACATGTCATCTGGGGTGTATTATTGTCATGATTCATTCATGTGACCAAAACTGAAATTAACAGAAAATAAATCAAATTAATGTAAACAATCAACATAAGTATATCATTGCAGTATTAGGAGCATGAAGAAGAATACACTCTATTTATCCCATCATTTATCAGAAATAATAAAATTATAAATATCCACCTAACCGGATGCACCACATCAGATTCTGCACACTCAGTTTGCAGCTTTTCAAAATAAAAGACACACAGTTGAGCGTATAGCAGTGTTGATAGCCTGTTCCTTCCTCTCCACCTTCAGAGTAACAACACCGGCTTCACCTCTAAGAGGCTCCTGAAACACAGAACACACATGTTGTTCTACAATATTCTGACCATCCCGAAGCTCCAGCGTTCAGACCGAGGCCTCTACACATGCAGCGTAACCAGCGGGGAGAATACCAAACAACAGAAAGTGACTGTAACTGTCTATGGTGAGCGTCTTCCTCTGAAACATTCACATGATTCAGCTGCAGCCACATGGACAGATTACTCATTCATATTTTCAAGTCTATAGCGAGTTTCACTCTGATGGTGATGAATTTATCTTTCTTGGAAGACTGACAACATGATCACATTTTTCCATTTGCTTTCTTAATCTCAACCAGTCATGTGCATGTGTGTCTTCCCTTTTAGACCGTCCATTTATTCGCCTGAAACCCAGACAATCTGTGATGGAGGTACAGGCAGGGCAGAAGTCTTACCGAATCTCTCCCAAGCTGAGAGCGTTCCCTGCCCCTGAAGTTATCTGGTAAGAGATCACTGTGATCCCTCAAGTCTCTCTAGCCTCCTTGTTTTTGACACTCCCTTTC